>OZ005659.1:148737333-149409833 GCA_963930645.1 Salticus scenicus
CACTTCTGGGTAGGAATGAGTCTGTGCGTTATGAAAATATATAATATAAAATTGCTGTTTATCTGGTTATACGCTATCTTCAAGTATTTTGTAGTAGGAAAAAAACAAAAGAAAAATTTTAATAATAATAATAAATAGATAAATAAATAATTGAAATTAAAAACAGCTTATACAAAGAGCTATTGTTAACAAAAAAAAAAAAAAAAAAAAAAAAAAAAAAAAAAGAGTTAAACAGAGAAATAAAGTCAATAAAAGTATTAATGATTGTAACGAAGATTGTAGATGGGGATAGCCGTTTGTTATTGAAGTTCAATAAAAAAAAAAAAAAAAAAAAAAAAAAAAAAACAGCTTAGAACTCTTGCGATGTGAACCGCCAATAGCACAGTGGTGATCCAAATAAACAAGAAATTATTTGTAGATATTATGATGAATTTTACTATATACGAATTGTTGATATATTTAACACGACTATATTTAACACGACTCAAAACGTCGACTTCACCCGTCAACTCATGGTAATGAAATGACGCTCTAATTTCTTCATTAATTTCGCAGAGCTTAAAGTATCGAAGAGATTGAAGAAAAGAATAATTTCACCAGAGATTAAAATATCGACGTCAAATTCAAAATAGTAGAAAAAAAAAATGGTTGTAATTGTGTTATGTATAAACACATACAATTTTTGAAAAAGTTACCAGATAATTATAATTCAAAAGTTCCTTAATAAAAGTCAGCCCTCTCCATGGGAGCATGGAATTTTAAGCAAAATTAATGTACCCTGTTGCAAGACAAGGAATGCGCTCATGGCGATAAACTGCATTTATTTGCAAGATGAAAAGAAACCGAATTAGCAAAAGTCATAACGTACTATTGTGGATTTGCATTACGTTAAAGAACGAATAATACGTGATCAAAGGTTTCGATAGAGTAGCAATTAGCAAAAGATACATAAGTGGGATGAGGGAGGATGTAAAAATTTAAAGAACATACTGCATGTGAATTTAAGTTGCAATTTAGAGGTCATAAAAATGTGTTCGTTACTTATTTTATTTATTTATTTATTTACTTTTATAATATATTTTTTAGAACGTGTGACTATCTACATCACAATAATATAAAATCGATTATCTAAAAAATGAGACTAAACAAGCTTTTAAAGAAGGTTCTTCAATAACAAGAAATACAAATTTGTAATAATAAAAATACCTCTGTTGTTTAAGAGCCCCCAGTAGTCAGATACCTTCCTTTCTCCTTCCCCATGTAATCCAATGGGATTTTTGTTGCTTTGTATTTTTCGGATATCTCTTTCAAAAATAAAGTTTTTCGAATTCTCTTTTTTGAATTCTATTTCTTGAGCATGCCACTTTTTTTCTTACTAAGCAATTTTTTTAAAAATACAATTTAAATATTTCTTTTTGAGATTGAAAATTACATCTTTAAGCTTGCTTAATTAAATAAAATATTTAAATTTATTTAAAAAAAAATTGCTTAGTAAGAAAAAAAGTGGCATGTTTAAAGAGTGGAATTCAAAACACAGAATTCGAATTTTTTTTTTTTTTTTTTTTTTTTTTTTTTGAAGAGATATCCGAAAAATACAAAGCAACAAAAGTCCTATTGGATTACATGGGGAAGGAGAAAGGAAGGTATCTGACAACTGGAGACTCTTAAAATGCTTAATCGAGAGAGGGACGGGAATTTGGTTTAAAACTTATACCGGTATTTGTTTAAAAAATTTATCTACTTAGAAAATCATTGATTTAAGAAGAAGAAACATTTGTTTCAAAATACCGGTATGAGTTCTGCGTCGAGTTCCCACTCTGTCCAGAATATAACAGTAGCATTAAATACGATCAAAGTATCGATGTAATGACATTAGATGCGATCAAAGATACTATACAACAGGCCTGTCCAACCCAAAACACTTCGTGGGCCGCATTGGAAATCTATTTTATTCGTTCGAGCCGCACCGTTTGTACAGTCATAAAAAAGCCCCCCCCCCTTCCATTCCCGACAAATTTCGCCGTAAATTAGCTGATAATTTACGGTGAAATTCGTCGGTGAAGAAAATTATTATTATTATTATTATTTTATGACTGTATATATGCATATGTGTACATATGTTTGTGAGTATATAATTCATGTATGTATATACATTTTTCGGGGACAGTAGGGTGAAAAATTCGGAGCAGAATACATTAAATTATTTCCATTCATAAATTAACAATGGTATCATGAAAATTTTATGACTGTATATTAAAACTATAATAAAAAGAATGAATAATGGATCTAATAATATTTCATTACAACAGTTCTTTAGCTATCATAATCGTTGAAAGGTATTTTCAATTCGAAAAGTCAGACCGTATTTATTAATTTTTGATCCGTTAACCAAAGCTGTCAAACTAAATATCGTTAGTCCCCTCCCGGGCTGCAAGAAACTACGCGGTGGGCCGCATGCGGCCCGCGGGCCGCGGGTTGGCCAACCCTGCTATACAAGATCATATATGGCTATATTTTAGTTAGATGAGAATTAATTTAAATGGTAAGTATAAATATTATAAATCTTAGAATATGAATAGAAGATAATAAATAAAAGATAATAAGTAGATGATAATAACTAAAAGAAAATAAATAGAAGATAATAAATATTAGAATATGAAAGATAATACGAATTAAAACATACAGTAAATTCGTGTAATTAAATAAACAAACAAAATGTCTTTTAAATCAGTTAATATTAAAATAAATAAACAAATAAATAAATATCAGCGAATACTCAACCTATAAAAATTTAAAAAACAAAATATGAAAGTGCTTATTTAATCTCATTTTTTAGAAAATAATTTGTTAAATAACTCAAGGTTTGTATATTGAAATTAATTAAAAAGCGTTTATCGTATGCAATGTAGTTTTTTATATAAAAGTGATATATATATACCAAGTAATCATAACTATAAAAATTTAGATACAAAATATGATTTAGATTAAAACTTAAGACATTTCTATTTCAGTCTTTAAGTATGTCAATTAATCAATTAATTCAATAATTCTGTATATGTAAACACTTTATTGCAATCAGTTTAATGAACTTCATTTGTTTAATATCATTAATAAAATCTGTAGCATATATTTTCAACATGCTTGATATACTAATGCAGTTACATGTACATAATAATAATTTATCAGAGAATCAATAAAATTAATTAATTTATGGAAACATCAATTATACTTTAGAATCACTCTAGGTTAATGAGAATTACGCAATTTACTCTAAATATTCTCAGTTAATATTTTGTATATAATTAAATGCATCTCCATATATTAAAAGAAAAATGTTACTGCCGCAAGTTCCCTATATTATTATTATTATTATTGTTATTTTGTCTGCGACCGCATCTCCTCGCAAACAAGAGGGTCCTTAGAGTCGCAAAACATATCGATGTTTGCCGAACAGTTCAAGAAAAATGTTTATCTTCGTTAGAAATTTATATCGCCTTAATAAACGAAGTTATGAATTCAGAACTTCGCGTTAATAAGGGTACTTTATTTGCCAACTTGCAAATAGTTTTTCTTATTATGTGGTATTTTCTGTCTCTGACGTCATAGTTAAAAAATAAATAAATAAATAAATAAAAATACTAAAACAAACAAATAAATAAATAAATAAAATGTCCTTCATGGTGGGAAAAAAAAATGTTGCTATTTGCAAATTGTCGAAGTTGCTATTGGTAACAAAGAAATTTATTATCTGTAAATAAATAAAAGCGTTATCTTAGATGTTTTCAATGACAAAAATGAATTTTGGGATTTTAATTTACCGTCGATGCAAATATTGTTTTGTACTTCTATAAAATCATATGTAAAAAAAAAAAAAGAAAAGAAATCGAAAAACAGGCAAACTAATAAAAACTTTTTGAAATAACCGAGATTTTAAAAATATTAAGCAAAATATAATTCAGTTAAAATAAAAATTAATTTACATCTTATTTTATTTAAATTTCAGGGAAAAAAGATTTAGTAATGAACATCATGGTTATGGAAAATAGCTATTGCCCAAGACTTTTAAGTTAAGCCCAGACACTTTGAAAATGAAATTTAAGGTACAACAACTTAGATCAGTTTACATAAAAATCTAGTTTTTTTTTTTTTTTTTTTTTTTTTTTTAATAAGTCAAAACACATTTAAACGTAGCGATATTTGAAATTTAGAGATGAAGTAGCTCGGGCGTATTTCGCCAAGCACTTCATTTTCGCCACTACGATAGCCACTTTAACTCTAGCCATGCGTTAAATATATCGAAAAATTAAATTGGTGAAAATAATAATAATAATAATAATAATAATAAAAAGATAAAAAGATAAAAAATAAAAAAATATGGAAAAAAAATTAAATGTTTACAATATTTATAATAATCAAATATTTATTTATTTTCAATACGTCTGACTTAATCGTACTGTAGAAAAAATGCACTTTAATAAGTTGCATCTTTACTGCAGCAAACGCCATTTTAAACCTAGCTATACATTAGAAATACATTTAGAGTATTACACATAGCTGCCAAGTTATTTATAATTTATTCCGGAATGTTGTTAGTCCCGCCTTTGTTTTAAGCAGTAATATTTTTGGAGTAAGTTTCTTCATATTTAATCCTAGTTATATATTGAAGAAAATTTTTCTACAAATACTACGGTGTGAAAAAAGGGCGGGTCTAACAACATTCCAGAATAAATTTAAAAACTTGGCAGCTATGTTTACGTATTGTCTTAAATGAACTAAAAAATGATATAGTACGAAGTATAGGCTTTAAATATAGAAAAAATAGGTTCTAAAAAATTTTAAACAAGCAATTATACCCAAAAATTCATCACCAATTAGTGACAAAATTAGCGTCTCCAAAGGGTTCATATATTAAAGCTTTTATGCTAAATGATCTAGATATTACGAATTTTTCTCTATTCTAAAAAAAAAAAAAAAAAAAAAAGTTACAGTCGTCGTTGTTAATTTTTTGTGTCTAGTATATCCTTCCGTTCAAAATGATGACAAATTGTTATAAATTGTCGAACATTAAGACAGATTTTTGACATATTATTTCATTTAAAAGATGATATAGTATTAATTATTGTGTACTAGCAGGCTACGCCCGCTTCGCTGGTCACTATTTTTAAATGAATCACAATAATTAATGAATTCTCAAAATTCCATTAATTTTTATAATGTGATAAAAAAAGAAAAAAAAAATCTGATCAGGAAAAATGTCGCACCGGGTCCACACTGCCTTCGGCAGCGTAGACCCGTGCACTGCGCGCACGTATTCGTTCACCATCCTTATGCCTTCTCAAAATTCCATGTTATTACTCATAAACTTTCATTCTCAAGAAAAGGAATTAAAAAATATATCATTTAGCATCGGGTAAAAACTCACACCGGGACGCCAGTGCCTTTGGCAGCGCAAACCCATGCGCGCTGCGCGCGCACGTTTGAGGATATACGTGCGCTGTACACGCATATTCCTTCTCAACTCAAACTTTTATTAAGAAAATAAAAAAAAAAAAAAAAAATCTTTTATCATCGGGTAAAAACTCGCACCGGGTCCCAAACCCATGCGCGCTGCGCGCCTATTCCTTCCCCAACGTTCCAGCCCCTCCTAATTAACTTGCATATACCAATTTTGAACGGTCTTACTCAATTAGCTGAGATGCAAAAGAAAACCTGATCAGGACACTTTAAATTGTAAATCAGGTGAAATCTCGAATTCCACTTTCGATAATGTAAAAGAACTTTAAAATATCTTTCGAATGATGTATTAGAAATAATTTAATCATAATTAAAATATGAAATATTGAAATTTAAAAATATTACAGCGCCATCTGGCTGTAGAAATTTCTGTAATCTATTGTTCCATTCCAGATCAACAAAGCTTTCAAATGATGTATTACTCATGAAATTATTTTAATTAGTAGATGAGATACAAAAGAAAGCCTAATCAGGACACCTCAAAACGTGTAAATCGGGTAAATTCTCGAATTCCATTTTCGATAATGTAAAAGTACTTTAAAATGTGTATCAACTAAAATAAGCTTTCAAATGATGTATTACTTATGAACATTTTTAATTAATAACTGAGATTTAAAAAAAAAAAAACTGATTCAGGACACCTCAAAACGTGTAAATCTGGTGAAAACTTTCGATAATTTAAAAGAACTTTAAAATATCTTTCAAATGATGTATTACAAATAATTTAATCATAATTAGAAATTGAAATATTGAAATTTTAAAATATTACAGCGCCATCTGGCGGTACAAATTTCAGTATTCCACTGTTCGATTCCATATCAAAAAAGCTTTATAATGATGTATTACTTATGAAATTATTTTAATTAGTAGCTGAGATACAAAAGAAAACTGATTCAGGACACCTCAAAGCGTGTAAATCTGGTGAAAACGTTCGATAATTTAAAAGAACTTTAAAATATCTTTCGAATGCTGTATTAAAAATAATTTACTCATAATTAGAAATTGAAATATTGAAATTTTAAAATATTACAGCGCCATCTGGCGGTACAAATTTCTGTATTCCACTGTTCGAAAAGCTTTCTAATGATGTATTACTAACGAAATTATTATAATTAGTAGCTGAGATACAAAAGAAAACTAATTCAGGAGACCTCAAAACGTGTAAATCTGGTGAAAACTGTCGATAATATAAAAGAACTTTAAAATATCTTTCGAATGATGCATTAAAAATAATTTAATCATAATTAGAAATTGAAATATTGAAATTTGTATGTATTACAGCGCCATCTGGCGGTAGAAATTTCTGTAATCCACTGTTCGATTCCAAATCAAAAAAGCTTTCTAATGATGTATTACTTATAAAATTATTTTAATTAGTAGCTGAGATACAAAAGAAAACCTAATCAGGACACCTCAAAACGTGTAAATCGGGTGAAATCTCGAATTCCATTTACGATAATGTAAAAGTACTTTAAAATGTGTATCAAGTCAACAAAGCTTTCAAATGATGTATTACTTATGAAATTTTTTTAATTAATTTCTGAGATATAAAAGAAAACTGATTCAGGATACCTCAAAACGTGTAAATCTGGCGAAAACTTTCGGTAATTTAAAAGAACTTTAAAATATCTTTCGAATGATGTATTCAAAAGAATTTAACCATAATTAGAAATTGAAATAATGAAATATTGAAATTTTAAAATATTATAGCGCCATCTGGCGGTACAAATTTCTGTATTCCACTGTTCGATTCCAAATCAAAAAAGCTTTCTAATGATGCATTACTTATGAAATTATTTTCATTAGTAGCTGAGATACAAAAGAAAACTAATTCAGGAGACCTCAAAACGTGTAAATCTAGTGACAACTTTCGATAATTTAAAACAACTTTAAAATATCTTTCGAATGATGTATTAAAAATAATTTAATTGGAATTTGAAATATCAAAATTTTAGCTGAGATACAAAAGAAAACCTACTCAGGACATTCTAAAACATGTAAATCACGTGAAATCTCTAATTCCATTATCTACGGTAGTTTTATTAATGGAAGTAAAAAGAAAAATAAATATTTTTTATTTCCCCAAAACCTATATATACCACGGTAGTCGGGTAATGGAAGTAAAAAGAAAAAGAAAAAGTATTTTTTAGTTCCTTCAAATGTATTTTGTTGCTATGGAAACTTCTATCGTCTATTGAAAGATGGATTACGTGTTAGAATAAAATTTATTTTGCAATTAAAACGTAACTGCTTTGTTTATTAATGAAAATTGATGAAATTTTAACTGCAGGTTGGTTTTGTGCTGAAAAGGTTGTATATTAAGTGTTGTGTACGAAAAAGAAAATTTGAAGCACTTTGAAATTTGCAATTTTTAACCCCAGTTAAAGATCATGTGCCATTAATGACTTGCACCTGTTTTGTTTCCGTTCCAGACAGACGTTAAAATTGTCTGCTGAATGCTGATAGAATGCCTCTTTTTAAGCAATAAGGATTTTTGGTCATTGTTCGATCGACATGGGTCAACATTTTAATTAATATCTCCGAAACTAATTAAGATTTTTAAATTCTGTTTCGAGGAAAACATCGGAAAGGCTTCAGAGCATCCGTATGTCAATTCTTGTGTTTCTGCGTTCAGTAGGGGCTGAACGTATAAAAGAACAGACAGACAGACAGACAGACAGACAGACAGACAAACCTTTCCATTTATTATTATAGATTTCAATGTGATATCTAATATGGACATTTTTGTAATATTGTTATGCTTTTGTCTTGTGCACATACTGATAAATTTATACAAAAAAAAAAAAAAAAAAAAAAAAAAAATTAGCTTTTTTTTTAATGATGTAGAAATACGTCAATATACTCGTATATATATTTTTTGAATATGTGGATATTTTTTTGAATATGTGGACACCTTATGTGGATTTTATTCCCCATTAATTACACCTATTTCCTGGTTAATTTCAAATATTATTTATTAAAAACAAAAATTCATACATTTAAGTTTAAAATTATTTTTTAAGTGTTCTTTCAATAGTTAGGAAAACAAATTCAAAATAATAAAAAGATCCCTTTTCATTTAAAATGCTAAATCAAGAATATTTAAAGTAGTAATTATAAATTACAGTGAAAGACACAATACCTTACATGGTCAAGTTTTTGTTTGATGAATATTAATATAAATACTATATTATTAAGACGTTAAATAGACAAACATAACGTACTTTAAAGAATGTAGAAAACTTGTGTAAAAAAATCAACATGCAAAATGTCCTTTAAGCGGACTTGGCACCTTTGATTTGGTGCCACTGAAGGTTTCATATAAAAGATTACACAGTACCTGCCGCTTATTAAAATCATATTCGTCCTGAATGAAAGCGATTTTATTAAGCAGCTGAATTTTATATCCGGCTAACTTTCCTTCATACAAGCAAAACGTATTATTTTTCTAAATTTGGAAAGAAATTCTAAAAGGTTACGAATAATGTAATAAATAAATAATAGTAATTAATATTTGAAAGATAAGTGATTATTATTCCTACAAAATAAGTAAGTTAAACACATCCTAATTTCCGATGCGTTTTTCTTTCAGGAAAATCATCAATACTTTCTCGAAAGTTCATGCTTTTCTTTTAAATTTAAAATATTTCCGTTTAAAACTCTTGCTTCTTAGTTATTTCAAAATAAGAAACATGAGAATCAGAAACTGTCTTTCAACAATAATAATATATACATATATATAGATATATCACTTGCGAATCAAATCAAATTTGTAACTTATTTTCGACTTTTGAAGAATACGTTCCTAGAAATTGTTGCTGAGACAAGTGATGGGCGTGTTTAATTTGTAACTACTATGCTGCAAGTGTAAAATTTTCTACAAAGAGAAATAACGGAGATATTGCTGTGTTTTATTTTATTTTTTATTTTAAAAAATAAAAATAAATACGCATGAAATTTTTGCTTAAAAAGATATTTTTTGAGTTTATTAACTGTCGACACTCATTTTATTAAGTGACAGTTTTAAAAATAGTTTGTAATGATATGTTTTCGATCGGGGCAATTTGATCAGATAAAACGGCTGATTTTATTAACCATTTAATTTTTTGAGCGGAATTACTGTATTTCCTTTTAGTATTTAAACATTGAACCATGTTATTTTTTTATATATTCATGTAGCAATTTTAAAGGTTTTCGAGATATTTTTTACACATTTGAAATCTTTAAATTGCGTTTTCTCAGTTTGCATTTTTTTCATACATTCATAATCTTCAAAATGCTAAAATTTCTACTGGTAGTTATTAAAAAAAAAAAAAAAAAAAAATAGAACCTAATTAATAGAATAAGGGAGGGATTTTGCAATGTCTTTAAAAGAAAAAAAAGAAAAAAGAAAAAATATAGAACAAAAATAATGTTATTTTTGCAAATTTTTACACTCACATGCACTTAAAAAAATTTTTTTTCTCAAAAACTAATTAATAAATTTCAAATTTCATAATTCTTTTAAGTAGGTTCTATTATATATATATATATATATATATATATATATATATATATATGTGTGTGTGTGTGTGTGTGTGTGTGTGCATAAAGCATTTTCATAAATATCTGTAGATGTTTGTCATTTTGAAGATCATGGACTTTTTAAAAATTCAGTCTAAGAAAACTCAAATTTAAAGATTTCAAATCCGTAAAAAGGTATATAAAAATAATTATAATTGTTGTCTAAATATATATTTTATCGAACAAACTTAATGTAGTTCAATTTATAAATATTAAATGAAAATATAAGCTTTTAAGGCGACAAGTTCATTTAACCCTTTAACGCGCGGTGGTATACGTGTGAAACTACCTTTCAGCTGCAAAAACTCATCCCAGAAATTTTTTAGCAAAATTTTATGTTTATAACGTAGCAGAAAAGGCCGTTTTTTTTTTTAAACTTAAAATTTAAAATTTCTTTTAATTTAATTTTGTTCGTGAATTCCGGTGGCAGTATAATTTAAATGATCCGAATTACCTTGCGCGGCATAGGGTTAAAGCTTTTAATACTTAAATAAAAGAAAAAATCAAATAAGTCTCAAACGGAATAATTTCCTTAATTTAAATAGCTTTAAGTAATATAGCTTTAAGTAAAATAGCTTAAGTTAAATAGCTTCAGTTGTTGTTTATCGAAATTGATTATGCAACATTTATCTTAACTTAGTTTTAATATTTTAATCATATGTTTTTACCAAGTAATAAATCATGTACTTTTACTATAAAAATGTAAAGTCAGAGTATAAAAATGTTGTTTGGAAATTTCTCTCTCAGTCTTAAGCATGTTAATTAATTAATTAGTTCAAGAATTCTGTAAACGTAAATACTTTATTGAAATCTATTTTAATGAACTTCATTTATTTAATCTCATTACTAGAATCTGGAGCATATATTTTCAACATCCTTAATATAATAATGCAGTTACATGCACACCATAATAATTTATCAGTGAATCAATAAAATTAATTAATTTATGGGAATATCAATTATACTTTAGAATCACTCTAGGGTAATTAGAATTACATAAAGAGTATGTGAAATATGCTCACTTAATTTTCTATATATGATGAAATGTTTATTTATAAAATAATAAGTCTAAACATATAATGAAAGTCAAACTATCATAGGATGAAAATTAAAACGTAGTGTTCGGAAAATTTTGCATAGTAGGATAACAGTTCAAATAGTAATATAAAATAAATTAAATTAATTACTTCAACAAAATTGAAGTAATTGAAACAGTGTAATGCAATTTTAAAACCCGAATAAACTACTGCGTCAAAAACGCCAAAGAAAAATATTTGAGAAGCATACAGCTGTTTCGTTAGCCTTAAGCGTACCGTCTTCAGTGCAAAAAGAATTCTGAATCTGGAGAAGTGCTCGTATATATAGGAGAGGGACTGAATTTAGTTCAACCAATAGGATTACGAGAAAGGTGGAGAGCGTGGCCAATAGGAATTTAGGTATGTTAGCTGTGTAAACACTAGAAAAATTAAGGAAATGTGGACTGAATGTAAAATGTCCAACAATCAGACAAATAGGAAACAGCGAAATCACAATTTACAAGGTTTTTAAAATTTTTATAAATATGAAAAGCTTCAAAGAAATCGAGTTCATGAATGGATTTAGTACTGCAAATTATTTTAGCTGAATTAAATTTAAAATTATGATTTTCCTCCCAGCAATGTTTAGAAATAGCCGATTTATTGGTTTCTTGTTTGTGGACGTAATTCATATATTCTTTTGGACGAAATTTAAGACTGCGTTTAGTTTGACAAATATATGATAAACCACACTGACATGTATATTACACACTGACAAATGAGGAGCAAACATTCAAACCGTGTTTTCTCCTTCGAATACAATTTTTCAGAAAACACAAAAATCTGATAAATTTAAAAATAACTCTTCTTAGACCCTAATTGTCGTTTGTTTAGTTATATTACTGGTTACTAGGAAGATCTGTAGGCATACTTTACCTAATAAACATAAAGTTAATTAGAAAAATGCATTTGAAATTTGGAGAAAGCATGTTTTGACCGAAACACAGAGGAGAAAACATGTTTTGAATGTTTCCAATGTGGACAAAACATTTTTTGAATGAAAAAGTGTGTAACTCGCATATTGATGAAATAACATTTTTAATGAAATAAAACTAATTAATAAGACTACTTTTGTTGTGTAATTATAAAATAAAATTAAGTATTTACACGTGAAAAATCATCCTGCAAATTATAGGGAAAAACTAAAATTTTTAAGTTAATTTGAAATTAAAATTTTTAAACCAATATCTTCACATAAGCAATTGCATGCTTCCTCTGTTTCTTTATATTCTACATGAAAGTTATTAGTAATGATATTTTTATACCATTTAAAATCAGGCTGATTTTTCCACTTTTCACCATACATCAACTTTAAAAGTTTGTCTACATCATTTTTCTTTTCAAGTGATATTCCATGACCCAGAGGAAGACATTGTAAGGCAACATTTCGTATAATAGCAGTATTAATCCCCTTCCTAAAAAGTTTTGCTCCAGATTGTTCTTTTATATCTTCTAATTTATAGTTTTTGAATCCTTTGACCATCACACTTTCTCTATTTTTTTTCTAAAACTATTCTTTTCAGTTCTGATATGTATGGTAAATTTTTGAAATAAGCATTAAGTGATTTCGTATTATAAAGTTTCCAATCAATATTCAATATTTTTACATCACCAACTTTCTGATACAGTTCATAGTATTGTTCCTTAGATGTTATTGTTACATTTTTTCTGAGGATCTTCTCAACACGACCGAATATACGATCTGCTGGAAGGAAACTATGTCCTCTGACAGGAAAGTACAATGCTCTATTTTCAATGCTTGACGTTGTAGTGTGCAAAAAGTGCAAAAGCATTTGAAAAATTATGTTATTCTTATTTTGGGCAATACACCCATTACAAAAGAGCCGCAAAGATTTTTTACCTTCAAGGTTCATTTTGTTTAGGTGACATCGTGCTGCCTTTGCCTGCTCACTCCTCAGCCCAAGTATAAAATGCTGTACTTAGACCATCCAAACTCATTATGCATAAGCTGTGAAAGTTTAATTGCCTTAAGTAATAGGCATCTTGAATATTTGTTTTTTGCAGCTGTTGAATCTGTTGTAAATCAAAACATAAACAAACGACTGATTCATCTGTATTTTCTTTCATAATGGAATAAAATGCATTGGCTCTTAGTATATGAATTCTTTTGTAAGTCATATAATCAACTTTTTCTGTAGACCCTGCAGGACAGGGCTTTATTTTTTGGTCAAGTAAAGAACACGTGTTGTAAACATAACTAGAAGGAGACATAAAGCCTACATTAAATTCATTTATGAATATTCTTCTGAACATAGCGAAATTAACTTTGTCCAGGTCGTCGTTGCATTTCTTGTTGTAAACTTCATGCAACTTCCTTATAGTTAATGTACAGTGCAAGTAAAATCGCTTCGATTTTTGTCTTCCATAATGACTTTCTGATGCCTTTAAGTTTGAGATGAATTCTCTTACCTTGTTTTTTTTATTAATGCTTAAGTGGCTTTTTTTATCGCCACCTCCCTTTTCCTCAATAGGTTCACCAGCATGTACTTTAGTAACAATATTGGCTAGCCTTGTACGACCTATTTTAGTTATAGCCATGAAATTGCTTTTACGCACAGGAATTCTCCTACCACTGCTACTAGTAATAAAATAAGAAGCAGAAAATGCATGCTGTGAGCCAGATGATTGCGATTTATTTTGAGTTGGGTTATTAGGTCTTCGTCGAGTTACATTTTTTGTAACAACCAATGAGGCTATAATAGAATCTTGTCACTGTTTGTCCGCAATTTCGCAATCTCTATCCCGAAACTTCTTAACGTCATTAGGTCTAACATCAGTGCATGAAAAAGTATTACTAGAATGTTTGCATGGAGCATAAACGTTATCTGAAGAGGCTGAAAATCGTTTCTTTTTCGCTTCTTTTCTTTTCCCACCAATTCTCTGTCTTTTTCTAGTTCCATAATTAGAAGTACTCACTAATACACCACTTATTAATTCTTCCATTTGAAATTAAAAATCACACTCCTCTAAAATGAAGAAAACAAGATAGAACTAACGAAATAAACAAACATAAAAAGCTGGTACATGTACGAGTCACGCGACCAGGAAGAACAGTCCTGACTGGTCGGCTGGAGAAATCACAGTTTGACTGAAAACAGGCTCTTGAGGAAACATTGTTTGATTGAAACCCCAACTTTCTAAGAGCGTTTATAATGCGATAAAAATTTTTTTGGTTTAAAATAATAGTATAATTTTGTGATATTTAATGTTAAGTTCACAGAAAAATCACTAACTCATTTTTTTTTTTTTTGGAGAAAACACGGTTTGAATGTTTGCTCCTCAAATATAATAAATGCTCTAAGAATTATGCATATCAATGGGATCTTTTAACTGAGAAAAGGTGAGTTTATTGGAAGGCGAAAATATTATTTTAAAATTATATTGTTTGAGAATTTTAGCTCCTTTTTTTCCTGCCAAACCATAGCTACAGTCTGATTGTTGGAAATTTTACATTCAGTCCACATTTTCTTAATTCTTCTACTGTTTATACAGCTAAAATTCCTAAATTCCTATTGGCCACACTCCCCATCTTTCCCGTAATCCTATTGGTTGAACTACATTCGGTCCCTCTCCTATATATACGAGCCTTTCTCCAGATTCAGAATTCTTTTTGCACTGAAGACGGTACGCTTAAGGCTAACGAAACAGCTGTAGGCATCTCAAATATTTTCTTTGGCGTTTCTGAGGTAGTAGTTTATTCGGGTTTTAATATTCCAACGCCAAGTCTCCTGTTATTAATTGTAATGCAACATTAAATTATTTTCACATTACAAATTAATATAGCAAAATCTAACAATGAAAAAACTCAATATAGACGTTCTTCTTATATTAAAGAATTTGTATGTCAAGACTAAACAAAATTTTACGAGAGCAAAAGTTATCCACGCTCAGATTTGAACCTGATATTTATGCTTAACTGCACAATTTTGTACTATCTGATTTTGTTTTGTTCAGTTTTAGTTCTTTTGTAAATTAGTGCGACTATTCCATCAAAAATTCATAACATAAATATGGTTAAAGTTACGATCGCAATTATTATTTAAATAGTAAAAATATTATTTTACATTTCACATTTCATACATGTCGTCTTAATGTACGAAGCTTATAACAAAAATAAGAGTTATGTTTTAGTCATAAAAATTATATAAATGATCTGGTTTTACAATTCCACTACTTTTTATTACCTTATGTTTGTATAGACATATTATTACAGTTGGATGTGTAATATACAAGGTACTATTTCTTAACATTTTTAATGCGTTTAAAATAATCATTTAAAACAGTTTAAGAAATAGTTTCATTGAAAAAAAAAGTTCTTTATGAGGGGAGTGGGGGATATCGCATCCTCAGTTCTCCGTTTCAATATTGTAGCTTCATAAAACTTTAAAGTTTTTCATTAAATTTTAACATTTATTTAAAAATATTCATAGAACTGACGCCACAAATTTGCTGGACTAATTTTAAGCAGCCCTGTATATTATCTATAAATTACATGTGTACCTAACAATGTACTTGACTGGGATGCTTTTGTTTCCGAATTTGTTCCACCAGTAATTGAGAATTGTAATTTTCATCATAATTGACTGCTGAAAATTACTAAAAACTCTATCGAGAATATTTCTAAAACCAACGTAACATTTAAAATGAGATAATGAATACAAAATTTTTTAAAAATTAAAAATATCATTTTAATTAAAAACTTTAAAATACATGACAGACGTTTCAGCTGGAACACTAGCCCTCCTCAGTGTCAAACATACAAGCACAATATTTACAAAAATTCATAATACATCATAACAGGATTATATATTCAGGAGGAATAGTTTTAGCATCGTTCAAGGGAGAATGTTGCATGCCCTCTGGAAAAATACGGGATTCATATATTAGAGGCTAAAATTTGAAGTTGTCAAAATCAGGAATATGATTACTGTTGAAAGATGGATTCGAGTTTCGATATTAAATCTCCTGTTTTATATGAGCGTTTATGTTTCTTTAATTTAATTTCACCTGTTCTGCCAGTTTGACCGATATATGTAGAATCACAATTTTTACAGGGGATACTATAGATTACACTTAGACGTTAAAGGGGGGTGGGCAGCGGGTTTAAAGTTTGAAAGAAAGTTACTAATATGGAGTTGAGTTTTAAAGCTAGTAGAGATATTAACTGTTCTAAGCAATTTAGAGATATTTTCGGAAATACCTTTATAATAAGGGATAGAAGTACGGTGAGTAGAACTTTTAACTTTAGGATAAACTGATTTAGATGTAAAATAGAACTCTTCTTTATAAATTCTTTTAATAAAACGAAGGGGTAACCATTATTTTTTAAATCTGAAAAAAATTTGGATAATTCAATATTTAAAAATTTAAAATTACTACAATAACATAGCTGCCAATATTTTAATTTATTCCGGAGTAATTTTAGTCCCGCCTCTATTTCGTACCACTTATTTTTTAAAAGTAATGTTTTCTTATTTTATCAAAGTTATGTATTGAAGAAAATTTCTCTATAAATAAAGTGGTGCTATATAAAGGCGGGGCTAAAAGTACTCCGGAATAAATTAAAATATTGGCAGCTATGCAATAATGCTTTGCACGATGTAAAAGAGTACGAATGACTGCAAATTTATGAGATAAAGGATTAGCAGAATTGAAGTTAAGATATTGACCAGAGAAGGTGGGTTTTCTATAAACTGAATTTGAAAAATGCAAAAATTCATTGACTGTTTTATGCATTACAAGTTTGTCTCGAAATGGTAGTTCAGTATTAATTTCAATTACAAGGGTAAACTGGATATCAGTACATAAAGTGTTAGCAAAATATAAAATATCGTTAAAATAATGTTGCTTAGTAATTATAAAAATATCATGCACATATCTTTTCCAGATAAAAAAAATTATCATGTAACTGGGAATTAATTTTGTTTTCTAAGTGTTACATTTCAGTTTCAGCTATAACTAAAGATATAGGGGCACACAAAGCAGTTCCGTTAATTTGACGATAGTAAGAATCATTAAAAAGAAAACAATTAGATGATAAACAAAAAGTGGTAAGATCAAGTACAGTATTTAAATTAGTGTCAACGTTGAAATTAGGATAAATATCTTGAATAATATAACATGCAAATGATATATGAATAGATGTAAAAAGAGATACAGCATCTAATGATATCATAATACAAGTAGAGGGGATTTGAATTAATTTTAAAGCATCAAGGAAATGAAAAGCAGAATTTAAACTGTAATTAGAAGAAGTGATGAGAGGTTTTAATAAATTTGATAGAAAACGGGAAAGATTGTACAGGGGCGAGTTAGTATAATCAAACAATGGGACGAAGGGGGATGTTAGGTTTATGGATTTTCGGTAAACAATAAAAGATAGGTGCAGAACCAGTATAGCATTTTAATTTAGATGAGAGAGCACGATGAATGGATTTAGGCTTTTCAAGTTCACTAATGAGCGAATTAAGTTTACGTTGGAATGAGGGGGTTAAGTCTTTGTCTAAAAGTTCATAAGTGGAAATATCATTTAAGAGTTCATTTGCTTTTTCAACATAAACGTACTTGTCAAGGATCACAGTAATGCGGATCCGAAACGCCTGTCGTGTATTTTAATTTTTTTAATTAAAATGTATTTTTTAAAGTTAAAAATTTTATTGTATTCATTATTTTATTTTAAATGTTACATTGGTTTTTATTTATTAATGAGACGTATAAATTATGTTTAATTTTATTAAAGAATATTACTATTGAAAAGTTCTGGTTAATGCAACATCGGGAATTTAAAGAAACACCCCTGATTTAAACTTAGAACAGCACAGGCAAACACACACACACACACACACTAATGCATGACACCACATGAAATGCATTTTCAGTTGCTTTCAAACATAGCATAATATATCGAAATTCATTTGCGTAGCATTGTGAACGATGGTAAAATATATTTGTCGTATCATATTGTATGCGAAACATGCTTTTGTGCCTAGAAAAAATGCATGTCAGATTCATTATTTTAGTGCAGTTTAAATGTGTTAATGTTTACCTTTTTGAAATTTCGCCCATAGACGGTATGTATTTGAATATTTTTTGTATGCCGTAGTACACAAACTGTTTGCTCAGTTTCCATAAAGAATAATTCTCAACTAGAAAGTTCCTGTAATACTGATTTAGAATGTCGAGTTTAGGCAGCCTGCTGATAGTTATTCTTAAGTTATGCTGATAACTGATTCTGAGACCCACACAGTGACCAATCGCCAAATATCTAATTTTTGGATTCAAAAAACCTAAAATAAACAAATAATAAACAAATAAATTGATAAATAAATGTAAATATTGCAAGATTTCAATTTCAAATATTTGAACTCATTGGTTTTATTTGTTTGTACCATTATAAGGGAAAGATAAATTAAAAATATTCCTCCTCTGATAAAATATTTTATCAAAGCTAGTGATATAAGGCATCTATGTCTTTATTGCATTTCTAATCTGCTTCTCTATTCCTTTATATTCATTAAAAACTATTTCATTTTGTCAGGCCCACTATCCCGCGTATATGCACTTTATGGAGATAATCAGAAATGGATTGATTTGGATGTGATCGGAAGACAAAATCGATTTAACAAAGTAGACACCTAAAAGTTTCTCTGTAAGAGAAAGCTGGTACAAATGCAAAGACACATAACATATAATTTACAAGTGAGTTAAAAAATAAGAAAAAAAAAATCGGTAGAGTCATTTTTTTTTTAAACATTAATTCCCGAGATCTAAAACTAACCTACCTCAGTTGTTAATTTTCCTGTAATAACCATGGATATCTAAAATGGGTTTATGCAATGATTTTCAAGAAAATTATTAGAGTCGATTATTAGATACCAGCTTTTATTAGAACTTGGCATATTTAATGGTTGACTCGAAAAGAACAATTACATACAAAAGGATATTTAGAAATGGGTTAATATGACGAGTTTGAAAAACATCCGTACAGCCATTTTTAAAGGAACACACTTGCAAAACCTCAAATTGAGCTACTTATACAGGGCAGTTATCAATTTTCTTGAACTATCCAACGAATTCATACGAAAGGACATCAAATAGAGAGTTTGTATAGCAACTTTGGGGGAAATCACGAGATCCATTTTTGAGATACGGATTTACAGCTCCACCTGAAGTGATGTAATTTTATATGATCAGAAGACATAAAATTGACTAACAAAGTAGACACCTAAAAATTTCCCTGTAAGAGAAAGCTGGTACACGTGTAAAGACACATAACATAGAATTTACATAGTGAGTTAAAAATTTGATGACGAATCCCTCTTTCACGAATTGCCCCTCCCCTAAAAGCACAAAATGTTCCAGAAACGTAACAATCAGACAACATCGAAACATTGTAAATATTGCAGAAACTTTCTGAATTGTTCAAATTGCTTTCGGATTAGTTTAAAAAACGCTAGAAATATCCACGATGTAGTAAAAAAAAAAAAAAAAAAACAGAAACGTAAAAGAAACGTAAAAGAAAAGTTTCAATCATTCAACATCAGAGTTGCCAAGTTCTTTAACTTATTCCAGAGCATTTTTAGCTTCACCTTATTTTCATACCACTTTTTTCATAAGAATAATCTTTTCTTAATTTATCGTAGTTATGCATTATAGAAAATTATTTTATAAATTATGTGGTGTGAAATAAAAGCGAGTCTAAAAGAGCTCCGGAATAAATTTTAAAAACTTGGCAACTCAGCAACTTGTATAACTTTGAAACCAGTGTTGCCAATTTAAAAAATATTTTTTATCCAATACCTACCTTTAAGTTTCAATTGTAACCAGAGCTTAAAGTCTCCTCCTTTTTTCCAAGACAATATAAGTGATAAAAATTTTCGCTTTTGTTTGTACCACTATTTAAAAAAAAAAAAAAAAAAAAAAAAAAAAACTCTATCCTATTTAGCCACGATAAATTGCTGTAAAATATGGTAAATATTTCTGTATAAAAACAGTGACAGAAAAAAAAAAAAAAAAAAAAAAAAAGACATGGAGCCGTGATTGTAACGATTGCCTAAACACTTCCAAGTTTTAAAGTCTATCATATGTATCAAATATTACACTTTAAAAATATTGGTAAATGTTGAATAAAAAAGTCACAAAATCTGACAACACTGATTGAAACAGGTGAAAGTTTCAGAAAGATAACAGAGACATACTCGCTAACATCCTAATTAATATTACGAAGTTTTGTTAGTCCCGCCCATTTTTTTTTTACACCGGGTAAAATTTTACAGTAATATTCTCCAAATGAAATTACGATTAAATAAGAAGAAAAATACACTAAAAAGTTACTGGTGTGAAAAATAAGGCGGTGCAAACAATACTACGGAATCTTAATTAGTATGTTGACAAGTAAGTAAAGCAGTGTTGCCAGATTTGGTGGATTTTTTATTCAATTATCACCAATAAGTTTTAGAAGTGATATTTTATATACATAAAAGACTATCGTTCCTCGAAGTGATTAGGCTAACTTTACAATTAAAAATTATTGGTGATTATTGAATGAAAAATCGGCCAGATCTGGCAACACTGATACAGAGAGCATGATACTTAGATGTGTTACGATAACGAAATATTGTAAGCTTTTTGCAACATAATTGAAACTTTCTGTGCTGTATAGGTCTCAAAATTCAAAGTATCACCACTGCTCTACTTGTGAAGGTATGTAGATTTTAATATAATTTCAGAATTGTTCTTGAGCCACTTAGTTTGTTATCCGGGATTACACTTACCCGCAACATTCTGCATGTCGAACAAGAGTAATCAGGCTATTTACACTTGTCCCAAGCACCTCAATTGCATCATTTAACATCATTATTATTATTACTATTACTACTATTATTAATTTGATTTTTCAGTTATGTCTTATTATTTTTAACGAAACCTAATATCCGGATAATTTTTTAGCTTTCCTTAGTGCATTAAAAATTTTAAGATGTAAAGGGTTAGTTGGATGCGTACGGAAACACTGAAACTGTGTAAAGATTTGGGATACATACTTACCAATCATCTCTATAAAAAGAATAAAAATGTTAACACCTCTTGAAAAAACGCCCTTTTTTTCACACCACTTTATTTTTAGAGTAATTCTCTCTAAATGGTGTTACGATTAAATAAGAAAGAAATTACTCTAAAACATGACTGGTGTGAAAAAAAGGCGGGTACTAGAAATTGTACTCTTCTTAATGAGATGGTTGGAAGGTTTGGATATATATATATATAAATAATCACAGATTCACGAATGTTTTCAATACTTGAAACTTTATTTGCATATCTCTTAATGTAATATATGGGTAGAGATGGCTGATGTTCTACTTGCTACAGATCAGGGGGCAAGTGATCTTCGAGACACAGAATTTCCTCACATTTTTTTCTTTTAAGTGGCATATTGTTAAATTCATATAATCAACCAATCAATTATTTCAGTTTATGCCAAAACATTTTCAGATGTGTATGCATAATGGCAGCTGAGTATAACATCGGAGTCAAAGTCTAACTGTGCCAAAACATTTCCACACTTACTCTACTATTTCTACACTTACCCCCCCCCCCTTTTTTTTTTTTGTCGGAAATTCTTTAGTCTGTGAAACAGTATTTATTGTTAGAACAGAAAGTCATTTCTTAATAATAACATGGAAAATAAATATTAATTAAATGTTTTTTGTAATTTCAGAGTGGTATTAAAAATACAAATTATTTAAATGTATAAAAGATCGTTAATTTCTTCTTAAATAATAGACTACTAATTTGTTTAATGAGAGAAATGAAAATATTTAAGCATTTTATTTTTGAAGGCATCAATTCAAAATAAAAATAAATGTGAGCATAATTCATTATTAAAATCATAATAATTTAATATCCGAAAGTTAATTCTGAATACAAAGGAAACTAATTAAATATTGTGGTAATTTTTGTAAAAATAAAAAATCCTTTTATTTCTATAGATATTTCATTCTTTATTTTCTAAATACTGTGTTTCAACAGAAATAAAAATCTCCAGCAGGATTTCAGGAGGAAGTCAGGGGAAAATCGAAGTTTTGTTTACATAAACAAAGAGAATGGTTCGTTTAATAAAATTGGGATTACATTTTTAAAAATTCATATTTAATTTAAGTTATTTTGAATTTAATTATTAATGTAAGACAAATAATGAAAGGTCTCAGAATAACATATGTTATGACTTTTATCTTTAGAATTTATTTTAAAATACATTAAATGTATTTTTAAATGACTAAATAATTTTGAAAAATTTAGTTAAATTCAGGAAATCTATTTAATTAAAAATGAATTTCGTTTAATAATATAACTCCATATCTTTAATTTTAATTAAATTTAGAACTCCGAATGTAAAATTAAATTTCATTTCAACCAAATGAATTACAGCTCTTATTTTATGAATTTTTTAATTAATATATTGGTTACAGTGCATTTCTAATAACTGAATTAGTTAAAAATTTTATGAATAATTATAATAATAATGAAAAAAAAATCTTAAGCATTTAGTTTAATATTTGTGAGTTTAACAAAAATTTTGAATGAAATAATCGCAACGACTACAAATTCTTCAAAAACATTAAATTAATAAATTAATTAAAATTAAATAAAAATAAAATTATCCGCTTCCTCTCTTTTTCTTTCCCTCCTACAATTTCCCCTTCTCTCGTCCATTGCAGATGAATAATTCTCTAAATACTAAAAAAAACTTATATTTCTATGCCATATTTTGGTTTTCCTTCAGAATGTATTGCTAAATAAATTAAAGCACTTAACGGTCCTCTTCACTTACAGTCGCCGGAAGCCCGAGACAATGTTATTCTATGGGGAAATTTTTTTTACAAATAACTTATTATCTAATTTATATTTTTAAATTCTGTTTTAACATTCAGAAAATTCCAAACTGTTAAATTGACGGACCTTTTTTAAAAACGTACTTTTTGAATTTTTAATATTTTATTTTGAAATTGCAAAATGAAAAAAAAAAAAAAAATAAATAAAAATTCGTATTTTGCAGATTCAAAATAAAATATAAAAAATTAAAAAAATAATTTTTTAAAAAAGGTCTGTCAGTTTAACAGCTGGGAATTTTCAGAATGTGAAAACATAATTTTAAAATATGTATTAGTTAATACGTTATTTGGAAAGAAAAGAAAAATTTCCCATAGAATAACATTAGCTTCGGCTTCCGGCAGCGGTGAGTGAAGCAGACCCTTAATATTTATACTGCTTCCAGTCCGATTAAAGAATTATAAAACGTTCTTTTTAACTTTAGAAATTTTTATTCATGAATTCATATCAACATTTACACTCCAATTTACTTAAAAATGAATATTCTTTTTAACTTTAAACCGAAAATTCCCTCTTTGGATCTAATTCACTTTGTCCCTGCAAAGATTGTAAATATGTTTATATAGGTGAAACTGGCCGTATAGCTAGAATTAGACTGCAAGAACACAGACGATCATATAAAAATTGTAAGCAACGTTCAAAAATTGTAATTAATTCAATAGAAACTGACCATATCCCTGATTTTGATAGTGTAAAAGTTTTAACACTTTGTATCCCACTGGGACTTTAAAGTACCATAAAAAAATTCCTCATTATAGCCTAAATTTACTACAGGATTTCATTGGGATTTCAAATTCCCTATAGTTAAGTTTTCATTTACTAAAATTAAATGTCAGAAGCAGCTTATCTTGAAGAAGTAAAGATTTAGATAAATATTTATAAAGAAATATAATAAAAAGTTTGAAACTAATGTTTCCAAAAACAAGGTACAGTCAGAAACAGAAGTGTCCGAACACTAGCAAAATTCCTATGTAAAAAAAGTACACTTCATACGGTTTTGTTAAATGAATCCTTGTCAAATCCTGTTCTTAGTCAGTGTAAGAACATGATTCGATAAGGATTTATTTAACCAAACCGTATGAAGTGTACGTGGGGTAAAACCTTTCGAAAGTTATACTATTTTTGCACATAATTCTGACAAAAATTCAAATTTCAGTAAAAAAAAAAAAATCTTTCGTTTTTGCGTCAGTCAATTCTATTTTGAAGCAGTATACAAAATTTGAGTAAGATTGGTGCATTAGGTTTCGAGAAATGATATCCACACAGCATTTCTGAATGGTCGGCTGAAACCAAATCCCGCCGGTTTAATAATAAAAGAACATAAATATAAAAAACAATACAAAATATAAAAACATTAAAACAATACATTAATGTATTATATTAATATGCTTCATTTGTAAATAAGATTTCTTTATATTAATGTTTTGTATAATATTAACTCATAGTAATCTTGAATTCGTCGGCTGAAAATTTTTGTGTATTCATTTTTGAGAAGTTGCGGCTAGGGTTGTATTTTTTGCTTAAAACATATATTCCTTCAGAAACTTGTCATTTTTTCATTTCTGCTTGGAAGGATCCAATTACGAAGATCTCCATATATTTTAGGATTATCTTTCATTTGATTACCAATTTATCTGTATATATATATAAAAATTGAGGTGTGTGTCCCTATATTTCACTTTGCAGCTAAAACTACATATCGTAGACGAATAGTGTTTGTATGTAGCAATAGGTACAAGGCTCCCATCGTGCACTATGGTGGTTGCAAGTCGATACCTCTAAGGGTGTTGCAGATACAGGGGTTGAAAGATGTGAACTCTAAAAATGTGTGATTATCATTGGTCGGAAATGATCTGGATCGTTCTAGAAATTTCTGGAATGATCTAGAAAGTCTTAAAATTTGAGCCAACTAAGAATGTTCTAGAAAATTCTAAATTGATCTAGAACATTCTAGAATGATCAAGAAAGTTCTAGAATGATCTAGAACATTCTAAAATGATCAAAAAAGCTCTAAAGTATATACAAATGTTGTAGACGATCAAAAATATTTTTATTGATCGGAAATGATCTGGATCGTTCTAGAAATTTCTGGAATGATCTAGAAAGTCTTAAAATTTGAGCCAACCAAGAATGTTCTAGAAAATTCTAAATTGATCTAGAACATTCTAGAATGATTAAGAAAGCTCTGGAATGATCTAGAATATTCTAAAATGATCGAAAAAGCTCCAAAGTATATACTAATGTTTTAGACGATCAAAAATATTTTAGAAATTTCTGGAAATCTCTAAAATGTATGTCAATATTTTAATTGGTCGAAATTATTCTGGATCATTCTCGATACTTTTCAAATTTTCTAAAAAATTCAAAAGTTGAAATTTGTAGAACAATCCAGAAAATTTAGTAATTAGTGGGGATAATTTTCGCGACTATATAAGACGAAAAGTCAAGCCCGTGCTTTAATCGATTTTTTACAAGAATTGCGTAACAAAAGAAAACTTATAAGTAGTGTGATTGTAAATAACAGTGAGTAATAATTTTTACAGTGAAGAATTAAATCTTATTAAGTTTAGTGTTCTTTTTTAGTGCAGTGTGAAAAATATCACTAACGATGCCAAAACGTAAGAGCGTATTCTCGCGTTCTCGAATTGTATCGAAGAGGCAAAAGATGTCGCGAAGAAATGAAACCACGGAAGAAAGAGAACAGCGTCTATCATTACTTCGGGAAAATTATTATCTCAGGCGAAATAACCAGACTGAAGAGCAGTTTAATGATTCTAGAGAGACAGATAAAATCAGAAAAAGATTACAAAGAAAAAGAGAAACAAATGAACAGACAGATGCTAGAAGAATACAAAATACAATAAAAATGCGTAACCTTCGACTAAATGATCAAATGGAAGCTCAAGCGTCAGGAACAACCGTAAATGCTATTCGTGAAAAACGTCGGGGAGGATATAGTCTTGAATATGAAGCGTTTTATTATAATCCCACTAGAAATTATAATCAACATCCAAGTGTAGTAATCGGTAAAATGAATGTAGTTTGTAAATTTTGTAAAGCTAAAAAATTCAAAGGAGAAACACCGAGTACATGCTGTTCGAATGGTAAAATTAAATTACCAGACTTGAAATCTCTGCCACCGGAATTCCTAGAATTTATGAAAGGTGAAACACATAATTCTAAAGAATTTTTAAAAAATATTAGGCGTTACAATGCATGCTTTCAAATGACTTCATTTGGAGCAACTGCAGTAATCGAAGAACCAGGATTCAATCCAGTGTTTAAAATACAGGGACAAGTATATCATAAAATTGGATCATTATTGTCTTTCCCAAATGATATTCCGAAATTTTTACAAGTTTATTTTGTAGGAAATGAAGAACACGAACTGGACCAAAGGCTTTCAACTTTTACAGGATTACATCGAGATATAATTCTTTATTTACAGCGCTTTCTTCATAAAAATAATGAATTAATAAAGATATTTAAAACAGCAATGGAAAAAATGGTTTCAGATAGTTATAAAATAATCATTCGAGCAGATAAAAGGCCAATTAGTGAGCACGAAAGACGATTTAATGCACCTCATGTAAATGAAATAGCTGTAGTCATGGTGGACAGTGAAAGTAGCTATAGAGACATTGTGGTACAACGAAGAAGTAATAAGTTGGAACGTATCGCTGAAACTCATCACATGTATGACGCCTTGCAGTATCCATTAATATTTTGTCACGGTGAAGATGGTTACCATTTTAATATTTATCATATTAATCCAGAAACAAATAGACCAACAAACAAAAAAGTTTCTTCTAAGGAATTTTATGCATATCGGATAATGGAGAGAGAAAATAAATACAATCATATACTCAACTGTCGGCAGTTGTTTTTACAGTTTATTGTTGATATGCAAGCAAAAATTGAAGCAGAGAGACTGTTATTTATCCGCCAAAATCAAAATAAATTACGATCGGATGAATATATTCATTTACGGGATGCAGTAGCCAATGATGGAGATATAGAAAATTTGGGACGATTAGTAATTTTGCCCTCTACGTTCACTGGTAGCCCTAGGCATATGCTTGAATATGCACAAGACGCAATGACGTATGTAAGGAAATATGGTCGTCCTGATTTATTTATAACGTTTACGTGTAATTCTTCATGGAAAGAAATTCAAGATGAATTACAGTATGGACAAAAGCCACATGACAGACATGATATAATTGCGCGCGTGTTTAAACAGAAACAAGTAAAATTTATTAATACTATTGTGAAGAGTTCTATTTTTGGAAATGTTATCAGTTGGATGTTCTCCATTGAGTGGCAAAAAAGAGGATTGCCACTCAATGGAGCAATTTCAGCCAAATTCTCACACAATTTAATTTGGCTGAAAGAAAAAATTCACTCAAATCAGATCGATGACGTTATCAAAGCAGAATTTCCAAATCCGGATGAAGATCCTGTTCTGTATAGAATAATCGTGAAAGACATGATACATGGGCCTTGCGGAGCGCTTAATGTGCAATCACCCTGTATGAAAGATAATAAATGTTCAAAACGATATCCAAGATCATTTTTGAGTGAGACGCAAACAGGAGATGATGCATACCCGAAATATCGACGTCGACCACCGAGTGAAGGAGGATTTACAGCAAAAATCAGAGTACGAGGCGAAGAAATTGAAATTGATAATCGATGGGTTGTCCCTTATAATCCTTTATTATCAAAAATGTTTGATGCTCATATTAATGTAGAATATTGCAGTTCTGTCAAGTCAATTAAGTATGTGTGTAAATATATTAACAAAGGAAGCGATATGGCTGTTTTTGGAATTACTGATGAAAATCGAAACGATGAAATTTTAAGATATCAAATGGGACGGTATATAAATAGTAACGAAGCAGTTTGGCGTATATTAGGGTTTTCGATTCATGACAGAGATCCAGCTGTTTTTCACTTAGCAGTTCACCTTGAAAATGGACAACGAGTATATTTTACTAATCAAACAGCACAAAAAGTTGCAAACCAACCTGTTAATACAACCTTGACGGCATTTTTCGAAATGTGTCTCAATGATCCCTTTGCTAAGACTCTTTTTTATGGAGATATTCCCAGTTATTACACGTGGGACTCATCACAAAGAGTATTTAATCGACGAAAGAGAGGAGTTCCGGTTGAAGGATTTGAGGGTGTATTTAAAGATAATGCTATCGGTCGAGTATATACGGTACACCCAAAAAATGCTGAGTGCTTTTATTTACGTTTACTACTCCATGAAGTACGTGGACCAACTTCCTTTGAAGATCTTCGAACGGTAGATGGTTACATTTGCGAGACATATCGTGAAGCCTGTCAGCGTCGTGGCTTATTAGAAAATGACAATCAATGGGAACAGGCAATGAAAGAGGCTGCAGAAACAGCAACAGCAAATCAATTACGTGAACTCTTTGCTATAATTATAACAACATGTAATCCTTCAAATCCGAATAGACTATGGATGAAATATCGTGATAGTATGAGTGATGATATTCTAGCAAGAGTGCGTAGAGACAATCAAGATATGAATATTGGTTTCAACGATAATATTTATAACGAAGCTTTAATAATTTTAGAAGATCGATGTTTCGCAATGTGCAATCAAAATTTAGTTGCTCTTGGGGTGCAATCTCCTGAAAGAGGCGGATCAAGCGTGTTTAATTCAGAATTAACAAAAGAACTTAATTATAATGTAGAAGAATTGCAACGTTATATCAATGAAAATAAACCAAAATTAACACAAACTCAACGAATAGTATACAACACAATAATAAGTCGTATTGACACAAGTACAGGAGGGATTATCTTTTTAGATGCACCAGGAGGTACAGGCAAAACTTTCCTTATCAATTTAATCCTAGCTACAATCCGAGTAAAAAATGAAATCGCATTAGCATTTGCATCTTCTGGAATCGCCGCGACATCAATGGAAGGTGGAAAAACAGCCCATTCTGCATTTAATTTGCCATTAAATGTAGCTGATCAAGAATTCCCAGTCTGTAATGTCACAAAATCTTCTGTACGTGGCCAAATTTTAATACGGTGCAAAATTATAATATGGGATGAGTGCACAATGGCTCATCGAAAATCACTTGAAGCACTGGATAGAACACTACAAGATCTTCGGAAGAATACAAAACTAATGGGCGGAGTTTTATTGCTACTATCTGGAGATTTCCGACAAACATTACCAGTTATACCAAAATCAACACCAGCTGACGAAATAAATGCGTGTTTAAAACGATCAATTTTTTGGAATAATGTTGAAAAGTTATCACTAACCGAAAATATGCGAGCACTAATAACTGGAGATCCAAAAGCACAAGAGTTTGCCGACAATCTTCTGAAAATTGGAAATGGCACCTACCCACTAGATCTACAGTCTGGTAAAATAATTTTATCAGAAGAGTTGTGTCATGTAGTAGATACCGAAGAACAACTTATAGAAAAAATTTATCCATCAATAGAACAAAATTACTTGAATAAAACATGGTTGTATGAACGAGCAATTTTGGCTACAAAAAATAGTGTAGTAAAACAAATAAATGAAAGAGTACAGGATATGATACCGGGAGAGGAAAAAATCTATAAATCAATAGATTCAATGATGAATCAAGATGAAAATTTGAACTTTCCGATAGAGTTCTTAAATTCATTAGAGCCACCTGGTATGCCTTCTCATGAATTGAAGCTAAAAGTTGGATCACCAGTCATATTAATTCGAAATCTTAATGCGCCAAAATTATGCAATGGTACAAGATTATGTGTAAAACAAATTTTGAACAACATCATTGAGGCAGAAATTCTAACTGGCAAAGAAAAAGGAAACTTGGTTTTTATACCAAGAATTCCATTAATTGCAAATGACTTACCATTTTGTTTTAAAAGATTACAATTTCCACTAAGATTAGCTTATAGTATAACTATCAATAAGGCCCAAGGTCAGACGTTCCGATTTTGTGGGGTTAATTTAAAAGGATCCTGTTTTTCACATGGCCAACTATGTAGCTTTTTCACGCGTGGGACAGAAAGATAATTTATTTGTTTATGCACCAGAACACAAAACAGTAAACGTAGTGTATAAGAATGTATTTCAGTAGAAATGTTTAGTATATAAATTGATTTAAGATAATTTAAGATATTAATGTATACTTAGTCATAAGATATTTATGTATAATTTATGTATAAACAAAAAAAAATCAATAAATTAATCAATTAAAAAAAAAATGTGTCTTTTATATAACAAATTGTCAAGTAAGTATTGATGGATTATTAATAACAAATAACTGTGCTATTAAAAATGACCCAGCGAAGCGGGTATTCACAGCTAGTATATTTATATATAAAGGGGACTGCCACAGGCGACTTTATTATATCCTTTTCGTACCACTATTTCCAAAAAATAATATGTATTATATATTTACGCAGGTACACATTGCCTGCATAAATTTATTATAAATTAGGGCCTGCATAAATTTATTTTTCATGGAAATAGTGGTACGAAAACAATAAAAAATGTCGTCTGAGGCAGTCTTGTATATGTGTGTGTGTTCGCGCATGAATCAACTCATTTTTGTTTACACGAACCCACATATTCTTATCGATTTCTTCAAAATCATTTTATTTAGTTAATTAAATAAATACGCCACGCTACGTCAAATGAATAAAGAATTATAGTTGAAATAACAATTTATTAATGCGAATATAAATGCATGAATCTGATGGATTTAGTCCACTTAGTACTAAAACTGTCATCTGTCTTTACGCGATGCAGCATATTACTTCAATGAAACTGCGAGCTCGTATAAAACACGAAGTATATGTTTCATTTAATCCTTTCATTTCATTACACTATAAACTGACAATTATTGTATGTGAAACAGTAAATGAAGCGTAATTAGTTTTAGACATGTATTCAGTTTAGGAAATTCATTAAAAATATTATTTTTCATGCGCAACATTGCTGTCTTTCACAAACTCAGAATATAAGATTTTCACTTCAGTGATTCACTTGAATGATGATTTACATAACACTGGTGAGTTTCACTCCAAGAAGTTTCAAATTATTTAAAAACTTGGAAGGATTATTCAACCAAATATATATTGAATTGTAATAAATTGCTGATGTTTTATCGATAATAATTTAATAATATGTCCACTTCAGGGATTAGTTTCAATTTAAAATACCGATATTCGAAATAATAAAGTCTATTAAAAATATGACAAAATTAACCCAGTAAGGAATCATTTTGTGCTATCGCAAAATTTTAAAAACATATTTTAAATTTTATCTGTCTATCAATCTATCTATATCTATATCTATCTATCTATGTATCTATTTGTCTATATATATCATCATTATCATCAATTTCAACATTTACCAATCCATTGCAGGATGAAGGCTTCTCCTAGGTGATTCCAATATGCTCTGTATTTTCCAATTCTTCTCCATTCTGCTCTTCCAAACTTCACAATTACATTACTCTAACGACACAGTTGTCTCTTTCTCCGTCTTTTCTTATGTCTTGGTATACAAAATGAGGAGGTCCTATACTATGATACTTTGGAGGTCCATCTATCATCATTTCTTCTCTCAAGTTACTCACCCCAGCTCCACTTTAAATTCTTTACTCTAGAAATAACTTCAGTAACATTGGTTTGCCTCCTAATCCAAGTGTTTCACTTTCTGTCTCTTCGGGTGAATCTTAACACGCTTCTTTGGGTTGTTAGCAGTTTTTGAGACAACACAGCATTATATATGTATACACGCGTATATATTCTGAGAAGCATATCTTAATTTTCACATATTCTAAATAATATACATTTTATTAATATAGAAACAAAAACTAGTTTCGAGAATTATGTGTGTAACATTTATATTAATTTATGATTAATTTCTTATGTACTACTAAAAAAACACTGTAGACAAAACTGTAGACAAAAACTGTAGACAAAATGTAACTCGACACATTTGTCATGTCGATAGATAGATAACTAACACGTAGCAATAGAGATGGAGTGATTTGTAACACACACACATACACACTAAAAAAAAAAGAGAGAGAGAGATAGAGAGAGAGAGAGAGAGAAAGAAAGTTTATTACACTAAAACTAGGAATTTATAAATCAGAGTATTTCTCAAAGAAATCCTTATTCTTTACAATGCATTCTGTCGTGGGGTTTGTTTGCATGAGAACGTATGATGACTTAGTTCGCATACCATTTTTATTTAAGGGAATTTTCACATATTAAACCGAAGACATTAGTAACCCGTACTAGAGCGCATTTGATGCATTTCCAGAAATGCATCATTTCTTGAAATTCTCCAAAGTCTATTAATGTTTTTCTCCTCAACAATCTTTATTGTCTTTTTCATAAAAAAAAAAAAAAAAAAAAAAAAATCTGCATCTGTAATGTAACTTGGACACAACCGCAGTCTCGCAAAAATTCCTAGAATTTAACGTCATTTTATTATATTGCAACCACTATTTTAAAACAATACTTTTTAACCTAATATTTTAGAATTAAAATATGTAGAAAAAAATTCTATTTCACGAGAGTGGTGAAATTATAATAAAACGCAAGTAGAATTTTAGGAACGCTGTGAGGTCTGCAAACTTATTCTTCGACTACTTTTCCGAGCTATACTATAACTCGGAAACGTAGCAACACATCTTCTAAAAATGACATCCTCAAGATATCGTATGGATGAAAAGACATCCTGTGAACATCTTCAGGATGTATTATGGACAAGTGCGTTGTTAGGGACACTAGTGGTTATATCTCCCTTTTTACAGAGTGGACAATGATTGTTAGAATTAACTAGTATGTTATATCCATTACGAAACTTTCTCCTGTATATTTTTATACAAATTCCTCTAGAAGAAATTATTTATTTAAATTATTTATTGTGATGAAAGGAAACGATTTGCTTCTCAGAAATATATAATACGCAAAGTCCAAAAGAAGTACATTTTGTGCCGACATCTGAAAAAAGTACTTTTTTTTAAATGGGGGAAAAAAAAGAAGAAGATTATTTTGTTTTAAAGTATCACAGATCTATGGTTCAACCATTCATGTATTCACGAACTCTTTCGAAAAATACTCATATTCACATTTACATCGTTCGAAAGGGGAGGGGGGGGGGATACGTATTCCCAGAGTAAAGGAATGCGCGTAGTTACACGCCATTTTTTTATTTCTTGTAATATATTTCAATTTTCCGTCGAAAAGTTAAAAATAATTCTCATTATGAGATTTATACCGAGTATTATTCTGTACTCTACCATTGTAAAAATGATTAAAAAAGGGATGATAGCACTACTTGTTTTGCGATTCATCCCCAAATGCAATCAGAAGCAGTTTAAGTCAAGATTCTATTAAATGGTTTGGTTAAATTTCATTCACATCTTCCTAGTGATGTCCCCTCATCACATTTTTGCATTTTGGAAAAAAAAAAAAAAAGTCTCATGGGGCGAGATCTGGCGAATAAGCCCATACAGAACAGAATGTTTCAGTTATGTTGCAAAACGCTTACACTCTTTCAAAAACGTAACACGTTTTAGTATGTTCTCTGATACCTTTCTCAAACATTAGCCCCTTTTGATTTTCTATCTGTTAAGTCATTGGAACGTTTCTGTTACGTATCTGATTTTTTGTTACGATCGCGGACATTTCTACGTTTTTGAAACTAATCAGAAAGCAATCTGAACGTTTTTAAACGTTTCGGAAATGTTTATAATGTTTCAATGTTATATGATTGTTACGTTTCTGGAACATTTTGTGCTGTTAGGGAGGAGGATGATAAAGGATGGTGATTGAATTTTTTGCCAGAAACTGGTGAACAATCAATGTTGAATATGCAGGTACATTGTCACGGTGAAGAATCCATCCATCGCCTTGAGTCAAATTTCGTCACACACGACGCACGCGATCTCTCAAACGCTTGAGAACTGCAGGAAAAGTAATTTATTGTTTTCTTCAATTTCCATTTTCGACACACAGTAAAAACAAGGACAACAGGAACTGACACAACTGGCACAATACGCACAGCTCGGAGATCCGCCATGCACTGATGGTTTATTGGGTCTCAGGCAACTAGCACTGCTAGTAAACGAGGCTATAGTCCGCGTCATGGCCGACAGATGGCACCAGTTTGCGTATTTATTGGACAGACCTCGTACTCTTAAAATGGGTGACTCATACGAACACAGATTCGGAAGGAAATTTTAGTTCTTATATTTTTGTTTTGTTAAAAACCAAGCTGCATACTTCTACAATTATACATAAGTAGCTATATTTTGTTCAATTTTATAACACATATTCAAAAAACACATAAAAGGTCTCACACTATAATAATTTGATTCCATTTTGGCTATAGTGTTAAAGAATTTTTTTTGTGTCACAGTAAAAGAACTATAAATCCCACTCTCATCAAAATCAACGCAATTCGTACAAAGGTGTCCAATAATATACAGACAAACTGAAAAACTAAATTTTTTAGACAATAATATATTTTCTTATACCATTACTTAATTTTTCATTGAAAATTTAAAAGAAATATGTGTACGTCTACATGTATATTTGAAACATTTATTTGGATTCTTCAGCAATCGAATAATGATAATTGCAATTTGTTTCTTGATATATGAATATGATGTGGCCACTACAATACTTTCTTCTATATAATTTTACACAAAGTTTATGCAATACAAATTATTTATTAAATTATTAAATTATTTTCCATGATAAATGCAGATTATTTTCATCTGACAGAATTATATCATTAAATGCCGAAAAAAGTGAATTTTTTGCCAATATCAGAAGAAATACGATTTTTTTTTTTGGTAAAAATTTTTTTTTTCGTTAAAAAATGAAAAAAAAAAATCGATAACTTTGTTTTAAATTATCACAGCTCTACATTTCAACTAGATTTAATAGTATTGACAAGATCTTTCGAAAGAAATCCATACTGAAAATTTACACCCCGCAAGGTATTTGGGGGGAGGGGACACTTCCCATCCAGGGGGGAAGCGATGCTTCCACATACACTAACTTTTTTCATAGTTTACTACTATTATCATTAATTTATATTAATTTTACATTCACACATTAAAAATAACTCCCATTATGTACATTTATACGAAATTTTGTCCTATACTGTCATGTTAAAAATTTAAGAAAAATGAGATCACAGCGCCACTTGATGAGCGATTGATACCCAAATCTAATGAGCACCAGTTTATATCAGTGTGTTCAACTAAATACCAAGTTTGGTTAAATTTCTTTCATTGGTTCGTGAGATACAGCGTCCACAAAATTTGTGATACACATACACAGGCAGACACACACAGAGACAGATATTTTCTAAAAACAGTCGAATCGTTTTCAGGACATCCCAAATCATTCATAAAGTGGAGTTTGAAAATTTTCACGAATCCAATATTTTCTCTATGGATACTTATATAGAATAAAGAAAAAATAATTTAGACGTCATTACGCGCCATAATATAAGAATACGAATTCACAATTATGTTTCTGAGTCACCATAGTTAAATTGAGAAATAATATCACTGCTAACTTGAATTTACATAACTCATTAAAAAGTAGCAATTTCAATCATTTGCTAAATTAAGAAGTCAAAATTTAAAAATTAAAAATAATTAATTTATAATTTATCATATTTGAAAAGATTTTAACAAATTTTATTAAATATTCAGACAAATAAAATTTCTCCATCTCTGTTCGTGAAAATATAAACTTAACTTAACCCTTTCACTACCAATATAAACTGCCTTTGGGACCAGTGCTGCCAGATTGAGGGAATTCTTTGTATTTGATATCTACCACTAAATTTTAAATGCCTAATAACTTCGAAGACTTCTTTGTTAGATGTTTTCGGAATGATTATACAACCGTTGCAATTAAAATTTATTGGTGGATATTCAATAAAAAAATTACCTCAATCTGGCAGCATTGCTTGGGACGTATGTGTCCCAATGGTAGTGAAAGGGTTAATACATGTTTAAATTAATTTTAGTTAAATTCTTCCTAACATCAACTAAACTTCGCCTTTAAATAAGGTATTTACCCTCATAATCTTTAAGTTTAAATTCAAATAAATAAAAATAAATGCATGCTTTAATCCTACCGACGGTACTTTAAAGCACCATTTGTTTAAAAATTGCATAAAATCGTATTTATAGAAGATATGTCAAAGATATTTATAAGAATAGAACGTATGTACCTAACTTTAACCTCATTACAACAATTTTTAGCAAACCCTCCCTTTTTTTTCCACACCAGCCATTTTTTAGAGTAATTTTATTCTTACTTAATTGTAACAGCATTTGGAGAGAAATGTCCAGAGAATGCCCCTTGGGTAATCAAAAAATTGAAAATCCGAAGTGCTGTAATTGCGGTGGAAATCACTTAGCCTTGTCCACAGATTATTATACAGATAGGACACTCCCGTATGTTCTTCGGTAACCAAAATTTGACTGCAACGACCCTATTGTCGTAAGTTTCTCGATATTGATGTAAGTTTCTCGAGCTCTCCAGCTTACGCAATCGTTTATCTTATTTTTATTGTATCTATGTTTATATCGTAATATTAGTGCAACCTTAAACCCATCATCCAACCAACTAACCATAGTATTGATGTTTACGTTAGGCCACTTTGTTATTGTTTACGAACTTGAATGTCAAAAGCAATTTATTTTAAGAAAAAAGTACTAAATATTTAGCAAATAAATTTCGAAAATGCATAAAAATCTATAATATTTTTTCATTTTAAAGCATTTTTTATTATTTAAACCAAGCAATTTTAAATATTTAAGATTTCACACTGCAGAGTTACAGTTTGTTGTTTTAATCTGTACTTGAATAAGAATATGTTTGGCAAAATATATTTTAAAACATAATAAAAATTAATTTTATTTCTTAGAAGAATAGCTGTGAATGTTTTTATTATGATTTTATGAATTCAAAATTAGTAAAAAATGAAGGAAAACAAAACTTCGCATACTAACCTGCTACTAACTAATCGCGAAAGAGAAAAACAATGTTCGATGAAAGATGCTAATCATGTAGACTTCACACATGCAGTTTCCTTCTGTTGACACTAGTGGTGCCACTATATTTTCGGTTCGCGTTTTAGCTTCAATATCCTATCTGTATAGTAATCTGTGGCCCTGTCCAGAGGTTGCCCCATCTTCCCTGAAAATAAGGGAAAATCTTTCATTACGAAGCCTGTCCAATCCGAAATTAACTACGCGAAACTTGCCACTTACCCCAGCCAATCCGAAAATAGCAGCTTCCCGACTAATACAACTTCTTCTCTAACGGAATTAAATAGCATTATTAAAGAACTAACTGCCGAATTAAAAGTCCCTAACTTATCTTACTTAATAGATAAACATAAAATTATCCTTAATCAAATGAAAAATTGCAATGATCAAGCTACTAAATTTCTAATTCTTCTGCAAGCCCTCGGAGATTCTTTCCCTTAAGTTTGTAGTTTTGTTTTAGTTGTCAGGTAAGTTAAATATTTTTTCTCTCCATCACTGGCTATTTTTCAACCTTTTCCCCGTTAGCTTCCACTTTTAGGTAAAAGAGAATGCGTGACGAGGGTGCCTCCCAACCATTCCATCCTAAGTAACTTTGGAGAGAATTACCTAAAAATATACTGGTGTGAAAAAAAGGCGTTAACAATTGTACGGGTATTAATGAGATGGTTGGCAAGTATGTACATGTAGCTATTTTTGTTCCAGAAAGGATTTTATAGAGTGCTCTCGCTGTTTCTACTCGGCGTTTTTCCTGATCACAACGTTTGTCATAATTAATTTTTTTATTACTTCAAGAATTTCCCACCTATCTCATAAAGAATACATGTAACATAAAAAGTAAATACAAATACATTTTTACTTTTTTTTAAGGTCCAAATATTTTTTCAACATCTATGTACCAGTGGTACATTGAAGTACCGCTTCACGAAATCCTCATTAATTTCTATGATGAGGTGCTATATTTTGACGATTGTTTTATTTAACAGGGAGCAGCCCCCGCTCACCGCTCGAGGAGCGGTGTTGAGCGCTTCTAGGATAATCCACGTGAGCTGCTCCGACATTTATTGAGAAAAAAAAAAAGAAAGAAAAAAAAGAAAAATACATCATGCATCGCCTGGCTTAGCCAACCAGCGACAGAGGGCGATGAGTATTTACAGATATTTATGTACATAAAGTATTTGGTCGGCATGCCGGGCCCAGCCGGACCCACGCGACAAATGGCATGCTGACGATAGTTGTTATTGTAGAGTCGAAACCAGTTGATAATTGATGACGCAGATTCTGAGGTTGAGAATGGCAGTTCCTTTAGTAGAAACAGTTCATGCGTATGCATGGATTTAATCAGCATTAATTGCTGAACATCATGGAAAGAATCTGTAAGTAGATAGATTCACGTTGAGGCTCAAGTCGGTCCTTGATTGCTGGTGACGTTAGGATGGTTAGCGGGGTACTAGTGAAGTTTCTGAGTAATCTGCAACTTCAGGACGTTTGGAATCTAGAACTGATATTACATGAGGATATCTTCAGCAGCAACTCGGACGACCACAAAGGAAGATAACAGGGTGAAGAAACTTAAGGTTATTTAATTTTGACTAGAGAATTATTATTATAATTAGTAGAAATTGATATTAATCTGTTAGGTTTGAAATGTTCATTAAGTAGGAGAAGATGCTATTTAGTTTATTTATTAGCGGTTTTCTTGTTAGAATTTCGTCTAGCCAATTAATTGGTCTAGGAGAGGGATTTCTTAAATGATAATTTTCTGTTAGGGGGCAGTGGAAATAATAATGTAGTGGAGTACCCTCCTCTCCACATGGACACAAGGGTGAGCGTCGGCAATGAAACTTGTATAGATAGGAAGGGAAGGGCCCATGGCCTGTTAGGAATGCGGTAATAGGGGGAGTTAAAGTCCAAGAGTTAGTGCGGGCCCGTGGAATCAGCGAGAAGGTATGTCTCCCCTTCTCTGAACTATCCCACAGGTCTTGCCATTTGAGATTCATTAAGTTTTTAATTTTACTTTTGACGTAGGAGGGAGTAGCGGGAATTGAAGAACATTTTGTGGGGAAGTTAGTGGCTTCTTTTTCTAGGGAATCAGCTATTTCATTGCCTACGACACCCCTATGGGCAGAAACGTGTGCCAGGGTGCAAGTTAAGTCGAGATTCATTAGGAGTTTTTTAATGCGCTGAATTTGCGGATGTCTGCTTCGATGTCGGGCTATGGCCTGAAGGCCCGAGAGACTGTCGCTGTAGATATTGACGCTTTGATTAGAGTATGCGACACTGGCCCATTGTATGGCCTCAGCGATCGCGTGGATCTCTGCTTGAAATACCGTATTAAAGTCCTCGAGCCTGCAAGCCCACTGATGGCCTGCGACACCCTGTTCCAGCACGCAAAATGCGGCTGCAACCCCGGTATCTGTCTTGGAACCATCCGTGTAGATTGCCACCGGAGCAGAGGGACTTTCACCACAATTTTCAAAAAGAAAATTTTCATGAAGATTTTCATGTAAAAGTATAGCAACATACAAATTGCAAACGAAACGCCAACTGGAGGAGTTACAGATTTTCAAATGACGTGAATCTACGTCAGCGGTCGACAAAATGTTAATAGGATAATTACCAACATTGTAATTAGTATTCCGTAAAAATGTCAGTACCCGCCAATTTTTTTCACGCCAATATTTTGCTTCTTATTTAATCGTACTTACATTTGAAGGAAATAAAAATAAAATGGTGTGAAAAAAAGGGACAATTTTACGGAATACTAATTAGAATGTTGGCAGTTATATGCTAATAGCGTTCGCGTGGCCCAAACGCTGCGCATTAAAAATTTAATAAAAACAACCAGTAAAAATCATTAATTTGACTTATAATACAGTCGAGCCTCATTAACGAGAATATCAAGCGGGATAAAATTTTTTTTCATATTATCAGTAGTTCATGCTATCAGTAACTAATTTTCATATAACTAAACTAATCTTCATTTTGATGGGGATTGTGGAAACGGTACATGTTAAAAGTAATTCACGTAAACAGTGTTCACGCTAACGAGGTTCAAGTGTATCATTAAAAAATTGTAATAATACACTGAAGAATTTATTTTTCTTTATTTATCAGTAGCAACGTTTTCATTTAATTTTAAACAGCCATATTTCTTTCTTTATTCTTCTTCTTTCTTTCTTTTCTTTTCTTTTTTTTTTTACATAATGTATATAATTAAAAATAAATACTTGTAAATTTCCCTGAAACTTTTATGTGTGCAATCTTTTTCAAAAAATTCCCATAATAATTTTTCTCTTGCTTTAAAACAAATCAGAAGTTTTAGCGGATTGACATTTTTGTGCTAAAATAAATTATATATGAAAGCATACAGATCACGTATCGTGTTTGAAGGGCGTGCCAAAAATATTGAGGTCTAACTACATCTAAAAAACTTTGTTTTAAAGATAAATTATTACGGCTAAAAGCATTTCGCTTGGCAAGTACTAAATAGGTATAATTTATAAATATTTTAACAGGTTATGGTCATTTAAAATGCATTAATGATGTAAGGTATTGTGTGATGTTTTTGTCATATCATTTAGCACACATTAATAATAACCACTAGTTTTGGGTGTACAATTTTTGTGTGCTGAAATATATTGTAAAATTTATTGACTTCCCGTTACTCATTAAACTTAGTCTATAGAAGTCTTTTACATAATAAATAAAATAAAAAATACCTTTATTAAATTTGACTTATGATGTTTTGAAAAAGTGATTACTTTTTTTGCAAATTTTGAGCTTAAATATCAAAATATTTTAAAATTTGCATATTTTTTATGTTATTCACCGTTTTTAACTGTATTCTATTATGTAATGCACACATATAGGCAAATTTTCAATTATTAAAAAAAATCACCTCCGACAGTAGGCAGGAGCCTTAAATAAATATATATAGTATTTGTACTAGACAGAATTATCTAGTACAAATACCACATATTTTTATGCTATAGTCTAGAAATAGTTATAGAATTAGTAACTTTACTGTACATTTCTTTTATAATGGTACCATGGGACTGCTATAAAAGAAAAGTATCAACTTTTCTAATGGCTGTACATAGTAAAATACACGCAACTGAAATAAAGAATGCAATAAAGATTAGCTTCCAATGCTTTTTTTTTTATTTCTTTATTTTTATGAATCAACAAAAAAGAACTTTTCATATCAATGATCAACAGTATAACCGCAGAACATTTTCTAATAAAATTAGATTTTTCAAGGAGTATTTACTTTTATCAAAAACAGCTATTCAGCAGTATTATTTTGCCGTCTTAGATAAAGAAATCTAAGCGAAACATGTCCTTGTATTTAATCTTACATTTAACATTGGAGCTTTGAGAAATTTAGTTCTTTCACAATAAAAATAGCATAAAAGTTTTATATATATATATAAAAAGTGTTTATTTTTCTTGATTATGTATATATATTTTCGCGATACGTTGTGCAAAGTAAATAAATGGAAGTTTAAATTTTAAATTGTAATACATATTTTACATAATATTTATAATTATTTTTATGCTGTATGAAAAGTATTATGTGTAAATATTATTTCTAATTTATATTATTTCACATTTAATTCACATATTACTACTCATATAATGAATTGAAATTTGTTTCGTTACGTTTGTTAACCGCAATTAACGTTTACTATTGATTTCCTCATAAATGTATCTGCTATCGTTTATATCATACTTAAATGTTTCAAAATACAATTAATTCGAGATGTAAACCAAAATAACAATAATAATATGGTAGTTATTATATTATTTTTTGCATTTAAATGATCTTGTGATATACGTTGACAAAATATATAAAATATAAAATATAATAATTATTATATTTTAAATATTAAAAATATATTGCATAATTATTCTTTTTCGGTATAAAGTACTTCTATTTTTTCTACAAATTAAAAAAAAAATCTAGAGTGACTCTACTCGATTTTCCGAATATTGAGTAACTAACGGTTGTATAAATAAATTAAAGTAAGACAAAGTCGTTAAATAAACAAAAGGGAAAATTTTATTAAGGTGTTTCTCTATTGTTTATTTTTACGCTATTCCACTTCGAATAGTTCTAGCTCATAAATCACAATGATAAACAATATTTCGTTGTGTCCCTGTAAAAATTTATATTCACCAAAATCTATACAATTTGTGCGATAGTGACCTATAACATATGTATACATTTTAAGCTGAATCGAAAAAGTCGTTTAGACGCTATCGCATTTTAAAAAATTTTAGACCTTAATGATAGAGGATATTTCTTTGTATCACTGTAAAAAAAAAAAAAAAAAAAAAAACTATGAGTGCTAGATTCGCCAAAATTTATACAGTTTGCGCGATGGTGTTTTATAATATGCGAATAAACATTAAGTTTAGAAGAATAAGGTGTTTAGACGCAATTCGCACTTTAAAAATTTGGGTCCGTTGTCCATAACAGGGATGGAACACGGGCGCAGAATTCACACCGGAATCTGTTTAAGAAATGTCTGTACCTGTAATATCGTTGATTTAAGAAGTAGAAAATTTTCCTACATTGATAGTGGTATGAATTCTGCGCCCGTGTTCCATCCCTGCCATAATGATAAAGAATTTTTCTTTGTGCAACTGAAAAAAAAAAGTATGAATGTTAGATTCACCAAAATCAATACAGTTCGTGTAATGGGGATTTATAACATGTGAATAAACTTTTAGCTTAAAAGAATAAGGCGTTCAGACGCTATTCGAACTTTAAAGAAATTGGGCCCGTAGGCCATAAAGACAAATAAGTTTTCGTTTGTCACTGTAAAAAAAAAAAAAAAAAAAAAAAAAAAAAAAAAAAACTGCAAGTTATAGAGCCTATAAAATCAAAACGTTTCGTGCTGTGGTGACCTATAACATACATATAAACTTTCAGCTCAATTGAACAAAACGTTTAGGAGATATCGTGTTCATTCACACACATACATACATCATCGTAAAATTAAAAGGAACTCAGTGAACCTCAAAACGTACAGAAACACCAAAATCACAAAGTCACATTTTCGACATGCTTACAATACTTTCTTTACATACGTATGTTCGAAAAGTTAAAAAAAAAAAAAAAAAAAAAAAAAAAAAACTCTGTGTCCCTATAAAAAAAAGTATAAGTGCTAGATTCACGAAAATCTATTCAGTGACTGTGACTTATTTTATGCATATAAATTTTCAGATCAATCGAATAAAGCTTTTAGACGCTATCGCAATTTAAAAATTTTCAACCCATAGGAAATAATAGAAAGAAGGCCATATAAGAAATATTTAAATTTTAAAATTTAACAATTATTATATGCTAATGAATTTGTATTAATTGCCTTTTTTAAATTACTTTCATTAAATTTGAAATGAAAATGGTTACTTTAAAAGTAATCCTTATTAATATTTTAAATCAGTAAAAGAGATAGGTAAAAAAGAAATGATTGAAAATGTCTTTGAGAAACTAATTAAATTAAACATTTCTAGATTATGTTCATAGAATTAAATAAAAAAGTTTTATTTCTAATGTATTTATAAATATTTTGTAAGCTTTCTTTTATTTAAAGTTACAACACTAAAAAAAAAAAAAAAATCATTTTTTTATAACATTTTCATAAGTTATGGGTTACTCATTAGTAATTACATTTAAAATTAAGTTTCCTGTAATTATGTTCGAAAGGAAATCCATTTCTAACTGAGAGAAAAAGAAAAATATTTGTTTTATTGACTCTGTATGTTAGATAAAAGTTACAACATTTTACTTTTATTTCATTTTAATTTGTTCTGAAACAAAACATATGAAACGTTTTTTATATTTAATAATAAAATCGAGTTTGATTATAATAGGCTTATTCTTTTTAAAAAGCGATCTAAAAATTACTAAAGTTTTCAACAGAAAAAAGTATTTAATGTAAAAAATGTTTTAAGGATATATATATCTAATAGCAATAAAATAAAATGTTGTAATTTTTTAGCTATACTGCCAAACGTTAATAATAAAATAACTGAACAACACGCACACTCACGCACACACACACACACACACACACACACACACACACACACACACACACAAAAGGCTTTTCTTTTAGGGTTAGGTAGAATAATCTGGGTATAAAAACAGCCTTTTTAAAATTTAAATTCCGTTTTCATCTATATAAATAAAGAGAAGTGTCTCTGTGTGTGTGTGTGTGTGTGTGTGTGTGTGTGTGTCTGTGTGTGTATCTGCGCTGTGGTGCTCACACTATTGATCGCAGAGCTTCCAAATTTAGCATATAGGTACCTGGGACCATGCATGTGTGCACCTCATCGAGATTTTTTCGAATTTCGAATTTGAATTTTTTAAATTGATGTTTTTTCGATTTTAAATATTGCCTTTAATGCTTCATTTTTCATAAATTTAATTATTTTGCTTCAATCGTCTGCGTATCTTAGCAACGGCTATTGCGCAACTTATTTTTATTTAATTCATTCATTTGAAGGCGATTTTTTTTTTTTTTTTTTTTTTTGTTATATTTATTGAAAATAAAATCGTAATGCAGAAGAAAAAATTAAGTATACATAATTAGTTTTAAATTTAAAAACGTATTTATAACAGTTATGCTTAATATTTTATAGTAGAACAACTTCTTATTTTTCATTTTTTAGTAAATTCCTTTAAAAGAAAAAACTTTTATTTATTCATTTTTTTTCATTTACTGTATTTATCGGGAAAAATGGTAGTATATGCATACTAAAAAGGATTAAATTTATTAAAATTTATTTGTTTATATATATATTTAATCTACTTTTTATTTTATTTTATTTTATTACATTGGTCGGAATCAAATCGTAATATAGTGTAAATAGCATGGGCTATAAAATACCTGGTTCAAAAATAAAATATTTAATAGATGCTGAGATACAGTCATCTTTAAAATCGTAGTTCTTAAATAATAGCAGATCCCACCTGCCGTCCATAAATATCCAGATTGAAGTGCCCGGGAAAGATATTCCTGCAGGCATGGGAAACCTAGACCTGATGCAATGCGGGCGGGAAAACAGATGCCGTAGACAGCGGGTACCCAAAGCGAGGTTTGGAGCAATTTCAGTTTATTTTATTTTATTTTATTTTTTTTTTATTTTTTTTTATTTTTGTCAATAATGCGGTGTAAAAAAATAAATATTAATTCGATTCTTTCGAAAATTCATTTAATTATAGTGACCAGCGAAGCGGGCGTAGCCTGCTAGTATAGAATAATGTAGGAAAACCTTATTATTAATAAATATTTTATTCATTACATTCCTGTAGGTTACTACTGCACTAGTGTTTCCAAAAATTGGAATTAATTACATATCGTACTGAGTGACCCCAGGCCATATAGTAAAATAGGTAATTGGTGGGTTTATGTTTGTAGTTGAATTTAAATGTTTGCGTATGATATTAAAGTAAAAAAAAAAAATAATAATAATGCGCGATATAAGTATTTTTATTATGTTATGATTCGATTGTTACAATGTCTATATAATAATTGGTAAAAAAATATTTAAGATGGAATTTAAAAGAAATTACAGATTAAAGAAATAAAAGCCTTAGTTACCAAAAGTAGGTTCTTTAAATATTTTTACTATACTCTGAATAATGAACTACTTAAGACCAGATTACTCCCACATGACCTTCTGAAAACGTCGTAGAAAAACCAAATGTCAGTTTTCCGCTTAACCCTTTCAGTCGCAGTGTTCCCGCTGATGGAACACCTAATTTTTATTCTCAAGTGCAAAAAATCATCCCGGAAATTCTTTAGCAAAAATTTACATTTATCACATAGTAGAAAAGGCCCTTTTTTTAACGTGAAAATTTAAAATTTCTTGTATTTTATTTATGTTCGTAAATTCCGGCGGCAGTGTAATTTAAATGATCCGAATTACCTTGTGCCGCAAAGGGTTAAAATACTCCGGAATAAATTGAAATGTTGGGATCTATGCAACGTTTACGAGTTTTTGTTGTCGATAATGTTTACTTATAAAGTGATTTATTTATTAAATTAAATATTATTTGAATTGAATAAGGTTTGCTTACAGATGTTTCTCGAAAAGGAACAATGCTAATTTTTTATTTTTTAAATATTTATGATCAGCCATGTGTCTAAAAGCCATTTTTAAAATTAGTTAAGTAATTTGTAAAATAAATTAAGTAGTGAACGTTAAAGGATTAAAGATAAATTTATTCGATTTTTTTTTTAATAAGTTTGAATTAAATTTAAATCGATTTTTCTACAAAAACAGATTGCCTACCTAAAACTAGTAACGTTTTATCAGTGCTCTTCTTTAAAAGTAATATAGACTTTTCAACCTTTCTTAAACATCTTGGCTATTATTAAACCCACATTAAAATTTTATTTGGAATAGCAAAATATTAAGATTTTATGTAAATTGATTTCTCCTTTTCTACTTCTCATATTGATAATTCCAAACTTGCATCTGAACCATCTTTTGTTGTATGTTTTGTGTATTTCTTTAGGCATGATTAACTAAAATAAATTTGATTACAGTACTGTTAATTAAAAAAGATAAATTTTAATTTAATTATAATATAAATAAATGGTATGCTACAATTTATACTAATATTAGGGTAGATGCTCCAGTGATTGACACGCTCCAGTAATTGACATCTATCCCGAAATAATCAATAAATAAGAAAAATAATAGAAGCATATATTTTACATATAAGAATTTTAACATTTTATGTCAAACGCTGGAGCATAGGGTGCTAATAACTGGTAAAAGGAATAACTAGCAGTGTCGAACACTGGAACATAGCGTGCCGATTACTGATGAAATGAAAAACTAGCAGTGTCAATTACTGAAACATTGAGTGGGTGCCAAATAAAAATTCATAAAATAATAATAATAATAATAATAATAATAATTGTTATCAAATGTATATATTTTAAAATATATGTGGTTCTGAATGTCTTTCATGCCATATGTATTAACTTAACATTTCTAAAAATATTTTCTGATGACTAGAACATTAAAAAAATCAGTGATGGCTCTAAAAGTGTCAATCACTGGTGCACATACCCTACCTATATTTAAATAATATAGAATTTAAAATATATTCATTTATATGCTGCCATTTTTAACCAAAACTGTACGTGCTGGAAATTTTTGAGTAGTTTTTCCTATTTCAGCATCTAAACATACTCCAGAAAAACCTATCACCTCGATGATTTTTTTTTTTTTTTTTTTTTTTTTTTTTTTGTAGACTTGTGTTAACATCGTAGAACACAGCAATTTGAATCGGAAAAGGGTTAGGTAAGTCTACAGTTTTCTAAAACAAAACAAAACAAATTAACATTAAGAAAATTAATTTACAACATTAAGTATACACTCCTTCTCATATTTATAAGGACACTTTATATTTTGAAATAACTAATGTAAAAATAATGTGAACAAGATTATACTAAGTGCAGTAATATATCTAGTATTCTAAAAACAAAAACTGCTATAATTTTTTCAATATGAAAAAAAAATATATATAAAAAATAATGCAAAATCTTTTTTTCTCCACGTTTTTAGATGTTCATAATTATAGGGATAATCCAGATTTTTTTGTTTTATTTAACTTACTAGCGGATAAATTACAGTTGACATGCGGATATGTTAACTACTGGGCTAGATTAATTCATATATAAGCCTTCAATTTTTCTTGGACGGACATTACTGATAATTCCTCGAAAAAAAGAACGTCCAAGTAGTGAAGTATGATAAATGTGTTTTTTAAGTTGAAGGATAATTTCAATCCGCCGAATTTCTAATGAAATTAGAAGATCTAAAATTGTTGAAGGAAATGTGATCAAACGTTGAACTACTGGTTCAATAGGAGAGAGATCCGATGTAAAATCAGAGTTTTTTTACGGAGATCGAAGACTCATAATTCCTCTTACTGTTCTACTCATAATGACTGCTGCTGAATTTGCTCGTAATTTTTTAACGAAAGGTAAGGGTCCATATTTATGCATGTTTAAAATAATTAATAATATGTTAAAATGAGTAAAAAACTTGTAATAATCTATCAGAATTTAATGGGGGGAAAGAACGTCTGTGTTAAAGTTGAATAAAGACAATATTAAATGGTAAAATGTTGCATTTTCGGATGAAAAACATTTTATTCTTGATTAACCAAATGGTTTTAACAGTTACTGGCACGATCTGAAGATAGCGAAAGACAGAGCAGATTTTTTAAAGGTACATATGAATTGGGCATTTTAAAGGTGGATCTATGGTGCTCTGGGGAGCTGCTTCTACTGAAGGCAGAATGAATTTAGTAATTTTTTCTATTATTATGAACATCAAGAGAATATCCGCAAATTTTAAACGTGGAATTATCAGATTTTTGTTAGATTTTTGGGGGGGGGGGGGGGAATAATATTTTTTTCAACAAGACTTACATTTTTGCTTCACTTCTAGAGCAATAGGAAATAGTTTGAAGAAAAAAACTTCTGTATTATTGTCTTTCCCGTGGCCTAAAAGTTGAAAAAACTTAACTTATCATATTTGAAAAATGCATGCAAGTGAAAAGCAATTTTAAATAGTTTAGATGTATTCAGAATATCATCTATGCTGTATAAAATGACATTGAAACTGAATATTAAAAGAAAATGTATATATATATATATATATATATAGATAGATATATATACCAGAGAGAATGTCTGACTGTTTAACCCTAAAAAAAAACCCCATAAAATATTAATTTAAAGAATAACTGAAAAAAATTACTAAAATTCGAGCTGTCCTTATAATTGTGAACACCTTAAAAATCATCTTTTTAATATTTAAAGTTTTTTATGGTAGAAAAACGATAAAACTTTTTAAATATAGTCTATTAATGAAATTCAAATTAATTAAAAATATATTTGTTTAAATAATAGTGTTCAGTGTTTAGTTAATATAGAAAAACGGGTGTCCTTATAATTATGAGAAGGAGTGTATAGGAATCAATATACAGAATAAATTGTATCATGATATCTCGGATGTTTCATGATGACGAAACTTTAGTTAATTATCATCATGGATATCAATATATATACCACCGATATTGGATAACACGAAATTTAGACTCCTATGGATATAAGTATCTCAAAACATTAATTGTAAAATTCAGAAATATTTTTTAATGCATTATATATTGGGGATTAATTTCCCTGTATTTTCTCATACCTTTTTCTGTTTATTAAAAAATCTAGCAATTATAAAATATTAACGATTATTATTGCATATACACACACACACACACACACACATATATATATATATATATAATGAAATCAAACCAAAATTTCGTTTTAATTCTAAATTTATATACATTTAATGATTTAGATTCATATGTTGATAGTAATTAGTAATTTTAACTTTGCTGTACATAAAATAAATATATTTAACGAAAAAAAAAAAAAAAAACTAATTTATTCAAACTAGAAGAATATTTAAATGGAACAATCAAACATGTAACAACGCTCAACTGCCTACATGTAGGAAATAACACGTCATTAGCATAGAATAATTAAGCTTTTCTTTAAATATGTAATACATTAATGTTTATACTTTTTCATCATCGCAGAAAGTAAAACCGGCTATGGTACTAAAGTTACAAATCTTTATTCATGAATAAAATTGTGTAACATCCTATGAAAAACAATATTTATAACCAAAAAAAAAAAAAAAAAAGCAACATAACGTTAATTACTTTTCCAGCAAAAATAAATCACTGTATATAAGATTATGAAACTCGTCGTATTTTTCAGGTTATGGAATTGATCTAAGCTTCCTGTTTCATGAAACCGCTTATGTAAAAGAAACCCAAATGAGAAACCCTGCAACACTTATTAATAAAATTTAGATAGTTTATTTAAAAAGCTTCTTTGAAACTAGCTCATAGATATCAGCGTAATTAAGATAGTTAATTTAAAATGTTTCTTTGAAACTAGCTGTTAGATATAAGTATAATTTTAAGATCATATATAAAAGATATTTTAAATAAATATATTTTATCATCTCAATTTCGTTAAATGCTATATTAAAAGGTACAGAAATTGCTTGGTGTAACGCAATTCTTATCTAAAAGAAAAATAGCAGTATTTTCAAAAAATTATTATTACTTTTTGTTTTAGAGAAGCTAAAATGTAAAAATAAAACTCATATGTTTAGCTATTATAATTTTTGTTATTATTTTGGAAATATTTCATAACTAGGATCGCAGCGTTCCTATATTTTGACGATCGTTTCATTATATGTGTCACCACAATTTAAAAAAAAAAAATTGCCTTGAAGGTTTTTGTGCTACATTAGCGCTAAAACCGTCATGGATTTTTTTTTTTTTTTTTTTTTTTTTTTTTTTTTTTAAATTGTGGTGAAAATGTAATAAAATAATCGTAAATATATAGGAACGCTACGAATCCTGCATAACGAAATAAAGAAACTATACCTTTTTTATTTTCAATATTTAATTTTATAATAATTAACGAATTTAGAAACCAACGTAAGTAAGAATTTAAGACATTAATTAATTTCAATATTTAATAATTTAGAACATGTTTTCATTTTCAATAAAAACTATTTTTCTAAAATTTTTGTTTCAAATAGAATATTATTAATCATTTAATTCTCCATTTGATAAGATTGGTTACCATATTGATAATTAAAATTTTATTAAAGTAAGAGAAATATTATATATTAATATGCTGGCCTACCTCTTTGCAGAAGAAAACATATTTTTGATAAATTTCTAAAATAACGGTTGTTATAAAAAATTCTAGATTAAAAACATAATGAATACCATCTCTCTACTGATAATCTTTTCCCAGTACATTTCAATTTATTTACATAATATACTACAGCAATATAAAATAAAATAAAATAAATAAATAATAAAAGAAAACTAATAAAAAACCCATTAAAATAAATGCTATAAATAAAGTATATTATTTAATAGAATAGTCAAATAATTATAATTTAATTTTAAAATTTAAAATAAATATAATTTTGTTTTGAAATTTGTCATTATAAAAAAAAAGTAATGTTTATTTATAATTTTACTTTAACAAATATTTGTTTTAAAATTTTTTTAGAGGAAAAAAATTTTCAAAAAGTTTCTATGCCTAGACTTTTAATATGCTCCATGTTAGCTAAATGTTTATTAAAATATTATTTGAATGAAACATATTTTCTAATAATTAAAATGTGATAAATAAAACAAATCTAACAAATACATATGTATATTACAAAATATTTGAAGAATGGTTTGATTTGAAGAACAAAATAATATACATATATTGTAACATATTTATAAATTGTATTTATCGTAGACATCTTATTAAATAGAAGATATTTGTATAAACAACTGCGAAAGTCATTTGGGGCTACCAGACATTATTTAAGAAAGCATTATATGTCTATATTTTCCTGCATATATTGAAAATAGAGACCCTAATCAATTTTATGGATCTTTGATGGTCTCTTTTATGCGCACATAAAATTTCTTTTTATGTTATCAAGATTATATTTAGAAGTAAAACTTATGCATTTAATATCACATATATTGATAACAGAAGAATCAATTTTAAGTGAAATACCACTCAATTTAGAGATAGATTCTTCTGATGGTTTTTATAGGGTAGAATGGGTAAAATCGGAGGTAATATTAAAAAGGAAATATTTAACCCTTTTTATAATTTATTAAGTAAATTTTAATAATGCCAAAATGTTGATTACGCATTTCTTAATAATCAAAATGTACTTATGTAGAAATATCTATTGCAACAAAAATAGAAAAAATGAAATTTTGTATTCTTTTTCTTTTCTTTATTATTATTATTGCGAACCTTTAATTCTATTCGTTTTTATAAAACAAAACATGTTGTAGATTTTGAAAAAAATGGCGAAGTATGTTATCACACACGCAAAAGGATATCCTTAGCTATAATTATCTATATGCGAATATTTTTTATGTTAAAGGATATATGGGGATGGGGGGTTGGTTGAACATTTTACCGCCAAATTACCCCATGTGGGGAAACTGGTGAAACTTTTTACTTTTTACTTTATTTTATTTTTTATTTATTTTTATTTAGAATTATTTCAAAATATTATAAACAACTTGCTTAAGGCATTTCCTTTGATCTTTTCTTATAAGTACATTTCTTAATTTTAAAATAATAAGTTTATTTACTTTTTTTAGGCCCAGAAACATCGACTTTTGTCAATTTTTATTTTTAACAGCAATTTTTAAAGCCTTAACCTTCTTTTTTTTATATAAATAAATGAATAAAAGTATGTTTTAAGTTTTTAATTGTCATTTGAGGACTGTTTTACCCCACATTTTTAACATAAATCTGAATAGGGTTTATAGCCATATCTCCAAATTATCTCATATGAGGTAAATTGGAGAAAACTTTAATTTAAATTTTTATTGGGGTAAATTTTTTTATTTTATTTTTTATTAAACTATCTCAGTGTGATAAATCAATGAACTACATGCTGTAACATTTTTTGCAACGGGAAAAGTGTTGAGAAAATGACAATGATTAACGAAAAAAAAAAAAAAAAAAAAAAAAAAAAAAAAGTCCACCCTTTTACCCTATTCTACCCTACATAAAATCTAAGAAGCAAGCCTTCATTTCTGAAAACTGCAAAAATGAATTTTGATTTATATTACATTGAATATTTATAGAAATATTGTTTAATAATAAGTATTATCATATTATTTTTAAAAATGCGTAATTGTAAGTAATAAAAAATAAGTTTACTATGTATAACTTGTATTTACACTGAGGTGACAAAAGACATTGGATAGCAATATGGAAATATACAAGCACTGTCGAAAGACGCACGGATAAAAAAGAAAAAAAATTAACATTAGAACGAATTTACATTAGTATGAGTAATACTCTCAGTAAGGACTAACATAAAGACAGTATAGAAACCAACTTTGTATAAATATACATTTTTGTATAAATATAGTATTGGCAAAGAAGCCAAAATTGTTTTATTCCTGAAAGTTTCCTGAAAATGGGCAGAGACTTCGAGCTCTGGCTGTAGGCATTACCACAAGGCACTTCTCTAACATGTTACAACTTGCCCCAAAATTTTGTTTCAACTTGCCCCATCGTATGATTTTGGACATTTTGATTATTTATAAAAATATGTAACGATTTATACAAAAAAAAAAAAAAACATTCATTTTATAGCTCATCACACAGACTAAATAAATAGCTATAAACATTTCGTTAAAGTATAACAGAGCTGCCAACCTAATCCGGCAAATTTTTAACGCCTATTGAAAAACGCCCCTTTTTCTACGCCACTTAATTTTTAGAGCAATTCTCTTCAAATATATCTATGATGAATTAAGTAGAAAAATACTCTAAAAATTAAGTGGTGTAGAAAAAGGGGCAGTACTAACAATTTGCCGGATTAGATTGGCAGCTCTGGTATAAATTAACATACCTTTAATCAAAGTTTAAGATTTATTTTTCATACTAACTAGCTAAAATGAAGCGCGTGTACAGAAACTCTCATTAACCATTTTTTTGGAGCACCGATTGTGCTTATATTATAAAGCGCGTCATAAGAATTATGTTTATAAAAATATTTAATCACAAATGTTACAAACTATTTTGTAAATTGCGTGTTACTTCTTACCCCTGTGGCAACTAGCCCCACGCTCCATTATATTTCAAGATGAATTCTAACGAAAAAAATTCAAGGTTCATTTACAAATAAAATTAAAATTTTGACATGTATATCTGCCTAAAGATCTGGATCTTATAATGACGAATGTTGCTGAAGAAAAGAATTCTCAGAAAAACTACAACTGTGATTGTTATTCCAACTAAGTTTAACTATGGCAGAACGTTTGATATCTTCGTTCATAAGATAGGTTTTGTCAGTCTTTCTTCAGTTCACTTAAGCCTCTTTCATATAACCATAATTGACAACCGTTCTAATTTTTTAATTTTTTTAAATTTTCTAATTTAACACCAGTGTTTTTTTAAAGGAATATGTCGCGTATATTTTCGATAGTTAAATAAGCTGAACACAATTACTAAAAAATTCCGGTGTTTAGTCTCCCTTGTAAAACAGGAAAATTGGTGCCTAGGTATAAAGTATTTACAGGGTTTTTGAGAGTGCTTTATTTATTTACTTATTTTTGAAAAGAGTGCATACCACTTTGAAATTTAACTCTTTAAGGATATGTGAAATATGATAGCCTCAAAAAAATTCGATTGTAAGGCGGTAAATGCACATCTTTTAACAAATACAATTTACCGACATTGAAGATCCTATAAATAACTTAAATGAATGGGTAACAATTTGTGAATTTGGTTTGATGTACAGAGCTGCCAACCTATTCCGGCAAATTGTTAGTACCACCCCTTTTTCTGCACCACTTAATTTTTAGAGTATTTTTCTTCTTATTTCATCGTAGATACATTTGAAGAGAATCGCTCTAAAAATTAAGTGGTGTAGAAAAAGGGGCGGTGCTAACAATTTGCCGGATTATGTTGGCAGCTCTGGATGTATATAAATCAAACAAAACTTGCTTTTGAGTTCCTTACAGAAGAGCATAAACCCATGTTAAATTTTTTGACATTGAATATTCTGCCATAGCTATTGTATCATAGTTATACATCATTGACTTAGCAATCAAAATGTTAGTTTTTCCGAGAGATATAAGCAAAGATTTATCAAAAAACGACATGAATTTGGGATTACGGATATTTGTATTTTTATATCTACAAATATTATACGTACATATTTTCATATTGACATATACTGAAAAAAATTTAATTTCTAAAATATTTTGGAACAATTTTTTTAATGCACTAATAATGCAGTCTTTCATTTTATTTACTTATTATTTACTAATATATTGTACTCTTAGACTTTTGCGGTTAACTAAACCAAATAATTAAATAAAGTAAAAACAAAGTAAAATCTGGCGATTAATATAAAAGAATAGCATGAATTCATATTCCAGTATTTGGCCAATAAAGTTTTCTATTCAGCTGGGTATTCAGGGTTACATATATTTATCTTCATTTGATAAACTATTTTAATGTCTCACTAGAGATTTCTCAACTGAAACAGACATCTCACACAAATCACAATTCACTAATGATTCTGAACTTCTTTTACTTAAAACGTATAAGTCTGTTTGGTATTATAAAATATAACCTTTCTAATTTTTACGTAAGTATTATCCACTTTAAATTGCAAGGAGCATGAATGAAATGTTTCTTTATTTTTTATCGATTCTATTTTATTAAAAATATATATATATATATATATTTAACTTACAAGTAAGCAAAAGAAAAATAATAAAAAATGCAGTTTTTTCTATTAAATATTATTTTGTTAATAAATAAAATTACATACCTTATAACTATGTAATTTTTATTTTATTACATTAATATCAGACATTCATTAAAATAAAATAAATAAATGAAATACTGAACGGGTTTGCTATAAAAAAGGTATTCAAAACCAATTCAATATCAAAATTAAAACTTTTAGTTGCAAATAAATGCATAGATGCCAACATTTTAATTTATTCCGGAGTATTTTTAGTCACGGTTTTATTCCATACCACTTATTTTTTAAAAGTAATTTTTTATTATTTTACCTAAGTTATGTGTTGGAGAAAAGTTTTCTATAAATAAAATTGTGCGAAATAAAGGAGGGGCTAAAACTACTCCGGAATAAATTAAAATGTTTGCAACTATGATAGGTGGTGTGAGAAATAAAAAATTTATTTGTGGAAAAAAGTTTTATAAGTTTTAGATAGAATTAGTTATATTTTGTATAAAAAAAATCCTTATATTTGTTTAATAAAACAGGTCTCTTCAATTGTATCAATAATAATAAGGGAAATGGATTATTATAAGTTAGTGTTACAATTAAATGATAAGAGAAATAACAAAATTTAGTCACTTCTTTCCGTTTTGAGCAAAAAGGGTTTTGGATTTTCAGAATGTTAAATTCCTGTTATTGGTAATTCATTAACTCAAATCATTGCACACAAAAGGTTATATTAATAAAAAACCACACAAAAAATTCTTCGTAGAAAAATATTTTGCGGGAAGAACTGCTGTTTACTCGCCAGTCGAAAGTCATACAAACTCACTCGACACCCCGTAAAGCGTAGTAATCGCGATCCGGTGCAGGATTCTAATCATACCGGACTCTAATCATACGCATCCGCCTCATTATCTGTCCGCGAGATGAGCTAGCTTCCCCAGCTAAATTATCACGTGATGCGGACCTGGAAAGAGAGACGAGAATGAATATTATGTGATTTTTCCTTAGGAAAGTAAGTAGTTTTGAGTTTTTTTAATTTCTGTATTGTACACATACTTTTCATTTAAGTCTTTAGATTTACGCATCGTTGGAAAGATAAAATGTCATAGATTAATTATAAAAAAGTTTCTTTTGTGAAAAACCATTTTGAAGGGGAGAATTTTTTGTTTAATTCTTACAAAAATAAGTGCTTTCTTATAGAAGAATCTCCCTCAAGTCTATGTCACGTGACAAACAGAGCTGACCGCAAAGGATGAAGGTATCAGATTACACCCTCATATTGAAGACATTCACTATAATGGGAAGTCCTACTGGAGGCGAAGCCTATCTAAAGGTCTATGACTCTAATCGTGACCTTCAAAATGGTAGTATTTCGAAGGTCACTCTCTAATCAAGTTACAATAATTTATGGGCTTTGTAATTCGGAAAGAGGGGAAGATCTCATACTACGTTAGCCTTGCCTATGTTGTAAAATGATGTTGATTAAAAAGAAAAGAAAAATGTATTTCTTATCGCAGTATGTCTTGGTATTTATAGGAAAAAGTACAATGGGAAAGTTTATATGAATTCCACGTGATAGGATAGCATGGTATGTATTAGAATTAAGACTGAGTGACTGCACTAGGGTCTTGAACATAAGAGGGAAATGCTCTCCGTAGGGGGGTCTTTCTGTAGGTTTCCAAGCCCGTATTCACGCAAATTTTGGAGAAAACCACGAAAAATACCGAACGTTAGGCCGACGAGTGCGCCTTTGGATGGAACCCGGCACCTCACGTTTACAAGTTTCGAAGATAGAATCTCTCGGTCGCTGGTGAGCCACACGTAATAAGAATATATGCTGATGTGAAAATGGGACACATTTCTCATTAGAGAGTTGTGCTATGTTATCGATTTAATGATTTTATTCAAATCTATATACCTAACAAATAATTGAAAAAAGTTATATGTAAGATATTTTGTATACTAAATTATGCTGATTCAACTACTTAATGCTGATTAATATGTAACTCTGGTATGTCACTCTGTTAAAAAACAGTTGTTTACTTCCCATCTGTAGAATACAAAAGGCGCAAAAGTCTCTTTGTAAGAACTATAGGAAATGCACTATAATGTGATGATACTGTTACATAACGTGACTATGCCTTAGAAATAAATTACAAGTAATCATCTTCTTACTTTGATACATTCATATGTATATTTATCATTGAGACAATAGCTGTTTAATTGAACAAAGAAAATTATGAATGTTTATAAAAAGTAGTTATCATTAAGGAATTTTTAACCCTTAAGTGCATGAATTTTTAATAAATAAAATTTGAAATCAACTGGAAAATGGGTGTAGTTAAAGGGAAAAATAAACCCACATAGGATTCGATTTAGGATTAGTGAACTTATTCTTCGAACACATTTCATGAAACCATGCCAGCATCTGCTCAAGTGCTAACTCAACGAGTCCAGTGCTAAAATAGGGGTGACACTCAGAGAAAATGATCAATAACACAGAACGCGGAATTACTAGATGTTTTCCAAATTTCAAACTGTCAGTCAAGCTGGCATCCCTCCAACATTTTGGACGCGTCCACACTGTTAGCTTTAGGATACGTGGCTGCACTGTATGTAGAACCTAGGTTGCCTATTGATGTATTTTTATATCACAAAAAAAAAAAAAAAAAAAAAAAAAAAAAAATCTTGCATATATTTATCAGTATAAGCGAAAGTATAAATATTATTCGTTACTATTACATTGTTCTTATACGGAAACAATTTTTTCTGTACTTTTTTACTATTTTATATATAGATAGGCGTAATTCGTAACACCCGCCGAAATGAAATTTTGCTGAGATAGCGCGCCAAGAATGAAAATTGTCATAAAGAAATGAACTCTCAAAGATTCTAGTTGCGTTCAGAAACGATTAAATAGTTTTGGTAAAAAAAAAAAAAAAAAAAAAAAATCTATACAAAGGTTTCTACTTAAACAGATATGAGGTTTTAAACATACGATGCAGATCTACATCGCTATGCATTTAAGGGTTAAAAGAAAGACATTTTTGCATTAGATTAATTTGGTTTAGATAATTTTATAAGATTTGAGCTCGATAATTTTTACAAACGGTACGCTCTACATATGTACTTTTAAAGTTGCTTTAATTTATTAATTTACAATGTTTAATAAAACGAGCATAAAATTTTAATAGAACATTTCAAATACTTATATTTTACATTCTATTATGTCTACTTCAAACAGGCGTGTTTAGATTTTAACGTCAGTGATCTCATTGTGTACTGTAGTGTCAGATAATAAATGGTTTCATTCACTGACTACATATTAGAATAGAGCCCGGACTAGTAACTTATTTGTTTCCGAACATCACACCCCCACCAATTCAACAATTAATTCGCCAAACTGGCTTTTTTTTTTTTTCTTTTTTTTACCGCCAAACCAACAATCCATTTCCATTAAAGCAGGTTTCCACTTCCACCAAAGCGATTACCTCCAAAATAAAGCTCCCATTCATCCAAAAACCGTAGTGATGTTCGCGGAATTTCCCTCCACAGCTGGTACAGGGAATACGTACTCAACTTCCGATTGGTACTCAATGGTTTTATATTACAAATAAACTGCATTCGACGTAATTGCAGTCAAACTCCATTCCACTAGGTAGCGGTAAACTTGGCTGTATTGAACAGTGATAAACTCATTACAAGTGCATATTTTTCCACATGGACTTTCTATTCCGGAAAATAAGTTTGAATTCTTATGCTATTATTATATATGGCAACTTTTTGCCCAACTTTTGATCCAATTGTTAATTTGAGCCAATTTTGTTAGCTCAAATCAGTTCAACGTCCAATATAATAGGAATTGGGTTTTCGAACAATTTTTTTTGGCAACTCATACGAAGTTGTTTGCACGAGCGATTTCATATACTATCCCAGCTAAAAAAAATCTGCAGAAAGACTACAAAAATAATGCCGACAATCTGAAGGTATTTGGAACAAGAATAATAAAATCTACACAATAACTCCAGTTTGGAAGCAAAAAATTTGCAGTTTTTTTTTTCCTGTTACACTTATTATTGTTCCAAATACCTTCAGATTATCTGCAGTTTTCTGCAGTTTATCTTTTTTTTTAAATAGTTCTTTTGAAGACCTTTTTTAGCTGGGATGATAAGAATATGAGAAGACTGCTATTTATACACGCCGAGAAAAGACAGGGACGGCGGGAAGTCATTCATCGTTGTTCTCTTCTTTCTATAGTGGAGACTTCGCATCGGTCCCATGAAAGAGTGATAAATTGACCTTGACAGGTGCTGAATACCGTACAAACTAGTCTTTTGGATGATCTTTGACTCAAGTTTTGCAACTCTCTTTCAGATTTCGGCCTCCAGAAATTGAAGCAGAAATCGGCTCAAATGAAAATTGCGTGAAAAGTTTTTGTGTGGAATAGGAGCATACGCTACCAACTTTCCAACAAACTTACTCAGATCTAGTTGTCTGCTAAACTTCGCTAAATTTGAAGTTTTTCTTCTGAACTCGTAATAGTTTGCTGACAATTCGTAGAGTACCTTTATAAATCAGGTTAACCAACTCGACTTTTTCCACCACTCCTAACTTACGAATTTCCTACGAAAACTCTGTGACACCTCACGAAAATATCTTCAATATCACATACAATAATAAAAAATAAATAAATAAATAACTTCTTTCTTTAGCAGGAATATATTGAAAGTGAAATTTAACAGTAAAGAAAGCAAATGAAAATAGGACCCTGTAATAAATTCGCACCCTAAAATATTATTTAAAGGCATACCATCTGAAATTCTTTCATAAATTGTTTTCTTATTTAAATAAGAAAAGTGCAGAATTTAATAGAGAAGTATTCTGAAAGTAAAATTTAATTTAGAAGAAAAATATAGCATGCAAAAATTTAGAGATATAAAACTACACTTAAAGGAGAATTTCTCCTTTATAAATTTGTAGAAAGATAATATGATGATTCTGAAAGAAAAATTCTCATTTTCCATAATCCCTTAGAAAATAACTGGTTTAAGGACAGTTCAATTATTTTTGAAACATATGAATATTTTTGGAAAATTTCAAGATATTTTCCTCTTAAATTACATTCATGTCAGGTAAATTCAGACTATTATAAATTTAAATTATATTTACTTAAACTGTTTTTTTTTTTTTTTTTTTTTTTTCAACAAAAGCAAATATATTTTTCTGGACAAGCTACTTATACATCTTATTTTTTAGAAATAAGGAAGAGTTGTCTTTTATAATTTGATAAGATATATAAATTATAACTAATTTAAATAAATTACATACTTTTTGTTAATATCGTAGTTTAACTACTTAATGATAACATACGTCCATAAGAATGTACTTACCATCGAAATACGTATCACGTTTTAAGTGATACTTAAAACAATCAAAGTACGTAACCATAGATATGAAATTTTCCTTTAAATTGTATTACCACCATTTTCAACTGAAATTCCTTGTATTTAGTTATTAAATAAGTTAAAAATATTTTAAAAGAATAATGATATAATCTCTTGGAAACTTAAAAAGACTTAAGAATAACCAGCTAAGATTAAGCATTTTTTTTTTTAATATGTCATTGGTAGTTGTAGTTTTAAAATATAAACTCTTATAAAGCTTACCATCAAATGGTCGAAACCCGAAAACTTTTTGCTTTTATTACCTGCTCTAAATTTCCTTTAAATAGGTTTGTTAATACATGAGTTATTTCATTTTTGTATTTATCAAACATATGTTTCCTCATTCAACAGTTTAAAATAAATGACCCAAGTATTGATTTATCTCCACTGAAAATATTCCTTTAATCTAAGCTAACCGGATCAAAGTATCTTTTAAAATAGAGAAGCGTTAAAAATTGCTACAATTATCCAATTACGGATGTATTTTTTCATTCCTAACTAATAAATAAATAAAAATAAAGTATTATTGATTAATAATTCACTTTCTACAATATTTAAAACTTAGAAAAATGCATTCAAAATAAAGGTTGTCCCTAGATGTCCCTAAATGTTTCCAGAAAATGGGGACATTTGGTCAGCTTACTTTAACCTGAAATTTTAATTACTAAATAAGAATTAAAATTTTCGTTATTTACAATGTGCTCTTTTCACTTTAATCACAATTTATACTATATTATATAATAAAACTCTTCATTTATTAATTTAAAATAAAAATAACCGAATTATAGTTAGGAAATGAAATTCAGAAATCATAATTAAAACTTAGTGTTAAAAGTATTCTTTAATGAAACAAGGAATAATTAATATTTATGAGAAAAACTTAATATTAACTTTCTTTAATCTTTCATTATTATATCTCTTCTCATATCAGAATATTTTCTTATCTATACTAAGAAAACAAATTACTCTACTTACGCAGTAGATTTATATTCTTTCTGAGAAAACAGATACTTTGTTTAAGGACTAGTTACTTTAATTGTGTAGTTTAAAGAAACAAAAGTATCTTTCTCTCGTAAATATTTATCAATCTAAGTTAATGCGTAGCTTGTTTTATTTTCTTATTTTCTTATTTTGTAACTGGAAATTCTGGTATGGAGTAAATAGAATGGATAAATACCGATAATATAAGTAAATACCGATTAAGCATTGGATAATATCTTAAGGAGTAAATAATTTTTGTGTTTGAGTTTCTTTATTTTTAAATATAACCTCCATTATACAATTATTGTAGAGAAAGAATTTATTGTAATCTGCCAAATTTTCCGATATCGAGTTTTCACCTGAAGTACGCGTTTAAGGTCTTTGAATCAGAAATTGTCTTTTTAAGAAATTGGTCAGTACGTATGTGTGTGTGTGAGGAATTTCCTGACTATCCTATACTAAATGTATAGATGGGTACGCTGAGTTTTAGTGAAAATAATAGAAACCAGAACTGGGGAAATGTAAAGTTGAAAGTGGAACCAAAATCTGGTATCTCAAAAAAAAAAAAAAAAAAAAAAAACTCTTTTTAACCTTTTATATCCCAAATCACCTTATTTTCGGGAAAATAGTTTGAAACTTTTTTATTAAATTTCTTCATGCATGAGAAACATCTCATATTAAATTTAGCTTAAAATATAGCTTAACTATAGGGAAAGGCTTAAACCATAGGGACTTTGAAGTCCTAATGAAATCCTGTAGTAAATTTAGGCTATATTGAGGAGTTTTTTTGATGGGACTTGAAAGTCCCGGTGGGATACAAAGGGTTAACAATCTGTTCGTATATATGATTTAGTTACTGCAAGAAAATTAATAAGCTTTGTGATCTGGTGGGTCAATAGAATATCTCAAAAAACAGCTATACCGATTTTCTCCAAAATTACTACATTTATTCCCTTTAAGATTTCCTTTCGTATGTATTAGTTAATTTTTGGTGTATAGATGAATTTGCCAAGGTTTGGGAAAATCGAAAATGAGAACTAAAGTCGTATCTCAAAAGAAAATTTAACGGTATTTGTTTAATATGCTATAAATTTTACTTTTTAGATGTCTTTTCGTATGTATAGGTTACTACCGAAAAAATAATAAGAGTCTTTTTTTAGGCATGGCAATTTTAAATTCTGCAGTGTGTACCTCAGAAAATGACTCTATCGATTGTCTACAAACTCGCTGTATAAACTGTTTCAAACTTTGATTAACTTCAAATTCGCTGTTCGTTTTAGATGTCCTGATGTATATATTATTTGGTAACCATAGGAAAATTCGTTTGTGTTTTAATTAGTAAGATAAATTTTATGTTTTTTTTTTTTTTTCCTACGGCACTACATATAAATAAATGCTTATAATAGATATAACAGTTGGTAATGGAAATCATGTGGTTAATAAACACAAGGTTTATTTATTTAAATTATTTAATTATGATAATGCTTTTAGAAGAAAAGGAAGATATTATATTTAGCTTGAGAATATATGTTAAAAAATATATTTATGTTATCTTTTTTTTTCTCCCTTTTCCCAAATTATTTTACTATGCTGCTACTTTACCCTACAGTTTTAATATCATATTCTAAATTGAATAGTACATATTAAAAAAAAATAATAATAATAATACAGTAAACTCCCGATTATCCGCGGTGAACGGGGAATAGACAACCGCGGATAATCGAATCAGCGGATAATCCGCAAAATGTCCAAAAAGGGGATATAAATCAACACATAAAGCCTTTTGAGCAATACTATTTAATTAACAGTTAAGCATGACCTACGTATACAATTTAACATACTAATAAAAATTTCTACTTACATTTTGCTCTATTTCTAAACAATTTTTTTTTTTTTTTTTTTTGTACTAAAACACTTTTTCTTAATTTGCGATTGCAGTTTCTTTATCAGCATTTTGTCACAAAGTGATACATCGTCCTGTTCCTCGAGATATTTTATAAGTCCATCTGCATGTGCTAGGGCTGCGTCGTGGCTCATCCTCTGCTGAGTTTTATCTCCTTCTTCCTCTTCTTCTTCACTATCTTCTGAAACTGGGTCTAATGCTTGGCCCACAATTTGTTCATCAGTAAGGTGTTCAATACCTGGATCATTGGCGTCACAATTAATCTACTCTTCAATGTTTCCTTCATTGACTTTTCTCCTCCAGTAACAGATTTAGCTAAATTTCCCAAATCATGAGTAGAAATTTCTTTCTCCTCTATAAACTGTACCAAAGTATTTTCCACATTTGGTAAAATTTTTCTCCAAGACCTTACCAATGTAGACTGCTTAACTGCGTCCCAAGCAGTGTGTATGCCATAAACGCTGTCAAGAATCGTGTAATATCTTCAAAAGCCTTGAAGGTCATTTTTATCTTCGATCTTTTTTTGTAATAAGTTTGTTCTGTATTTTTAAATTCCCTTTTAAATTCAGGCCCTTGAGGACTACGCATAATCCGCAAAGCGGATAATCCGACCACCGATAATCCGGAGTCTACTGTAGTTGTTTATTTTTTAAGTCAATGCGAGCATTTTTAAAGTATAATGCATCAAAGCTAGTTCAATGTACTTTTAGAAATTATCAAAAATATTTAAAGGAACAATTAATCAAATAAACAGATATATATGTAACAGTACATTATAATCTAATTTGAAATATTTATTGCTGTAAATTGTAAGCATTTTATTTTTAAAATTCAAGTGACAGGATTTTATTTTATTTTATTTTTACTCCGAATAAATTACATTATCTGAAAAAAAAAATAAAATAAACAAAACTATTAAAAATATATTTTTTAACAGAATCATAACACTTTTAAAATTATTCATTTATAACTGCAATCTAATATATATGTATATATATATACCTTGTATAAAAATAACCGTATTATGTTATTTACTTGATAAATTCTATGAGTAACAATACATCTAGATCCTATTGACAAAAAGTTATAAAACATATTTAGCAGTCTTTTTCAGTGAAGTTTTATTTATTGAGAAAAATATGATATCAAATTCTGAAAGATTTTCGATAAACTATCTTCCCTGTGTATTAATGTTTTATTTATAGAGTTAAATCAGGAAATCTGCAGACAGATACATGATAAAAATTCAATAAACTATAAAGCTTTACAAATAGTTCTTTAATGTCTTTCAATATAAATTTTAAATTGTAATATTTTCTTTCGCTAACTTTTGTTAAATATTTTAGTATGAATATTATGTGAAAGAAATTTTTCTAGTAATACTTCAGTTATTTAGTACTATGCAATTAAATGTAGGATTTAATAAAATATTTCTAAAATTTAATAAATACATATAAATGCCGGTTAAAGCTAAAATTAAAGCTGCATTCAAAACTACTCATCAGAGCAATTTGATATTTTACCAGAGCAATTGTGAGGAAATGAAATTGTGTTTTCCAAAAGAAAAGAAGAAATTAGTTCCAAAATGTGCCGTGAATTATCCGTAAACTATTTGTTTCCTGAAGCTGCTCTTTTCTCTTTTCACCATGACTGTTTCCGTTGTAAACAGGTATTTTTGTCTTTTTGCTAAAAATATTGTAGTAAATCCTTGAAGTCTATTGTTTCCTGCTATATCATTGTGTTGCTAACAACATTCATGTGTTTAATGAGTCCATTTAGGCGTTTCCACTGACATTACTTTGAAAGCGCCATCTATAGGAACATATTGGAACTACTTTTTACCTCCTCCAAACAAAATTTCATTGCCTCATGATAGCTCTGGTAAACTATCAAATCGTTCTGATAGGTTGTTTTAAAATCGTAACTTTACTTATAATCACTCTGTATACTGTATATGAATATGTTTTTTTTTTCAATTATATTTATTATATATGTCAATTCAAATAAAGCTTTCAGAAATACATATCTGCCAACTTATACGCATTTTGAATACTAATGTGACATAGAAGACATTGTTTTAATATCGTCGCACTTTTCAAGACGTCACGTATCAACTTATTCTTATTCTTTTTCTGTTTCTGTTTTTTTTTTTTTTTTTTTTTTTCTTTACTCTTTATTTTCAACTACATACAATTTCTTAAAAATGCTACTGAGTTTCAAAATTACAGTCTTAGAAATAGGTCATGTTCTTGAAAAAATTACACCATATCTGAAAAAGGATTTTCTTTGTCTTATTTTAATGGAGAAGAATTTAAGTCTTTAAAAAAAGGGAAAAAAATTTCTATAAAAAATGTGGTATTGAAAATTCGTAAGAAAGAGTCGCATGAGTGACACATCATACTTTTTGAATTATTCCAATTGAATTACAAGAGCTGAAAAAAAAAATCTAATAAAAAATTAGAAAATTATTAAAAATACATTTTGAAATACAATCATAAATCCTTTAACACTAATCATTTATAGCTGGAAATCTGAAAAATCATAAAAATAAATTTATATCTGTAAAAATAACAGTATTATATTCTTTGTATTATAAATTCTATATGTAACAATACATTTAGATCCTATTGACAAAAATCCTAAAATTTATTTAGCAGTTTTTTTTCAGAGAAGTTCTATTTATTGAGAAAAATATAATAACAAATTCAGAAAGATTTTCGATAAACTATCTTCCCTGTGTATTATTGTTTTATTTATAGAGCTAAATTAGAAAATCTGCAGACAGATATATTATAGAAATTCAATAAGCTATAAAATTTTATAACAAAGGAAACGTTGACAATTTATATAACCTTAATTTTTTTTTTTTTTTTTTTTTATATAGAGTCCTGCATCGGGTCTGGTAACCCGATTTTACTCGAACCCGACCCAACCCGTGGTTCGAGTTCGAGTCGGATTGACAGGAGTTCTTTACTGCGGCTCAGGTTCGGGTTTCAAGAAATTGGATCGATTTGAAAACACCTTTTAGAAATTTTTTATATTAATAAAGCAGAAATTTGATTGCTCTTTATACCCATGATGAATATGCATTTTTCTAAATTATAGTAAAATAGATATCCATATCCGACTAATGCAATGAACAAGGAAAAAAAAACTATTATTATTATTATTTAGAATATAAGCTATTGAAAACAGGCTACTTCTCCCACAGTTACCAGATGTGTGATTCATCTATTTTAATTAATCACATCCTTTTGTAACAGACTGTGAATTTAAACTGATAATTAATATTTTTTTCTCTTGCAGATGTTTATAAGAAGTTATAGGAATATATATTTAGATGAATTTAGAGGACGTTTAGTTTGCATCCGTAACATGGTATTATTTTAATATTATTGTGTATGTGATAAGCATTAAACAATAAAACTACAAACACTAAGCTTGAAACTCATTTTTGTACACTTGAACACTGTAAAAAAATTCAGTAACGTTACTCTTATACATCGGACACGTTTCTGGTTTTAATAATTTCGGGGTAGGTTCCTGAGAGTGACGGGTTTTCGTCTATGAAACGTTCCTGATTTCAGGAATGTAGTATTATTTTGAATGTGTGTACATCTGATGGTTACTCGTATTTTCTAAGAACATTACTGGTAAATATTGGGAACATTAGCTGCCCAAACATTCCCCGGAAAGTGACGGAATTTTTATTACCGTGAAGTACACAACACACATAAATTGTTAAAAAGCATTATTAATCTATTTTTCAGATTTTTAAATTTTGACTTAGTGTATTAGTAATTATATATTTAATTATTTTGAAATGACTTACCAACAGTGTAACATTAAAAATCTACTTTATTTTATAAATTTAAAATGTCTTGCATTATTTTTAGATGAATTGTTAATTTTTATTTAGATTCAGGCTTTGTATCGTGTTTGGGTGAAAAGAAGTCGTGTTTGGGTATAAAGAGGTTGTGTTTAGGTCGGGTGTGGGTCTACAGAATTGTTTGTACGGGTTCGGGTCGGGTTTCGAGTTGATTTAAAATTCACTTGTCGGGTTCCGGTCGGGTTTTACCGAAACCGTGCAGGACTCTAATTTTAAATATGTAGCATATTTTCACAGAAAAATCTACGTGGGGAAAATTTTTGGGGCATTTTTTATTTCCTGACAATATTCTGCAAATTATCCGCATGCCAAATCTATGATAATCCGCTAGTCCGACTTAGGTTCTGATAGTTGATTATAGCGGATATTAAATTATAACCACTCTGCATTTACATAAACATAAACAAATTCTGATTTCGGATTTATTTAATTTTTCACTTTAATATAATATACATTTAACTCCGTTGATCTGTTCAGCTCTGCACTAAAAACTATCACAATTCGTTATAAGTAACGGCAATGTAGAATTATATGCAGATATTTTGTGATTGTGTTACTAAGAGTTATGTGTTATTTCCTTGATAAGAATTTTATTTACGTGTTTTTAAATTTTCGGTACATATTTTAAAACAGCACTACTGCAACACATGTGTGTGGAATCATACATTTTAACTTGTTTCTGTGTTTCGTTTAGGGCCTCTAATGTGTTTTGACAAGCTAAATTTAAACATGCCTGTCTTTTCTTACTATCACGTAAGGGTTTTTTACAAAGCATGGATGAAGACCGGAAGAATTCGCACAGAGGCTATAACAAATTCGAAACTATTTATGCATACAATACATTCAAATAGGACAGTATTCATACATTAACTTTTTAATGCTTTTCTTTACGTAGAAGCTCTTTTTAGAGCACGACTTGAGCAACACCTCCTGTAATAATGCCTCCGAGCTGAGCTCTATGTCATGCAAGATCGGCCGATTTTATCCAATCAACACTTCCTATGATACATGTTGGATCATGGGGATTGGATGAAATCGGCCGATCTTCCGTGACGTAGAGCTTAGCACGTAGGCATTATTACAGGTGGTGTTGACTTGAGAGAGTTGAGGAGGGCTGATTAGCTATGCAACATCCAGCAATAATCGTCTGACTTGTTAGTCCTCCATCGTTCCTGATACCTCCTATATATTTCGTTGATGTCTTGAGGAAATAGATCTCCTAGTTCTTCACTACCATCACAAGATTTTCCGATAAATGACTTAGATGGAAATTCAAAAAAAAAAAAAAAAAAAAAAAAAAAAAAAAATGGAATTTTACTCTTTAAAAAAAAAAAAAAAAAAATGAATAGTTTTTCCTTAATTAGCATACAAAAAAGAACAGAGAAACACATCACTTCGAAGAAAAAAAAAATCATTGCAGATGTGTGTAATGTAATGCGCGAAACGTATCACATACTTTATTTTCTTACTTGAGCCCGCCGTCATAAATATGTGACGGGTGTTCATTATCAGTTTATAATCATTGTTTGCAGAAAATCGTGTCGCACACAGACGGGTTATGTTATAGAACAATAAAATAGATACAGGATGTTATTGGTCTGGCGATAATTACTTAAAAAAAAAAAAAAAAAAATCTGAGCATCACATATGCTACGTGTTTTTTATCAGTATTTTTTAATTGGTTGCACTAAGTGGTGCCGCAAGTAAATTAGCTTGTAAGGTTAGGGGAAGATTCCGTAAGAAGTTCGTAAAATGACAGGAATCTTAAGAGTCACTACTCTACTTAAAAAGGTATTCTACGAGCTTAAAGTAAAAGTTTCAGATTTTGCGAATGAGAGCAAGTAGGAGAGAGTAAGTTTATTCATTTCCTTTTAATCAAATGTGTCACATATATATGACTACGAGGCTACCAAAGGAATTATCTATCTATAGCCCAATGTCACTTATGTGGGTCAGTTTGCAAAATTACTAATTTCACTTAGTTAAAACGTTATAGATACATCCCACAAAAATAAATGACAATTGGTATCATATTTAAATAATAAGACGTCTGGACTGTGGTTGCAGTTTTTCTCCTGAGGCTCTAGTAGCGAAAGGGTTAATAAAGTGTTATACAAAATACCTGTGCAGTAGAATTAAAAGTTCAAGAGATATGTTTTAAGAAAAGTTGCTAGAAGATTAATCGCAGATTAAATAGAAAATTTATTTACTTTCGTTATCATTTAATAGTTTGCACAAGAATAAATGGATAGAAAATGTTAAAAATTATTTAAAAAAATATCATAATAATATTAATAATAATAATAAAAAAAGGAAAAAAAAAAAGAAAATTAACTGTCATTGATTCAAAAAATTCACAAAATGTAGTTTAATCAACGCAGCCTACTTATTATGAAAATAGGGGTAGACTAGCAAAGCGTTAAAATGAACTATCCAATAAATAGGATGGGCTTATTATACATAATGAATAATCCAATAACAACAACATCCAAATTTTTAGACAGAAAAAAATGACACATTATTTTATGTTTTACTTTAATAACACTTTTCAGCATGAAAATTGCCTCCAACACCATTGTTTTCAAATCTTATGTAAAATGACCTCCTGAATCTGAATCTGACGTCCATAGTGCCCTATCACCCACCGTTTTTTAGGGACAGCCTCCTGTTTTTATCCCTTTTCGGTAATTTAATGGCTATAAATTTTATTTTTAGAGGGGGGAAAGATTTTTTTAACTGTTAAATATTTTCTGAGGGGCTTAAGATTTGAAAAATTCTAAAACATCAATATTTGCGGCATGGGGAAAATTTAGGGGGGGGGGGGGAGGAATTTCCATTGAAACAATGTATTACGTTTCTTATATATTAATGTTATTTATTTACCAAAATATTATATATTTTTGTTTTTAAGTGTTAAATTAATTCTTTTTCATTCTCCAAATCAAATTCATGGCCATAAAACTACCGAACAGTGATAAAAAAAAGGGGGAGAGGATGGTGTCCCATGAAAAAGGTGAGTGACTAGGCAAAATGTTAGTCATATTCGGATTCAGGAAGTAATTTTACATAAGAATCAGCAAAAATGGTATCAGGGTCGATTTTTTTTTTTTTTTTTTTTTTTGCGCAGTACAATACAAAATATTAAAATGTTTATTAAAAATATTTACCCTTTTTTTTTTTTTTTTTGTTCGAATATCGTTTAGGTAGTTAAATTCATTTCTTTAATTGTATTATGACAGAGCAGTTATTTTATTTTTTTTTTTCGAAATATCTCATCGTAAAAATTTTCAGAAGTTGAGCAAAAGGCATATTTTTAGTAACCGTGCATCTGTGAGTGACCAATGCAAAAGAGAAAAAAGAAACCAGTCGAAAAATTACAACAAAAATGTCTGTTCCCAATATTTAAAATTGGCAAGTTACGTTGATTTGTCAATATGCAGTGTATACTAGATAATTAAAAAACGATTTCTAACTTCTCCAGTACATTAATTAATTCTGCTTTAAAAACTACTTTCCTTTTTATGAAATTTTTTTGCATTATAGTTGACGTATTTTTCTTAATTATACGAATGATTTTAATATTTTTGTTTAATTAATTGTTATGTTGTTGAACGATGAGATTATAATTTATATACTATAAAATGATTTCTGAAAAAATGCTGAAATTCACGTTTTACTGAAATATACACCTGTTAACACTTTTACGAACGCATGTTTTTGTCTTTTTGAGAGTAAGCTTCGCCTGTGGGCGTTATCCTTTTACATTATATTAGTTTAAATAAATTATTTCTGTATTCAAATTTATAATATAAATAGATGTTCATTAAAATTATACTCTTTCTAATCAAAGTATTTGTGTCCATAGTGCATCGACTGCACAAATGTGAATATTAGGTATAGTGTTATGAAATAATGCAACCCATGTAACTTAAAAAAAAACGCACACTGGCGGAGTTACAGATTTTCAAATGACGTGAATTCACGTCAGCGGTCACGAAAGTGTTAATATTTTTTTAAGATGTTAAATTTAAATATTTGATGATACTCGTAATGTACTTAGTATTCATATACTGTAAAATACTTAGTAGTTCAGATTTTACTTAGTAGAAAAAATATTAAAATATATAAGTCAAATATTGTTAAATTAATAATTATTATTAATTAACATAATATCAGTAAATCTTCGGTGAAAATAAATATTTCCTGTTTAATTTAAAAGAAGAATATAATTCTAATATATTAATATCAGAATTGAATAAAATAATTTAAGGGGTATTAATATATTAATGTAAACAAGATGTATAATACTTAATAATAATAATAATAATAATAATAATAATAATAATAAATGTTTTCTTAAAGCGATTTATTATATGAAGGTAAATAAAATTATCTTTTTAATGAATTGCATTCACACACTACCATTTATGTTACTTCATATTTTAAAATAAGGTTTCCCCTTCGAAAACTGAATGAAATCACTAGTTGTGAAATTATTTAATAAAGGGTTATAAGTATTGGTAAGGAAATTTAATTATGATAGATAACCTTTATTAAAGATACATTTAATAAAGAAATCTTGAAATATAGAACTTATTGCTTTCAATATTTGTCAAAGTGTACGTTGTTCGTAATATATTTGTGGGAAATAGATGCTGTAATATTTGAGATTCCTTTGAATGGTTTAAGTTAATTAAATTTAGAATATATATCGAAGGAAAAAAAAAATATCAGTTCGGATTATATTGATAAGTGAAAGAGAGCTGGTAAAGTTATAAATTAATTTTTCATTTCATATGATAAAGACTGTGTTTCAATGTTTGTTTAAATTTTAATTTAATTTTTTTTTTATTTTAATAACAGTTAAACGTGAAATAAATGCTTGTTTTCTATCTATATAAATAAAGCAGAGAGTTTGCCGGCGGAACACATCCGGGTGAACTACTCCTATTTTTGATTGGTCTAGATTTAACTACTTTGGTGATGAAAGTCGGCCATTTTTTTTTAGTAAAAACTGATGATTTTTTTTTTTTAATATACTGCATAGATGTTATACATTTTTAAAAGAGCTCTAAAAATTGTTCATGTTTTGTTATATACATCAAGTTATTAGAATTTAAGATATTACGTTGCAAAGATTCACAACGCGATATCATTCGATTGATTTTATCTTAAAATAAGAGTCTGATATTAAAGAAAAAACAGTCTAATATTAAAGAATAATGAATAACTCTTTTAAAATGATCAGCTTTGAAGGTCTAAGAGCTGCAATTTTCAAATTACAGCGTACCCATATATTATCCATTAAATTTGTAAATAATTATTGATTCATTCTAGAGAATCATTCACATTAGACTACAGAATATTGTTGCAAAATGGAATAAATATTTAATTTGTAATATGCTATTTTGACTTTTCGATCTTCAGAGGAATTTTTAATTATGTTGCAAAGCTCAAAATGTGATAAAAAAAAAATAAACAGTGATTCAACTCTTTTGACGATTCGTTTAAATTTATAGTGACCAGCGAAGTGAGCATAGCCTGCCAGTGTTTATAATAATTTTCTTAGGGGGACAGAATACTTTTAAAAATGCGAAATTGAAGAAATTTTCGATCAATTTTTAGAATTTTTTTAAAAAAGAATGAACGGAATTCAACGAAATTTGGTACATAGACGCTCACGGAATATGGAAATAGATAAAGATATATATATATATATAATAGATAACGTAATAAAATTTAATCTTAAAATTTAGCAATTAATAGAACTAAAATAATAACAGCACACTAAAATATAGAACTGAATTTAACATAGAGGAAAGAATGACACAAAAAGTTTCGATATAGATAAGGAACCAATGAGTTACCATAGTAACTTAAAATACTTATGCCGAACTGAAGGATAATAAAAAAGGACCATTAAACTTGTGAAAGAGAAACAAGATAATAAACCTCATAACCAATTGGATATAAATGCTTAAAATTAGAAGCATACTTTTCAAGGGGCGCATACTTCATAAAGCAGAGAAAGCTGCAACGATTTCGTAAAACGATATTGCTAATCATAGCAATTTATATCATCTCACGCCCCGATCAATGCAGCAAAAAACCATAAAGAATGAGAAAAAAGTGAAAAATTAAATTAAAACATAGAATAAATAAATATTAATTAAAATCTTAAAGGAAACCAAAAGCTCCAAAATGCCCATCAGAGGACAACTTTTTCGGAAAATCATCAAATTCAACACAATAAACGATCAAAACGGAATACAAAAACCATATTAACAATCCAGAACAAGAATTAGGAGTAATAAAATCTAAAACCTGGTTAATCTGTCAGTTCTAGGAAAAAAAATGTCGAGATTTGCATGCTTGCGAAGAAGAGGAAGCTTTATGCAAAAGAGGTTAGGGTATAAAACGTTTGCAGACTACAAAGGTTGTAGAGAATTAGACTTCTCCATCCTCATTTAACTTCCTTAACTCCTAGATCTTAAATATGAACTTAGATTAAATTAATTTATGAGCATGGAACTTGAATCTTGCTTATTTAACTTTACTTTAACTTGAAGCTGTAAACTGAAATACTTAATTTATGAAGAAATGACAGAGTCCAAAATATATAAAATTAATGAGCTTTAATTGAGCTATAATAAGAATGAGGGCGCTGGACTATAATGGCGTTTAGTAACTTTTACGACTTAAAATGGGCAGTCCTCTTAGATACTTTGACAGCAATAAATAACCACCGTTACTTTACTTAATTACTCGCAAATGATCTCAACTACTTTTATTTAAATTAGCTTCTAAGGCCAAGTAATCTTTCGCATGTAGGAGGATTCCCTGACGCTACAATGCTACAGGACTTACTCTCTTCTATCCTAAGCCGCTAACAGCTAGCTCCCTCAACTCTCATACTTTCCTTCCCACTAACTTTCTAACTACCATCCTTCAACTCACTCGCCTTCCAACTAACACTCTTACCAACTCTCAACTAACACACCGAAACAATCTTCCTTCTCCTTTTATCTATCTTACTTTCCAAAATATTTGCATATCGTGAATTACAATTTCAATTTAGGATGAGAACTAACTCTACTAGTCGACTTGAATCCTAAAACAGCACATTCACGTTTTACCCGCAAAGTGCGAGTTTTAATCGTAGCACTTTGCTAGACCTCACAAGGTTTGCGATGACGAGTTGATCAGAAAGCCAATAAATGTTAATATTGTTTCTGTATTCGGTTTTAGTCGTTTATTGTTTTAAATTTAATATTTTTCAGGAAAAGGTATCCTCTGCTGGACATTTTGGAACTTTTTTTTTTTTTCGAAATTCCGTGAGCGCATCTCTTGTACAGTCTATGTACCAAATTTCTTTGCATTCCGTTAACCCGTTTGCGCTGTAGGACGCTGTCTATAGGGGAAGTTTTAATTATAAGCACCCTGTATATATATTTATAAATGCATAAAATAATATTTAGTGCAAGATATGACATGAATATCAATTACCATTTGTTTGCAGGGCCATTCAAAAAAAAAAAGAATGAATATATTAGGATTATACATACATCGGTACTGATGATATTGCATTTTAATTTGTTTAGGAGTTTTTATAGTGTGCTAAGTTTTACTATAGTGTGTATACTGTACGTATGATTTTTCGTTATTATTATATATTTAAACTGGAAAAAAAAGAAAAAAAAAAGTAAAATAATTTCTACTTCTTTTTTTCTAAGTGTTTAATATTTTTTATTTGGATGTTAAATTAATTATTCTCATAATATCTGCAATTAAAATAAATTATTGACATATTTTTAAATTAATTCAATAATTTTATATATAGAAAAGATTTAAATAAATCAACTTAATCGTAATTTTACATTTAAGGAAAATTCTAAATTTCCAAGACTGCTTCAAGTAGAATGAATGCTATTTAGCTGTGAATAATCAGATTCAGATAGCTGAGACAAATAGAATCTTTTGTTAGTAGATTTTTGAAATACCGATAATGAACGGAAGCCCGAATACCGTTCAGCTTAGGTAGTCTGTGTGAAAGAATTGTGATTTTATAAATTAAAGTGTGAATAATATTTCATCCTATGCAAGTTCTTATCTTAGAAATGCTGATAAGACTTTTAAGCAGCTAAGCAGAATATCATGCTCATTATTTTCATGCACTCAGGTAAAAATCTCTTTTAAGTACATTCAATAATTTGGAAGGCTTCAGGACATGATTATTAAACCTGTTATGAAACGAAATTTTTAAGCACGTAACTTTAAAATTACTTTAATATGTGTGTATTTAAGAGCTCAAATTCTTGAAAATTTGGAGATTTTTCATTTTATGAAATTTTTTCTTAGCGTATATTGTTGCAAATTACGCAAAAATGACTACTGGAAATTATTTATTTAAAATATTATGTAAAAATACGTTTAAAAGTAAACGGTGATATTTAATGATCTAATAAAAAAACACCACAGAACTGGTGTTTTAAAATAATAAGTACAAAACATTGGTTAAACGCCATAAAATGCAAGAAACTCGCAACAATTTTTTCGGGTCGAAAGAAAACACGATCCTTCGTCAGGTGAACAAAGTAAGCTCGAGTACTGCAATCAAAGAGTGCGTTGCCGCTTTGATTGCAGCACTCGTTTCTACTCCTGACGAAGGGTCGCCTGACAAAGGGCCGTGTTTTTTTTTTGTTTTTTTTTGACCCAAAACAATTTTCGCCAGTTACTTGTATTTTATGGTGTTTATCCAAAGTTTTGCACTTATTGTTTAATGATCCAGCTTGTATATAAATCTTAACGATACATATTATTTTAGTTAATTATTAATGAAAGCGTAGTATTGATCTATAACTATTTTTCTGATGTTTATATTTTAAGAAACATTTATTTAAAATTTTTATTGAGAAATATATATATATAGATATATATATATATAGGGAGAGAGCACTTTTTAAAAATAAAAATACATAAAAAAATAAATAAATAAAAACTTTTATTAAATTTTACTTTTAGTTTCCCTTTTATACTATTGTTTTAAAGAAACGATTATTGAACTTGTTTGTATAATGAATTAAAGGATACCAATTTTCATAATTTTACGGAAAAATCAAGTAGCATTTTATAACTAAACTAAGCGTGATTGAACTTTTTTACTTAGTTTTTTTTGGTTTCATCGAGTAAAAAACTATTAGAAACAGTCAAAAACCGTATGTATTTTTCTTTTCTTTTCTTTCTTTCTTTCTTTTTTTCTTTTTTGTTGGAGACCTGTGTGAAATCGTCTTTGAAAACTCTTTTACAAAATACTTATTTACAAAATACTTATTAATTATTACAACAGAACATATAAATTATAGAAATGAGCGTATAAAATATAGCGTTTTAATTTATTAATCAGTTATTAAAAAACATATTTCTTTTACAATGATCGAATTTAATAACAGCTAAAGGTAAAGATATTATTTCATACCAAACATTTAACAAAATCAAATTTAATGTCATACAAACTGTTTATGAAATACAAAAGTAAATATTTTTATTTCCGAAAGGTAGTTCTAAAATTTAATTATAGCTTTTCTTTATCGAATAAAGTATCACCTCTATGGAGGATCAAAGTTCTGATGGAATATATACAGTCCATCCGTAGGGGTGCGTCTCAGACCGTCGCCAATTACCCATAGCGCAGTACTTTTGCGACGTTAAACCCAACTAACCAACCAATCAACCGAATAAAGCATTTAGAATTAATGGTGAAATATCGAATGGAATTATAAATAAATTTTTCAAATTCATTAGCATTTAGAAGAATCAGAGTTATATATAAATAATTTTAAATTACTTACGATTTTATTTTGGTAAGTATTGCTTTATATAAATTTTATTAGCGTAAATGTGTTACGTACAAATAAAAATGTTGTTAATAAGAAACTGCGGGCTATGCATATATATATATATATATATATATATAGAGAGAGAGAGAGAGAGATACTCGCATTATTATTAAGGAAAGTGAAAAAATGATTTAGCGACATCTATCAAAAGTGAAGCACACAGGGACACCCAAAAAAATTCCAAAGCATTGCGCTCTATGAAAGGTATTTCTATAAACCATATTTTGATACCTTTATTTTTCACAAATCATAATGAAACTCACACTTATTATTCATATGCATAAAAAAATATTTTCTGCAGAATACAGTATAATTAGTTTTAATAAGTTCAAGGCTACACTAAAGTCGTCTTTCTACATTGTAGGCTACAACGAGAAGTTGCTGGAATTACATTTTCTATTGTATTAAGCATTTTTTAGCATCTTCTAATAATGCTTAATAATGATTATGATTTGAATTGCCTAATATTTGTGTTTTTCTGTCCATCTTACTCTAGATCTGTCTGTCTGCTTTCTAACTCTCTAGAATTGTTTAGAATAAAATTCTTTTAAACCGATATATGTTATTTAAGTTCACTATCGGGTGTTCTTTATTGAAAATGGGGTAAACACCACCAAAAGGGACACTCGAAATAATTTCAAAGCATTGCGCTCTATGAGATGTATTTTTTTTAATTGCGATTTTATATGCTATATAGCATATATCATAATTAATTAACATTTATTGTTTATAAGCTCAAAAAAATTAATAAAGTTTTTTGTAGAGTACAGTATGATTAGTATTGAGATTTACAGAGCACTCAAAAATATTCTAATCCATTAATGTCTATAACGGAAACTGCAGGAATTACATTTACAGTTATATTAAGCGTTTATAACATTGAAAAAGAAAAAAAAAAGTATTAGTAACTACAGTTAGAATTTACCCATGTGCCGGGATTTCTGTCCGTCTGATACTACGTCTGTCTGCTTTCCATGCTTTAACTTCCGTAAATATTCATGGAACTCCTTGAAAGTGATATATGTTTTTTAAATTCACAATGGAATGTTAGAATTTTAAATGCAGAAATTACCATCAATGTTTTGCATATAGGGATATCCAAAAGAATTTCAAAACTTTGCATTTTATTAGATATATTTTAAACTACATTTTAACATATTTATTTTACACATATCACAATTAAACTGACATTTATTATTCTTCATATTCACAAAAAAAAAAAAAAAAAAAAAAAAAAAAAAGATGTTTTTCTATATAATACATTTTGATTAACATTAACATTTACAGCACCCCTCAAAAATATTCCGTAGGAGCTGTAAACAAAAATTGCTGGAATTATTAAGCATTTTTAACACTTTTCAACACTGTTATAAGCGAGCTTATGATTCAAATAGTCTACCTGTATTTCTGTCCTCCTCTTTGTTCATTGTGTGATCAAAAAATAATTTAAAAGTTAAACAAGACAAAGTGTACCTTCAGTTGGAAAGTGTTAATCATCTACGCAAACTACTTGATTTTCTATTCTTGTTACATATTAAACCCATAAGAATAGATATCAACATAATTTAGAAAAAAACATGCATGCAATTATTTCTTTTAAATGCACATCGCAAGTTTTGAAATATGCTGACACTAATTACATTTTCGATTGAATAATTGCTAGTCTGAAGGGCGACGAAACTTGTGCTTAAACTTAATAATATACATTTAATTCATTTCAAAAGCAGTGTATATCATTAAAGCTAACCTTCTAAACTGACAAACACTTTGTACAAAATATCCTGAATAAATATTTGCATATTTAAATTTAGCGATATTTGCATTCTTTTACAGACAAAACTATTAAAATAAATAAATAAAACTCCCTATGCTTATTTTTGGTTATGATGTAATAGATATAAAATTCTGCACATTACAGAATTTAGTTTAGTACAAAGTACTTATTTTAATCTAATCTTCTATTTAAAATCATGAAGTAGCTGTGTTTCATTCCCAAGAATCAATTACTATATTGATTTCTTAAAATTTCGTCTGTATAACGTTAGCATAAGAGCCCATTGGCTGCTTTTATGTTTTTTGTCATTTTGGCGATGGATTAATATATCTATCGAAAATGTTTAAAAAAAAAAAAGCGTTGTACAGGAACGTCTGAGCTACTTCAGTGCCGAATTTTAAATTTCGCTTAGGGTTTTATAGTAAAACTGTTCCATTACGAAAACTGTCTACGATTTTTTTTTTTTTTTCAATTTCATTTTAATCATCAAAAAAAAAAAAAAAAAAAAAAAAAAACCTTGCAAGTTCATTTTTTACTCAAATAATAAATAAATAAATACATTATTTATTTATTTATTTATTTATTTATTTTTATCATCACTTTGTTTTTGTTTTGTTTTTTTCATTTTAACAATTTAAAGTTAAAATGGGATCGTTATTTAATATCTTATGAACTAATTATCAGGTTCAAATAAATTATACGTCGTTTGCTAGATATTGTACTGATTATAAAGTGTACCAAGTTTTGGTAAAATCTATCTGGATGAAAAATCTGGACAGATACAATGACATACTTTCAGTTTTATATGTTAAAGTAAAAACAAAAATGTTTGCACGGTCGTTCAAGGTGATACATAAAAAAAAAAAAAAAAAAAGCAACATGTTTTAATTTCCTATGCTACAAAAATTTTTATATAGGAAAAATTCATTATTATGGAAACTTTATTTTAATTTAGTATAAACATTTAGTACATTTCATTTAGTGTAAATTTCACCAACTGTTTCTATGCTAAATCTGCTTACTTTCTTTAGCACGATTTTTTCAATGTTATTTAAATTATTTAATCATTTTAGTTTATTTATTTTTTATTTATTTTTATTATTCGATATTAAAAAGAAATATATTTATTTATTTTTGGCATTAATTTTTTTCTCTTCTTAATACGAGTAATTTAAAAGTTAAAATACACTGATGGAAAAAAAATAATCCCAACACCAGGAAGGAGCTCTGCTATGTAAACGAAATTTGGTAGGCGTGTTTATACATCTGAAAGATGACGTCGATTCAAATTTCGAGCTACGCGCATAAGTGTGGCGCTAGTAGCGACACTATGAACATGCAAATGAGGTTTGCTTTAAATAAAAGCTGTAAGGTTCGTGATGGTTATTTACAGTTGAGATTTGACGTAGTGGGTTAATGTTAGTCAAGGATGCCTCTAAGAAGACGAAGAAGCCATTATCAACAGCACACTGAGTTTGAACGAGGTCGTGTAGCAGGGCTACGAGAAGGTGGGTTTTCTTTCCGCGATATTGCAGAAAGACTTGGCAGGAATGTATCCACTGTGCATGAGTGTTGGCAGCAGTGGTCAAGGGAAGGTACTGCCTCAAGAAGACCGGGTTCCGGGCGGCCACGTGGCACTACTGAGAGGGAAGACCGCCGTGTTCGGCGTATGGCTGTGGCTAATCGTACTGCGTCTGCAGCTGAAATTCGAGCTGCAGTTGGCACCAGAGTGACACAATGAACTGTTACAAATCGGTTACTCTAAGGACAGCTCCGAGCCAGACGCCCTGTAGCGTGCATTCCACTGACTCCAAACCACTGCCGTTTGCGACGTGAGTGGTGTCAAGCTAGAGCTCATTGGAGGACGGAGTGGAGATCTGTTGTGTTTTCTGATGAAAGCCGGTTCTGCCTTGGTCGCAGTGATAGCCGTGTGTTGGTTAGAAGGAGGCCAGGTGAACGCCTGCTAGCGACCTGTCTGCGGCCTAGACACACAGGGCCTGGAGTTATGGTTTGGGAAGCAATTTCGTATGACAGCAGGAGCACTCTCGTGGTTATCCCACGCACCTTGACTGCAAATTTGTACGTCAGTCTAGTGATTCAACCTGTTGTGCTGTCATTCATGAACAGCATTCAAGGGGGTGTTTTCCAACAGGATAACGCTTTTCCTCATACCGCTGTTGCAACCCAACATGCTCTACAGAGTGTCGACATGTTGCCTTGGCCTGCTAGATCACCAGATCTTTCTCCAATCGAGCACGTATGGGACATCATTGGACGACAACTCCAGCGTCATCCACAACCAGCATTAACCGTCCCTGCATTGACCGCCCAAGTGCAACAGGCATGGAAATCCATCCCACAAACTGATATCCGACACCTGTACGACACAATGCATGCACGTTTGCATGCTTGCATTTAAAATTCTGGCGGTTACACCGGTTACTAATGTACTAACATTTCACATTTGAAATGGCTCTTCTCGCCAATGGCTCTTCTCGCCAATGGCTCTACCTGTGATCTTGAAACTTTAATCAATTAAATATGTTACCTAGACAAATGTATTCCTGAAATTTCATTACTGTACAATAATTTTTTCTTGGTGTTGGGATTTTTTTTTCCATCAGTGTATAATTTTTATTTAATATCTTTGAACCAGTTATCTGGTTCAATTTAAAAATCTGTCGTTAGCTAGATTTTGAGCTGTAATTTGTTTCTCGTTAACAAAATTCTTGTTTGGAGAAAAAAATAAATAGTGGATTTAACAAAATGTTTCTTGTCCAACAAAACATATTTTAACTTTCTTCTACATTCAATAGAAAAAAGAATTGGATTCACAGAAATTTGCAACTTTCGGTTTTCGAAAAATGTACATGTTTTGAGAGGACTGGAATATGATTTGAGAATTAAAAAAAAAATGTCTGTGTGTGTTTGTGTCAAAATTTTGTGGTAACTGTATTTCGGAAACTATCGCACAATTTTAATTCAAACTGATATGTAGTTGCCCTTTGACATAAATAAATGCTTATCAGTTTTTGGTGAAAATCGCCGAACAGGTGACGTTGACATCAAACTTTTTTTCAATTTTTAACATGGCAGTATAATACAAATTTCCCTATAAACGTGCATAAAGAGAATTATTGAAGAATCATTATGAAATTAAAAAGATGTTTTTTATAACAGTGATAGCCAACTGAAATATATATATATATATATATATATATATGTGCAGATCGATCTGCGTTAATTAATTTACGATAAAAAAAAAAAATGGAAAATGATTTTTATAATTTTTCTGTATTGAGTGAATTTGCATAAGAAAATATGGAAAAAAAGTCATGTGGTGGCCACAATTTATTAGTTTTGCTGTGTAAGACAATTTTTGTCGCATAATATAGGGTCCTTTGCTTCGACTCGAAATATATATGAGTATTTTCGCAATTGATACAGTTTGCGAGCAATATTTTTCTCACGATTTTCAGTTACTTATATGAATACAGTTTTTTTTTTTTTTTTTTTTTTTTTTTTTTTTTTTTTTAATGAAAGAGCGTTTGCAAAACTTTATTTTCTTAATTATTATGTGTCAAACAGTATATTTAGTGGACTTTGAGTACTAAATTCAGTCAAATTATAACGTATGTTAATGATGTTTGTTTAGAAATAAAATAAATAAATAAACGTATAACATTATAAAAAAAATACTTCCTTAAAAAATGAAGTAAAATATATGTTAATTATTTTTATTTAATTCTAATGTTATAACAGAATATTTTATATTCAGTTGACTGTAAACAGCGCAAACTACATATTATTAATTTAATAAATATTTCTTATTAATGTATAATTTATGTATTAAATAACTGGGGCCTTGTTGTACGTTAATCGACTCATTAAATCCTTTATAACAAGAATATAGAAACTTTTATTTTTATCATTAATAAATTGCAAAATGGCTTTTGAAGTAATTTACTTTAAAGAATTTCTAATCGTATACACTATGAAATTCTTGATATGTAGCAAATTTACTATTAAATGTCTAAAAAAATAGGTGAAGAATATGTAAACGTAAAGAAAAGAATGTTTGTAAAATTATTCTTTTCTACTAAAATTGTAAAATTACAAACTGAAAATCCCATAATATTGCATTGAACACTATTATATATTATTGCTTTTATCACATTTTATTTATTTTTCCTGCTTTTTTTTAATTTATTTTTTTAATTTACAATTACATGCATATGTTACGTACGTTAGTTACACTGGGTAATTTACCCTCTATCCAGAAGTTTTTAATTACGTCATACATAGAGACATTTTTTTTTTCTATATTTAAATTTTCTTTATAATTTAAATCAAATTTATTCAGCATTTCCTCATAAATGTAATCTTTTTAATTTTCCTTTCTGTTAAATAATATTTTAAATCTCATTTTATATATAGAGAGAGGTAGAGAATAAATTCGTCTAGATTCATTGAATTCAACAAATTGAAATGTTGGTGTTTAAGGAAAAGGAGAATATGCTTGTAATTATTCCTATGTATACACGTTTCACATATCATTATTTTAAGTATGCTTCTATTAAAACTTGATGATATTCTTAATGAGAAAACAATAAAAGTACTCCCGTAGTATATCTGTGTGCAAAAAAATTCATTCGAACCGATGCTAAACCTAATGAGAGATAACATCAGATCAGTTAAGTAAATAAATTTAAATGCTTAATAGTAACATATTTATATGTTATGCATTATTTATGCATTACGTGATCTATTTCACTTAAATACACAATAACTAGATGCTCTAAAAGTTTTTAATTGCTCATAAATTTTTCATGGGGCATATATTTAAAATAAAATGCGAACGAAATAAAGAATGTTTATTTAAATTTAAAAAGAACTTTTAATGGAATATTTCAATGTGTTACGACAATTTTTTTCATACTATTTCACTGTGCATTTAATAAAGTAATGAAATTTATTATTATTATTACAATCAATATTGTTATTATTATTATTATCATCCAAACTTTAAGAATTCGTTTTCCAAATGTATTGGGGGAAAGTTAAAAGTAATGAAAAATTTATTTAATTACACTTTGCCTTCATTTATATAAAAAATCCTTCTATAACTGATGTACATTTTGGCAATAGAATTGGCAAATTTACAATTGAAATAGTAATATTATTTCACTAATGCATAAATTGAAAATTTAATTGACTATTCCATGAATGTAAATAAAATTATCTAATTGTTAAATTCTTCTTTTCAAATAATTAATAAAAATATATTAAACGTCAAATAAGCAAATTAAGCTTTTATAATTTTTATTGTTATTATTATTATTATTATTATTATTATTATTATTATAAAATACATTCAATTTCTATTTTATTTGAAAAAAAAAAAAAAAAAAAAAAGCTATGCATTTGTGTGGATATTTTATTCCATTCGGTATATATATGTACTTATTTAAACAAACCATTAAGTCATTGTTAATTATTATTATTCATATTTTCTACGTACATAACACAATTTTTATTACTCTGCTTTTCATATGTAGCAATGACATATTATTTTCTACGCAAAAAGAAAATCTAGTGTGAAACAACTGCACTAATTCAATTACCCACTAATACACGTATTGTATGCACTTTTTGGAGATAATGTTAGCAGAAGACATAGAATTGACCTACTGAAATAGACACCTAAAAATTTTCCGGTAAGAGAAAGTTCATAAACGTGTAAAAACATAAAATAGAGTTTACACAGCGATTTTTTTTTTTAAGAAATGAAAAGGAAATTGATAGAGTCCTTTTTTTTTAACATCAATTTCCGAGATCTAAAATTGATCTACCTGATCAGGATAACTAATAATTTTCCTGCGATAGCCAAGTAAAATATGAGAAAGGATATCAAAAATGGCTTTATGTAACAATTTTCAAGAATATCGTTAGAGCAGTTTTTGAGATGCCGACTTTTACCAAAGCTTGGCATAATTAATTGTTGATCAAAAAACAACAATTACATGCAAAAGGATATTTAAAAGAGTGTTAATATGGCAAGTTTGTAAAAAAAAAAAAAAAAAAAAAAAAAAAAAAAAAAATCATACAGACGTTTTGAAAGGAGCGAACTTGCAGGACCTGAAAATCAGCTATTTATACCGGACGCCTGTCAATTTTCCTGAATTAACAAACTATATCATTCGAGAGGACATCTAATAGAATGTTTATGCAGGAACTTAAAAAAAAAATCGTTAGTGCCGTTTTTGAGATACTGACCTACGGTCCCACTTCCAGTTTCCGATGCCCCACTTCTGGTTGTCCAATTTTCACCAAAATTTGGAAGATGCATGTGTACTCCAGATCTGTATTAATACTGTAGTTTCGTAGTTCTATCTTTATTAGTTTCGGAGATATAATAGTCAGAAGATTCCCAACATATATACACCCACACATACACACATACACTGACCCCAATTGCCAAAAATTACTTTTTGGGATTCAGGAGGCCTTAACACGCGTAAATCAGGTAAAAATTCGATATCGAATTTTTGGAGCAAATACAATACTTTCATTACCTACGGTATTAGGGCAGTGGAAGTAAAAAAAAAAAAAAGATATTAAAACTAGCATTTTATTTTATATGTTCTTGCAAAAAACTTTCATTTAATCTTAGGTAATTAAAAACAATAAAAGTTTTTTTTTATATTTCTGTTTTTATTTGAAAGAAATAAGCAAAATAAAATAAAAATTGAACTATTTTTGTTAACTCTGATAATTTTTGGTGGAAATAAACTAAATAAAATTTTATTTTAATATTTTACAATATTAGAGCACCCAAAAAGGGTATTCAATAAAAATTTCCTTGTACATTTTATCTGCATACCGCAAAGGAGTATTATAAACAATCTAGTAATTAAAAAAAAATAAAAATAAATAAATAAAAAAAAAAAAAAGGAAAGAAAAAGAAATACTTCATACGAATATAAAAAGAAAATATATTTTCTTATTATTGGCAAACATATAAGTTTGGTTGCACAAAATTGAATAAATACACCGCCACTAATCCTTTATTAAACTTTAAAATATCAATGCCAATTTGAAAACTACTATAAGAATCATAGGTTCAAATGAAATAAAACTAATTTTTAAAATGTTTTAAACATTTTAGCATTACCTTTATATTGAATCACGTTCCTCTCATAAAAATGTATTTTACGTCATAAAATGGTTGTTAAAGCACCAATACAAACATTCTCTCTTTCTATCTCCCACTTTTTTAGCAATAGCAATTCAGGAGAAAATTCGAAATAAGCAAAAGTTCTTTCAAGTCTGATACTTAGAGAAAATGAAAAAAAAAAAAAAATCAAAGAACTTATTTACTACTGAGTAAATAACCTTGAGTATTCTTTAAAAACAAAAAGAAAAAGAAAGAAAAAAAGAAAAAAAAAAGGAAAAAAAAAAGAAAAACAAAAAGAAATTTCCTAAGCTTACTTTTACAACTTTTATTTTCCAATAGAAACAATACGATATAACACAATATATATACAACTGGATTGGTTTATACATTGCTACAACATTATGAGAAGCGAAAGTTAAAAAAAAAAAAAAGTAGGATTTTCTGTTATCTTTTTATATTATTTTTATATGGTAAACAATCCTATTACTTTGAGTATATTACCATTATAACATTTAAGAAATACCTGTACTATATATAATGTATCTTTTGGAAAAAACATAAGAAAAAGTACGTAACATATTTATTTTATATATAAGGAAAATAACTGGATGCATATAAACGAAGAAACGATTTGTAAATGCATTACCATTACTCTCATTAGAGAATTAACTATAAAATAATATTTTTTGAACAAAATGCATAATATATATACATCATATAAATATAAAACAAGTGGATTGTTTTAAATATATCAAGTAAGCCAATATGTAGTTATCTACATACAAAAATAATTTGGTTAGTTTTTATTATGGAATGTTTAATTTTTAGTTTCGTTTGTTCTCCTTTTTCATTTATTTTTAAGTAAAAGTCTTGAACACTAAAAATAGTTAACATAAAAAATACAACAATTAATATTATTTTCTTTTTCATGTCAATTATAATAAAGATAATTGACATAAATCGTCGCACTTCATCTTTCAAATTTCTACATTTACATTTTATAGTCGAAAGATAAAAAAAAGAAGTCGAAGTTTCATTATAGTTTACCACGTAATTTCCTTTACTGATCTAACCTTTTATAACTTATATTACATGGTCATATATTTATTCATTTGAAATCCAAATTACTCTAATTTTATAAAATTTGTAATCTATAATTTAAACTAGCCAAATTATAAAAAAAATAATTTGGCTAGTTTGAATTATGGAATGCTAAATTTTTATTTTCATCTATTCTCCTTCTCATTTATTTTTAAGCAAAAGTCTTGAACACTAAAGATAATCGGCATAAAAAAGACAATAATTAATATTATTTTCTTTTTCATTTCAATTATAATAAAGATAATTGACACACTTCATCTTTCAAATCTCTATATTTGCTTTTTATAGCCGAAGTTTCATTATAGCCTGCCTATATACACAACTTTCTTTACTGATCTAATTTTTTATAACTTATATTACATGGTCATATATTTTTTTTCATTTCAATTTCAAATTACCCATATCTTATAATATTTGTGACAAGGATTTTATTGTTAATTCAAAATATCCTTAATTATAACTGGTATGTTGTGACCACCAAAAGACTTTCTTCTACATTTTCTAATATGATTTTTTAAATAATATTTTTTTTATTAAAATTATTACATTGAAATAAATTTCCATGTTGATTGCAGACGATTTTCATCTTTGAAAAGCATAAAACTAAACGTACAAAGAAAGTTAATTTTGTGACGTCATGTGAGTATATTTATTTTTTATCTATAGATAAACCATTCGTTACAAAGATATTGAAGAGTTCATTTTAAAAAGATTTATAATGAAAATTTACAGCCCCCGGAAAAAAGAGATGGCACTACATATACATGTACATATACACACACGCACGCACGCACACACACACACACACACACACACACACACACATATATATATATATACTGTTAAAAATGATTTCTTAAAAATGAGCTAAATTGTCTCAAAATAGCTAATTTATATTTAAATTTGAAAAACCATGTACTTATTTATGACTATATTGACGTGTCAAACATGGAGATATTGGGATTCTTATTGGTCAACCCCATTTTTGAGCATGTCAATTAACTCAAAAATGAGTACATGGGTTTTCAAATTTAAGTATATATTGTTTCGGAGCTATTTTGAGTCAATTTAGCTCATTTTTTACAGTGTAAGGTTTAACTTCTAACGTTTTAATGTATGTATATATATATATATCGAAATGAGAAATTAAAAAAGTAATTATCATAATTTATACATTCATACAAAATTTTGTTCGATAGTGCCATATTAAAAATTTTGAAAAAGTGGAATGGCAGCGCCAACTGTTAAGTAATTGATCCCCAAATGAATCAGCACAACTTTAGGTAAAAGTCCAACTAAATGCCAAGTTTGGTTAAACTTTGTCCATTGATTCGTGAGAAATAGTATCCATGAAATTTGTAATGCCACAAACACTGGCAGACGAACATATTCTAAATATGGTCGAAACGTGTTCAGAGTATCTCAAAAAGAGTAAAACCATCGAAAACTGGCGGTCGAAAAATTTCAGGAATTTTATAATCTCTTATATGTATATATAGAAGAACGAAAAAAAAAATCTAGTTCATAAATACTGATTTTTCACAAAAAAAAAAAAAAAAAAAAGACACGCCAATCAAACTTTATGTTCACTTGATTGAAAGTAATAATAATAAAAAATCTATTTTTCGATAGTAAATTTATTAATAACGAAGAAAATGATGGAGAGGTTGGGGGGGGGGGAGAGAGAAAAAAATATTAATTTAACATTTAATTAACATATTAATTAAACATTTCGACTTTCTCACCCTTTCCATTGAAAAAAAAAAACTTTTTCTATACTGATTATTATTATTAATTTTCTTTCAGGAAAAAAAAAAAAAAAGATTTGCATGAAATTCTGGCAAAAGCAGAATTTAGTTTAGTACGTAGGACTATTAGTTTTTTTTTTCCAAATTATAACATCGCTTTCAAATTATTCAATTATATTTTCGATTTCGGTAAATGTTCAACTATCGTAAAACTGGTATCATAAAAATCCGTAGATTGTCCGCAGACTGAAAAAAAAGAGGTCATTTTTATTTTTTAGAAAATGTAGATAATTTTACACAAAATTCATTGTTTCTTCAATAAATTGCATTAAAAAAAAACATAATTTATTATTATTCATGGAATGCAAAACTTCTGATATCCCAACGTGAATAAAAATACTCTTTATTTTCTAGGTGATGATGAAAAACTTTTGCATTTTCTAAATACGAAAGATATTTGCGAATCCTAATGGTTCTAAATGATAAATGGTTTTAAAAGACGAATATTAACAGCTTCCAAACTTTCAGTTAATTTCCCTCTTGACAAAATACCTAACATTTTTCAAATAAAGTAAGATGTAAAAAAGGACTGGAATTTTTTTTTATGTGAAGATTAATGAGGAAATAATTGTATTAACATGATAAATTTAATGCCTTATAGTTTGAGGATGTGAACTTAAAATATTCATTTAGTTAATCATTATATGTGTTTCTTATATTTTTAAAATACACTTTATTTGTTTATTTATTTTTAATTATGCTTAATTTAGCTTTAAATGTCGCTTGGTAAAATTTAGCTTAAAAGAATAAAATTAATATTTAACATGCGTATTTTTGTCTAAAAATATAAATATAAAATAAATAAAATGAAATGAAATAAAAGGAATTGAGACAGATAATGAACTAAGGAATTGTTCTGATTTTAAATCTAAGAGATCACTTATTTTATTCTGAAAATTATCATTTTATTTCACATTTTATTCTAAATGTATTATAAAAAGTCTTTGATTAGCCTTTTTGTTATATCCTTTCAGAGTTTCTTCCAAAATTTTAAATATATCTTAAGCAAATTTAATCTCAATTCAATGTGTCATAATTTAAGTACTTTGTTGAATATATTGCTCTGTTTCCAGACTTTCCAAAACCGAATCCATAATCCATATAATGAGCAGATTGGAACACGGAATATAAGATATTATTTAAAATTCTCCTTATTTCAACAATTTAACAAAGCATGGTATGCCAAAATGTTTCTCCTCAAAAAAAAAAAAAAAAAAAAAAAAACTTTGTAAACGAGCAAAAACATTATATATACGTTGTATATAGATGCACAGATATATACATATATAACATTCTTTCCATCTGCATATGTAATATTACATTGTATATTTCTTTATTGTATTACATATTTTCATTAAATTCCTCATATATCTGAAGCAATATTTAATGAAAGCGTTTGTCGTGATAATTCTTATTCATGTGATTTTTATTTATGTGACAATTACGAATATTATGATTCTCTATGAAATATACTAATATTAATACGTAGTTAATAATTAAAAATGGACATAAATTTTTATTTAATGTACATATGTAAAGTGTTTAATTAATATCTTGTATAATTGTGTATGGACACAGAGCTTGATTAAGTCAAGGATATGTGGAAAAATCACCCCGGGCTTCCTTGCTGAACCCCCCTCCCCCCCCCCCCAAGGAAATGTAAAACTTATATAAATGCCTCTTTTGATTTAAGCTTAAATGAATAAGCGTAATGTGGCCTCTGAAGAAGTAGCCACCCCAATTTGTATAAGTCGGGCCATGATTTTCAACTTTAAAGGATGCATATTCTCTGCCCGACATATTTGAAGTAATTTCTTGATTATTTTTTTTCTTGTGTTTTTATGGATTGCGTGCTTTCATATTTCTATTAAATAATCCTAGTTAAATCCATTTTGGTTTTTATAGATAACATTAGCATTTGGTTCTGACAGATAACGTTGAATTCTACAATCATGTATAGATATTTATATTTGTCAAATTACAATATTTTTCTTTGTTTTTAAATGTACCAATTTTTATAGTATTATAGATGATATAGTTTGTTATTTGTATCATTTTAAAGATTAAATCATCATTTTTATAAATACGTTTCTTACCAATATTTTTTTTCATTTAAAATAATCTGGATTAATGAACGATTTTTTTTTTTTTTTTTTTTAAACAACTTTATTTATTTTTAGTACACACGAAAAAAAATAAAGAATTCGTGAAATCTTATGTTCTCTGGTTCTTAATATATTTACTCTTTTTGAGCTCTACTGATCATTGACCATTCTTAGAAAAAAGTTTGTCAACATGCTAACAAAAATTTTATTGAGCGGTATCAAACAATATAAAGAACGAATTCTACAAAATATTGCTTTTGGTTTGACCTTAAAAAAATTGATGCTGATCAGGTTTTGCACATATTGTTCAGCTGACTGCGCTGTTATGCCATAAATTTGCCACCTTTATAGGAAGTCTATATGTTTGCATATTGCGTAATTGCTCAAAACCTAAAATTTTAAATAGCCATTATGAAATTTATGTAAATTACATTTCGGTACATATCGATCAACAATTGGTGCTCCCATGCTGCAAATTCTCTCACTTGTAGGAAGGCTTTACTTTAGCTTTTTGGATGCATAAATACACATAATTTGATATGTAAGATATACAATATGAAAATCTGCACTTATATATTTTAAGCATAGCCATAAACTAGATGCCTTCCTCGTGGCCCGGAAACTTGGCAACAGGCAAGCGGTATATAGACAGCTTCGCCTGGTACAGATTGTGCGACATTTTTATTCAACAGCCACCAAAAATTTTTAAAAGTGGGATTTGATATACATAAAAGGCGAATAGAATCGTAGAAACGTCTATTATATATATCATATATCACTTCTTAAAATTATTGGTGACAGTTGAATAAAAAAATTGATCAATTTGTAGCTGGTGGCACTATCTACCGCTTGAACAGTTGCCAAGTTTCCGAGACACGAGGAAGGCATCTGGTTTAGGATGGCTATATTTTAAGTGTATATATCAGATGGTAAGTGGCTCTACGGAACCATCTACTTTTTTCTTGAAATATCAGAGGCTCTTAAGTAAGCATCTATTAATTAAAATTGAGCCAAACTTAAAACATATATTTATTGTAAAAATCTGTATTGATTTAATTCCGGCGTATATCAACAGATAGGTGGTTCTATTATTTAGAAGATATTTTTGTAATAGTCAAAACATATTATTATCAATATTTGATGTTTAAAACTATTAGAATTTTCTTGAAAAACGTCTTTAGCCCTCTACATTACTATCGTAAGTTAGAGTTGAAATCGAGTTCTTCTCTACCTCTTCTGTTTTCGATGGAATAGAGAGCGCCAATTAGCAATGCTGACCTAGAGACTCGACACTGAAGGAAAGTCGACCATTTTAGTGCCATTAAAGTGCCAATCACGAAGGCAAAAGCATTGCGTTCTGCGGGGATCACTCCGGTGCGTCCCCTATGTAGAAGTTTTAATTAATACGGATTAGTTAGTAAAGAGTAAAATATTATTTACGCACCCCGCCGTAAAAATACTTTAAATTATAATTTTATGATGCATCCAAAAACCTGACACAGATAACAAGGAACGTTTAAAGCGATTAGGATTTATTAGAAAGATACATGCATATTTATTGGCAGATTTTCACCAAGCCAAGGCATTGAATTCCCGAGAACAAACAGCGGTTGAGAATTTTGATATTAATCCTTTTCCTGACTGCCTAAGAAAGGTAAGAGATTTTTTGCTGGGGGGTTTGACTTTTACGATAGTATTGTTTTTATGAGATATCATATAATTTAAGATTCATTAAACAAGAAAAGGTTAAAGTACAGTCGGCTATTAACAATTCATATTAATGTAACAGTAAGTTATCGTAAAAACATGCAGCTTGTGCCAATCAATTAGTAAAAACGTCTAATTTATAATGGCACATTTAGATTTTACATAGAGGGACATATTAAAACTATCAACAACTTCATTTTTTCAACAGTAACCTCCATTTTTGACAATTGTTTGGGGTTATTTGGATCAAATGAACCTGGAAAATTTTATAGTTTATATATTTCTCTTAATTTTTCATAAAATTATAAGCTGTCAAATCATGGAGATGTTAATATTAAGTGAATGTGACAAATATTAATTCATATCTTCTCGAATAATTGTTATTTTAAAAATCCATTTTTATGCGTTAGAATGAAATTCATTCTAATTGATAATTTTTTTTTAAAAAACTTTCATGGGGAAAAGATTTTGATTGGGTAATTATTTGACAATGAATTCTTGACAATCTTTGACAATCTTTGACAATCTTTGATTTGACAATCTTTGAATTACTATTCCCATTTAAGTTCTTAGGTATTTTAATCATTTTTAAACCTCAAATTCAATACGTTAAACTGATTTTTAATTTTAGATGATTATGAAATACGATGATATATGAAACTGTTTTATTACATAAAATTTTATGCATTGTTGTAGAAGATTTTCAAATAATTTAGAGAAATATTTCCAAATAAATAAATAAAAAAGAATACAATATGTCAACCCTTTTTTTGTGGCAAGTAAGTTTTGTTTTCAGGAAGCGCAGAGTTAAATTTCGAGCCTTGGAATGAAGTGACCCAGTCATATTCTATACATATTTTTTCAAATATGAAAATTATCAAGAAATTTATATTTGAAAAAAAATATGATTTATGACTTATATTCATTTTTTGGACGAATAGAATAAAAGTCATCAGAAATATGGGTTCCCAAGTTTACAGCCCATTCCTATGTTTAGTTTTCGAGAGTCAGTAATATTTCTTTTCATATTGACCTGGGGGGGGGGGGTGATAACATTGATAACATTCGAATCATCTATAAAATCTGTATATAATCGGACGAAAAAGTGTTTCAGTTTATTTTTATAATGCTCTTATTGGATTCTAAGTAACGTTTCGTGGTTTATTGTACAAATAAACTTATCTTTGTAAAATAAACGCAATGGAGGAGAGATATCATGAAAAAATTCGAAAGGCCCCGCCCTCTGTATCTCTAATACAATTTAAAAAAGAAAGATTTTGAATTTCGTATTTGACTCGATATGGAATGCTGGTATAGAAAACACCAGGGGCATTTACCGCATCGATTTCTGAAAACAGAATTTAAATAATTTAATCACGAATGTATAAAATAATTTTATTTTATACTGTAAACTTTTAGAAAAATGTGCAAAGGTAGGTCTTTCTTTATAAAACAGGGGCATATTTGACGTGGATATGTTGAGTCTTTCTTCTTAAATATTAAATAATTCTTCTTAGTTTTTGATAAATTTTCGTTTTAATTCTATTGTTGTTTATTTTATTTTTTATTATTTTTATTATTTTAAATTAAATCAGGGTTCGTTCGTAATGACTTTCCTACCTCAATATTTTTTTATAATAAAATTTTACTTAAATCTATAAGTTTATTTTATAGCAAAAATTAGAAAAAAAATTTCTGATACTGAAAAATATAGACTGTAAGTACCATGTAAATATGATGTTTTAAAACAATACTTCCATTACCTACGGTAGTAAGGTAATGGAAGTAAAAACATGGTAAGGCTGAGTTTATTGTTTGAGATAACAATATACATTCGATAATCGATTAATTTTTTATTTATTTTTTTTTTTTTTTAGGTATTTAAAAATATATATAAGTTTTTATTTATTTAGTTATACATATATTTTTTGAAAATGAAATTTGTTTTAACTTTGTTGTCCATACTTTGGAATTTGTTTAATGTACGTTTTGTAAGTTTTAAGTTATTTACATTTTACCACATAAAGTAACATAAAAAATATTTAATCTTCATTAAATGTTTTTATAAATTGAATAAAATGTTAGACATTTGTTGTTTGAAAGTACTTTAGAGCACAAAATCTATTATCAAAAGAAAAGCGCGAAATTTTATTTATATCCGATTAATTCCAATAATGGCGTAAAAATCCCATTGATAATGGAAAAATAATTAATAACAAAGTTATATGATTTATCAGTTTTAAAGATCCTGAACTTTTCATAATTTGCAACTCAAGTAGTTATTCAAATATGTTATGAAAGAAATGCAATAATTTTATTTAATAATTTTATTTAATAATTTTATTTTATTTCAGATTTAAAATTTTCTCACTTTTTCCCGGTTAAAATCTTAAGGAATAATTTATATTCTTTCGGAGATCATAATCTATTTTTTCTAAATATACGGACATACCCCTAATAAATTTTCGCTTGTAATCCAATCGAGAATTAATTAAAAGTATATATAAATAATACATAATTTTTAACTGCCTTGATCTAAGTAGTATAAATATGTAGTCAAAAATGTGAGTTGTCATTCAAAATAATTGATGCCAGTTTTAATATGTAGACTAACCCCCCCCCCCCCCCCTACCCCACGAAAAATGGAACTGTACCTTTATAAACTAGATGTTATTGCAAAGTAATAATAAGTACTATTTTATAATTTTTAGAAATATTTCTTCATATATAATGTTTTTTTATTCGACTATATATATATATATAATTTTATATATTTTTTATAATGTATTTATTAAATCTATTTATTTAATATATTTTATAAGTTTTAGAAATATTTCTTTATATATAATGTTTTTTTATTCGATTATATATATATATGATTTAAAATTCTGTACACATGATTATTAATACAAATACTATCAAATCATGTAAATTAATATAATTAATATAAATAATAGTTTTATTAACTTATATGCTCTGATCTAATTTATTTATATGTAAATGTCTATTACTGTTATTGTTGATGTGTAGATTAAAAAAAATATTTATATGTTTAAATGTTTAACATTGTTTATGCCTAAAGATCTGGTAAACATCTAAAACATTAAAGCAGTTTAGGATATATTGAACCTATATACTTAAATTATTCTATCATTAAAAGCAGCTTTTATCATCTAAATAATAAAAAAAAAGAATTTCATACAAATATAGACACTATGCATCGAAAGTATTCGTCCGTTAAAACTCTGTCTTTGTGGCAGAATAAAACATTTTCACGCTTCAAGAATTATTGTAATAGGAAATATCCATCAAACAGCAATTTCATCGTTACGTGTTCTTCGCGTCAAAAAGAGTGATATGTCTATTTGTCAATGAATGTTTGTCATTCAAGCGTTAAGATACAACACCCATTCTATATTACGTTTTAATGGAGTGCAATAACATGAAAGGTCAATCATATATTTTCCTCACTATGGAATATTAATTTTATTTAATATTTATATCTACTTATAGGGTTTTTATGGTCGCTTACCACATAATCTTTACTTTTATTTGTCGACATGTATGTAATAATATATAAAGAAAAATATTTTTATCGTGTTACTTAAAACTTTGTACACTTATTTCAAAGCGTTCTTTTACGTAACACGTAGTTTTATTAAAAATAAATGTACATCTTATTGTTAATTTTACGAATATATATATTGAAAATAGAATAATAAATAAATAAATAAAGCGTATATTTTTACTTTCTCTTACCCATAAGATAGAGAAAGTATTGTTTTTGGCTCACATTTTCGAACGCGAGATTTTGTTATATTTACACGTTTTAAGATCCCCTGAATACGAAAATCATGTTTTTAGCAAATGGTCTGTGTGTCTGTGTGTCTGTCTGTGTGTGTGTGTGTGTGTGTGTGTGTGTGTGTGTGTGTGTGTGTGTGTGTGTGTGTGTGTGTGTGTGTGTGTGTGTGTGTCTGTCTGTTATCAGCATATCTTAAAAACAAATTATGGCAGAAAGTTCAAACTTGGTATTCTAAATGTGTATCATATAGGGATGCTACAGTAAGCTTTTCGTTAAGATCAAGCAAATGGTTCATTTACAGGGACAATCAAGAGAATTCTAATACATTACGTGTATGGGGGAAATTGCAGGAAAATAGAGTTTAACATCTAAAGACTGCACTAAACCAAATGAAACAAATATATATTTTTTGTAATAGAGACAGTTAACTGGGAAATTTTTTTTGTGTTTGTAGGAGCCTCATCTCCCCCCCTGGGGGGGGAAGTCCCCCCTCGAGGGGAGTAAATTTCCATGATGGGTATGAAGAGCTCGAAAATACCTTTAAAACGAATGGTTGAACCATCGATATGCGATAATTTAAAACAAAGTTATCGATTTTTTTTACTTTTAACGAAAAAAAAATTTTTTTTTTTTTTTTTTTTTTTAATATTGAGAATAAAATGGACTTTTTTTGGATATTTGGTGTTAAACTACTTCTCTAATATGGAAATCGTCTGCCTTATCATAAAAGATAATTTTTTTAAATAATAATTTTAATAAATTATTTTTTAAAACGAGAAGTATTTTTTAATAACCGAATTAAATTCTATATAAATGTACGTGCATTAATGAAACGGGGGGTTGAGGGGGACAGTAGCCCCCCTCACACAGAACTAATTATTATATAAAACTCTTCAGAAGCTCTTCTGAAGAGTTTTATAAAACTATATAAAACTCTTCTTGTTTAATATAGGTTTACATAACAGTACTCGTTATCTTACCTCTTAATCTCCAACCTGTATTTATAGTATTAAATTTCAGGGTAAGAGAAAGTCGTGTGAGTGACACACCAGATTTTTTAGTTTATAAAAATATTACATAAATATTTTTATAAAATAATAATAATAATAATAATAATAATAATAAATATTGTCCATATAACTTAACAACGTAAATTTGTAGTCTTGCATCTTCATTTAAAATATGTTTTATCTTCTATATGCTATCTATGATTTATATTAAAATATGTTTTATTTTCTATATGCTATCTATGATTTATATTATCATATTTTTCAGAGCAATTACAGTGTATTAAATTGTGACCCTTTTTAAATTTCAACTCGCATTAAAAGAACTTTACATTTTAAACATGGTATTGAAATTTACTGAAGTTTTTCTAATAAAATTATGTTTGTAAATTATGTAATCGTATTTCACATCGTTTACACTTTATACATCGACTTTTAGTTTTCAGTTACGTATGCATTTTACCATGTTTTTCTTAACTTCGATTCTTATTTGTTTGTTTGTTTGCTCAGTACAAATCTTGCAATCGATTTCTAACTAAGATTCCTACTAACTAGACGTTTGAAATTTTCAGAATAGCTCAGAACCCGATCACAAAACTATACTTCGAAGCCTGATTTTCGAATTTTTGATTACTTTTCTTTTAATTAATAAAAATATGAAAATAATAACCTCCTAATAGCTTTAAAAATAGTCATTAAAATATGAGCTATAATTTAATTGTTGCCCCCCCCCCCCAAAAAAAAAAGTTCATTTTCTTTCGACTTAAAGATAAATACATTTAGTTAAACATGAACGTTAAAAAATTGTAAAAAGATAAATTATGCATCTCAAAAAAATTGACGTCATTATCATACGCATTGATAAAGTGCTAATGTAGTTCTATAGCTATGATTCAACAGAAAATTTAAAAACATGATTTATAAAAAGTTTTTTATCGTATAATTACTTCACAATTTATTTGTGTGCCTAATTTTATAACATTTTTATTAAAAAATTGAAACAAAATATTTTAAAACAAAATTTATATATGGAACTAAAGAAATTAAATATTCAGGCATTTGCTTTAATTACCCGAGTCATGAAATGAAGTAAATAATTTCGACAATCTTTAAACTATTCTGACTTATTTTTAGTGTTGCTATATTTAAAGACTGTTTTATTCAATAATTACCAATAATTTTGAGGAATGAAATTTGATGTACATAATAGGCGATTAATCCTCAGGTGAATAGCAATCATTACGATTAAAATTTAGTGGTAGATATTGAATAAAAGGTTATCTAAATTTTGAAACGCTGTTTATAATCAGTACTTTTCCTGACATTTATGTTCTTTTTCTTTTAAATTAAAACCAAATTAATTCCCAATTTCCTCAAAAATTTAAACTAGTTAGCGGAAGTGCTTTATTATATTTTACCATGTCCAGGAAAGCTGCTCAGGAATTGAAATTAATTCCTCAAAGCCATATGATAAATAATGCATATTTTTTAAGCTAAATATTCATCGATTGGTTTCTTGTATATATACACATTTTACGGCTTCTTAAATACCGAGTCAAGTTTCATAGTTTGATCTTTGCCTGTGTCTGTCATAGTAAATTAAAAACAAATAATTCCAGACGATACAAATGACGTGTTTTGAAGTGAATACGTTTGTTACAAGAAAAGTTTGTTGAAGATTAATAAGTTTCAAGGAATGATGCGTGTGAAAGTTGTCTGAATAATTTTAAACGAACTTTTGAACTTAAAAACAGATTTTTATTTTCTATAAATGTAGGTACAATAATGATAGGGGGGGCTGAGGGAGGCGGTAACCCCCTTATATAGAATTATTTGTTAAATAAAGCTGTTTCGAAGCCTAAGTTGAGTTGTTTTAACATAGGTTCACATAACCGTATTCGTTATCTTAACCCTTAATCTCCAATAAGTACTTATAGCATTAAATTTCAGGGTAAGAGAAAGTCGTGTGAGTGACACACTAGATTATTTTTAATTAAAACCAAATTAATTCCGAATTTCCTCAAAAATATAAACTGTTTCATACTAAGATCAATTTTCCTTCTAATAAATAGTAATTTGTATTTGTTTAGTCTTATCTTCAGTGTTTAGATTGATTAGTGGCATATTTGAATGGATTATTATTTTTTTTTTAAATATTTGTTTAAAGAAAGGAAAAATGCATTTGTAATTATATCGAGTACATTTACGTCTCATATATCACATTTAAGTATGCTTCCATTATATCTCAATGATGTAACAAATGAGGGAGCAATAAAAGTACTCTAGTGGGATATCTGTGCGCAAGGAAATTCATTAGAACCGATGCTAAACTATTGTTATTAACGAAATAACTTGTTGAGAGCTAACACCAGATCAGTTAAATAAATCAACGGAAATGCTTGTATAAGAGTACATTCATGCATGCATTTATATGGGTGACTTCGCATGATTAAATCATTACCAGATGTTTTAAATGGTTCTTAATTGTTCATTACGAAATAAGAATGCGTTCCTATTTTTAATAAGACTGAAACAAGATAAATATTTTTTACTTTGAAATTTATTGAAATGTTTTATAGTGTTACATTCGAATTTCTCTATAACCATTTTAACATACACTTGATATGCTAAAATTAGTTTAAAAAATAAAGGGAATGCTTGTCTAAGCATATAATTTATGCACACTTTTTCATGAGTAATTTCTCATAATTAAACATCTATTAAATGCTTTAAAAGTTCTTAATTGCTCATACATTAATCGAGGGGATTAATATTTATACAAGAAATTTTAATAATTCCTTTTTTTTTTTTTTAATTTAAAAGAGTTGTTACTGAAATGTCTCAATGTGTTAACAAGATGTTTTTCCGTACCATTTAACCGTATATTTTGTGAAATAATATGAACTCTATTATTATTACTTCAGTTCTTTTTATTATTGTTATTATTATTATAACTTTAAAAATTTATTTTTCATAGATATTGCATAAAAGTTAAAGATAATAAAAAGTATAATAATTTTCTTCTCACTCTCTCTCTCTCTTTTTCATTATTATTGTTATTAATTGAACTATTGTGGATATTTCTATAAATGATATACATTTTCACAATTAAATTGACTAATGTATGAATTTAACTAAAAATAATCTAATTGATAAATATTTCTTATTAAATAATGTATATATATTAAAGTAAAATAAAGTAAAAAAAAAAAAAAATGTTGATTTCGATTAATCTTTATCTAATATTACTTTCTTCTATATGTAATATAGAGAAAGTATTGGATTCGCGAAAATTTTCGACCTCCGTTTTTTGACGGATCTACACGTTTTGGGATGTCCTGAACACGAATTGATAGTTTTTAAAAAATGTCTGTCTGTGTGTCTGTCTGTCTGTGTGTCTGTCTGTCTGTCTGTGTGTCTGTATCATTTTTTTGTGGACGCTGTATCTCACGAACCAATGAATGAAATTTAACCAAACTTGGTATTTAGTTGCACCCTGACATGAACTGGTGCCCATTAGATTTGGGGATCAATAGCTCAACAGGTGGCGCTGTGATCGCATTTTATAGGACGAAATTCCGTATAAATGGGCATAATGAGAGTTATTTTTAACTTGTGATTGTAAAATTAATATGAATTATTGATAATAGTAGTAGTTAACTAGGAAAAAAAAATTGTGCATGGGGGGGCATCGGTTCCCCCCCTGGGGGGGAAGTACACCCCCAGGGGGGTTAAATTTTGAAGATGGGTATCATTCGAAAGATCTCGTCAATACCTTTAAAACGAATGGTTGAACCATAAACCTGTGATAATTTAAAACAAAGTTATCGATTTTTTTTACTTTTAACAAAAAAAAAAAAAACTTTGAAAAAAAAATCGTATTTTTTTTTTTTTTTTTTTTTTTTTAAATATTGTTACTGATTGAATATGTATAGGAAAATATAGAAGAAAGTCTTGTGGTGGCCACAACATACTAGTTTTTTTTTTCGAACCAATATTCGTAACCTAACAAATAATTCTGCCATTATTAATGACTATTATTTTTAGCTTTAGTATATTTATCATAGTTCTGAATATTTTACTTTTCAAGTGTGGCAATGATACGTTATTTCTTACATAAACGAAAGAATGAGAAATGATAGCTGGCAGTTTATTTTATTTATTATTGAAAAAACATTTCATTCAGCCTTAAGATAATTAAAAGAAAGAAAAAAAAAAACTTAATCCTTTTTATTTTAAGGAAATATAAAATGAAATGCGCCAGTATAATTTTATTAATTTTGATAATTTCTGATGAAAATAAATTAAATATAGTGTTACTTTATTTTATTAACAAAATATTAGAATATTTTCAAATACTGACTGACATAGAGTGTTTAATTTTTATTACTTTATAAAATTTACTTCATTATATGTAATTGCATATTGTTATTTATCTTTTCATTATTATAAATAGATATTCCTACAAAGTGAAAAATAGTTTCTTATTATTTTATAGTTTTTATGCTAGACCGCATAAAAATGAACCAATCCATGGCCATTAATTACTTCACTCTGCTTTGAAATAATTGACAAAAATCTCTTTAAAAAAATAGTAATCATAAATAAATAAATAAAAAAATAAATAATGAAAAGAAAAAGAAAAAAAAAAAAAAAAATAAACGCATTTTGAAAAGAATTTGAGACATTTTTTAATGTTTTTTTATTGTGTTCATTATCTTTCAGGGAATAGTTTTTACATTATAAATGTTTGTTAAAACACCAATGTATTTTTTTTTTCTCTTTTTATAAAAATAGTAATCCAGAAGAAAAACCAAAATCAGCAAATGCTGTTTTGAAATCAGATACTTATATATAGAACTTATATATATAGAATTTTTTTAAAATAAAGTCTCAAAAATAGTTCAAAGATCTTATTTACTGCTGAATAAATAACCTTGAGCGTTCTTTTCAAAATAAATTCTAAAGCTTACTTTTACTGTCCTTATTTTTCAATAGAGATAGAAAGATATAACAGCAATATAAACAACGGAATTCGTTTAAATCTTGCTCTAGCCGACTGTTAAAAGAAGCGTAATTTTATATAAAGGTAGGACTTTCTGATACTGTTTTGTATTATCCTTATATGGCAAACAATCAGATTATTCTGAATATATTACAATACGAGCATTCAAGGAATATAGCATTGTAAAGTTCTTAGCATATTTATTGTATAAATATAGAAAATATGTGGATTCATGTAAACGAGTAAACAGTTTTTGAATGTATAACCATTATAATCATTCAGGGAATAGCCATAATATAATATATTTTTTAAACAAAGTATTTGCAAAATAAAATGCGTAATATATATATATGTATATATATATATATATTTAAAAAAAAAAGCTTGTCCAAATTATATTATTTTCAACTTTGTTTTTTCTATTTATCTTTTTGAATTGTTTTTAAAAAAACATCTACGTAAAATTATCAACACCAAACAAGTCAACATTCTTCATCATGATAATTTCTGAATTTTCTGTGTGCGGTGGAGATTCATTTATAATCAATTTGTATATCCTTCATTGTATAGTAAAATAATAATTCAATTTTAATTTCCTTTTCTGTTTATATATATATATATATATATATATATATATATATTTAATTAAAACATCTAAACTAATCACTACCAAACAAGTCAACATTCTTCATTATGATAATTTCTGAATTTAATGCGTGTGGTGGAAGTTCAGTTATAATCAATTTGCATATCCTTCATTGTATAGCGAAATAATCATTCAATTCAAATTTTCTTTTCTATTTATCTTTTTCATTCGTTTTTAAATAAAACATCTAAAGTAATCACTACCAAACAAGTCAACATTCTTCATTATGATAATTTCTGAATTTAATGCGTGTGGTGGAAGTTCACTTATAATCAATTTGCATATCCTTCATTGTATAGTGAAATAATCATTCAATTCAAATTTTCTTTTCTATTTATCCTTTTCATTCGTTTTTAAATAAAACATCTAAAGTAATCACTACCAAACAAGCCAACATTCTTCATCATGATAATTTCTGAATTTAATGTGTGTGATGGAAGTTCACTTATAATCAATTTGTATATCCTTCACTGTATAGCGAAATAATCATTCAATTCAAATTTTCTTTTTAATTATCTTTTTCATTCGTTTTTAAATAAAACATCTAAAGTAATCACTACCAAACAAGCCAACATTCTTCATTATGATAATTTCTGAATTTAATGCATGTGGTGGAAGTTCAGTTATAATCAATTTGCATATCCTTCATTGTATAGTGAAATTATCATTCAACTCAAATTTTCTTTTCTATTTATCTTTTTCATTCGTTTTTAAATAAAACATCTAAAGTAATCACTACCAAACAAGCCAACATTCTTCATCATGATAATTTCTGAATTTAATGTGTGTGGTGGAATCTCACTTCAAATCAATTTGTATATCCTTCACTGTATAGCGAAATAATCATTCAATTGAAATTTATTTTTCTATTTATCTTTTTGTTTTCTTTTTAAATAAAACATCTAAAATAATCAACACCAAACAAGTAAATAGTCTTCATCATGATAATTTTTAATTTACCGTGTGTTGTGAGGGGTCAGTTATAGCCAATTTGTATATCTTCCATTGTATAGTGAAATAATCATTCAATTGGAATTCAAATCAATCCAAAATAATAGACTTTGTGACAAGAAAAATTAGTGTAAACTCAAAATATTCCTAAATAAGAAAATAATTTAGTGTAGAAAAATAATTATTTTATTATAAAAAGAAAAGAAATAATTTGCATTTCCAGAAAATGTAAATTGCCCATTGCGCAACACTAGTGCGACGTAAAACCGAACAAACCAACCAAACAAACAACCAGAAAATATAAATACATTTTGACAAAATTCATTATTTATTCCAAACAATGCATTAAAAAACAAATAATATTGGTAAGTTCATAATATTGGTAAAATGCAAAATCTTTGTAATAGCAATGCGACTAGAAATAATCTTTAATGTGTATGTAATGATGAAAACTTTTGCATTTTCTAAATATTAAAAGATATTTGTCAAGTATAATGGTTCTAAATAACAAGTGACTTCAAAAAACGAATATTAATAGCTTCGAAACTTTTGGTTAATTTTCCTCTTATGGCAAATTACCTAACGTTTTCAAAAAAAATAAGACGTAAAAAACTGAATTTTTTTTTTTTTTTTTCAAAGATTGAAATATAAATAATTGTATTAATATGGTATATTTAATATTGCTGAAAATAATGTTGAAATCCAAATTAACTTAAAGTATTATTCATTTATTTATTTTGATAATGCATACAATAATGTGAAAATTTATGATAAAGCACTATACATGTTAGCATTAAACTGTGTGTTTAAAGATTGATATAAAACAGAAAATATTATTGTATATTATAAAAATAATCCGTACCAAATATTAATTAATAATTTATATATATATTTAAAAATACATATATTAATTAAAATGTACATCTTAAAAAAAAAAAAAAAAAATCCTTATTACTTAGTACATATGTAGCTATCTTACCAGATTACTTACATTTTTCTATATTTTCAATAGCAATTCAAAATATGCAAAATTAGATGCATTGTTTTCTACATCTAGGTGCACAGGCAGAAATTATATAATTATATACTTTTTCTTTTTCAATCCATAAATGTCGTGTGTTGCCTTGTGGCAACATACTCAATTTCGTCATCTTATTTTCTAAATTAGAAGCATTTTCTGAATACAAAAATATATTTGTCAGTTCAAATGTTTTTAGATAATAAATAGTTTTAGAAGACGAATATTAATAGCTATAAAGCTTTCACATAATTTTCCTCTTCAAAAAATCAATTTTTAACTATAGTAAAATGTAAGGAAATATTATGGCAAGATTAACAAGGAAAAAATTATATAAACATATTGCATTTTAAACATTGCTAGATATACTTAAAAAAAAATGTAAATTTAAAGCATTATTCATTTATTTATCTATTTTGACAATACAGGCCGAAAAGCAAAAATTTATGATAAAGTGCTATGCATGTTAGCATTAATTTGTGTGTTTAAAGATTGTTACAACGCAAACAATATTAATCTACATTGAAAAAAAAATTTACTTGTATTAATTATTAATTAATATATTCTCTGAAAAAGACATAGTTAAAATATAATGTTAAAAATCTAACTTAGAACATATTATTTAGTACATATGTACTGATCTCATCAGGTTATTTCTATTTTCTATTTTTTTTGAATAATAATTTAAAATGTGCGAAATAAGAGATATAATGTTTTGTATATCTAGATGCACAAGCAAAAAATATATACATTTATTTATTGACTAGTTTTCCTTGTTTTATATGCTGAGTATTTACGATAGTACGAAAATATATGAACAACTATTTTAAAAGTTTATGTTAAATTATACACTTTAAAATTCATTCACCAAAGAGAGATTAAAGTAAATTTATCCCGACAGCGCACGGGAGGGAAAAAGACATAATTTTCTTTCAATATTTGAATGGTTACAATATATCACACACAAAACAAAATCCTACAATAAAAATATGAAGTATAAAATTTTACGTTTATTATATATATGTATATTTTTTTTTCACTGAATATATAAAATGTTTCTCTTACATTGCATTCTAGTAAATAAAATGGATCTGACAAATGCAACACGTGTACTCGCGGGTTAAATTAAAAAATATATATATATTCATATTTACATACTTGCAGAGCTGCCAACCTAATCCGGCAAATTGTTTGTACCGCCCCTTTTTCTACACCAATATAAATTTAGAGTATTTGTTTTGTTAATTCATCGTAAATATATTTGAAGAGAATTACTCAAAAAATAAAGTGGTGTAGAAAAAGGGGCGTTACTAATAATTTGCCGGATTAGGTTTCTGTATTTGCCAACCACCTCTTTAATAATCGTACAATGGTTAACGCCCCTTGAAAAAACGCCCCTTTTCTCACACCACTTAATTTTTAGATTAATTGTGTCCAAATACTGTTACGATTAAACAAGAATAAAATTACTCTAAAAAATTACTGGTGTGGAAACAAATGCGGGTACTAAAAATTGTACGGTTCATAATGAGATGGTTGGCACGTACGATATAATTGATTGGTTGCGACAATAGCACGTAGTTTCATTAACATTCACCACTGTTTAGAAATATATAAATATATATGTAGATGAATTAAAGCATTTATTTTATTTTTGCGTTTCTTTAATAACATATACTAGTTTAGATATATTAGAAATATGTATTTATAGAGCGTGCCCACAAATAAGTGACGGCAAAATCATTTGCGCATAAGATGTTCTTTAGTGTTGGCAAAACTTAATAGTTTTATTTTAATTCTATCAGCAATAGCGCAGACGATTTTTTGAATTAAAATCCGTTTTATTCTTTGCATTATCAGCATGGATGCGAAAAGGCGTTTAATTGTTGAATTGCATTTGAAAGGTAAGCGACATTGTGAAATTAAAAAAAAAATAAATAAATAGTTAAATGTGTCAAATGTTAATTGAAAGAACTTTAAAACGTTTTAAAGAAACAGGTAGTGTAGAAATAAGACATAATAGTGGAAGAAAACGCAGTATACGAACAAAAAAAATAAAATGTGTCCGCGAAAGAATTCGAAGAAATACTGCACAATCTACCAGAAAAATTTCACAAGACTTAAATTTGTCAAAATACATGGCTGGAATCATCATAAAACAGGATTTAAAGTTAAAAACTTACAAGAAAAAGACAGTCCATGGATTAACATAGAAATATAAAGTTGAAAGACTAAGAAATTGCAAAGAGCTGTGTGAAAAGACATGCTGCTAATGAGATTATTTTTTCGAATGAGAAATTATTTTTACAACAAACATCTCATAATAGGCAGAAACACAGGATTTATGCAAAACCAATGCAGAATATCCCTTCAAAAACAAAAAGAAAAAAAAAATGTTCAGAGATTCCAGAAACTATTTTTAGTAATGGTTTGGGGTGCTATAAGCAAGTGAGGAAAACTGCCTCTTCTTTTCATTGAAAAAGGTGAAAAAATTGAGAAAAACTATTATTTGCAATAAGTATTGAAATCTCACATGATTAAAGAGGCCAAAAAAATATTTAAAAAAGATCCATTCACATTTCAACAAGATTCAGCACCCGTCCACAAAGCAAAGATTGTTCAAAAATGGTGCAAGCAAAATTGTCCATCCCGTATTTTCACAGAAGAATGGCCTGAATCCAGTCCTGATCTCAATCCACTGGACTGTTGCATATGGGGATATATGGAGAGTAAACGGACAAACCTAAAACATACTTAAATTTAAAAATTTACTACTAAAGATATGGAATGAAATTCCATTCTCTATAGTATATGCTGCTGCAGAAGCCTTTCTAAAAAGATTGTCATCTGCGGTTACAGTTAAAGGCGCGAGAATAGAAACCATTGCTTTGAACAACAGTGATTGTATTTTCATTTAACATTTATTTTATCATTATAGAAAAACTTGTATTAACCCGTTAGTAGTCGCTAGTTGGTCGATTTGCCGCCCATCCTTCAGTGTTGCCAGATTTTTTTATTCAATTGCCCCCAAAAATTTTTAAAAGCAGCATTTGATATACATAAAACGCGAATAAAATCGAAGGAAAGTCGATCACATCACTTCTTAAAATTATTGGTGAGAGTTAAATAAAAAGTGTGCAATCTGTAATAGGTGGCGCTGTCTATATAGCGACTACTAACGGGTTAAATTAATAAACTTTTTTTACCGTCACTTATTTTTTATTTTTTACTCTTGCATTTATGCACATGTTTATTAATATAAATAATATACAATTACATAAATTAATATACTTTAGTAAACTTTAGTCCCTGACTTCTACACGGTTGGGTCAGAACTCGAATGCCGGAGAAGACATGGATAAGTTGTCCCTGTCCATGGATATGTTGTCCCATACGATGACCTGCCCATTAGGTGCCCCTTCACAAATGGTCATTAATTCGGCGACCCACCGGCCAATGCCGTAAAGTTGCAAGTGCCACGCCAAAAAAAAAAAAAAGGTTTAGGAGAGTAGTTTTTTTTTTATATATACATTTTGTTCTTCGAATAATTTTATTTATATGCAAATGCCTACTACTATTGTCAATAAAGATGTATGTTAAAAACATTTTTAAACGGTAAGCGTTGTTTATATTTAAAGCAGATAATAATTCTTTTCTGGTAAAAATTTTAAGCATTTAGGTCCAATTTAATTTAAAAATTTCGTCATTAAAATCAGTTTTTTTGCCCAAAAAGATAGGGAAAAAAAAAAAAAACCCTCTTCCATTTATATACTGTGTATAAAAAATATTCGTCTATTAAACACCATCGTTGTGGCAAAATTAAACATTTTCACGCCTCAAGAATGATTTTAATAGGAAATACACATCAAACAGCAGTTTTAACGTTTCATGTTATTCACGTCATCGAGAGTTTCTATTTCGTCATCTATTTGTCAAAAAATGTTTGTTATTCAAGCATTAAAAAATAATTTTCATTCTACATTACGCCTTAATAGAGTGCAACAATATAAAACATCAATCATGCTATTTCCTCAGAGTGGAATAACAATTTTATTTAACATTCACATCATTGCATTGCATTTTCTCCCTTCACTTTGCTATTATGAACTTACCATGGAAGCGACATTTTTATTTCATGACATATGTAACTGATATTTAGTCGTATGAAATAAATATTCTTTATCGCTTTACTTAATTAGTTTGTGCAGTTTTTTTTAAGATTTTATATGAATGGCATGTAGCTTTATGGAAAACAATTGTGCATTTTCTGATGAGATTTTATGAAATAATGTGTTAATTATAATTTCAGAAGTATTTTTATATATATTTCATGGTTTTCAATAATTTATGTTTTCGTTTTCTTATAAAAGTGCTTAAGAAAAAATATATTATTTAAAAATGTTTTGAATTTTTAAGAGGAAGTTTCATAAAGATATATTAACTTGCTTTTAACTTGTGTGTGCATTAAGCTGACCATACGTCTTCTAAAACTAGCTTCGTCACCAAAAAAATTACTACACATTTAGGGACGCCAGTTATAAAGTTATTAATGTTTTATTATAATAACTTATTATATATTGGGTTGTTCGGAAAGTCATTTCGTTTTTCTCAGCAGAGGACTTAATTGTATTTTTTTCACACCTTCTTCACATTTAAGTTGCATTGCCATTACATATTGTGACAGCTGATATAGCAAGGCTTGCTTGTGAAAAAGGTCGTTTTATTCTGCTCAATAGTTTTTGATTGGTGCCCTATCAAATAAAGAAAATCAGAAGCGACATTTTCGGCATATTTTGTTTTTGCTATCAAAAATGCGAAAATACTATTCAAACAAGGAAAAAAAGTATACGATGTGTGCACAGAAAATTTATTTAAAGAACGCTATTGTCAAAACTGGTTTACCAAATTTTGTTCTGGCAGTTTTGAGTTGAAGATGCATAACGTTCTAGAAAACCAGTTTGTGCTAATGAAGAGAAAATAAAGTATTGATTTATGAAAAACTGCCAAATAACAACTCGTGAGATCGCTAAGAAACCGATCAAAGTGGAGAATATATAATTCATTAAAATATTTATACAATATAAGAAAATCGTCTTTCATTTTCGAATGAAAAAACGAAATTACTAGCTGAAATAAGTTCTTTTAGGTGCTTTATACATAAAAATTACTAAAATTTTACAGTTTAAGGTGATTTAATGAATTATTTATATTTTGTCCTCGAAATTCGGGGACACCGCCATTCTTGTACTCAAAAAAAAAAAAAAAAAAATGGTTACTATAGTGTACATGGCATTTCATCTTATTATAACGATGTTTCTTAAAATTTGATGTTGTGATTGGCACTTTCCTTTATTGCAATTAGCTAAATCAGACAAAAATATTTTTGCTAATTTCTTTTATAATCATTAGAAAGAAATTTTACGTAAAAAAATTTTTTACTTCCGTTTTGCTATGAATTTATACGTTTTGAGACGTCCCGGACACAAGGTGATTATTTTTCGGAAATGTGTGTCCATCTATCCGGGTGTGTGTATGTAACAAAAATATTTTGCCAATTCTATATCGAATACTAACGCATAGATTTTCAAAAACCTATCAACATCGCACAACACGTATCTTTGTTGTCTCAATTTATCTTAATTTTTAATATGTTAGTACAGGAAAAAAATTCTGTACATAATGATGGTTTCTTTTAATTCTTCATTATGATATAAATGAAAATATTTAAATTTATAAAATTTTAAAATCAAAACTATAAAAGCTCAGTTTTGGGAAATATCCTTGAAATTCTGTATAACTTGGCTTGGCATAAATCTGAAATTTTTTTTAAATAATTAAGATATATATATATATATATATATATAATGCTTAAGTTGAGTTATACGAAAATTTATAGGTTTAATACACTCTTGCTCAAAAGTTTAGCAATGTTTGCAAGTGATCACTTTTTTTTTTCCCAATTTAAAAACTTATCTTTCGATGAAATATTTTCAGACATTTGGTATTTACAGAACTAGGTCTTCCTCATTATTTTCAGTGAACACTGGTTTAAGACAAATTTAGGGGGCCAGCAACAATTTGAGCAAAATCAATAATGTTTGTGATCACACTGTATCATTAAATGAACAAAATGATCTGTAAGTTTAGCATATATTGATAGTATAGATTCAATACAGTTTGTGGATGAATTTGTGTGACGATATCATGTTAAAAAACGGAGATATAAGCATTAACTTAAAAAAAAAATAATAATAATAAAATAAATGAATGAATAAAATAAATAAATAAAAATAAAAATAAAATAAAATAAAATAAAATAAAATAAATAAATTAAAATAAAAAAAGTAAAAATAAAAGTATGTCTTTTTTTTACATTTTTGCAGAGTTTTAAACAAAAAATTCTCACTTTCTCATAAATTGCAAAGTCACTTTTGAAAGAATAAGCGGCAATCGGAATACTAGTATCTTACATATTCTATAAAATATGAGCAATTATATGAAAACGTTTTTACTACGCATGTGCGAAGTTGAAAGTTAGAGTAATAATCAAGCAAATTGACTACAAAAGAGCGAGCTAGATTTTAGGTATTTTTCCAAAGTTGAAATTTCATAAGGGGTTTTTTACATGCCGCGTAATTAAAGATCCAATTCTTTGAACCATGCTCCAAAAGTATTTTTTTTGTGAAAAACCCCTTATAAGCTTGTAATAATTTAGTTTATTTTTAAGATATGTGAGTTCACAAAGGGGTTTTTGCAAAAAAGATCTTTTGTAAACAGGTTGAAATAGCTGTGTCTTCAAGTTACTACGCGTATGTGAAAAACACCTTTTGAAATTTCAACTCTGGAAAAATACCAAAAATCTAGCTTGTTCTTTTGCCAATAATTCGCTTAATTTTTAATCTATTCAAATGAACTTTTGATAAAAGTTGTCCAGTATATCTAGCTTTTAATCTATGTAATTCCATTTTTTTTTCTATCTTTTGCGCATGCGCAATGAAAGTATTATTATTTTTATATATATATATAAATACTTATATTTCAGGAGATATTTCAGATAATTGTATCCCGATTCTAGTTTACTCTTTCAAAAATGTTTTTCCAATTTGTTTCAAAGTGGGAGTAATTTTCATTTGAAACTCTGTATATTATAAATGAAAAAAATCTCGATTTTTTGAAGTTTTATAAGAAATGATTATATCTCTGTTATTTAACATTCTATCGTCCCACAAGTTCATCGACAACTTGTTCTGAGTCTTTATTAGCATATCCTAAAGTTACAGATCTTTTCGTTCATTCAATGATACAGGGTGATTACAAACATTATTGATTTTGCCCAATTTGTTACTGGCCCCCTAAATGTTGCCATAAACCAATCTTCACTGAAAAACAAGATAAAGGCACAGTTCGTTAAACAACCAATCTTTGAAAACATTTTAAAAAGTGGTCGTCTGGAAATCTTGCTAAACTTTTGGGAAAGAGTGTATATATCTTCTATATATATAAAAGAGCAGAGTCTGTGTGTGTGTCTGTCTGTCTGTCTGTCTGTCCGCTATAGAAACCTAGGCCGTTTCACCGAGCGGGACCAAATTTGGCACGGTTAATGTTTATGACCCGAGAAAGACAACGCCGCAAGCGATTTTACGAAATTCGCCCCCCCAAGAGGGGGAGGGGGGGGCAAAACGTAATTTCACAAAATCCTTCATATCTCAAACAAAAAAACAGATATCCGTAAAATTTTTGCTTTAAAATATAGCTAATACAAATGTCTAAAAATCCGTTTCTGGAATTTTTGAAATTCGGTACCCAAGGGGGGCGGGGGGGGGGGGCAAAACGTGATTTCACATGCGTAAGGGGGGGCTATGGGGCAAAAACGAATAGAAATACAGTTAGGCCGTTCAAAATTGGTACAGATAGGTTTAAGAGACCTGTAAGTCGAATGGGGATATTTTCGATTGTGTAAAGTTATTAGGAGGGGCGAGAAGGGGGGGAGGGGAGGGGGGGGCAAAAAAAATAGTGTCAGATCGTTCAAAATTGGTAAATAGAGGTTTTCGATACTTACAATGCGGATATTTTTGAATTTGTAAAATTATTAGGAGGGGCGGGTAGGGGGGTGGGGCAGTAAGGGGGGGGCTATGGGGCAAAAACAAATAGAAATACAGTTAGGCCGTTCAAAATTGGTACAGATAGGTTTAAGAGGCCTGCAAGTCGAATGGGGATATTTTCGATTGTGTAAAGTTATTAGGAGGGGCGAGAAGGGGGGGAGGGGAGGGGGGGGGGAAATAAAAATAGTGTCAGATCGTTCAAAATTGGTACATTGAGGTTTTCGATACTTACAAATCGATTGCGGATATTTTTGAATTTGTAAAATTATTAGGAGGGGCGGGTAAGGGGGTGGGGCAGTAAGGGGGGGCTATGGGGCAAAAACAAATAGAAATACAGTTAGGCCGTTCAAAATTGGTACAGATAGGTTTAAGAGGCCTGCAAGTCGAATGGGGATATTTTCGATTGTGTCAAGTTATTAGGAGGGGCGAGAAGGGGGGAGAGGAGGGGGGGCAAAAAAATAAAAATAGTGTCAGATCGTTGAAAATTGGTACATAGAGGTTTCCGATACTTACAAATCGATTGCGGATATTTTTGAATTTGTAAAATTATTAGGAGGGGCGGGTAGGGGGGTGGGGCAGTAAGGGGGGGCTATGGGGCAAAAACAAATAGAAATACAGTTAGGCCGTTCAAAATTGGTACAGATAGGTTTAAGAGGCCTGCAAGTCGAATGGGGATATTTTCGATTGTGTAAAGTTATTAGGAGGGGCGAGAAGGGGGCGAGGGGAGGGGGGGGCAAAAAAATAAAAATAGTCTCAGATCGTTCAAAATTGGTACATAGAGGTTTTCGATACTTACAAATCGATTGCGGATATTTTTGGATTTGTAAAATTATTAGGAGGGGCGGGTAAGGGGGTGGGGCAGTAAGGGGGGCTATGGGGCAAAAACAAATAGAAATACAGTTAGGCCGTTCAAAATTGGTACAGATAGGTTTAAGAGGCCTGCAAGTCGAATGGGGATATTTTCGATTGTGTAAAGTTATTAGGAGGGGCGAGTAGGGGGGGGAGGGGAGGGGGGGAAATAAAAATAGTGTCAGATCGTTCAAAATTGGTACATTGAGGTTTTCGATACTTACAAATCGATTGCGGATATTTTTGAATTTGTAAATTTATTAGGAGGGGCGGGTAAGGGGGTGGGGCAGTAAGGGGGGGCTATGGGGCAAAAACAAATAGAAATACAGTTAGGCCGTTCAAAATTGGTACAGATAGGTTTAAGAGGCCTGCAAGTCGAATGGGGATATTTTCGAAAGTGTGAAGTTATTAGGAGGGGCGAGAAGGGGGGAGGGGTGAGGGGGGGCAAAAAAGTAAATATACAGTTAGATCGTTCAAAATTGGTATATAGAGGTTTTCGATACTTACAAATCGATTGCGGATATATTCGAATTTGTAAAATTATTAGAGCGCTCATATATATGCATTCTAGCGTGCGCATCGCGCACGGGTCTATGCTGCCGAAGGCAGTGGGGACCCGGTGCGACATTTTTCCCGATGAGAGTTTTCTTTTCTTTTTTTTTTTTCACATGATAAAAATTAACGCAATTTTGAGAATTCATTAATTATAATGATTCATTTTAAAATAGTGACCAGCGAAGCGGGCGTAGCCTGCTAGTATATATATATATATATATAAAGTGAAATAACCGCTGAAATTCTAAACCATCATCTTGAAACAGTTTTTAAATACTTTTTATTGAATATTGTATCGCTTAAGGAAAAAAAAAATAATAAACTAAATGAATAAGTCATAACCTTTTTGCTGAAACACCAATACAAATTATTTTCTCTTTTTTCCACAATAGTAATTCATGATAAAAACCAAAAATAGTCAAAAGTTTCTTTTTCAAATCTGATACTTATAGAAAAAGGAATTTTAAAACATAGCTTCTAAAATATTCGAAAGATGTTTTTTACTACTGAGTAAATATCCTTGAGCGTTCTTTTGAAAATAATTTCTAAAGACTACCATTACTGATGTCATTTTTCAAGAGAGATAAAAATATATAATAGCAATATAAACGGATGAATTGGTTTAAATCTTGCTATTGCTGAATGTTAAAAGCAGCGTTAGTTTAAAAAAAAAGGTAGGATTCTCTCATATTGTTTTGCATTATCTTTATGTGGCCTACAATCATATTACATCGAATATATTACCATTACGAGCATTTAATAAATGTCTGTATTATATTATATCTTTCGAATAGAATATCGTAAATATAAAGTATATTTTACATCAATTTTGTTGTTAAAAATATGTGTGATTAAGTATATCAGTAAATAGATATTGGTTGTGCATCATTACAGTCATTCAAGAAATATCTATAAAGAATACATATTTTTAATAAAAAAAATTATAAAACGACATGTATAATTTATCTAACTTTAATATATTTATATATACAGAAATGTCTGGTGTGTAACATCCAAACTTTTCTAATACCCACTACCACACAAATTATTAACTTTTTTTTTGCATATAGTGTAAAAAGAAGACATAAAATTGACCTAATTAATCCGACGTTTGCGAAATTTACTGCAGTAAGTATCTAATACATACGTCACAAAACTTTTTCAAAAGTCAGTTATGTAGCGAATTTAAAGAAAATCCGTTAAGAAATTTTCAAAATCTAAATTTGACCTACCTGATTAGGATGCTTATCAATGCTCTTTTATTAGCTAACTAATGCATATAAATGTATTTCTAAGAGGTTTTGTTTTTATAGCAAATTTGAAAAAAAAAAAAGTTAGGGTCATTTTTAGTTACATTTCGATTTTCCTCAAAATTTCGTAAATTTACCTGTACACCGAAAGGAAACAAATTAATACGAAAGAGCATTTTAAAGACAATTAAGAGTGGACATTACCCAAGTTCGCCAACAGTCAAGAATGATGTTTTTATATGGAATAAATTGTTTCAATAATTACTCATTACCTAATCATAAATTTTAAATTCCGTATTCACATTTCTCGTGTAAACATGTCCTAGGACACTTTAGAAAGACCCCACGGAGGTCACCTTTAGACCTAGGATCCTAGCATAGTCAATAGGCCTTAAACCCTACAACCAACCAGCAACCGTATTCATATTCAGAAAATTCACAACTGCTTAATAAGTATTTTTTTTTTCAATATTTTATTTTTGAGTTAATAAACTAAGCATATTTTCGTATTTTGCAGCTAGAAAATAAAATAGTAAAAATCTGAAGTATCTATTTTTTGAAAACGTGTCGAAATTTAATAATTCTAAATTTTCTGAATTAAAAAAGAAAAAAAAAAAAAAAAAAAAAAAAAAAGATTAGGTAACTAGTGATTGTGGAGACAAATTTTCCCACAGAATATCAGGGTTTTGGCTGGACGAGATTAGGCATTGTCCGCTCTTAATGTGCAGACCTTAAAGAAAATCCATAGAGCTGCTTTTTCAAAAATTAACTTCTGAAACCGAAAATTGCTCTACAAATTCTGTACGCCTATAATTGTTTTTTCAGTAACCAAGTATTACGTAAGAAACATCTTAAAAAAGTTATACATAGAGAGTTTAAAGAAAACGGTGAAAGTCGTTTTTGAGATACGTACTTCAATTAAAATAATGTCCCATTTTTTGTTTTTTAATTCCTACCAAAAGTTGACAAATTTCTCTGTACACCGAACCCATCTTCTATGTAAAGTTTCGTTGTTCTTTTATTTTATTTTATTTTATTTATTTATTTTTTGAGATATGACATTCTGAGAATTCCCCCATACACACATACATACAAAACGGCAAGTTTCTTAAAACATACTTTTAAAACTCAATAATTATTAAAACATGTAGATCAGGCAAAATTTTGATATAGAAAATTTTAACAGAATACAATATTTTCATTCGATAAGGTAGTCTGATAATAAATGTAATAATGACCTGTTTTAAACTGATCATGTAGACCCATATACAATTAATAATATGCAAAAGTAATTTGACTGGTTGGAATTTTTCAAATTGTTATTTCCCTCATTTTCTCTTTTTGACGTTCTTTTAAGTTAAAAAAAAAAAAAAAAAAAAAAAGCAATGAATGTATTCACAACAAGTCGACATATTTCATCTTCGTTATTTCTGCATTTTATGTTTCAAGCCGAAGTTTAATTATAAACCGCATGTATAAAGAATTTCATTTTACGTATAAACCAAAATATTCTATGGTTTATAGTGAAATACTCATTCATTTCCCCAAAATAATGAACTTTTCTGTAAGAATTTTATTGGAATTTCAAAAAATTCCTAACTTAAAACGACTGGGGTGTAAGAAACACAGGACATCCATTTTTATGTATAACACATATTAAGAAAACGTTTTTGAATAGAGTGTAGATAGAAGATTTACAATTTGCTTAACTAATCCCATACATAACAATTTTCATGTAATAGCAAACTAAACCATACGTCGATATAAAATAGGTTTTATATAGAGAATTTAAAGAAAATCGTTACAGCTGTTTTTCGAAATACATATTTCGGAGGTCTAAATTTGATCTACCTTGTCAGAAACTTGTTAAAAACTTCGTTCGAGCCGCTTATTTGACATTGGTTTTTATTTCCATTTCCGATTTTCACGATTAACATTTACACGAGAAACCAAAAACTATATCTGAAAAGTCATCTTCGAAGAAGTTTATATAGAGAGTTTGAAGAAAATCTTAAGAAACGCTTATGAACCCACTTGCGAGTCCTTAAATTGACCAATTTATTCAGGATGCCTACACTGTTAAAAAAGGTTTCTCAAAAATAAGCAAAATTGTCTCAAAATAGCTCCGAAACAATCTATACTTAAATTTGAAAACCCATGTACTCATTTTTGAGTAAACTAGCATGCTCAAAAATCGAGATATTGGGATTCTTAGTGGTCAACCACATTTTTGAGCATGTCAATATACTCAAAAATGAGTACATGGGAATTTCAAATTTAAGTATATATTATTTCGGAGCTATTTTGAGAAATTTTGCTCATTTTTGAAAAACCATTTTTAACCTTTTGTAGTATTTTTTCTGAAGCGATATACTAATACATACGAAAAGACATATAAATGGGGACTTACATAGTAAGTTTGAAGGAAATCTTAAAGCCGTTTTTGAGATAGATGCTTACGGTATTTGTTTCGGTTTTTTAGTTCTGACTTCCATACTTCCAATTTTCTCCAAAATTTGTGAAAATCTTCAGTATACGCTACATGTCATAAGTATGAAATATCCTCATTCTATCTAACTCCATTACGGAGATTCGATAGTTAGAAGATTTCCCAAACATTTAGAAAATCATGCACGTACATATTGACCAAGTGCTTAAATTAAGTTTTTGGTCTAACGAGACCTTAAAACATGCAAATCAGATGAAAACGCAATGCTGAAATTTCTGAACAAAGAAAATACTTCCATTACTTATAGCAGTCGGGTAATGGAAAGTAAAAACAATTTAGTTAATATTATAGTTTACCTAAAAAATAAATAAATAAATAAATAAATAAATTTTATTTACAAAAAATATACACCCCGCTACAAAAAGTTAGATACAAAGGGTTTTTTCTTTTATTTTTCATAAAATAACATTATCTAAATTGTGCTTATCATTTATTATTATCATAAAATAACACAATTCCCGGACTAGTTTTTGATTTAAGACTACACACTGCGACAAAAAGATAGGAAGATTTTTTTTTTTTTTTTTTTTTTTTTTTATATGACTATTTTGAATATGATTCAAATATTTAATATGTTTTTGATATGATAATATTTTGTTATGATAATAAATGATCAGCACAATTTAAGTAATGTTATTTTATGAAAAATTAAAAAAAATCCTTTGTTCCTATCTTTTTGTCGTGGAGTGTAGCCTTAAATTAGAAAACTTTTGGTCTAGAACTTTTCTAAATTAGTCTTAAAACAAGAATTAGTCCGGGAATAGTGTTATTCTATAATAATAATAAATGATAAGCACAATTTAGATAATGTTATTTTATGAAAAATCAAAGAAAAACCCTTTGTACCTATTTTTTGACGCGGGGTGTAGATACTTTCTGACAAACATTATTACACATTCAATAAAATGTATCAAAAATGATAAAGCATAATTTATCATCATTGATAGTATGCAAAACTTTTAATATTATAAAGAGTATAGAAATAGTATTTGATATCTATATAACAATGAAAAACTTTTGCATTTTCTAAATACAAAAATATATTTGTCAGTATTTATGTTTCTGAATAATAAATGGCTTAAAAAAACGATTATTATAAGCTTCAAATCTTTTAGTTAATATTTCTCTGAATAGAATATCTATCATTTTTCAAGGAAAAAAAAAAAGGAAAAAAAGAATATATATATATATATATATATATATATATACATATAAGAATAGAACCGTGGATTTTATAAAAAGATTAGCGAGAAAAAATCGTATCAATACGATATATATATATATATATATATATATAAAAGTAAAGTAAAGAAATGAAATGAAATAGCTATTATGAAAATATGGTGATTGAATTAATGTACATATAGGACGACAAATGTTGCTGACGTGCTACACATTTTTCTCGCTTATAAAAAACTTGTGTCTCTGATTTTACCGCGTATAAACACGCTAAACTTCATATGTAAGATACCCAATTTAAAAAAGTACGAAGATTTACTTTGAGTGAGTGCATATCTGACGAATAGCGGCTCTAGGAAATCTGCGTTTTTCAAGATGTTTTTACCTGAGCATCTGATGTTTAAAATTGCACCGAGCAACATATGAAAATATGCATTATTTAAAACTACGTTGATTAAATTTATGTGCATGTTAACTGGTAGTTGGCGCTGTAATATAAAAGAAAAAAAATATATGATTATAATTAGTTTTTAATTATCTAAATTACTAGTTTTTAATTCATAAAAAAATTATTGTAAACCAAACTTGCAGTTGCATAGCTTTTATTTAATTTTGAAGATTTATTGATATATATATATATATATATATATATATATATATATATATATATATATATATATAATCCACTAGAGACTTAAAATTAGCGCACAAAAAAATATAAATATATGCATTAGTAAATCATCTTTTAAGAAAAAAATTAAACCTTGATCTAAAAATGTAGAAATTTATGTAAGTTTATTTTTAATATAACAGTTTAAAACAATAAAAACTAAAAAATAGTAAGTTATATATCCATTTAAAATCAATTAATTAGTCTGTATTTTTATTATCTTTTGTGAGCAATGCATATAAAACTACAGTTAGAACTTATAATAATAATTAATGATTAATTTAATTATTTCACAAACAAATACTTTATAAACAATTTCTGTTAAGTAAAAAATAAATCTTATTACATACATGTAATAATTTCATTGAGGTATCATAATTTTATTTAGTTTCAATAATTTTTAAAAATATTGAAAATTGGATATATTTATAGTAGGTGTGTAATGATTCTATAATAGACATATATTTTATAAACTTATATATAATTTCCTTTTAATTTTTTAAAATGGAATATACTTACCTAATCACTTACTTCATTGAGAAAAAAAAAAAAAAGAAAGGAAAAAAAAAAAAAAAAAAAAAAAAGAAAAGAAAAGAAAGAACTCCCTTCACCTAGAACGAATAAGTAGTTATTTTCTGAATCGGTAACTAGTAACATAGATATCTGAGTTATACGTATAAGGTAAACAAACAGACTGAAGAGACCAAATGATCGAGAATTTCTAGTCTATATCTATTTGAATTGTGAAATAATATTATGAATTATTTGTACTGACAGAATTTCTCATTTGATTTCCTAGAACTGGGTCATAAAATAAAATTATAGTAACTAGAAATTCGGTTCTTGTGTTCTGATTTATTTGCAGAGATTTTCAAATAAATTTGACCACAATAATATAGGAAAATGTCCTAGAATAATAAAGGTTTCTAGGATTTTTATAGGGATTTCGCTAGCACAAGGAACTAGAATTTATAAGGGTAGCGTGAAAACATTGCTATTAGAGCCACAATTCACTTTCTAAATGTCAGTTGCAAAAATGTTTTCAGTGTTCATAAAAGAAAGATGCATTATCACTTTATTAAAAGTTTACGTTAAACTATGAATTTTTTAATAGGCTGAATTTATTTATATGTAAGTGTCTATTAGTGTTAACAGTGGTGCATATAAAAACCATTACTTTTAAACGTTTGACGTTATTTTTGTTAAAGAAGGCATTCATCATAACTTCATAAACATTTAATACAATTTGATTTAAAATAATGTCCAATACACTCTCAAAATTTCATATAATTAAATATGCTTTCATTCAAATACTGAAATAAAAAATATCCTAATATATGTACTATATATATATGTATGATATTTCGAAAGTATTCATCTGTTAAACTCTATCTTTGTGGCAGAATAAAACATTTTCACGCCTCATGAATTATTGTAATAGGAAATATCCATCAAACAGCAATTTCATCGTTTCATGTTATTCACGTCAAAAAGAGTGATATGTCTATTTGTCAATGAATGTTTATTATTCATGCGTTAAGAAATAATACCCATTCTACATTACTTTTTAATGGAGTGCAATAATATAAAAGAACAATCATATTATGTCCGCACAATGAATCATTAATTTTATTTAACATTAGTTTTATTTCAAAGATTTTATTCTTTCGCTTTGACAAGTTTTTTCGATCATCAACAAACCACAGAAACCCCTTTTTTTTTTTTTTTTTTTTTTTTTAATATATTTAAGTATTTATTATTTTTAAGTAAATGATTTTTACAGCATTTCTTTGTATGCTTACTTTAAGGATTTTACTTAATTCTATGTAGCTTTATTAAAAATAAATACGCATTTTCTTATTCATTTTACGACTATACATTTGATACTAGAATAATAATAAGTAAGCATAAGAAGTGCATTTATATCTTTAATAGTATTTAAATATTCAGATTTATTATTATTATTATTATTATTTTTATTAAGATCTTATTAAAGAAAAATGTATTTTTTAAAAAATGTTTTCTACATTTATGCAATGGGTGCTAAAACATATAACTCGCTTCTCATTTCTACTTAAATGATGTTTCATTACTTTCCGAACAAACTACTTGACTGTCTGACGAGCTGTATATATTTTGGTAAATCTAGCAGTTAAAGCCTTTTACAGGAACATAACGAAAAATCCTTAATCATTATGTCCTAACGGCTGAAGGCCCACCAGCGGCCGAGCGGTTCTGCGCTCAAAGCTGGTAGATGGGAGGTGCCGGGTTCGATACCAGGTCGCGCTCATCGACCTAGCCGTTCGGAGTTTTCCGTGGTTTCCTCCGAAACTCGCGTAAATACGGGCTAGGACCCCTTAGAAAGACCCCCACGGAGGGCATTCCCCCTATAGGCCTAGGACACATAAGGAGTCAATCGGCCTTAATCCTCCAACCAACCAACCAACCTAACGGCTGAAATTATTTAAATTGCGATATCATCTAAATTATTATACGATTACGAGCTAAAAACTTATATTCATGCTGTTAATAAGTTTCACACTCCTTGTTAATTTTTAATTAAAAAAAAAAAAATAAAATAATAATAAATTTGTACATTATTTTACATAAGAAATTAATGTAAAATAATAATTATAATAATAATTTTATTTCAAATTAGTTAATGGTTTATACAAATAATTTTCATTTTGGTTCATTAAAAAGGATTAATTATAATGCAGATTAATTATGGAATTCTATATGAAAAGGCATCTTTCATAAATAAAAATTTCATTCTTTTTGGAATTATAAAAGTAACCCATAAATTATAATTTCATTCAGTTAAAAATGTAAATGTAATCCTTTATTATTAATTATTCTTTAAAATAAAATGTTAAACAAAAACTTAAAATTCCATACGTTAAATAAAAAAAAAAAAAAAAAATCTGGTGTGTCACTCACACGACTTTCTCTTACCCGGAAATTTAATACTATAAATACTGGTTGCAGATTAAGATGTAAGATAACGAGTTCTGTTATGTAAACCTGTGTTAAACAATTCAAGTTAGGCTTCGGAAGAGTTTTATATGATAATTAGCTCTGTGTTAAGGGGAGCTACCGCCCCTTTCAACTCCCGCGTTTCATTAATGCACCTACATTTATATAGAATTTAATTCGGTTATTAAAAAATAATTCTGTTTTTAAAAAAATAATTTATTAAAATTATTATTTAAAAAATTATCTTTTTTGATAATGCAGACGATTTCATATTAGAGAAGTAGTATAACACTAAATACATGTATATATAAAGTTGAATTTATTCTCAATATAACATTATTTTTTTTTTCTTCTTTTGTTAAAAATGAAAAAAAATCGATAATTTTATTTTAAATTATCGCAGATCGATGGTTCAACCATTCGTTTTAAAGGTATTGGCGAGCTTTTTTGAAAGATACCCATCATGAAAATTTACTCCCCTCGAGGGGGGACTTTTCCCCCCAGAAGGGGAGGCAAGGCTCCCACATACACACACACACAAAAAAAAAAAAAATCCCCAGTTGACTATCTCTATTACAAAAAATGTATATTCGTTTCATTCGGTTTAGTGCAGTCTATAGATGTTAAACTCTACTTACCTATAATTTCCCCCATAGACGTAATGTATTTGAATAATTTTGAGTGTCCCTGTACACGAACAATTTGCTTCATCTCAACGAAAAGCTTACTGTAACATCCCTATATGATACACATTTAGACTACCGAGTTTAGAATTTCCACTACTGTTTGTTCTTGAGATATGCTGATAAAAGACACACAGACAGACACACAGACCATTCGCTAAAAAAATGATTTTCGTATTCAGGGGACCTCAGAACATGCAAATACAACAAAACTCACGTTCGAAAATTTGACCCTAAAACAACTCTTTCTCGACCCTATGGGTAAGAGAAAGTAAAAAGTTGGTCTTATTGTTTATTAAAAGTTTTTTGGATAGCAGAATATTTACTGATGCTAGAATTCTTTAAAATTGCGCAATGAATATGTAATTAATTTATTTTCTGCCTTCCGTAGCCACCTAGTCTGTTGGCGAAGCGTTCGCCAAACAAGGGGTTAATAGTATCTAAAACCTTTTCTCAAAATTTAAAATTTTCCATTAGTTTCAGTCTACGAACAAATGATTGTGGTTGGCGATCATTTAGCGAAGGCGTGGCCAGAGATTCGCAGGGCTTACATTATTGGTTGCGAGAATTCTGCGCTGTCTTTGGAAACCCGATTCATTCCGCCTTATTTCGCTTGCTGTTGAAGACATAATAAACCGCTGCTCCCCCTCTCTCTCTATTATCTATTATAGCAAATTCCAGAGAAAAACTCTTTCATTTTTAGCTAAATAACTGGATGTAAAGTCATTTGATGAATAATGTGACTGTTTAAATATATTAAATAAATGATCCAGTTGTTTTGAATTTTGGAGTTGTTGCAGTCTTGTGTGATGTTTTCCACTATAATAATGATTACGTAAAATGGACTTAAAACGTCGCATGTCATAAGTCGCAGTCGTACATACTTTATAGATTTCGTGAATCTAACACTTATAAATTTTTATAGGAACACAATGAAAAATTCTTTATCATTATGGTTTATAAACTCAAATATTTTAAAAGACGATAGCGTCTAATGCCTCATCCGATATAGCTGAAAATTGATATACATGTTATAGATCTTTCTGGGACGAAATATATGGATTTAGGTGAATATAGCACTTATAGATTTTTACAGGAACACAACTAAAAATTCTTTAGCATTATAATCTATAGGCGCAAATTATTTATACAGTCGGTAACAAAAGTGTCCGAACACTAGCAAAAATACCTATGTAAAAAAAGTACACTTCATGCGGTTTTGTTAAATAAATCCTTATCAAATCATGTTCTTACAATGACTAAGAACAGTATTCGACAACGATTTATTTAACAAAACCGTATGGACTGTACATTTTTAACATAGGAATTTTTGCTAGTGTTCGGACACTTTTGTTACCGGCAGTACAATAGTGTTAAATTAAACAACGGACTATATGGAGAAAAATACTGAAAAATCCTATTACAATTTTCTCTTTTGTCTATTTAACGACTTCTCTTACTTAACGTTTTCTATACAACCGTTAATTACCTGATGTTTGAAAAGTCGAATGGTCTCCAACTTTATTTTTATTACAATGATGTTCCAATCCAGCCCGATTCCTCGTGCTAGATCGGGCGAAAGTATCTTTATTATTAGTGGTAAATATCGATTATCACTTTCATTGTATATTTATTTTTATGTAAATGGGTTTTTATCTTTATACAATTTGTATACACACCAATCTTCTAAACAAGGTGATTTTATGATTTATTTTTCTTATTTTTACAATCAAACGCTTTTTGTGCCTCTTAATTTCTTAAACACATGCTACAGTGCAACCACGTATCCTACGCCTAGCAGTGAGGATGGGTCCAAAATCTTTGAGGGATGAAAAGTTGACCGACAGATTGGAATTTAGTAAACATCCAATCATTCGGTTCGCGGTGTTCCCTTATCGCTTATTTTCTCTCAACGAAAAAATTATCTCCCCTATTTTAACAGTGGACTCGTTCAGTCAGCACATGCGCAGAGGCTTCCATGGTCGCAAGAAACGTGGTTAAAGATTATGTAGTGAAAGCATCGTTTTTGTGCCAAACATTTCAATGGGTATTTTCCAGTATTTAAACAAAATTCCATTCGGTACACTTAAGCAGGTTTAGACCGCACTAAACAACATGATTTTTTTTTTCAGTGTCGCATTTTTGAGCAAGAATCCTACGTATGTCTTACGGATACACACACATACACACACACACAAGACATGAAAAGTATTCATTCTTCGCTTACAGGGCTATGCAATAAAATTCGAATATATTAGTCCTTTGTTTGGAGATGGCTCAAATGGCATTTCTAGTTGTTTTATCAATTTTTGTTAAAGTTTCAAATTAAATACTTTTTTTACAGGGCCACACGACTAAAATCCAATATATTAGTGCTAACATCGGAGATGGTTCACTGTACCTTTTTATTTGTGTTATCATTTATTCTTAAAGTTTAAAATTAAATCCTTCGCTGACATGACAACACGATCAAATTCCAGTGTATTACTGCTATGTTTGGAAATTGCCTAAACTACATGTCTAGTTGTGTTATGCATTTTTGTTAATAGTGAATATATATTAAATAATATGTAGATTTCCAATAAATATCTTTAATAATATTCTGCATGTGAATGCCTTGAATAATTTAGTTTTTTTTTTTTATATCTGAATTTTAATTAGGACCAAAAATGTTATTATAATAAAACGGCTATTTCTTTTGAAGTTAGGTAAATGTTTAGTTCACGAAAATCTTGAGAAACGTTCAAAATTTAAAGTTTAGCGGCAGGCAAGGAATTCTAGAGGGGTTAATAAAAGCAAAAAAGTGTAGAAGATGCATTCTTGTGTAAGATCATTAGATAGAAAAAGTTGTGAGATTTGAGTGCAAATGCTCAATTTTTGTTTGTAAAATTTATTAAAATATTTTATACACTGTGAGAAATGTGTATAACGTATAATTTATTATGACTCAAATAAAAATTTTGTTACAAACTTTAGAATATAAAAAACTAATAAATGTATAATATGTATAATTTATTCAATCACACTTTTTATATTTAAATTTTAATAATTACATTCCAATATGTTTAATGAAGGAAAACAAATGTGGTAAGTAGTTCCAATATAAATTTTAATCTAAACAATCATCCGTGCAAATAAATCCCCATATAGATGAGCAATTTTTTTTTTCATATAATACATTACATACTTGTATTTTTTGCCATAATATATATTTGCCATACATAAAGAAAAAAAATAAGATGAGACTAAACAAAGTTCGAAAAAGCAAATTACATGTAATTAGTTTTCTACATCTGAAATACTCTGTAAATGCATTTGACCCCATTAATGTTCAAAGTAACAAAACATTTCTGGTAGTAGAAGGGTTAAACATCTTTTTTTCAGCGTGTTTTAACTGACATTCATTAACTTCATCTGTTTTAAAAGACCTTGCATATAATTTCTTTCTTTTTTTTATTACAAATGTAATTTACTTTTATGAATATATAATTACACATACACAAATATTTATTTTGAAATGGACTTAAATATTATTTACTAATCTATGTATACATACAGGAACTTCCTGGAACAAGATTTGCTTTGAAACAGTATATTAAATAAATATCTTTAAAAAAAGCCTTATCATTTTTCAATAAAATATTTTTAAGAGATTTTGATTATTAAAATTAGTTAAACTGTTTATTTTTTACTTCAGAACTTCGTACTTCAGAATTTGAATTCTAATACAAACCCAACAAATATTTCAATTTTCAAAAAACAACAGTCAGAACTCTATTAAAAATTTCATGTAGTTTTACTCTTCAAGTAAAATAAAAAATATAACACTCAGAAAAATGTAGCAGCTAAAAAAACTTTCCTATTCAAAACGTAATCCTCTTTCTTATCGCCAAAATCCACATAAATATTGAGCCTTTAACGGTGTCATTTTTAATAGACTTCTTAGATTATACTTTCGTATCTATCGCTAATACTTCGATTGATGATGTATAATATTATTAACTGCTCAAAAAATCCCAGTAAAATATGCCCTAAAATAATCCTTAAAGAAGACCAAATCTCTATGAAATAAACAAGAAAAAAAATAAATCATTGTTTACTTTAAGAAAATGGATAGGTAACCTAATAGCCTGAGGCATTAATTTAAGTATCAAATTTTGAAGAGTTAATCTATACAGGGTGAAAGTGCTGAAAAAGACTTAAACTATAGTAATGGTTAAAGCCATCGGTTTAAATCTACTTCAGGATTATTGTAATAGTATTAGTCTAGTTATTCTGAGTTTTTTTCTTCGGGTGTTTTATTTTTATTCATTCAACATGTTAAAAATCACACATTGAACAAACTATATATATAGTTTCCTATTCTAATATGTTTGTTTTTTATAGACTCAAAAACAACTGGACCGATTTATGCACATATATTTTCAAAATGATCTGCTAATTCCGAAGAAGGTTTAAAACTTTTATAATTTTCGATCTGACAAGTTTAACGAAAGTTAGAAACTTTATAACATAATGGCTAGTGGCGCCATCTATACTTAAATAATACTCTTATTATTGACATTATTATTATTGTCAACGTCTCTGGATCGTGACTGTTTGAATATAATTATCACTTTTTTATACCAAAAGATGGGAAATAATCCAAGGAATCGTAATTGACTATTTAAATTATATTACTGAAATTATTTAACAAGATATTAATTAAGACCTTTACAATAGCTTTAAAATTTTTGGATATTTAATATAATGCTGATGCCAATAAAAATCCTAACATGTTAATTTATTTGTTTTTTTTATTTATTTACATAATAGTAATTTTTTTTTTTTTATTTACATGTGCAATAAAACTCCAATAAAATTTAAATAAACTTTAGGAAAAATTATAATTTCAAGGAATAATCAATTCTGTCATATATATGAAACGCAATGTTTGTGTAGTCGCAATATAGGCAAAACAAGAATAGAAACTACAGTACGTAGCCGTTAAATTGTTTAACATTCTATGTACTTATCTCTACGATAACAACTTGAAAATTCTAATGTATACACCACATGACATCCTTATGCACTCAATAGAATATAAGTATTGCATTTTTGTGTGAGGTAACTGGTTTGTAAATAGACAGACAGATTTCAGTACATAAATGTTCCTGAAATGGGGAAAAAAAAAAAAAAAAAACTTTAACCCTAAAAATCACGATAATACCGATATATACCGTGGAGAACGAATATAGTACTTTGTTTAGAAAAAAGTATTCCACAGCTTACAACATAATCTTTCGCTGAAAAATGAACATCTTAAAGTTCAATGGAATTAACTTGATAGTTGGGGGAATAACTTGGGCCTACTTTTTCTTTTTCTCTTTGGCGAAAAATAATGGCAAGAAACGACACATTTATATAAAAAAGATAAACACGTTAAGATTGAGAACGGGTTCACTAATTCTTGGAACCCTGAAGTAATATTGTCAGCCAAATTTGGTCATTAATCTCGCCAAATCGCCATGTTTGTCGCTCGCGAATATTTTAGTATTGGTGTCTATGTTATCTACTTAGTGACTAAATTTGGTGAAAAATAGTAGCTTAAGGTTGGCAAAGTTTGGAAACTCTAACTTCAATAAGAACAGAGTTCTGAAATTTGCTGAAAAGATTCGTTAGTTTATAACACAGAACTAACTTCTCACAAAGTTCTTTAAAGACTAACAGAACTATAAAAAAGAGTCATTGTTGATGATTGTAAGACTAGAACTTGCCTATTTCTTTACGTGCTAATTTTTATACAGTATTACTGTAAAAGTGGAAACATTTGATAGTTTTTTTACTTCCACAGAGGTGGACGTTGATTTAGAATCAAATTAGGCACTTTGGCATCCAATTTTGTAAAAAAGGGGTAGTTTTGAATTTCCAAAATTTGGAATCTCTAACTTTAATAACAGTCGAGTTCTGGAATTTTCTGTAAAGATTCATTAGATTCTAGCGCAGAACTATCTCGAAAATTCTATTAACCATTAACAAGACTCTCCATGATCTCCATTTCTATTCAGATATCGAATTGTGCGGTTGATCATTGTTTCTGAATTAGCGATATTCTTGTTTTTATTCAACTTTGTTTACTTGACTTCTATACAACGAATGACTCTTTTATTGGATTGTTTCGAGATTATTCATAAATTATTGATTTTCGTGGTACATAAACAGTTTTATTCAACTGCTTGCAGAATATACCTTGAATAAAAAGCATTCGTCGACTAGAACCTACGTATGAATATGCAAATTACATTTACACGCAAAAATGTAGACAACTTTCATAACAATATCAATACGAGTTGTATCATGATCTTCTTTCAAGATCTATTTTGCGATAGAACAAAAAATCATTGGTATTTTTGGTCATTATGAATATTTTCGTAAATATCTCTAAAACTGAAAGTTATAGAAGGACCAAAAAGGGAGGTGCACAACTAGATGTAATTACAAACCTATATTCTAATTTGAAACGTTCTGCCTCCAACAGTTTTCGAGTTATATAAGATACACACACACGCATGCGTACATACGGACCTCATGAAAAATCGTGTAAAATTGTCGATATCTCTAAAAACAGAGCTCGTGTCAAAACAAAGGTTGGAGATTTAACACTACACGTTAAAACAGTTACAAATACATATTTATAACATTCTGCAATCTTCTGTTTTTGAGCTATTCCAGATACAATATCCATTCCGTAAATCAGGATTACAATATTTCCTGCCTTTGTTGTACTTTGTATAAGATAGTAAAAACATCGTTTTTAATTAATAAAGAAGGAAACTAGCTAAATATAATTTAATATAAAAAAAAAATTTTATTGGGTTGTTCGATAAATAATGTCGTTTTTTTTTCATGTTTTTCAAAGTGAATTTATTTATATTAACAACAAACATTAATCAATGAGATATTGACCATTTTGTTCGATGACCTTTTTCCATCTTTCGGTAAGTCGAAAAATTCCACGTTCGAAGAAGTCTTGGTTTTTAGAAGCGAAGATTTTAAAAAACGACATTATTTATCGAACAAACCAATAGTTATGAAAAACCATATAACCAGTTGTCTTTCTGCAACTCGCGTTTAGCGAGTGCTTTTGTAGTATTGTCTAAAAACAGGAAGTCTACAAAAGTATATATTTTTTTAGGTATTCTATTAACGATATCTCATAAAAGCATCATTATGGTTTTATTTATAAGGAGGAAAAAATATAAAGATTGCATTTACGAAGCTCAGTGCACTATCTAAACTTTTCATATGCACCATACGTTGCACTGAATGTATCTTCACACTGTAGAATTACAACCCAATAGTTATGAAAAACCATATAACCAGTTGTCTTTCTGCAACTCGCGTTTAGCGAGTGCTTTTGTAGTATAGTCTAAAAACAGGAAGTCTACAAAAGTATATATTTTTTTAGGTATTCTATTAACGATATCTCATAAAAGCATCATTATGGTTTTATTTATAAGGAGGAAAAAATATAAAGATTGCATTTATGAAGCTCAGTGCACTATCTAAACTTTTCATATGCACCATACGTTGCACTGAATGTATCTTCACACTGTAGAATTACATTGTACCAAATGAAACAAGACAATTTTGTGAGGCACAGTAACTAATCATCTAAGCTAATATTATTTTACAGGAAAATGGCTTTGTGTAACTAAAAATATATACACCAATTTCGTTATGTTGTATATAGTATAAAAACATTAAATTGCGCTTAAAAATATCATACATATCAAATATTGCAATGCATCAAAATTTGTTTGCTGAATCTCTGTATTCGTATCAGTTGCGATATTTATACCATTTACTTTAGAGAATGTATCACAGGACACTCTAATTTCAAGAATACACATCAAACGTTCCATCAGCATATACAGTTACGTTCATCACTGACTGGCTCTTTCACGCTTAAAAAGGCTAAGAGATTTCCTTAGATTCTGTGTGTGGACGCATGTTGCCACCTAATTTTCATACTTTAAGTAATTTTAAAATATCCAATTATCCGATCGATAAGTTGCTTAAACAACGTACTCAGAAAAATCGTCCCTTTCATCTGGTACCTTATTTGTAACGAATTTTTGATTAGATTTTTAAAAATTAATTAAAATATAAAAATAACAGATTTAAAATAGACATTTAAATGTTTAATTGTTGCCTTTTTTTTTTTTTTTTTCAACATAAAATAAAATATGCTTTCACGTGAAAAAAAAATAATAATTAATTAATTAATAATAAATAAATAAATAAATAAATAAAATAAAATATTAAATTTGCTTCTAGATGATGTCGTGAAGTTATAAAAAATGACATCTATAAAATAATAATAATAATTTTAAATTTTAAAGGTAACGAAGAGCGAAAATTTCGACGTGCTTGCTAGCAAATGGATTATTTGAAGTGAGAAATAAATAAAATGAAATGATCATTTTCCAACGGATGCCTTAGTCGCCCTACAACTAACTAGTTATAAATATCAACGGAAATTAGACTATGAACAGAAAAATAGACGGACAAATTGAAGTCATAACCATTTTTAGGATTGTTGGAAAGTTTTAAAACTCTTAACACACACGCACAAACGAAAAAAAAGTATTGATCCATTTCTTATTATATTCCTTAATGTCTCTTTATATTTTTTTGTAGCTCTGTAATTATTAACGCTAATAATGCCATAATTTAAAGAAAATATGTTTTTGTACATTTAAAAAAAATATCTCTTTAGTTATGACTTGTGCAGTATAAAATGGTTCAAATGTGATTTACAAAAATGCCTTTAAAAGAGCAAAATGCTTTAGATTTTTTTAGGGTGCCGCTGTAAAAATACCATTCTGGGTATTTATACAAATTTCTATAATTAACGAGCCCTTGTGAACTGATATAATATATATTAGTTTGCAGAAATTCTGAAAATATTTGTGGACTTTAGAGTGCGTAAAACAGACAGAAAAAGCAAACTCATAAAGACTTTTTAACTTTGTTAAACGGTTAAAAACTACAAAACTGAGTTACGCGCAGTTTAAAAAAAAAAAAAAAATATTCACATTATCGGGGAAAGTTTAAAGCTGTTGAAATACTAGATATGACCTAGAAAGAAAGTTAAATGTTTTTATAATACAATGTATTTAAAGATTCTATTTATATTTTTTTACCTGTACCTGTCTTTCATCGTACTAACCATATCACTTTCAAATATAATCACACTGTAGCTTTTCCCACTTTATTATAGTAATGACATTCCGAAATTTAATTCATCAACCTGGAAATTAATTTTAAATAGAATGGAGTAGAAGGCTGATTTTTTACCAACTATGTGAAAAATACCAGAGCCGGGAATCGAACCCGGGCCTTCCGCATAACGCGCGGATGCTCTAACCACTGAGCTGCCCTGGCTGATAACCAGCTCGGCACTTCTCACATAATTTACGTTGGCAAAGTCACTGAGTCTGCATTAAAGCAGCTATATCAAGTGACAAATTTAAACATGGCATAACTCCAAACGGCCACAAAATTTCAATTCAGAAATTTAATTCATCAACCTGGAAATTAATTTTAAATAGAATGGAGTAGAAGGCTGATTTTTTACCAACTTTGTGAAAAATACCAGAGCCGGGAATCGAACCCGGGCCTTCCGCATTACGCGCGAATGCTCTAACCACTGAGCTACCCTGGCTGATAACCAGCTCGGCACTTCTCACATAATTTACGTTGGCAAGGTCACCGAGTCTGCATTAAAGCAGCTATATCAAGTGACAAATTTAAACATGGCATAACTCCAAACGGCCACGAAATTTCAATTCAGAAATTTAATTCATCAACCTGGAAATTAATTTTAAATAGAATGGAGTAGAAGGCTGGTTTTTTACCAACTATGTGAAAAATACTAGAGCCGGGAATCGTACCCGGGCCTTCCGCATAACGCGCGGATGCTCTAACCACTGAGCTACCCTGGCTGATAACCAGCTCGGCACTTTCCCGGCTCTGGTATTTTTCACATAGTTGGTAAAAAATCAGCCTTCTACTCCATTCTATTTAAAATTAATTTCCAGGTTGATGAATTAAATTTCTGAATTGAAATTTCGTGGCCGTTTGGAGTTATGCCATGTTTAAATTTGTCACTTGATATAGCTGCTTTAATGCAGATTCGGTCACCTTGCCAACGTAAATTATGTGCGAAGTGCCGAGCTGGTTATCAGCCAGGGTAGCTCAGTGGTTAGAGCATCCGCGCGTTATGCGGAAGGCCCGGGTTCGATTCCCCGCTCTGGTATTTTTCACATAGTTGGTAAAAAATCAGCCTTCTACTCCATTCTATTTAAAATAGTAATGACATCTTTTAAGACGAAGCTTTGTTTATTTTATTTCCACATTCTAAAAACATTTTGTAAAAATAAAACACTTTTTTAACATAAATACAGCATAGGTTGCTGTATATGCTTACAGCTAGATCTGTAAAAATAATTGAAGACTGGTTACTTCACATTGCGCTGTATTCCAGAAGTCGTTTGATGCATATAACATGATTTATCAACCAATCAGTGCTGATGTTGACCTTATATGTTTTTGTAACGAAAAGTCATTGTGGGCTCAACGGTGCGATTGGCAAAGTGCTGGCCTCTAGAACAGAAGATTGTGAGTTCGAATCCCGGAATATCCAAGGCCGTTTGCTCCTCATGAAAAAATAAATAGATAAATTGTTTGTGTAAAAAAAAAAAAAAAATAAGCTGCTAAGTGTTGTGGATTACACCCTGCATTCATGTGTAATAATTGCAGAAAATATTTTTAAAGTATACTGTGAAAACTACAGCCCACGTGAGTGAAAATCAGTGCTGATGTTGACCTTATATGTTTTTGTAACGAAAAGTCATTGTGGGCTCAACGGTGCGATTGGCAAAGTGCTGGCCTCTAGAACAGAAGATTGTGAGTTCGAATCCCGGAATATCCAAGGCCGTTTGCTCCTCATGAAAAAATAAATAGATAAATTGTTTGTGCAAAAAAAAATAAAAAAAAGCTGCTAAGTGTTGTGGATTACACCCTGCATTCATGTGTAATAATTGCAGAAAATATTTTTAAAGTATACTGTGAAAACTACAGCCCACGTGAGTGAAAATCACTGCAAAGTTATTTTACTGCAAATTGTAAAAATACAGCACAGTGAGTAGGAAATACTTTTACCAGCACACCGTGCTGTAATCTACTACATAAAATTTTTATAGCGTATGTCTAACTTTTTTCTACTGAGCCTATCTCTTTGAGATTTTATCTAAAATTTATTCTGCCACTTTACCATGGTAACGTCATCTTTTTGTCCCGAGATACTTGAACCAATGTACTCAGGACAGTGTAAACATACCGGATGATGACAAAGACAGTAGGAAATCCAAACAAAGTTAATGTGCGAACTCCATTTTTTCTATGCGTGTGCAGAGCATCTGGATAAGGCGATAGGGAGGACTCAACCTCCGCATATTGCCAGCAGGAATGACGCTGTAAATGACAACAGCGAGCCTAATCGACCACTGAAAAATATACATTAAAGTTTCACTTCAGAATTATCTTTTTCAGATTTTATAATTATAAGTGATTCATTTAAACACAATGATCACCAAAACGGCGAAGTTCACTAACATACACATAAAACATAAAGAAAACTCATTCTAAGGTTTAAAAAATACTAAGGAAAAAGGAAACTGACACCTAAAATAAATTTTTCTATTCAAAATGTAATCCTCTTTCCTATCTCTTAAATCCACATAAATCTTCCGGCGATAAAGATGACTTTTTAATAGACTTCTCAGGTTATATAGAGATATATATAACTAAAACTTCGATTAATCTGATGTATAATACTCTCAAAGTTTAAAAAAAAGTCCAATAAAATATGCTCTAAAATAATCCAGTAACAAAAGGATAAATCTTTGTGAAACTAAACTAAAAAATCATAATTTTTTTTTTTTTTTTTTTTTTTTTGAGAAAAAAAAAAATATCTGTCTAATATAATAACCGAATAATCTAGTAGAAGTAAACATTAATTTAAGTAGGAAACTAAGCAGAGTTAAGTTTTAAAAGTTGAAATTACTGAAAAAGAATTAATCGATAGAGTTGATTGATAGTATTTTTTAAGAAGTACGGTTTTAAATCTACTTCAGTATAAATAAGTAGAGTACGTAATATTATTTTAATTAAAAAAGATTCTTTTTATTTTTTTAATAAGTTAATAATCATATATTGTATTAAAGTATTATTTTTAAAGACAATTTTAATAGTATGAGTTTAAAAAAAAGGGGGGGGGGAAATACAAAGTTATTAGCTTAGAATTGCAATATTTCCTCCTGAAAAATAAATAAAACAAGAACATTAAAACATACACCTCACATAGATTATTAACACTTTTCAAATGTATGTACTCGTTGCAAAGTTTAACATTCAACATCCATTGCCAACGTAATCACACAATGGACTGACTGAAAGACAGTCAGACAACCTAAGTGAATGCAATCAAACCTTTCAAGCAGTAACTACATATAAACTTTAAATTACGACATTTAAATTTCCTGCATTTTTTTTTTTGTTTTAAAGGTACACTGATATTAGTAGTTGACATACCAACTTTTAAAAACTTGACTTCAGTATTCAGGAAATCTCAAAATGCGTAATTAACTATTTAACGTTCATTGGTTTCGCAGTGAAACCACACATTTGACATAATTTCACAATTTTTTATGTAGCAGTTTTTTCACATTTCCCGCTTGTTTTAATCAGTTTTTAACCTTTTGTTCCTTTTCTGTTCGGTAGGTAGCAGCACTATTCCAAAGTTTAACAAATAATTCTTCAAAGAAAGCTATACGCATAAGCCACTTTAAGTTTCTTAGTGGGAGCGAATGCGAATTCCTGGTTTGATGATGCACTCCTGTCTAGTTTTTTTTTTTTTTTTTTTCATTTAATGAAGAGATGGACTACTTATTTCAACTGAAACAACTTTTACGAGTTTTTGTAGTCAATAATGTTTACTTACAAAGTGTTTTAATTATTAAATTAAATATACTTTGAATTTAATAAGATTAACTTACAGATGTTTCAAACCAAAAAATTTCTCGAAAAGGGACAATGCTAATTTTTTATTTATTTAATATTTATGATCAGCTATGAGTCTAAAAACCATTTTAAAAATTAGTTTAATAATTTTTAAATAAATTAAGTAGTGAACGTTAAAGGGTTAAAAAAAAATCCGCTGGGCATTTAACTTATACTATTTACCTTATGAGTATGAGGAATTAATTTTATAATAATTCCTAAGCAGTTTTTATTGGCATGGTAAAATACTACATCAAAGCACTTCGACTAAGTACATTCAATAAAAAGTATATTTTTTGCTTACTTATTGGTACTCCTGTATGTCCTCAAATGATTAGGTATTCACCACATTGCGTACTTAAATATAATTCGATATTATTAACATAATATTGTGGAGTTTGCGTTCCTGCAAACTCCATCTTAACTTAAATACTTAGATTACTAAGAGAACACAAGACTTTAAATAACAATAACTAAAGTTTATTTGAGCAGATTAATGGGAGGGCGGCCTGGTAAATTTATATAGCTCAGTCAGCGTTTTACTTAATCAAAATATATGAATCAACAAATTAAGTAGATAACTTTAAATATCTCACCCCAGCAGATAGTCGAAAGGTGTAGAGACGGTCACACTCGTACTCCAACTACGGCTTCACTATGGGACAGAGGATTCCCTTCTATCCCAGCTTGAACTTCCGAAAACTAGTAGACACTCACCAACACTCAGCACTACTTAACTTCACACAACTAAATCTCCTCTACTCCACTTTCGATATTCATCAAAATAAGAATCAGCACACTCGCTATAATATCCTCCAACAACCACTATACGATCCTCCAACATCCTCACTATCTACTAAAACCATCTCTATTTTTATACTTTTTCCTACACCCTCCTTTCACTACATTTCAATCCGTACTTTTAAAAATCACTTCTGATTTAACTAATATTCAAAATCTAAGTCTTTTAATGCAGCACCCTGCCGACACAAAACTATCTCGACTTCAACCGTCACCGAGCCACTGGCGACGGAGTGATTTTAACCGTCCCCACTTCCTACTTTGCTGGATCCAGCTTAATTGAAACAACTGTGGTGACGTTCTAACGTCTTAACCTCACAATATCACAACCTGAAATGCATTTCCATTAATTTTCATGTACAGTTCCACTATAATCTATAGTTCTTTGGATAGCCTTTTACACGAATGGTGAATTATTTTCCAGTGGCGAAGCGTCCATGGAAGCGATGGAAGCATCGCGTCCCCTATTTAAGATTTTAAAAATGTAAGTAACATCGCTTCATCGAAAGACTGAATTGATTCTGCCTCTTCTTTTGGAAGCGCTTCCATAGTTTTCTGAACCACGCCTCGCCCCTGTTATTTTCATACCCTATTCCACATAATACATGCTTTTATCCATATAAAAATTATACTATCGTTTCGAATCCTTTAGTACAGCCTATATATATTATAATGTACCTACAATTTCGCACATAGACGTAATATATTTGAATTGTGCCTGTACACGAAACATTTGTTTGATATGAACGAAAGATTTAGAGTAGCATCCTTACACGATGAAGATATATGTACCCTATATGAAGATTTAGGATACCGAATTTGGAATTCTTAGTGTTATTTGTTTTTGAGATGTTCTCATAACATTCGCACAGACACATACAAATATAGATACACATATAAAGACACATAAACAAATACACAGCCATACAACAAAAGCTAGAAACACGATTTTTGGATTCAGGGAACCACAAAACGTGTAAATACAACAAAAAACTTTATTTCGAAATTTTAACCCCAAAATAGTACTTTCTCACCACATATATGGGAAAGAGAAAGTAAAAAATGATAAATAAATTTTAACAGTTAAATATGTTGCTTTCTATTTTTGTTTAAAAGTTAAATTATAAAATAAAATCTCAACAATGACGTTATATAGTTTGCACGAAGCCAACAGTATGTATACTTTTCAAAGAGAAAAATATAAAAGAAATTAAAAAAATATACCGCCTTTCTCTAGAATGAATAAGTGGCAATTTTATAAATCCCTTAACTATAAATATAGATTTCCGAGCTATGCGCATAAGGCAGGCCAATAAACTGAATAGACGAAATTATAGAGAATTTCTAATGTACACATTTCTAAATGGTGAAACAATATTCTGAATCATTTATATTGCGAGAAATTCTCGCTTGATTTTCTAGAATTTGGTAACAAACCAAGATTATAGCTGCAGATACCCGCCTCTTGTAATCTCATTTATTTGCAGAGATTTTTACATAACTTTGCCCTCTGGAATATAGGCAAACGCTCTAGAATTCTAATAGGGGCTTCTAGAACTCGCTTTCGAAGGGGACTAGAAATTATAAGGATAACATGGAACTATTTTTTACAGAGCCACAATTTAGATTCTAGATGTCAGTTACAGAATTTTTTCTCAGTGCACATTTCAATATGTATATATAGAATATATTAGAATTTTCATATATAGAATTTTCAATATATATATTAGAATTTTCAAGTTATATTATTCATATTAGAATATATTAGAATTTTCAAATATAAAGAAAATATATCGAGAAAAAGCATGGTATTATAATGCTGAAAAAAAAAAAAAAGATGGAATTAAAATGCAATTATTAAAAAAATATATTACGTGTTTGCGCATTCATATTTTTCATGTTATTACATTTTGAAAAAAATAAAATAAACACTTATGACATATTTTTGACAATGAAATACCATGAAATTTGCCGTTAATTCCCTGTACGATGATCCCACAAAATTAAAAAAATATATTGATTTTTATTATTTCTAAGAAATTAAGTAGATTGCAAGAATATATATATATATACATTTATTGAAAACCTTTTCAAACATTGCATTATATGAAACAAAGTATCACATGAAGAACTATAAAAAATGAATAAAGTTGACTAAAAGAAAAAATACTTACAAAAATTACACACTTTCCAACATGAAAATCATGTTGGAAATATCATATCATTCAAGAGAATAATGAAGAAAAGGAAACATTCACATTAGGAAAGATCAAAGTTATTTCACTTCATTTTCAATAGATATGTTACAGAAATATTAGTGGAATTTCGATACAGGACTTTTCCTTTACCGTTTCATTATCTTGATATGAGCACCATTAGCAAAATGAAAGATCTAGAATAGTGAAAATCTGCTAAATGTCCTTTTCATCCTGAAATTTTCTTTATATGTATTAGTCTATCTTTATGAAGACTTAAAAAAAATCTATTTAATAAAACAAATTGTAATATAAAACACTCCAAAAAATTTCTTAAAGTAAAATTAGACTTATTATCTTGCAATTTAGTATTTGTTTGTTACAAAATTAACAGTTCATAATTTTAACCCTATAATACCTGATTTTTTTTACTTCTCTTACCATAAGGTAGAGAAAGTATTGTTTTTGGGTCAAATTTTCGAACGCGAGATTTTGTTATATTTACACGTTTTGAGGTCCTCTGAATACGAAAATCATGTTTTTAGCAAATGGTCTGTGTGTGTGTCTCTGTGTATGTATGTGTGTCTGTGGGTGTGTCTGTCTGTTATCATCATATCTCAAGAACAAATAATAGCAGGCATTCCAAACTTGGTATTCTAAATGTGTATCATATATAGATGCTACAGTAAGCTTTTTGTTAAGATCAAGCAAATGGTTCGTGTACAGGGACAACCAAGAGAATTCTAATACATTACGCGTCTATGGGGGAAATTGCAGGTAAGTAGAGTTTAACGTCTATAGACTGCACTAAACCAAATGAAACGAATATATATATTTTGTAATAGAGATAGTCAACTGGGAAAAAAAAATTTGTGTATGTAGGAGCCTCGCCTCCCCCTCGAGGGGAGTAAATTTTCATGATGGGCATCTTTCAAAAGAGCTCGCCAATACCTTCAAAACGAATGGTTGAACCATCGATCTGCGATAATTTAAAACAAAGATATCGATTTTTTTTAACTTTTAACGAAAAAAAAAAAACTTAAAAAAATCGTATATTTTTTATTTTTATTTATTTATTTATTTATTTTAATTTTGAGAATAAAATGGACATTTTTGGATATTTAGTGTTATACTACTTCTCTAATATGGAAATCGTCTGCATTATCATAAAAGATAATTTTTTTAAATAATAATTTTAATAAACTATTTTTTAAAAACAGAATTATTTTTTAATAACCGAATTAAATTTTTATAAATATATGTGCATTAATGAAACGGGGACTCACACAGAATTAATTATCATATAAAACTCTTCCGAAGCCTAATTTGAATTGTTTAACGTAGGTTTACATAACATCGTTATCTTACCTCTTAATCTCCAACCTGTATTTATAGTATTAAATTTCAGGGTAAGAGATAGTCGTGTGAGTGACACACCAGATTATTTTTTTCTGCGTCTGAAATAAATATATGTGATGATATTAATAAATTAATAATCAGTAGTTGGGAAAAAATAATAATAAAAAGAATCATAACCAAATACTTTACTAGGAAACAAATTTTTTTATGTGGAACACTCATAAAAATAAGATTTTCGAGTTTATAAACTACAATAATAATAAAACGTATTTACCTCTGCAAAGTAAACCTTTTTTTTTTTTTTTTTTTTTTTTTTTTTTTAAGCACAACATTTTTTCCGAGTCAAACATTTTTAATAACTTTATTTTATTTTTTACTTTTTTATATATTTTTTTTCACATTAAGTTAAATTTTATTTTAATTATGAGTGCAAGGCTATGGTGCAAACTTCAAATTATTCCGATGCTAAGGAGAACAGAAGAGATATCATTAGGCAATTTTCTGAATTATATATTTGCTATGTACGTATAGTTATTCTTAAATATTGGCAGATGTCTATATCAGTATTTCGTAATTGTGCAGGAACGTTTAAAGCAATTTTTCCACGTATAGCACCATATTCTTTGTAGGGTTAAGACATTAATTTTTTATTCGGAGAACGAGATGACAAACTTTCTGTTCACGCATGTTTAATATGGACAAAATCACAAGTTATAACTTAGGTACATATATATACATATATATATATATAAGTTACTTAAACTACTTCATACTAAAAACTGACGCTATGTCAGTGCAAACAAAGTATGGGTTGATACCAACAAATACCTATTTTGTTACGTTCAATTTGGCCAAAAGACTAACACATATATAAAAAAAAAAGTAGAATACACCGCAAATAATATCGATCATTTATTTTTCAGACGATATTTCTTTAAAGAGTAATTTTCTTTTAGTTGATCATAATTACATATTGGCGAAAACTACTCTACAAAAAAAGTGGTGTGAAAAAATATGGGTACAAAGTATGACACAGAATAAATTAGAAATTTTTTCAGGTCTGCATAGAGGAACAAGGAATTTCAGTTATGCTCTGCCTTTCCATAAATGACCGGGCACTTTCGATTTTAGTCGTTTTTTAAAATATCTCAAAAAGTTCTAAACATATCATATTGAAACTTGAGGGGTGTAAAGAAAATGTTATACCTCATACATTTCAGATAAAGTTTTGCGCCTAAAATGAAAGTGGGACCATTAAAAAATTAAAAAAAAGGAAAGTGTTTGGTGTCAACCTGTAAAAACTAATGCTTGAAATGGGATGTGGCTGTAGCCTGTAAACATGAGGTTCTTCCTAATTATTTGTAAACTTTATTATGTCTCTAGCACATGTAATTAGGTAGCTATAAAGGTTTCTTTAAAAAATTTCAAAAGAAAAAAAAATAACTTTTTAGCTATAACACCCAAGGTATTAAACCCAGCGCAAAGCTATTTTCAAGGAACTTAACATACAATATTAAACACAGCATAATAGAATGAACAGGAAAAAATATTAAATATTTAATAAAATATGAGCATTTTTACTAAATAATTTTTAATTGCGCATGCGAAAGATTTAGCGAAATTTCTTTTTCATAATTTAATAGCCAAATGTATTGAGCTACTTATATAAAAACTACAAACAAGTTTCCTGTAAACCCAAAAAGGTTCTACACCATAGAATTAAGTGCTGTTCAGTTGCTCTCGAAAGAAAGCTAAACTATAAGGGGTTTTACTTACCTTTTTGTTTTGATTTGAATACTAGTAAAACAGATTTCGATGATTGTAAATAAATATTGAGAAAAACCCTTATACATTTCTTATTTTTAGGAACAGCTGAAATTCAGTTCATTCTATGCCGTATAACTTTTTCAGTTTTCATGATGCTTTTTGGGGTATATAAGTAGCTCAATACATTTGGCTCTTAAATTATGAAATAAATTTCGTTAAATCCTACGCATGCGTATTTAAAATTTATTTAGTAAAAATGCTCATATTTATTATATATTTAATATTTTTTTTTCATTCTGATTGCAGTAGGCTGTATGTATGCAGATTGCAGTATATGTCGAGCTTCCGGCTTTGCACTGGATTTAACATTTTACGTGTTGCAGCTGAAAAGGTGAATTTTTTTTTTTGCAATTTTTTTAAATAAATCTTTACATCTCCCTGATTACATACGGCAGAGAAATAAAAATTTATACAGATAATAAGAAAGACCCTCATAATTACATACTACGGCCAGATCGCATTTCATACATTACTTTTTACAGGGTGTTGCGAAACATTTTTTTATTTTATTTTTTACTGCTTTCCCTTTCACTTTCGGCGCTAAACTTCAACTAAACTATATGATGTATAAAATGTTCTTTATACTCTTGAAGTTTCAAGTTATCATACAGTATATATATGAAACATGCAGCTCATTTAATTGCATTTTTTTTTTTTTTTTTTTTTTTTTTTTTCTTTACTTTACGAAAAATGTTGTTTTAACTCTGATACTTAGAAGAGTTTAATTAATATTTTGAATAACATGTATAAATTTTGTGGACAATTTCAACTTGCATTACTTACATATAACAATATTCTTGAAAACCCCATAAAATATTTGCAGTCAATGTGAATTTTTTTTTGAGATCTTGCCATTCTTGCATTAAACTTTCATGAAAAATACCTCAAGGGAAATATTAAAAATGTTTGTGATATATTCATAAATTTTTACAGCAATAAAATCCCATCTATAAAAGTATATATCAGTAAAATGTTATTACTGAAAATTTATCCTAGTGATTTATGGTTTAATTTTGTGATGCAAGTGAAATGACTTTATACTGATTCCCAAGAAAACAATTTTATTTATTTTATTTTATTTTATTTATTTATTTATTTATTGACTACCAAAACGAGTTAATCTGATGTAAAACGTTTAAATTTTCTAAATTTATGTGTCAAGTGAATTCAATAATAGAATATCAGCATTTCTATGAATGAGCATATAAAGACAAAAGTGAAACGATATCAGATATTTGTAGTGTTAAGATTAACATTATCAAGGGAATAAAATGCACAGTTTAACATGTATCTCAAAGCCCGAATTTTCTGAAAAATGAATATGATAGGCTGAAGTATTTCTTAAAAGAGTATCGAATTTTGAAATTTTCTAAAATATGCGAAGTATTCAAATTATGATAATATTTTGACCGCGTGTGTCGAAAATATAACTCCTTTAGTTTCTTTGTTTGTGATGAAATTTTCAATTTTGATTTTTTAAATTACATGTACAAATTATATAAAATGAAGAAATACAATAATTCAGTTTTTTCACTCTTTCAGCTAAAAGTGTCTTGGAAAGATTTTTGCAACACATATTGAAATGATTAGATTTTTTTTTTTTTTTTGTAATCTTAAAGAGTTTATTATTAACTTTTTTATACTTTTATTGTTTTTCTTTAAAAATGTAGTATATGTAATTTATCGTTATTTAGAAAAAAAATGGCATTTTTTTCTTTCTTTTTTATTTAAATCAAGTAAACAAATAACATTGCGCTGCAAGAGAAAAAAAAAAAGAAGAAGAAGAAAGAAAAAAGAAAAAGAAATCGGACCCTGATACCACTTTTGCTGATTTTTATGTCAAATGACCTCATGAATCAGAATATGGCACCCATTTTGCCCGATCACCCACCGTTTGTTCAGAATGCCACCTTCCTCTTCCAATTTTTATCACTGTTCGGCAATTTTATGGCAGTGAATTAGATTTGGAGAATGGGAAATAATAATTTTAACATTAAAAAAAAAGTATAATAAATAATAATAATAATTGATTTATAAAATATAGTAAATGTAGTATATAATTTCAGTGGCAAATCCCCTCCCACCTAAATTTTTCTCTTGCTACAACTGTTTATGTTTTAGAATTTTCTAACTGTGTAGCCCATCAGAAGATATTTAACGGTTAAAATAATCCTTTCCTCCCACAGAAACCAAATTTATAGCCAAAACTTTACCAAAAAGGGATAAAAGTAGGGGGGCGTTCCTAAAAAAGGTGGGTAATAGGACAAAATGGGCGTCATATCCGAATTCAGGAGGTCATTTTACATAAAAATTTGCCAAAATGGTTTTGGAAACCGATTTTCATGCAAAGCAATGTAATTAAATAACTATTCTTATAACGTATTATGTCTCAATTCTTCCAAGTAGTAGTTATTTCATATTAACAATGTTGATTTCTTTTACATAGATTAGAATGCAAATCGTTTTAATAATATATTTTCTTTGTGTAAAATTTTCAATACAATTGTTCTTGAAAAGAAAAAAAAAAAATAATGAAAAGTGGTATTAAATGTAAAGATCAATTACTATTTTGTAAACTTTTGATTGTGAATGAGTTATAATATTAATTATAATCTAATTACTCGAATTATGTTTAAGAAATTCACTTCTATCTTACATTTAAATTTTAAAATTACGAGGAAACAAAACGCAATTTATTAGAAGATACAAAATTGTCGTTGTATTCTCCTATAACTCGGAATCGGAATATTGTACGGAATGAGTAAATTGAGCGCCTAATTACGGAAACATAAAATTCTCCAGACAAAATTCTAAAACATCTCTATACAAACATAGAGAGATATTCCGATCAGATTCTGAGTAAAATGATTTTCCGTATCATATTCCGAATATGGAATAATATGGCCTATAATTTATACTTATCTTTATCGTTTATAAACATGATAAAATAATACATACAAATACATTTATTTCCTTTGTGTTCTTTAACACAGTTTTAGTATATTGCGTACAATAAAAATTAACTCATAAAAAAAGGGATAATCCCCGCTCTTATTACATAACATCATTACTCCCCCCGAAACACGAAATAACGATTGATCAAATCTTACTGAATCATTTTTAAAACATTTAAAATTTTTTGTTAAAACTAGTATTCACAATTTTAATGTATTTATAACAAAGAGTCGGAAAGACATACGTCTACTGTATTTTTAATGTTTAAACCAAAAAGCTGTTTTTCCAAAAATAATACCGGCACATTCTAAGCGTATGTAATCAATAAATCAAATTTTCATATTTTTTTTACAAATATGTTGAATTTTGATTAATGTAGGAATTCGCGCCCGCAATGTCAGTTGTCATGTAAGATTTTTTTAAACTGGACAAACCCTATTAGGCCCACGAGCGGCCGAGCGTCCTGTGCTCAAAGCAGGTAGATATAAAGCACTGGGTTAGATCCCAGGTCACACTCTTCGGTCTAGCCGTTCGGAATTTTCCATGGTTTTCTCTAAAACGTGCGTAAATACGAGATAGGAACACCTAGAATGACCCCTATGGAGGGCAATTCCCCTCAGGCCTAGAACCGTAGTGCGGTCAATCGGCTTTAATCCCACAACCCAACTCAACCTTCTTAACAAATGCAAATTTTCAGAATTGCTGTGTAACATTGGAAGTTTAAGAAAATGGTACGACCTGGTTAATGCAGTTTTATGGTTTCATTCATCCATAAAATCCAGAAAAAAATTTGATCTTGTTTTGATAATTAATTTAGACAAGGCATTTTCAGCATTGTTGATGGCATCTTGCCTTCAATGATATTTGAAAAATAAAATTGGGAAACTTTACCAAACGGCGTTAAACATAACATCTCCCATGTCCACTTAAAATATTTTTAACGTATGGTGTACAATATCATGTATACAGACAGGCAGTTTTACTTACTGAGGTCTAATTCTGTTTTTTTTTTTTTTTTTTTAATTCAACCAGCTTGAATATTTACAATATTTAAGATTAAAAATACTAAAGATTGTAATTAACTTCAGAAAGAGCGGCGAAGCGTCCATGGAAGCGATGGAAGCAGCGCATCCCCTATTTAAGATTTTTAAAACGTAATCAAGTAACGTCGCCTCGTCGAAAGACTGAATTGATTCTTCATCTGTTTTTGGAAGAGCTTCGCTTCGGCGCTTCCATAATTTTCTGAACCATGCTTCGCCCCTGTTCAGAAACGCACATCTACGCGACAAAAGTTTAAACCTCTATTTTCCTTCTATTTTCTCAAAATCTTATATAAGATAGTCAAACAATTAGATCTTGTCTATGAAATTTGACTGGAAGCTTTCAACGCATATTGAAGAAAGGTTTCTTCAGTACATTGCTTATCTCTCTTTAATATTTAGCACCCTTCCAAAATCATATCATCAGACGTCCTTTGTTTTTCAGCAGAAACTTCTACGACACGTACATTATAACAAACTTTGTCAATATAATATTTTGAAAGCAAACCAATACTTCAACTAAATAACACAATGATTAGCAATACTAATATTAATTTTAATTTAAAATTTTTCCTATTTCTATTATTTTACCAAGGTAAAAGTATCCTATTCACAAATGATTTTTATCCTGCATCACTCGAAATCTACACCTAGTGAATCCAAAATGCAAGAAGGGTTGGGTTGGTTGGGTCTAACATAGCACTAATGCTGCACAATGGGTAATTGGCGAAGGTCTGGGACGTACCTTTAAGGTTGTTCCGGAGACACGCCATCACAATTTTGATCCTCCACGGAGGGGATGGCTTCCCCACCTCGATCACCCCCCAGAGGTATAAATTGGATGGGAGCATGGAGGATATTGCGGCCACGATGGATTTTACGTGAACCAGCCACCATTAGTGTACACGACAGTCTTTGCCCGGTTCGAGTATAGAACCCTCAAACTTTTAATTAGGAGCTCGAGGCATGAAAGCTTATAATGGTTTGAAAAATGTTACTGGAGATCTATAATGAAGAAATTTAAAATAATTTTCTGTGTTTGAGTCCCAACAGATGATCTCAAATTTTTGTATAAGAACTTATGGCACGACTAGTTACTACTCGTTTTTACACATGTCCATCACATTCCAAATATTTATGCTGTACAATTTCTTAAAATTTATTTGACAATTACAGTTGATATTTAAAATATAATTAAAAATTTAGCTATTACTGTTAAAATATATTTCTTTTATTTTAAATTTAATTTAATGTATAATTTTTATCTTACTTTTTGTGCATTTTATTTCAAGAATATAAATTATATACATATATTTTTTTATTGAACTGTATTTGAGTAATTCTGTTTATATAATTGTAGTATTAAATCTATTAAAAAAAATTTTTAAACCCAAATTATTGATGTTGATTCGGGTTTGTTACATTTATTTATTATTATATATAAATTTTATCTTTAGAAATGTTTATAAAGAATATAATAAGTTAAATGCATTTTTGAAACAGATTTGCAGAAACTATTCAGTTTATTTTTAATAATTTAAATTTATGATGCAATTAATATTGATTTTATGAGTAATCGAATTTAAATATAATTATACCGAAAGAAAAACTCAAATTTGTTATAACTACGGAAATGAATTTATTTTTAGTATAAAAATTGCATACGCTATCAGTTCTTCTTAAATGAAGATAAAAGATTACAACATCCTGTCAAAATAATTCCTTCTTCATTGTAGTTACTAAAGAGATTGAATTATTATTTGTATAAAGTACAAAGGATTGCTTTTTCTTTTAAATAATCCCAATGTTAAATTAACTCAGTTATCTTCCTAATTGGAATTCAATAATTGAATTTTCGTTAAGTAAGCTTTCGCATATAAAATGAAAAAAAAAAAAAAAATCCTTTTCGAAAACATTTTCAAAAGTATTTCAGACCAATGTTTCAATATTAATTATAAAGTTTCCTTACTAGTGAAACACTTCATTAATTGCAACAGATTATAGTGAATTTGAATTATTTTAAATTTATATGTTGTCAAATGCTTTTGTAAGTTCGAAAAGCCTATGTAAAGATGTTAGATTTTATTAATTTTATACATTTCCCATTATTAAATGAAATCTTTTAAAGCTAAAAGCAATTTGAAATAAATAATCTAACGTGTCACTCATACGACAGTCTCTGACCGATCTTTTCAATACTATTGGGTGTAGTAATAAGTTTTAAAACATGTGTCAGAGAAATTAATATGTGATTGAGAACAGAGAATAATACTTTTATTCATCAATATAATATCCATCAATTTTTAAATACCTTTTGCCAATGATCGAGCAATTGACGGATGCCAGGTGTGTAGAACGATTCGTGTTTTCATGAGTTCGTCTACCCATTTTCGTAATCGTCCACTGTCCAGAAGTGTACTAAAGACGAGATACCATTCATCGACTAAAACAATCAGTAGTTCGAAAAGCCTGTGTATGAGCTATACGCCGGTATTCCAAAATTTATCAATCAACCATTGGTAAGGCTCCCTTGACAGGTTTTGCAACACGAGTCCTTGCGTTATCAAGGAGCAATTTCACAGGGCGCAAATCTTTGTCAGTAGATGGTTGTTTTCGTCTTATATTCTGGTTTAAACGCAGGATTTCTTGCTTTTTGCATTCAGTAGTAGCAGTTACATCAAGCTCCGACCTTCGTAATGTATCACACACATCACATCCCACTGAATGTATGGAAGATTTTTTTTCCCAATGAATGTTTCATATTGGCCTTGATATTGTTGCTCAGCCAAGATTCACCAAATGTTTTTTGTGTTTCAGATTGTCAGAACATATTCTTTCTTCATCTCCGATATTGATTTTCTATATGAAAGATTTTTTGTGTTCCCTATTCAGCAAATTCATGCGATGCAAGACACGATCACCCTTATTACATTGGCTTAATGCATGCAGTACTCTTCCTCCTGGTTCCTACTGCATGTAAACGATTAATTATCATTGTTTGTGATATTCTTAATTCTATGGTTCTGAAACATTGTGATTTGCAATTCAGAGGCATCTTCTATGAAGAGTACTTTCAAATTCGCATACTTAGTCTTCAGTCTAACGCCGCTACGTTTTCGATCGGTAACACCAAACTCGTCAACTTTGAAATCGAAATTCGCGTATGCTTTTCGATACGCTATCTTTACCGAGAACAGAACAGATTAATTAAAATGCTTTTTCGGAACTATTTCCTTGGCAAAACCTACAACGAACGCAGAGACGAATAAATGGCATGTGGTATGACATCTTTCAACCCTCAAAATGTCAACTTTTCTTTCAGTTTCTGCGTCGGTTTAATAACTATGAACCATTCCTACCTCAAGACATAGGTACACTGATTGATGTATTATTTCGCAGTAGATGTCGCACAAAATTCGCTTTACAACTTCTTACTACGCCCAATGTAAAGACAAATTGTAGATTAAGGCTTAAGATAAAAAGTACTGTATATGAACCTACATTGAAAACAACTTAAAATATGTATAGGAACAGTTTTATTTGATATATAATGCTGTTTGAGGTAGGCTATAGGCTCTTCAATTTCAGATTATTATAGTATCTACATATATACATGCATAGTATATATATATAAATATGCAGTTGAATATCGTTAACGTGAATCTCAACGGGGATAAAAAATAATATTCATGTTATCAGTGGTTCATGCTATCAGTAACTAATCTCCACATAACTAAACTAATCTTCATTTTGACGGAGATTATGGAAAACGTTGATATTAAAGGAATTCACGTTAACAGTGTTCACGCTAACGAGGTTCTACTGTATATATAAAACGAAATTGGCATTAAATTTAATGTTTAATCCAAATTATTCAGACAACATTCACCCGCAACGCGCCTTGAAAATTACCATTATAGATCAGGTTTTTCAAGGGGTAACCTGATATGAACTTAGAATACCAAATTTAAAATTTCTACAATTGCTTGTTTTTAAGTTATGCTGCTAACAGACATACATGCAGAAAAACTTCTAAGAATGAAACTTTCGTATTCATATGACCTCAAAAAGCGATATTATGAAGAAAAAAAAAAGAGAGCTGAAAAATGAAAATAAAAAGTACTTTGTTTACAGTATAGATTTGAGAAATTAATTTCATTCCTACATAATTTTTGTCGACATAGGAAAATGTAATAGAAAACTTCCATCAATTACATTCTATCGGAAAAATGCAATAAAGAAGAACGTTTTCGCTTAATTTTTGCTAGAATTACGTATTGTCTATAAATTACTTGCATATCACATCGATGACTTAAATTTAGTGTTATATAAAAGTACATAACAAAGCCTGAATTGTAATTTCAAAGTAAAGCCAAATATATTTTTAAATTTCTTTGAATCATATTGAAATTATCTAAATTTCTCTCTTTCTTCTCTGTAAAAGAATGGTGCATTTCCTTAATACCAAAATCCAATTAAAACATGCTTTACGCATTTAATAACAATATACATTCATTTAATTTTGTCTAGTAAAACTTATAGATAGTACATTGTTTTACCAGACTTATAGATATTACCAGAAATTTCCCCATCGACATAATGTATGTGAATTATCTTATGTGTCCCTGTATACGAACCATTTGCTTGAACTCAACGAAAAATTTAAGTTACCATACCTATATAATGTAGATTTAGAATATCGATAATAATCTTCAAGTTATTATTTGTTCTTGAGAAAAATGCATATTGGTAACATACATACAGACACACCAAAACACACACACACAGAACAAGAGAGAAAGAGAGACGAACATCTAAAACATGCTTTTTGGATTCAGGTGTATTTGTATTCCGTTTTTGAAGGTTTATTTTGGATTCAGTTTTTGTTATAATTTCATGGTTGCAGCAACCGTGTAAATAAAACAAAAACTCAATTTTGAAAATTTGACTACAAACAACACTTTTTCTGTCATACATGGGTAAGAAAGGATTAGAAAAAAAAAAAAAGACAATGGTGAAACATACACATTGTTAAATATTGTTGAATATTTAATTGTAGATATATGATTATTGAAACAATTAAAAATTCTTTGAATTGAATGTCCTTACATTTACATTTGATTGTTGGTAAGAATACACTGTTGCGAATAATAACTCTGCATTGTTAACTAGGTTTCATTTATCTTTTATAGCAAAACTGCTAGATGAGATATCGTTATAAAATCTCTCTATACAGTTTTGATTGATTATCTGCTTCTTTTTCTATTTTCGCAAAGTGTCTTGTTTTTTAAATACCGATTTGTTTGTTTTGGATTTGATATTTCTTTGCATTTGATTATGGAATGTCTAATAAGTTTATGTACAAGAATTAAAAATGCTCTATCTTATTAGAATGAGTCCAGAAAGAAAAAGGAAATTGTTAAACAAATGATGGAATAGCTATAGTGTTTCTCCACAACTGAATTTCGATATTTATCTTTTGCGATTATGGAGAAATGCCATTTTTTTCAAATGGTTGTCATGGATTCCATGCGTAAACAAAAGCAAAATACGTTTTTTAAAATGGTGTAAAATTATTTAAGCTTATTTTAAAAAAATAAAGAAAATTGACATATTTAAAATTGACTTACCTCACTATTCATCATAAAAGATCTTTCTAAATTTCGCTACTTCAAAGCTTATGAATATGTATAAATACATAAGTATATGCTTCCCGTACATTTATACAGTTCAAATGTTCTACCGTTAACGATAAAATACGATTGTAAAAATTAAAATTCCATTTACCATTTTTTTAAATTATTTTTAAAACACATTTTTAAAAATAAGTTTCTTTACGTAGCATGAAAGAAACTGGTATGTTTCGGCCACCACAAGACTTTCTTCTATATTTTCCTATACAAATTCAAGCAGTAACAAGAAAAAAAAAAAAAAAAAAAAAAAAAAAAAAAATCAGTTTTTTTTTCGTTAAAAGTAAAAAAAATCGATAACTTTCTTTTAAATTATCACATATTTATAGTTCAACCATTCGTTTTGAAGGTATTGACGAGACCTTTCGAAAGATACCCATCTTGAAAATTTACCCTCCCCGGGGGGTACTTCCCCCTAGGGGGGAAAAGCGATGACCCAATTTTTTTCCTAATTAACTACTACTATTATCAATAATTCATATTAATTTCACAATCACAGGTTAAGAATATCTCTCATTATGTACATTTATACGAAATTTTGTCCTATACTGCCAAGTTAAAAATTTAGAAAAATACGATCACAGCGCCACCTGTTGAGCGATTGATCCCCAAATCTAATCAGCCCCAGTTTATGTCAGGGGCCAACTAAATACCAAGTCTAATTAAATTTCGTTGAAAAAAAAAAAAAAATAAAATACGATTTTTTTTCTAAGTTTTGTTTTGTTAAAAGTAAAAAAAATCGATAACTTTGTCTTAAATTATCACAGATTTATAGTTCAACCATTCGTTTTAAAGGTATTGATGAGACCTTTCGAAAGATACCCATCTTGAAAATTTACTCCCCTCGAGGGCGGACTTCACCCCCAGGGGGTGTGGCGAGGCTCCTACACGTACAAAAATTTTTTCCCAGTTGACTATCTCTATTATAAATAATTATTGTAAATTTCATAATGATTACTAAAAAATAATTCTCTTTAAGCACATTTATACAAAATTTTGTCCTATATCACCATGTTAAAAATTTAGAAAAAAGCGGGATGGCAACGCAACCTATAAGACAATTTTTACCAAAAGTTGATAGGCACTAATTCATGTAAAGCTGCAACTACATACCAATTTGTATGAAATTCTGTGCAGTAGTTCCTGAGATACAGTTGCCACAAAATTTTGTCGCACAGACAGACAGACAGACATTTTCTAAAAATAGTCAAATCGTATTCTACAGCTCTCAAAACGTGTAAATCCATCAAAAACCCGAGGTCGAAAATTTTTACGAATCCAATACTTTCTCTATAATACATATAGAAGAAAGTAAAAATCTATGTAACTTATCGATAAGTAATAGACATGTACGTGTTAGTACATGCTTTGTTTAATTAATTCACATTTTTTCAAAAAAATCAAAAACATTTCTCTCTCTCTACATGTAAATAATTCACTCAAAAAAAAAAAAAAAAAAATCCTGATTCACTACTGATAGATGCCATATTTAAAGAAAATATAATAATGATAAATTAAATAAACAAAATAAATTAATAATAAATTAAAAATACGACCGTTTAATATAATGGTACTTCAACAGCTGAAAGGGAATTAGAATAATGAATAATTACTACTTTATAATTAGTTGTTATGGCTGGTTGCCATGGTAATAAAATAAAACAACAGAACGCTAGCTGCTATCAAAAATAAACAGCATGCAGGCTGCCATACATTATATTGCAAGAAATCCAGAACGACATCGTTATCGTTCAAAACGGCGCCAAAGGAAAATCGCCAAATCCAGTTGTGAGGAAATACTATAGTTGTACCCAATAATATTGGATACTTAGAAATATGAAGCCGAAAACTTTACTGGCTTATGGATTCACGCATCAAGTTTGCTGATAATATCAAAGAAAATTTACAACTCAAAACGGAAAATCCTGTAGTTGAAGAAGACGTGAAATTTTGGATTGAGATATAAGTTCTAAAGATTAAAGCTTCATGGTGGCATCGTAAAAATCCAAGTTTGTCTGAAACATTCTAGCTCGAAAACGTCTATACTCAATATATGGAAAATTTATGAGATTACTCACTATCTGCTGTGAAAAACTGGATAAATTTAATCAATTACACAAATAAAATTTATTGAATACTGATATCGAATGCCTCGATGTCCTCGAAGAAAGTATGTCTCTAAATACTGTTTTGTTTGTAATTCTGGATAAAGAATGATGAAAGAAAAGGCAAATGTATGAAGTATTATGAATATTTACTATTAATAACTGCTTCAAACCTTTAAAAATCTCATTATTTACTTATTCCGTATATTTAGGTTAATGTGAGGGCATATTCAAACGATTGTTCCTCGTTTATTATTTGAGTATCTAACTAAAATTTCTGAAATAACTTCTTGATTCTTCTTCTGAGATATATTACATTCAAACTTTAATTTTCTAGTTCTGGTATTCATAATCTCCATAAAAAAAGAAAAAAAAAAAAAGGAGAAGATAAAACCTTGTTTCATGAAATGTTCTTTAACCATTCTAATCTGTTTGTATAAAACATATCTGAATATATATATATATATATATATATATATATATATATGTTCATATATTCATAAAAATTTATTTGAAAACTTTTTAACGACATAAATTTTACTTCTTTTTAATCTGTTGCTTTAGTGGCTTTTATGTATAATTTTATATTCACAAGTATAGAAATATTATTAAAATATAGTTAATCTGAATTCTAAACGATTAATTTTTCTGTACTGTATCTTTGATTTTCGATAGATCAATGGATTCTTGGATATCAATTATCTTAGATGTTTTTGTATACGAACCATTCGCTCGTTCTGAATCAAAATTTTGCTTAGCAATCCTATATGCTACAGGTCTAGAAAACCGAGTTTGGAATTCCTGTAACAATTTGTTTTGATATATTGGGATAACAGTCAGACTTACATACACACAGACAAATATACTTAGTCAGACCAACCACTAAAAACCCCTTTTCGGAGACCTGAAAACTTGTAAATACAACGAAAACTTGATTTAAATAATTTGAACCAAAAACAGTACTTTCTTACACATATATGGGTAACAAATTAAGGTATGTTAAAGTTAAGTTCTAAATAAGAAAAAAAGAAAGAAAGAATTTTAAAAAAAAGTTATTAAATGTACAGAAAACATTGCCTTAAGGAGTAGCACCACTAAAAGTAACGGCCTAAAAAAAGTTTTTTTTTTTTTTTTTTTTTTTTTTTTTATGCTGCGTGTTTTTTTAAAAATCATATTTCGCGAAAAAAGCATTTGAAATTTTGAAATGTGTAAAAGACATGGACAAGTGAAAAACAAATTCTACTTTTTGAAATGCCTGTTGACCCAGACACTAAACTATGGAAATCTATGGAGGTTTTGAAGAAGTTACAATTCAAAAAGTGAGATTTCCCAGAGGGTATCGAGTTGACCGAGACAGACCGAGGTTTTGGGCCACCCGAGGCGCTAGAATAGGAGCTCAGAATTCCATAGAATAATTTTTTTTTCAGGGATTAGACTTTTTTGCATATTTTAGAAGGTTCAAAATATCTTTAAAGAACCAAAAAAAAAGAAGAATTTTTAAAAATTATACAAAATTGTCATCGATTGAAAAGATTAAATAAATCATGCTAGATTTGTAAATCTAAGTACATTACATTTATCTGTATGGTAAATTTTATTAAGAAAGTATTTACTAGCTAAAAATTTTTTTTATTGATTTAGATAAATATGACTGAAATATCTTTAATATCTAAATATGAATTTACTGTTATAACATTGTGACTCTTTCAGCTATTTCAGTGCTAAAATTTAAAGCACCCAATTTTAATAATAATAATAATAATAATAATAAAAAATAGCTACGTTGTTAATAAAAACGCATTACATATTTGTAAAAGATTCAACCACTTAGATATTTTGCCCTTGTTAAAATAATTTGAAGTTAATGTTTACCAAATAAAAGTTTGTATTGTTAAAATAACCTCGACGCAAAATTCTGCAGCTTTGCGATTAGACGTTTTCTTACAAAGTGATGTACATACAAATATAAACATATTCTTTTATTGTATTTAAAGATGAAATAGTTTTTTAATTAAATTAAAACCTTTTATATTTTTATTTATTTATTTATTTTGCATAAATACTTATTAAAAGAATACAACTTAAGTGCCCCAAAATATCATATTTGAAATTTTTTTGTGTAAAATTCTCAAAAAAAAAAAAAAAAAAAAAAAAAAAAAAAAACGGAAAGAAAGAAAGTTTGTGTCTTTTGCATACATTCACCAACTATCAATATTAAACTACACTACTGGCCATTAAAATTGCTACACCAAGAAGGAATAACAATAACGGAATGAAATTTGTTGGACACATACATTATAGTAGAAAGAACAATTAATTAAAATTTCAGAAAATTTGGAGTAATATGTACTGATAAAATAGTACATAAAGCAGCGACCTCTGTGAGCAATAACAACACTTATCTGCCTAGGCATTGAATCGAACAGCGATTGGAGGACATGCGGTCGTCCATTGGCCTGATTAAATGTTGCGCTTCGGAGGCCTTGAACATAGGGCAGAGCGATGGGCCTTAACTCATCAGAAATGTAAAGGCTGGTATTCAGAGTGGCGGGAATGAAAACAAGAGGTGACCGGGACGTGTATCCAATGGTAACACATACCATCAATCCAGGTGTCTCAGTATGCGACTACCAAAATTCTGATTACCCTCAAAACTGCATCACTGATATGGGCGCCATTATTGTGTGATCAACGATGAACCTGGACGCAAGAATTGCGTGAAGTCACTTTTCAGACAAATCACAATCCTGTTTACAGCATCAAGATTGCCTTATCCGTATTTAACGGCATTATGAATAATGCACATTGCCAGCTGAGATTCGACATCATCATACTGTCCATCATTCGCAATGATGTTATGCGTTCCCATTGGATACACGTCTCGATTACTTGATGTTCGTATTCCTGGCACTCTGAACAGCGACCATTAAATTTCTGATGAGTTAAGGCCCGCTTCTCTGCCCTGTATTCGAGGCCTCCGTAGCGCAAAATTTAAGCAAGATAATGCACGACCGCAAGTTGTTTCTATTGTCCGGACCTTCTTTGATACATAATGTGTTCGACTGTTGCTCTGGCCAGCACGTTCTCCTGATCTCGAACCAATGAAAATGACTGTTTAATCGTTGAAAAGCGACTGGCCCCCCACCACTCACCAGTAACTTCAATCGATGAATTGTGGCATCGTGTTAAAACATCATGAAGTGCTCTACCCGTACATGTCATCCAATCGTTGTTCGATTCAATGCCTAGGCCGATATGTGCTGTTATTGCTCACAGGGGTCGCTGCTTTATGTACTGTTTTCTCAGTACATATTGCTCCAAATTTCATGAAATTTTAATTAATTGTTCTTCTTACTATAATGTATGTGTCCAACAAATCTCATTCCGTTATTATTATTCCTTCTTGGTGTAGCAATTTTAATGGCCAGTAGTATACATGCGATCAAATTGTTTAGATTATTATTATTATTATTATTTATACTTTATGTGGAAGATGAATTAGTGAATACAAATAAGTTTTTGAATAAATATGTAAATATTTATCTTCGAATGGGAGAAATTTATTTGCGTAATAAGAATTGTTATTTGAATTATGTCCAAAAGGTGGTTCTGTGTAATTAAATTTTTAATTAGTTTGCTCCCTGTTGCGCTGATGTAATTTCGTATATACTTTTTTCTTTCTTATAACTAATGTAGAATTTGATATGTTTTATTTTTATTATTATTACATTTGGATGAATTTATGTTAAGTGTAGTTTGGTTATTTAATATTCTTTGTTAAATTTAAATATATGTAATATACCTCTTGCGAACCAACAGAAATAGATGCTAAACGGACATGCTATTACCGAAATGACAAAAGAGCAATTGATGCTTTTATTGGCAACTTATTTCAATTTTGTATACGAGTCAGTATCTCTTGATTTATATTTGACATTTATAATATAACTCTAATATATTTATAATATATATATATATTCATAGTATAACTCCGACAATTTCTACAGTGATCGAATGAAAATGTAAGAAAGTGTGATGGAATTTGCCCGTCTATTATTCTCCATAAATTTTCAGAGCAGGGAAAATTGCAAAATTATGGCATTTGTATTTGTATTGTATGGGGAATTTTTGTATTCTATAGGGAGATGTTTGCATCCATGGGGAAATATTTGTATTTTTTTAGAGAAATGTTCTCATTCTATGGGGATATTCACAGGGAAATGAATCAGAAATAAGATGTATATAATTTAGCCACTAACATTAAAAACGGATAACAACCATTAATGTTTTAAAATAAACATTCACCTGACTTTTATTTCAATGATCGCTTGAAATAAAACCGCATAGATAGTAATAATAATAGTAATAATAATAAACTTAAAAAAGAGTTTTTAATTTGTTAATTTCATTGCATAATGCGCTTATTTATATATATATATCTTTTAGAGTTTCAATATATGGGAAAGGGGGGGGGGCAGCATGCTGCATTGACTTATATAAGACAGATTGTTATAAATACTTAGCTTAATGGAAGGTTAAAAATTTTTTTTAATAAGATTAGAATGAGCTTTTTGCTAATATTGATGTCTCATTGGCTCATGAGAGCGCTTTATATTAAAAATAAATCTGCTTATATTTATTTAAATTTATTCGAATAGATCAAACTATAAAAAATGGATATAACGTGTGCATTTTTATTTTAATACAGATTAAAATAATGGATTCTATTAGCAAATTTAAATGACAAACTGGAAGAAATATTTTGTCAAAATTATTCTTGTTAAAATTTACTTGGGGAAAAAAAAAAAAAAAACAGTCTAAGGATTTAAATACACTACAAAATGTATTTTGGAGTCTACAAAAATAAATCTATTAAATATTAACAAATACCTATAAAAAAAAGTAACTATCGTGTAATGACTTTAAAAGAATTATTACCTGAAACGGGACTTTCAATGATGAAAATTATTTACAAAAAAAAAAAAAAAAAAAAAAAGCCAATCGTTTTTCTTCTTTTTTCTTTTTTTATTGCTTTGCAGGCTTTTTATTCTCAAAAATGTTACAAATGTTTCAAGATTATACATATATATATATATACAAGGTGATTCAAAATAACGTGGACAAAATGACACAGTAGCTCAGTCATACAACAAGGATCAAAAATCGCATAGGAACAGAGGGTCGCAACTTCGATCCTGAGTCGCTACAGGGCGTCTAAAATAATACATAACACAAAGAGAAGAAACAAAACCATTACAGATCATTTTATTGATAATTACTCACTCACATGCGAGAAATGCAAGCCAAATGTTGAGCCTACAGGAAAAGCTCAAAGTTTTTGCCAGATGCATCGAGACACGCCTGGCATTTACGTTGCATAGAACGCCACACCTTCTCAAAGATACCATGTGTATCTCGAAAACATCCTGCTGCCACAACGATTCTTCCTTCCAAATCTTCGGGCGTTCCAACAGGTGTTTCATGCACAAGTCCTTTTGAAAATCCCCATATGAAAAAGTCCAAGTGAGTTAGGTCTGGTGATCGTGGTGGCCATGCGATTGGTCCACCACGACCAATCCAGCCGCCAGGAAAAGTAGCCTGCAGATGTGCTCTGACGCCTGTGCTGAAATGTGCAGGAGCTCCATCCTGTTGAAATCGAATGCGTTAACGAATAGGCATCGGAACATCATTCAGCATTTCTGACAGAACCTCTTGCAAGAATGTTAGAAAAATGGGACCTTTAAGTCTTTCTGGGAGAATGTACGGACTATGTAAACAGTCTCCTACAATGCCAGCCCCGACGTTAATGGAAAATTTTCGTTGGGCGCCGTGAGGACGTGTAGCATGAGGATTTTCATCCGCCCAAGTATGCAGGTTGTGAAAGTTCATCACACCCTCTAATGAGAACGCAGCCTCATCCGTGAAGAGAACACTTGCTGCGAAATTTCGGTCTGCAGCACTTTCTTGCAAAAACCACCGTGCAAAATCCATACGATTGTTGTAGTCTCCCGGTTCCAGTGCCTGGACGCGTTGTAAATGATAAGGACTTAGTCCTTCGTCGAGTACAATGCGCCAGATGGTAGCTTGGGGGATATGGATCTTTCGGGTTACAACTCGTGTACTCGTTGAAGGATTACGCTGGAGTTTATGGACAACTCTTTCTTCTGCATCAACTGTCCGAGTTATTCGTTGGCGACCAGCATCTGGCTTGTGCACAACGAACGAGGCTGTTTCACACAATCGTCGATGCAGAGTGGCAAAGAAGGAGCTTCTAGGCATCTTTCTATCAGGATATTTCTCACGATACATTCGCAAGGCTTCTCGTCCATTGCAGTTGGCCATGCCGTATATTAAATGCATGTCAGCCACTTCGCGGTGCGTGTAACTAGCCATGTTGCGCCGAACGTATCCACAGCTCGAACGAAGACAATCTCCGTTTGCTCAGCTCGTGTTTGTATCGCAACGCTCTCTCGTGGCTCTAGCGCTCTCTACAGGCGTTTGCGACCCTTTGTTCCTATGCGATTTTTGATCCTTGCTGTAAGATTGATCTACCATATCATTTTGTCCACGTTTTTTTTAATCACCCTGTATATGTATAACCTCTGAATAATCTTACACAGCATGTTTTTTTATATGAAATTTCGTTTTCATAGTCATATTTTATTTAAATTACTAATTTAGACATCGATGTATGAAAGTGAACAAAAAATATGAAATACTAAATAGTAAATTCTTACATTCTAAAAAAATTAAAAAAATAAATAAAAATAAAAAATAAAATAAACACATAATGAAATTTCATTGTTAGTTGTTTTAAGGTCGTTTGACTACGCTAGGGTCCTAGGCCTATGGACGGAGTGTCGTTTGTGGGGGAATTTTTTAGGGTCCTAGACCGTATTTACGCGAGATTCAGAGAAAACCACGGAAAACTCCGAACGGCTAGGTCGACGAACTCGACCTGAAATCGAAGTTGGCATTTCCAGTCTATAGTTTTGACCTTATAACTACTCGACCGGGGCAATAAAACTTTTTGATTTTCTAGACTGACTTAGCAATGTGTAGTTTTAATTAATTTATATAACATAATATATATATATATATATATATATACGATTTTCCCAGAGTTCAATATTACTTGATATTTCATCAAGTTATTTCTAGTTATTTAATATTTCATAATACTTATTCTTCTTAATACTATATCTAGTTATTTAATATTTCATAATACTTTTACTTGCAAAACAAAATATAATCTAGATGCAAAACATTTACAGATTTTATAAAATTCATGTGCATGGATTTTAAAACGGATAAAATTATATTAAATAAAATAAAAATTAAATATATAGAAAGATGATTTTAATTAAATTTTTTAATTATTCGATAAAATAAGTTACAATTTACATCATCTTTTAAATTAAACTAACAAAAATAAATTACGATAACACAATAAATTACGATATATTTTCTAAATATGAATAGATCTGTGCAATACATTTTACTGTTAAAGAGTGACTAATTAGCTCATATTAGACTAATTTTGAAAACAAATAATTTTTTCATTAAAATACAAACACACAAATCTTAAGTTAATTAACATTTACCATGTATAATCTTATTTGTCAATGACAATGACCGAAATGATTATTCAAAGACATAAAACAAATGATTTAATTAACTAATTAAGATATAAATCCTTCAGAACAATTAAATAATAGGAATGACGATTCATGGATTAAATGTATTAATCAATGGAACAAATGATATGCTTTGGAAAAGTGATAGCGCAAAACATAGTGTAGATAGGATTAAATTAATTGTTTTATATTTTAATTAATGTTGAATAGAAAGTAATATGAAAATGTTGAAGACATGAAACATTTACTACAATATATTTAATAAAATATATTCTGAATGTTAAGATGTATCTTAATTCGATTGTTATAGCTCTAATAATAATTAAAAAAAAAAAAAAAAAAAAAAAAAAAACACCACAAAATTAGCGTTTAAAAGTAATAAGTACAAAACTTTGAATAAACGCCATAAAACACAATAAACTCGCAACAATGTTTTCGAGTCGAAAGAACACACTACCCTTCGTCAGGCGAGTAAATTAGGCATGAGTGCTGCTAACAAAATAGTGCGTTGCCGCTTTGTTTGGAGCATTCGTGCGTACTTTGTTCGCCTCACGAAGAGTTGTGTATTTTTTTGGCCGAAAACAATTGTTGCGAGTTTATTATATTTTGTGGTGTTTATTCAATGTTTTGCATCTATTATTGTTATAGCTCTGTACAATATTATCGAAATCTCTAAATTCTCAGTTAAAACTCACTTTCAATAATTTGAACCAAAAACAATACTTTCTTTACTATGTATGGTTTACCAAATTAGGATACGTTAAAGTTAAGATCTAAAAAAAAAGAAAGAGAAGTTAAAAAAGTTATTAAATGTACAAGGAAACATTGCTTTACAAAGATTATTAAAGCATGCTAAATTCATAAATCTAAGCACTTTAAATTTCTCTGTACGTTAAAATTTATTAACAAAGTACTTACAAACAAAAAATTCTATATTTATTGATTTAGACAAAGATGACACAAATAAATTAATAATTATCTCTAAATTGAAATTTACTTCTATGACGTTGTAATCTTTCAGTTAATTCAGTGCTTTTATATGTATATATGTACATTCTACAATAAATTGGGCTTGAAGGGCCAACAGCCACCCTCAAACAGAATTATATATCAAATAAAACATTTGCTATACATATTTTAAATTGTTTTCAATGTAGATTAATATACAGTACTTTTTAACTTATTCCTTAATGTTTATAGGAACACAATTTTAGTTGAACAAATTTAGCTGTATTGTTAATCAAAACGCTTTAAAAATTTGTAAAATATTCAACTGCGTAAATATTGTGAGCCCATTAATTTTTTTTAAAGTTGCTATTTACTAAATAAGGGATTGTATTGTTAAATTAACTTCCCTCAAGTATTTGCCTAAAATATCATATCTGAATTTTTTATGCGTAAAATTCTGAAAAATAAAGTTTATGTCTTTTGTGTATATGCACCTATTAAAAATATTTCTATTAAACTACGCGAGAGCAAATTGCTTAGATTAGCATTTCAATTGTTATTATTTTTATACTTTATGTGATGAATTAATGAATAGAAATTAATTTTCCCAAAATATCATATCTGATTTTTTTATGCGTAAAATTCTGAAAAATAAAGTTTATGTCTTTTGTATATATGCACCTATTAAAAAATTTTCTATTAAACTACGCGAGAGCAAATTGCTTAGATTAGTATTTCAATTGTTATTATTTTTATACTTTATGTGATGAATTAATGAATAGAAATTAATTTTCCCAAAATATCATATTTGATTTTTTTATGCGTAAAATTCTGAAAAATAAAGTTTATGTCTTTTGTATATATGCACCTATTAAAAAAATTTCTATTAAACTACGCGAGAGCAAATTGCTTAGATTAGTATTTCAATTGTTATTATTTTTATACTTTATGTGATGAATTAATGAATAGAAATAAATGTTCGAATAAATATATAAATATTTATCTTCGAATGGGAGATATTTGTTTGAGTAATAAGAATTGTTAATTGAATTAATTGCAGAAGACGGTTCAGTATAATTCAATTTTTAATTAGTTTTCTTCCTATTGTACTGATGCCATTTAGTATACACTTTTTCTTTCTTATAATTAATGTAATTCATTTAGAGTTTGAAGTGTTTTGTTATTATTGTTATTACATTATTATGAATTTATGTGAAGCGAAGTTTGGTTATTTAATACTTTTTTTATTTAAATATATGTAATATATCTCTTACAAACCAATAGAAATAAATGCTAAACTGACATGTTATTACCGAAAGCTAAGAAGAGCAAATGATTCTTTGATTGACAACTTATTTCAATCTTGTACACACGTCAGTATCTCTTGATTTATAGTTGAAATATATTTATAATATAACTCCGACAATTTCTATAGTGATGGAAGGAAAATGTGAGAAACTCTGTAAAATATTTCTGTAAAAATAAAGCACTTTTTTAAACATAAATACAACATAGGTTGCTGCATATTTTTACTGCTAGTTCTGTAAAAATAATTGAAGACTGGTTACTTCACATTGTGTTGTAAGTCGGTATCAAAAATTTTCCAGAAGTCTTTTGGTGCGTATGACATGATTTATCAACCAATCAGTTTTGATTTTGACCTTCTGTTTTTGTAAAGAAAAGTCATTGTGAGCTCAACGGCACGATTGGCAAAGTGCTGGCCTCTAGAACAGAATATAATAAGTTCGAATCCCGGACTATCCAAGACCGTTTGCTCCGCATTAAAAAATAAATAAAGTAAATTATAATTGTAAAAAAAACAACAAACAAACAAACAAATAAGTTGCTTTGTGTTGTGGATTACTCACTGCACGCGTGTGTAATAATTGCAGGAAATATTTTTAAAGCATGCTGTGAAAATTACAGCACACGTGAGTAAAAATCCCATCAAATTTATTTTACTGCACATTGTAAGAATACAGCACAGTGAGTAGGCAATACTTTTACCAGCACACTGTGCTGTAATCTAATACAGAAAATTCTTACAGCGAAAAGTGATGGATTTTTATCTGTCCATTATTCGTCGAAAATTTCCTCACACGTGATCAGTGCAGGGAAAATTACAAAATTATAACGTTTGTATTTGTGTTGTATGTGGAAATATTTGTATTCTACAGATGCATATTCTTATCCTATGGGGATATTAAGATAGAAAGGTGGAACCAGAAATCACATGTTGTATATAATTTAGCTTCGAACCCCGAAAACGGATAAGACCCATTCATGTCTTCAAACAAATATTCATCTGACTTTTATTTTATAGATAATAATAGTAATAATAATAATAGTAATAATAATAAACAAAAGGAAAAGTGTTTTTAATTTGTTAATGGCGATGCATAACGCACATAATATATTTATTTATTTAACTTTTACACGTTTCAATATATGGGAAAAAAAGGGATTCAGCATTCTGCAGTATCGTATATAAGACAGACTGTTGTAATAACTTAGTTTATTGTAAGTTAAAAAATATATTTAAATAAGTTTAGAATAATCACCTTTTTGCTAACATGGATGTATCATTGGCTCATGAGACCGTTTCGTAAGGTATTCCAAAGAAAGACCCTTCGTGGGGTACTTTCTGAGGGGAACTATACTGTATTTACGCCAGTTGCGGAGAAAACAATGTAAAAATTCGATTGGCTAGGTCCAAGTGCACGACGTAAAATCGAACCAGACATTTCCCGTAACATATACCATGTATAATTTATTTGCCAATGGCAATGACCGAAATGATTATTCAAAGGCATAAAACAAATGATTTAATTAACTAATTAAGATATAAATCCTTCAGAGCAATTAAATAAGAGGAATGACGATTCATGGATTAAATGTGTTAATCAATGGAACAAATGATATTCTTTAGAAAAGTGATTGCGCAAAACATAGTGTAGATAGGATTAAATTAATTGTTTTATATTTTAATTAATGTTGAATAGAAAGTAATATGAAAATTTTGAAGACATGAAACATTTACTACAATATATTTAATAAAATATATTCTGAATGTTAAGATGTATCGTAATTCGATTATTATAGCTCTAATAATAATAATAATAAAAAAAAAAAAAAACACCACAAAATTGGCGTTTAAAAGTAATAAGTACAAAACTTTGAATAAACGCCATAACACACAATAAACTCGCAATAATGTTTTCGAGTAAAAGAACACACTACCCTTCGTCAGGCGAGCAAAGTAGGCATGCGTGCTGCTAACAAAGCAGTGCGTTGCTGCTTTGTTTCGAACACTCGTGCGTACTTTGCTCGCCTGACGAAGAGTTGTGTATTTTTTCGGCCGAAAACAATTGTGGCGAGTTATTTTATGGTGATATTTTATGGTGTTTATTCAATGTTTTGCATCTATTATTGTTGTAGCTCTGTACAATCTAATCGAAATCTCTTAATTCCCACTTAAAACTCACTTTCAATAATTTGAACCAAAAACAATGCTTTCTTCACTATGTAAGGTTTACCAAATTAGGATACATTAAACTTAAGATCTAAAAAAAAAAGGAAGAAATTTTTTTTTTAAGGTTATTAAATGTACAAGGAAACATTGCTTTACAAAGATTATTAAAGCATATAAATCTAAGCACTTTAAATTTCTCTGTACGTTAAAATTTAATAACAAAGTACTTACAAACAAAAATTTTTATATTTATTGATTTAGACAAAAATGACACAAATAAATTAATAATTATCTCTTAATTGAGATTTACTGCTATAACATTGTAATCTTTCAGTTACTTCAGTGCTTTTATATGTATATATGTACATTCTACAATAAATTGGGCTTGAAGGGCCAACAGCCTCCCTCAAACAGAAATATATATCAAGTAAAACTGTTCCTATACATGTTTTAAATTGTCTTCAATGTAGGCTCATATACACTACTTTTTAACTTACTCCTTAATATTTATAGGCACGCAATTTTAGTTGAAGAAATTTCGCTGCATTGTTAATCAAAAAATTTGTAAAATATTCAACATCGTGAATATTGTGAGCACATTAAAAAAAATTTTAAGTTGCTATTTACCAAATTTTGTTTTGTATTGTTAAATTAACTTCCCTGCAAAATTTGCCCAAAATATAATATCTGAATTTTTTATGCGTAAAATTCTGAAAAATAAAGTTTATGTCTTTTGTATATACGCACCTATTAAAAATTTTTCTATTAAACTACGGGCGAGCAAATTATTTAGATTATTTTAATTGTTATTATTTTTATACTTTACGTGATGAATTAATGAATAGAAATAAATTTTCGCATAAATATATAAATATTCATCTTCGAATGGGAGATATTTGTTTGAGTAATAAGAATTGTTAATTGAATTAGTGCAGAAGGCGGTTCAGTATAATCCAATTTTTAATTAGTTTGCTCCCTATTCTACTTATGCCATTTAGTATACACTTTTTCTTTCTTATAATTAATGCAATTCATTTGGAGTTTGAAGTGTTTTATTATTATTGTTATTACATTTGGATGAATTTATGTGAAGTGAAGTTAGATTATTTAATACTTTTTTATTTAAATATATGTAATATATCTCTTGCAAACCAATAGAAACATATGCTAAACGGACATGTTATTACCGAAATCTTAGAAGAGCAAAATATTCTTTCATTGACAACTTATTTCAATCTTGTACACACGTCAGTAACTCTTGATTTTTCGGGGTTCGAAGCTTGATTTGAAATAGATTTATAACTCAAACAATTTCTGTAGTGATGGAATGAAAATGTGAGAACCAAAATATTTCTGTAAAAATAAAGCACTTTTTAGATATAAATACAACATAGGTTGCTGTATATTTTTACTGCTAGTTCTGTAAAAATAATTGAAGACTGGTTACTTTACATTGTGTTGTAAATCACTATCAAAAATTTTCCGGAAGTCTTTTGGGGCGTATGATATGATTTATCACCCTATCAGTTCTGATGTTGGCCTTCTGTTTTTGTAAGTTAAAGACAGTGTTAGCCCAACGGCACGATTGGCAAAGTGCTGGCCTCTAGAACAGGACATTGTGAGTTCAAATCCCGGGCTATCCAAGACCGTTTGCTCCGCATGAAAAAATAAATAAAGTAAATTGTAAAAAAAAAAAAAAAAAAAAAAAAAAAAAAGAGTTGCTTAGTGTTGTGGATTACTTCTGCACGCGTGTGTAATAATTTTAGGAAATATTTTTAAAGCATACTGTGAAAATCACAGCATACGTGATTAAAAATCGCACCAAATTTATTTTACTGCGCATTGTAAAAATACAGCCCAGTGAATAGGCAATAATTTTACCAGCACACTGTGCTGTAATTTACTACGGAAAATTTTTACAGTGAAGAGTGATGGATTTTTATCTGTCCATTATTCGTTGAAAATTTCCTCACACGTGATCAGTGCAGGGAAAATTACAAAATTATAACGTTTGTATTTGTGTTGTATGTGGAAATATATGTATTCTACAGATGCATATTCTTATCCTATGGGGAAATTCACAGAGAAAGGTAGAACTAGAACTCACATGTTGTATATAATTTAGCTTTGAACCCTGAAAACGGATAAGACCCATTCATATCTTAAAACAAATAATCATCTGACTTTTATTTCATAGATCGCTTAATAATAATAATAACGATAATAAACAAAAGAAAAAGTGTTTTTAATTTGTTAATGGCGATGCATAACGCACATAATATATTTAATTTAAATTTTACACGTTTCAATATATGGGGAAAAGGGGATTCAGCATACTGCAGTGACGTATATAAGACAGATTGTTGTAAATATTTAGATTATTGTAAGGTTAAATATATATTTAAATAAGTTTAGAGTAAGCATCTTTTTGCTTATATGGATGTATCATTGGCACATAAGACCGCTTTGTGAGGGACCCCAAAGAAAAACACTTCATGGGGTTCTTTCTTAGGGGAACTAGACCATATTTACACGAGTTTCGGAGAAAACCACGAAAAATTCGATTGGCTAGGTCGAAGAACACGACCTGAAATAGAACTTGACATTTTCCGTCTGTAGGTTTAACCTAAAAACCGCTCGATCACTGGTGAAGCAGTAAAATATTATGATTTTTTTATTTACAAAACAAAATATAATTCAGATACATGCAAAATATTTATAAAAATTACATATGTCATGCACATGGATTTCAAAAACGGGTAAAATAAAATAAAATAATATTTACCTAATATATATATATATATATATATATATATATATATATATATAGAGAGAGAGAGAGAGAGAGAGAGAGAGAGAGAGATTTCTTTTAATTGCATTTTTTAAAGTACTAAATAAAATAAATTACAATTTACGTCATCTTTTAAATTAAACTAACAAAAACAAATCACGATAACACATAAAGATCTATTTTCTGAATATAGATCTGTAATACATTTTACTATTAAAGAGTGATTAATTCGATCATATTAGACTAATTTCGAAAAGAAATTTTTTCATTAAAATACAAACATACAAATCTTAAATTAATTTAATTAACATATACTATGTATAATCCAATTTGCCAATGGCAATGACCGAAATGATTATTCAAAGACATAAAACAAATGATTTAATTACCTAATTAAGATATAAATCCTTCAGAGCAATTAAATAACCGGAATGACGATTCATGTATTAAATGTATTAATCAATGGAACAAAGGATATGCTTTAGAAAAGCGATTGCGCAAAACATAGTGTAGATTCGATTAAATTAATTGTTTTATATTTTAGTTAATGTTGAATAGAAAGTAATATGAAAATCTTGAAGAAATAAAACATTTACTACAATATATTTAATAAAACATATTCTGAATGTTAAGATGTATTTAAATTCGATTATTATAGCTCAAATAATAAAACACCACCACAAAATTGGCGTTTAAAAGTAATAAGTACAAAACTTTGAATAAACACTGTTAAATGCTTTAAACTAGCAACAGTTGTTTTGGGCCAAAAGAAAACACGACTCTTCGTCAGGCGAACAAATTAGGCATGAGTGCAGCAAACAAAGTGGCGTTGCGAGTTTATTACATTTTATGGTGTTTATTCAAAGTTTTGTTTCTATTATTTTTATACTGCATTATTTTTATATTGTTATTGTTATATTATTGTTATATTGTTGTTACATTGTAATAGTGTGTACAATCTTATTGAAATCTCTTAATTACCGAAGATTTTTATCACGGCAGGTGGTGTTCAGTTTGGTATTAACAAATATATATATATATATATATATATTTGTTAATATTAATATATATATATATATATATAATTTTGAAAATATGTTTAGACTTGAAGATAAGAGGGCGTGGTTAACAAGAAGTGAAAACGTTAATAAACTTAAAACAACAAATTAAAGTAACCAAAAACATTTGTAAAAATAACAATACATGTGAAAAAACACCCTTCCAGTTCCTCTTCAAAGGGTAGGAGCAGCAGAATAGACAATTAAGTAAATTGAAAAGGCCAATCAGGTTTCGGAAACATGGCGAAACTAGCATACACCCAACAAAAAACGAAATACTTAAACAAGATTAAATTAATGGTAAATCCTATACAACAATAGTAATGCTTAAATGAATTTTAAATTAGATATAACAATATCAATGCTGGATAAAAGCAACATAACCAAAGTAATATTATAGTCAAAAATAAATAAATAAATAAATAAAGCCAATATTTTTGATAAAAGTAATTTAATAAAAGGACATGCTAGATCGTCATGTTACCACCCAGACAGGAAAGGCAAAGATATATTGCTATAAATTGAAATAAATTTAACCTCCTGCATTGCCGAATTGTAGAAACAGGGATGTAAAGCTAAAGAATCGGATTCACATGTAATGGCCCATTACTGGCACTGTCTCGTATATATATATATTTCCTTTTTTTTCGTTTCTTTTTTATTTAACATTATCTCAAATTCATATCTAAAAATATTGATAAATTCTATGAATTAATGAATTAAAAATTGAGGGAGGAAGGAACTTCAATAAAATACAACTCATATAAAGTTCTAATTATTATTTTTTTCTCTTTTGGACACTGTTCAAATATTTATGATGCAAATTATTAAAGAATAAGATAAAAATATCATTTTATTAGATTCATTAATTTTTAACCGTGTAAGTCGGAAAAACAGAATAAGATAGTTTTGTACTTATTTTGAGAATAAGCTAATTCAATAATAATTCTTTGTTTACTTCATAATTTAATGACGGTTAACTGTGCTTAATATCATTAGGTATTTAAAAAATTGTTTATTATTCCTGGTTTTAGAGAAGAAATATACTGATCAAAGTAAACATTTTAACTGCTCAATATTAAGTCAGCTTACTGAATATTAAGATTCAATCTGCAATATTGCCTTAATTTCCTGAGGATACATAGCTGGTTATAAATCTAAGTCTACAACGACCATATATATATCAGGCATTAGAAATGATTATTGGTTACGGATAATTACGATTTGTTTAAAGCTTCTATATGATCACATGTTCAACAGTCATATTCAAAATTATTATCACCATATTAAAAAGATATGGGAGCAATGTTGCCAGATATGACGAATTTTTTATTCAATAATAACCAATAATAAAATGTCTTAAACTCTAATCAAATTTCTAGCTAATTCCAATACTGGAAATTACGAATAAAATAAATCTTGATTCTTAAAATGATGCAATAAAAAATTGCGTTTGTGATTCATACTTTAAACTTTAATTTTTAATTTTTTTTTTCTTTTTCAACAATAATTTTGGAATATTTCAAAATACCTAAAATGTTTTGTAATTAAACAGAACATTTTTAATATATTCCTAATACAAAAATAAATAAATAAATAAATAAAATAAAATAAACTGAATAATACGCAAATTACACGACTGAAGAATTTTGAATAGATTGTTTGAATAAATTAGGGATCCACAAAATTGTAAGGTATCAATAGTAGCCGGGAGTTTCTGTTCTTAATGCTATAAGACGAATGTGCGGAGATCGATCTTAAGTCGCGTTCGTCGCTATACACTGAGAAATTTCAATAAAATTCGAAGTGTTCACCGTTGTATTATACGGCCATCTCCCTACTTTGTTGGAAAAAAAATATCCAGTACTCGTATTTGTAAGAAATGCCATTAAATTCAAAGTGTTCACCGTTTATTAAGGTCACTTCCCTTCCTAAAAAGAAAAAAAAAGAAGTCATAACAGCTTTTTTTTTTCTGGTAAATGACTGGAAGACATTGGCCTCTCTCTGGCAGTAATCTAGAGTTTTTTCTTTTGAACCTTACTTAAATACGGGCTAGAAACCTTTAAAACGGTCCCTTCTCCATGGAGATCATTATACCCAGGACTATGATCATGGCATATTCATTTAGCCTGAACCAACACAAAGACAACTAAAATCAAAACTTTAAAAAACAATTTTGACCTAATGGAAACACATATTTTAACATTGAAACGTACTCAGAATATTCAAACGCATAGTTTTCTACCAAACAATGAATAAAGTAATTTTTAAATAGGAATGAACTTTTTAAATGTTTTCAATTATTGCAGAAAAATAAATATAATTTAGTAACCAACCGAATAAATTATTTTTATCCTTAAATAAATTAAACTGAAACAGCTATGACTTGTAGTCAACCCACAAAGAACCAAAATAAAATAAAATATATTTTTCGACAAAAACTTTAATAAATCAAAGAATTTATTTTTTATTTTATTTATTTATTTATTTATTTTTTACTTTCTCTTACCCATAAGGTAGAGAAAGTATTGTTTTTCGGATCAAATTTTCGAACGCGAGCTTTATATTTACATGTTCATAGGTCGCCTGAATACGAAAATCACGTTTTTAGCAAATGTTCTGTGTGTATGTCCGCATGTGTGTCTGTGTGTCTGTGTCTGTCTGTCTGTGTTTGCCTGTGTGTGTATCTGTCTGTTATCAGCATATCTCAAAAACAAATTATAGCAGAAAGTTCAAACTTGGTATTCTAAATGTGTATCATAAAGGATGCTACACTAAACTTTTCGTTAAAATCAAGCAAATGGTTCGTGTACAGGGACACTAAAAAGTATTCAAATACATTATGTCTATGGGGGAAATTGCAGGAAAGTAGAGTTTATTATCTATAGACTGCACTAAACCAAATGAAACGAACATATATTTTTTGTAATAGAGATAGTCAACTGGAAAAAAAAATGTGTAAGTAGGGGCTTTGCCTTCCCCCTGGGGGGGGGGGGAAGTCCCCCCTCGATGGGAATAAATTTTCATGATGGGTATCTTTCAAAAGAGCTCGCCAATACCCTTAAAACGAATGGTTGAACCATCGATCTGCGATAATTTGAAACAAAGTATTGATTTTTTTTTTCTTTTAACGAAAAAAAAAAAAAAAAAAAACCAAAAAAAAAAAAAAATCGTATTTAATTATTTATTTAATATTGAGAATAAAACAGACTTTTTTTTGGATATTTGGTGTTATACTTCTTCTATAATATGGAAATCGTCTGAATTATCATAAAAGATAATTTTTTATATAATAATTTTAATAAATTATTTTTTAAAAACAGAATTATTTTTTAATAACCGAATTAAATTCTATAAAAATGAAGGTGCATTAATGAAACGGGGGGTTTAATGGGGCGGCAGCCCTCCTCACACAGAATTAATTATCATATAAAACTCTTCCTAAGTCTAATTTGAATTGTTTAACATAGGTTTACATAACGGTACTCGTTATCTTACCTCTTAATCTCCAACCTGTATTTATAATATTAAATTTCAGGGTTAGAGGAAGTAGTGTGAGTGACACACCAGATTATTTTTCATGTTTGGCAAATAGTTTAAAGATTATTTAAAAATTACGAGATGACATAGGATCTAAAATCCGTCATTAAAAATAAATAGATAAATAAAATTATAATAATAATAATAAATCTCCTCCTCTTCCTATAAAAATGTCTAACCGCCAAAGTATAAAATAGAGCAGCGATTTTTTTACTTTAAATCCGACTTCTTTATTAAAATTCTCTTCCAAAACATTTCGCTTCCAGTTTTTCAATTTTCACCACAAATTGGCAAAAACATTTGTATACTAGATCTGTTTCAATTCTGAAGTTTCATCATTCTATCTTTATTGGTTTAGGAGATATGATAGCACTAGCCCACAAAAAAAAAAAAAAACATTTTTTGGGAGTAACAGAAATGAAATTAGCTATTTTCAACTAATTCTGCAGTGTAGAATTAAAAAATAATAGTGAAAAATCTGTAACACGTATAGTTTTTTGTTACGATTATTTAATCTGTACTGGAAGCAATGTAAAAAATTCTTTAGAAGACATGCATTATTAGTATCAATATTATTAATTTAGCATGGAATACTGTTAATATGGAGATAATATACATATTGTAGACTAAGTAGAACGTAAAAACATGGAAAATACACTAAATGATTGAATTGTTATTATTTATTATTTTAAAACCAAAAAAAAAAAAAAAAAAAAAAAAAAAAAATAGGCTTTTTTACGTCTTGTGTTAAATGTCTACCTTGTGATTTTAATATGAATATTTCACAAATGCAGCAAAACTTATCGGGTACGGTTTTACAATTTCTACACTGAAAATTTGCCATTTTGAATATGAAACTTTAACGATAAAACAGCACAATCATACTTAAACTTATACTTATCAAAGAATATCTGTTAACTAGAATACCAGAAAAAAAAAAAAAAAAAAAAAAGATAAGGTACGATACAGGGTTTCTAAACAGGGGTTACCAGCAGAGAGGATGGCCAGGAGGCAGGGTTGATAGCACGAAAGGTGATGGGTGATACAGTCGGCTGCAAAAGCACCTGAGCACTAGCAATAATCCCTGTCTAAAAAAAGTATCCTTAATACTGCTTTATTAAATAAATCCTTGTTGAGTCATGTTCTTAGTCAGTCTAAGGACATTATTCGACAAGGATTTATTTAACAAAATAGTATTAAATGTACTTTTTTGACATGAGAATTACTGGCTAGTGCTCGGATACTTTTGTTGTCGACTGTATTGTAAAAATCATAAAGAAATAGTGAAATTTGCCCTTTTCTGATACTTTAACAACAACAACAAAAAAATGAACAAACATGGTTGCTGGGACTTTGAGTTGCCAGGACTATGGGTTGCCAGCAGGAAGGGTTGCCACCTGTGATACTATGAAAATCGTAAAAACTGCCATTTTCTGATACTCTAACAGAAAAATGTGACGTGGTGGGTCATTTTCACATGCAGATATTTATATAAAAATTGGAATTAATAATAAAAATAATAATTTGACCGTTGTTACCAAACCACTGTAGACCAGTGTAGTCAGACTATTCCTCACACGCATTCACGCATTCACACATACACACTACCAACAGTCGTAAACCACTTTTTTAACTCACTAGACCTTAAAACATGTAAATCAAGTGAAAACTCGATATCTAATATTTTGACCGAAAATAATGCTTTATGGTGGGGTAAGTGCACCAGCGATTGACACTTTTAGAGCAATCTCTGATGTTTTTAATGTTCCAGTCACCCGAAAATATTTTTAGAAATCTTAAGTTAGTACATATGGTATGAAAGACATTCAGAAGAACATACATGTTAAAAAATATATATTTGATATATATATATATATATATATATATATATATATATATATATATATATATTATGAATTTTTATTTGACACCCACTCAGTGTTCCAGTAATTGACACTGCACATTTTTCATTTTATCAGTAATTAACACCATATATTCCAGTGTTTGACGGTGCTAATTATTCATTTTACCCGTTATTAGCACCCTATGCTCCAGTGTTTGACATAAAATGTTAAAATTCTTATATGTAAAATATATGACATTATTATTTTTCTTATTTATTAGTTATTTCGGGATAGATGTCAATTACTGGAGCATGCCAATCACTGGAGTACCTACCCTAGTCGGGTAATGGAAATAATAAATCACCGAAAACACATAAAGGACTATTTTCGAAAAATAGATCTGGAATATTTTTTTTACTATTAAATAGGAATGAATCAATAAAAAGTAAAGAAAACACTAAATTTGAAAATTTTTCCTATGAAACACAAGAACAAATCTCAAACAGATTTAATTAACATATCCCATGCGTAATCCTTTTTGCCGATGGCAGTGACTGAAATGATTATTTTTAGACATGAAATAAATGATTAAATTAAATAATCAGAAAAGAAATCATTCAGAGCAGTTAAATAAAATTAATGATGATGATTCATAGATTAAATTTAATTAAACAATGAAACAATTGATATGCTTGAGAAAAGTAATTGTGCAAAACATTGTGTAGGAACGATTCAATCAATTGTTTCATATTTTAATTAATGTTGAATACGAAATAGTACTAAATATAAAAAGAAATAAAACATTTATTTTCTAATTTTCTATAAATTGTATTCTGAATGATATGTTTAAACAATATGTTACGGCCGATATGATTAATTTTTAATTATTAATAATAAACGGCGATTATTGATAATAAGCAATTAAACCGGTTAAATCAAATACTTTATGAGAATTTATCACATTGACCGGTTATTAATACTTATTACCAAAGGATGATTTTTCAATGTAATAACTTTTAACGCATTTAGATAGACATTTGAATTAGTAAAGTATGACTAATTGATCTCATTGAACAAACATACTTGGTAATTATTAATAATAACCGGTTGATGTGATTAATGCCCATTATTTAATCACATTCACCAAACTCTTTTGGTACCAATTAATAACAATCGATTTAAAGTGATTAATGACTGTTTAAGACTGTTAATGAAGTGATTAATCACAATCACCAAAAGAGGCGGTTATTATTAATAATAACCGGATTTATTACTTAAACCGAAACATATGTATGTGTATATATATATATACTTAGTGTTGACAAAATATAAAGTATTAATTACTTGTTCCTTTTCGCTTTTTTTTTATTTGATATTATCTCAAAATTTCTTGAAAAATACTGATCAATAGTATAAGTTAATGAATTAAAAGCTGTAAATTTTATTCTATTGATTCCATTAAAATACAACTTATAAAAAATTCCAATTCAGTTCTTCCTCTTCTGGACATTGTTCAAAAAATTAATATGCAAATTAATAAAGAAGGAAATAAAAGTTATTAGGCATATTACCTTTTAATCGTATAAGTCTGAAAAATGCAATAAAATTTGTTTTGAACTTATTTTGAATTAGCTAGTTTTTAAATAAATGTTATTTGTTTCAAGATTTAATGCCGGTGTATTATGTTTAATATCCTTAGTTACTTTTAAAGTTTTTTTATTAGGAGGTTTGAGGAAGAAACATACTAGTGAACATAAATCCTGTAACTGATCAATATTAAGTCAACTTACTGAATATTTAGATTTAATCTGCAATATTAACTTAATTTCTTGGAGATACATAACTGATAATAAATCTTAATCCATAACGATAGCATATTTGATTAAAGGCTCTTAGACATGATTATTGATTACGCATAATTATAATTTGGTTAAAGCTTCTGTGGAATTACAAGTTAAGCATTAATAGTCAAAATTAATATCTCTATATTAAAAAGATTTAGAAGAACTGTGTTATACAGTAACCGAATTTCTAGCTAATTCCAACACTAAATTACGCATAAAATAAAACTACATACGTAAAGTAATGCAATAAAAAAATTGTTTTGTGATTCATACTTTAAGATTTTAATTTCTACATTTAATATATATATATATATATATATATATATATATAAGAATCATTTTGTAATATTTAAAAGTGCTTTGTAATTAACCAGAATGTTTTTTTTTTTTTTTTTTTTTTTTTTTTTAATAAATTCCGTATACAAAAGAGGAACAAAGTGAATAATAGGCTAACTGCATAACAGAAAAAAATTGAATTCATCATTTTAGTGGATTTAGGGAACCCCTAAGTTGTTAGGTTTCGTCAGCAGCCGAGTGGTTCTGCTCTCAAAGCTGGAAGACGAGTGGTGCCATGTTTGATCTCAAATCGCGCTCGTCGCTGTATACTCTAAGAAATTTCTGTAAAATTCGAGAAGTTGTTACAGTTATCTTATATGTCCATCTCCCTTTCCGAGGAAAAAATCCAGTATCCGTATTTGTAAGAACTGCTGTTAAATTTAGAGTGTTCTCCGTTTATCAAAGGTCACTTTCCTTCTTCGTGAAAAATTCATGACAGCTGTATTTTTATGGTAAGTTGCTGGAACACATTTGTCTGTCTCTGACCGACAGCTAGATTAAAAATTTTTTGCTGTGTAGCAGTTTGAGGGTTTTCGCTCTTTTCTTTTTTCTTCTTCCTTTTTTTTTTTTTTTTTTTTTTTGCAAGTTACGTAAAGGCGGGTTAGAAAACTTGAAAATAATCCCCTTCCTCTAGGAGGCCATTCTACACAGGACTAAGATTGAAGATTAGTCTTTCGGTTTAAACCCACACAAAAACAACTGCATCAAAACTTTTAAGAGTAATTTTGAATTATTAGAAACATATATTTTAACGGAGAAAAGTATTCACATTGCTCAAACACGTAGTTTTCTACTAACCGTAATAATTAAAATAATTTTTAATTATGAACGATCTATTTAAGTATTTTAAATTATTGAAAAAAAAAAAACCTTCTTATTTGGAAAACAGTTGGATAAATTACGTTTTTTCTCTCTAAATAAACTAACCCAAAACAAATATTACCTATATACATACATAAAACAACCAAATATGCATGTATAATAATTCACAAATGTATTTAGAAAATTAAATAAATTAAAAAAAAACTTATTCATGGATAGCAAACAGTTTAAATTTTATTTAAAAATTACGAGAAGACGTGAAATCTAGCGAAAATATTTTCTTTAAAATAAATAAATACGTAAATTAATAGTAATGATAATAACATTAATCCTCCTCTCCCCATAAAAATGTCTAACCGCAAAAATATAAACAGGACAGGAGTTTTTCAATTTAAATTCGACACAAAATAGACACAAAAAACATGAAAGTTCGGAAAAATTCGTATAAAGTTGAAAATTCGTACAGACCTTATATACATCATTATAAATGAAACATCGAAAGTCCCCATCGATCCCACTTGTGCTAAAAATTTTATGCAAGGTCAAAAGTCAAAAATCTGTTTTTCACAAACGTCTACCTAACTTTAAACTAGCATTAGTTTAAAAAGCATATAAAATAGAATTCAGTTAAGACATATCAAATGTATGTATAAGAATAGAACGTATGTATTTCACTTTCATCTCACGACATGGCACTAGACGGTACATATAGTTTTTGTTTATGAAAAATCTTTATAGAGTGCTCTCGCTGTTTTTGCTTGGTATATTTTACTATCTGCACCTGTGTTATAATTATTTCCTATATTACCTAAAGTATCTACCACCAGTCTTACATAGAAACATTCAAAAGGTGTCGTTTTCAAAAAATATTGAAAAATGTATATGTGATTCTACTCTTCCTAAATCACCAGAAATTGAAAAAATTATTGCCTGAAAAGAATTACAGCGAACACAAAAAAAAATATCAAAATTCAGCATATTTGGCGATTTCACATTGTTAGGCGACTGATTTTGAGTATTTGGCGGAGAAACAAAACACGGTTCTATTCGTACACGGCAATCTCGGTGCTAACGAACTGAACGCCTAACAGCGCTAAATCGCCAAATATGCTTAATTTTGATAGTTTTTGTGGTCGCTGTAATTCATTTCAGCCGATAATTTTTTCACTTCCTGGTGTTTTATGAAGAGTTGAATTACATATATATTTTTTCAATATCTTTTGAATACGACACCTTTTGAATGTTTCCTCGTTAGAAAAAATGCAAGGTGTGTTTTAGTGTTTGGGAGTAAGGCCGAAAAAAAATTGGAAAAAAATCCAGACAAACGTTAATCGAAAAAGTATATATAAATATGTTTTTTGACGCATAAAACAATTATCCTGGTCCGCTCGTTTTTTAATAAAATATTTTGAAATTTCGCTAATGATCTGTGCAACCACGCCTGAATCGATAAAACCACGCCTTACTGAAAAAATGAATGAAATCCAAAACAAGCAGAAATCGAAAGAGCATAGACAAACGTGTTGTTTGATGCAAAAATCAGTTGCCCATTTCCGATTTAAGACATATTATATCAAGATATAATGTCTTAAAATTCGCTCACGTAGAATCTAAAAATTGATGTAAGTCATGGTTCTAACTGGTTTTATCGGGACTCCTCCCACTGCATTCTCGTCACTACAACATACTTGCCAACTTAATAATTGATATTCCGTAATAATGTTAGTGTCGTAAAAGTGTAAGAAAAACTCAAATAATTGGTGTTTTAATATTTCGCTATTAAATAAAAAAGGAACTATAATGCAAATAAACTTTTTTAACCAAGAGAGACGATTTCCATCAATGTACGGGTGGCTAACGAGAATGCGCCACACCTAACTTTGAAACTGATTACTCATCACTTTCTAATCTCTTTCTGCCGCGCGCTGTGTAAAATGTAGATGTATGTTCACTGATAAAAATGTAATCGTAAAGACAGGAGCTCTGTTAAAACGCTCCGAAATATTAGTTATTATAAATGTTCTTCTATTATAAATAATATACAATATTTAGCCAAGAAATAAAAAATTTTTAAATCAACTAGAAGCTTATCCATGGATGGATTTTGAATAAGAAAATAATAATTAACATAATTAATAGATTTTGTCCATACACAGTTTACTTTCAGATGCTGAATGCAGACGTCTAATTGGAGTCTTTTGGATACACCATTATGAACTGGTGAGAAAGTGAGTACAAGTTCTTGCCTTCACTTCTATATTAATTAACTTTTAAGTTATTCAGAAAGCTCTAATGAATAAAATAATATTAAATTAAAATATTATTTATAAACTGATTTGGAATTTTGCAGGCGCTATGCGCTATCTAATCTATTAAATCTGCCTATAAACAATAGATATATGAGACTGAGAGTCTCAGTTCCATTCAGTTTAAATAAATAGCCCTATAGGCAATTTGAACAAAAAAAAAAAGAGAGCTAAATTATATAAACAAAAATATATGATTATAAAAGAAGAAATGAAAAATAAATATATATATAATTGGTGTATTGAAATATTATAAAGGTATCATAAAATATATATATAGAAATAAAAAATAAAATAAACATACATATCTGTTTAACAGTCATCCATAATGATTAAATATATACACAAATATTTTTGAATATAAATAAATAAATTAAACTTCAGTTGTGAAAAGAAAAATAATACAAATAAAAGTAAAAATGACGTCATCTGTGAAAGATATAACATTAGTTGAAAAACTAAATGAAAACAATTATGATTTATGGTGTTTTAAGATTGAAATGCTCCTCATAAAAGAGGATTTATATAACGTTATAACTGATCAACCCCCAAATCCTCTAACTGCTGAATGGCAGGCAAAAGATAAAAAGACAAGGGCCTTAATAAATTTATCGATTGATGACAGTCAGATTATAAATGTGCGTCATTTGACCACCGCCAAAGCAACCTGGGAGAATCTCCAGAACATTGATCAAAGATCGAACCTAACAAATAAATTATTCTTGCTGAGGAAATTATACTCAGCTAAATTAGCTGAGAATGGGAACCTCATTGATCATATTACAAATATCTATCAAACAAGAGATAAATTGACAGCAATAGGTGAAGAAATACACGATCATCATTTGGCGGCACTTATGTTGTGTTCTCTCCCCCCCTCATATGACACATTTATAACTGCTATTGAGAGCAGAAATGAACAGGAATTGACAGCCGAATTTATACGAAATAAATTAACAGATGAATATATTAAAAGATCACAAAACAAAAACACTCAGGGAGAAAACGCATACAAAATGCAGGTTAAAAACAAAACACAGACAGGCAAATATTGCACTTACTGCAAAAAATCCTCACATACCCGTAATGAGTGTTGGCACTTAAAAACCAGAGGTGGTAATCCACACCGCAGTAACAATAATTTCAATAACAGTAGTGGGAACAGTACTAAATATAGAGGTAAACAAAAAACACAGTTAATTAAAGAGACAGAAAACAAACTGAAAAATTTAACTTTTATTATAGACAAAACCGAAAATGATAGTTTCGTTGTCGATAGTGGAAGTAGTGCGCATGTCTGCAACGATTTAAGTAAATTTACATGTTTAAGAAGCGACGAAAAGGTAAATGTTATGTTAGCAAACGGACAGACCGTAGTTTCTCAGGGATATGGGGACATAAATATAGATGTAGTTAACTCCGATAGAGAAACGAACAGTATCACATTAAAGGATGTATTATACATACCTGATATGGCTACTAATTTGATCTCCATAAAGAAAGCAACTGAGAATGGCTGCGTTGCCATATTCAAAGACAAAAAATGTCAGATTAAATACAACAACAAAACATACATTGAGGCTAACTTAACCGATAATTTATATGAGATAAAAACACATAAAAATTTATCGGAAAGTATAAACATTGCAGAAACATGCAATGACAAAAATTGTATTACAATATGGCATCAGCGGTTAGGTCACAAAAATTATCAACAGATCAGGGAGCTCACCGAGAAGAACATGGCGACAGGAATAAATTTAAATAAGTGTAAACATAATGAGGAATGCGAGATATGTATAATCTCGAAACTAGATGATGACTCATATCCAAAAAAGGCTAATTACCGAGCGAACAGACCCCTAGATCTAGTCCATTCGGATATATGCGGACCTTTTCAAACGTCGACCGTAGGTGGTAAAAATTACTTCTTAACGTTTATCGACGATTTCAGTCGATATACGTTTACTTATCTATTGAAGTATAAAAGTGAAGCATTCGAAAAATTTAAAGAATATCATGCGTTAACTGCGAATAGGTTTGGAAGGAAAATAAAAATACTCCGCACTGACAATGGTGGGGAATATACATGTAAAGAATTCGAAGAATTTCTCACCAATGAGGGAATAGAACATCAACTTATTGTACCTCACTGTTCACCTCAAAATGCTGTTGCAGAAAGAAAAAACAGAACCTTAGTTGAAATGACTAGGTGTTTACTAAAACAAAGCGGATTACCAAATAAATTCTGGGGCGAAGCAGTCATGACTGCAACTTATCTGCAAAACAGATTACCCACGAGAGCTTGCGACGTAACACCGTATGAAAGATGGACAGGAAACAAACCAGATCTTTCAAATATTAAAACTTTTGGTTGTAAAGCATACACATATACTCATAAAATAAATAGAAGGAAACTAGACAGCAAGGCTAAATTGGGTACATTTGTGGGATATGACCTCAGAAGCAAGGGATATAGAATTTATATAGATGATAATGTAAAAATATGTAGAACGGTCAAATTCATCGAAACAGATCAAATGCGCGAGATAAGCAAAAGCAATGACGATGATCAGTTACTAATGAATGAAAATGAAAATGAAGCCGGTACTGGTGAAATAAATAGTAAATCATCCTTTCCGGTAGTTTTAACTGAACAGAATCAGGAACCAAATTCACAGAATGAGGAAATTTCAGATCAAAATATTCCCAGAAGATCAGAAAGAGCCAACAAAGGCGTTCCACCTGATAGATTCGCTTTATTAACAGATACCTTGAAAGTAGTCGAACCTAAGACCTTTCGTGAAATATTAGAATTACAAAACCCTGTAGAAAAAGAAAATTGGCTAAAAGCAGCCAAAGATGAGATTAATTCACTCAAAGAGAATAATACATGGACATTAGTAGACCCTCCACCCAACGCACATATAGTAGGTTCTAAATGGGCGTTCAAAGCCAAATACAATCATATGGGAGAAATTCAAAAATATAAAGCGAGGTTAGTGGCGAAGGGATTTAGCCAAAAATACGGAGTGGATTACGATGAGACATTTGCCCCGGTGGCGTCTCACACAACTATCAGATCATTTTTAGTCATGGCTCTATACAATAATCTAGAATTAAATCATTTAGATGTAAAAACCGCGTTTTTGCATGGGGAATTGGAGGAAACAATTTACATGTCACAACCAGAAGGATTTATAAATCCCGGGGATGAGAAAAAGGTCTGTAGATTAAAAAAGGCAATCTATGGTCTCAAGCAGGCAGCCAGAGCCTGGAACTTGAAAATAAATGAGACATTAATTAATCTAAATTTTACACAAAGTCAAGCTGATAAATGTCTATATAAAAGAAATATTAACGGTAGAAAAGTCTACGTGCTAGTGTACGTAGATGATATTTTAATCGCTGGAACTAAGAACGACATAAAAGAAATTACTGAAAAACTCAGCCGCGAATATAAAATTACTAACCTAGGGAATGTAGTTAATTATTTAGGCATAAACATTACTAGACCGGATAACAATACATTGTTATTAGATCAAACCAATAAGATTAAACAATTAATAGACAAGTTTAACTTAACAGATTCAAAACCTACTAATATCCCAATGGATACAAATTATTTAAAAAATAATAATAACGATAATTTTTTGCCAAACAATACAGACTATAGAAAAGCAGTAGGGGCATTATTGTACATTTCCACAACATGTAGACCAGATATAAGTGCGGCTGTCAACTTTCTGTCCCGCACAATGAAAATCCCAGGAAATGCGACTGGGAAGCTGTTAAAAAAGTCATGAAATATCTTAAATGTACGATAAATTTAAAATTAGCGTATAATAAAAATGCAGCTCCAGTTTTAACAGTATACGCAGACTCAGACTATGCAAATGATCCAAGTGACAGAAAATCTGTCACAGGTAATATTTTCTTCATTGGAGAGAACCCAATATACTGGGTGTCCAAAAAACAAGGCAATATTACATTATCTACAGCTGAGGCAGAATACGTTTCTGCCAGCAATGCAGCTCAAGAAACTGTGTGGCTGTTGCAACTGTTAAAAGACTTAGACATGAAACAAGAAAAGCCAATTATAATTTTCGAAGACAATCAGGCATGCATTAAACAAATAGAGGGTAACAAATACCAATCAAGAACTAAACACGTAGACTTGAAATACCATTATATAAGAGAACTGTATGAAAATAAGATAATAAAATTGCAATATGTCGATAGCAACAACATGACTGCCGACATCATGACGAAACCATTACCAAAGACAAGTCTACTTAAACTTAGAAAGAATTTGAACTTACTGGATTACAGCGAAATATAAAACAAGTAGGGGTGTCGTAAAAGTGTAAGAAAAACTCAAATAATTGGTGTTTTAATATTTCGCTATTAAATAAAAAAGGAACTATAATGCAAATAAACTTTTTTAACCAAGAGAGACGATTTCCATCAATGTACGGGTGGGTAACGAGAATGCGCCACACCTAACTTTGAAACTGATTACTCATCACTTTCTAATCTCTTTCTGCCGCGCGCTGTGTAAAATGTAGATGTATGTTCACTGATAAAAATGTAATCATAAAGACAGGAACTCTGTTAAAACGCTCCGAAATATTAGTTATTATAAATGTTCTTCTATTATAAATAATATACAATATTTAGCCAAGAAATAAAAATTTTTTTAATCAACTAGAAGCTTATCCATGGATGGATTTTGAATAAGAAAATAATAATTAACATAATTAATAGATTTTGTCCATACACAGTTTACTTTCAGATGCTGAATGCAGACGTCTAATTGGAGTCTTTTGGATACACCATTATGAACTGGTGAGAAAGTGAGTACAAGTTCTTGCCTTCACTTCTATATTAATTAACTTTTAAGTTATTCAGAAAGCTCTAATGAATAAAATAATATTAAATTAAAATATTATTTATAAACTGATTTGGAATTTTGCAGGCGCTATGCGCTATCTAATCTGTTAAATCTGCCTATAAACAATAGTTAGCCCCGCCTTCTTTTCACACCAGTAAATTTTGAGTATTTTTTTTCCTTCTTTTCTTCTTTTATTTAACGGTAAATGCGTTTGGAGAAAATTACTCTAAAAATTTCCTGGTGTAAAAAGAAAAAAAAAAAAAAAAAAAAAAAAAAACGGCGGGACTAACTTTGCTATGGAATATTAATTAGGATGTTGGCAAGCATGCTACAATTTTACTAAGACTTAAATATATAGATTTCTCGAGAACGGACTCATGCTGGCAAACAGTTTACGCGCTGAAAATGACGTTAGATTACACTATCTCGAATGAACATCACTTAAATAATTTTCATAATTAAACTATTGGATGGTTTTCCTGGTAAGAATAACCCTGTAATTTTAAGGAACTGAAGCCGATATCAGTTATTTTTGAACACAGTCTGTTTATTTAATAAGAAAAGATAATTCGCTTAAAATATACTAAACTTAGTGCTTCATCCTTTAAATAAATAATTATAAGATACATATAAAACTTTTTATATACCATATTTTAATTAATTTTCTGATGAGTCATTAATAAAATACGCGAGGATAAAATATAATATTTAAGCATGCTGACTCAGTTCAGTGAAATAATAATATCAGTGAAAAAAAAAAGTTGGTTTTAAAATTAAAATATTACTCCTTTTAGAACAACGTATATTAGTATTGTGAACTACATTAGCACTTATCAATGTGTATAGAATTTTTAAAGTGATAATGACGTCAATTTTTGAGAAAGCCTTAATTTAACTTTTTGTAATTTTTTAACGTCACGTTGAATTAAATGTATTTATTTTTTTAAATGAACTCGTATTTTTTTTTTTTTTTTTTTTTTTTTTTTTCGGCAACATTTAAATTATAGCTAATATTTCAGTGACTATTTTTATTGCTATTAGTAGCTTATTATTTTCATATTTTAATTAATTAAAAGAAAATTATTCGAAAATTCGAAAATCTAATTTCGAAGTATTGTGTTGTCACCGGCTTCTGAGCTACTGTGAAAGTTTCAAATGTCTAGCTAGTAGGGAAGTTAGTTAAAAGTAGATTGCAAGATTTGTACCAGACAAACAAACAAGAATAAAAGTTAATTAAAAATAATTATCAGATAAAAAAATAAAAACATTTTATTATTTACAATTTAAATCTACATTTTCCGCAACAAGAATTTTAATGTCGGAAAAAAGTTTATTCTTTTGCATTAATGGTATCAAAAAGAATAAAACTCCTTTTATTAGAAAAGTTGATGAAGTGAAAAAAGATGTAAAGGCACGAGGAAAATAATTGCATTTTATTGGCTACAATGGGGATAGATGCTGGCAACACATTTGGCGATTTGGAGAGATTGGGGACAAAGCTTGGTGAAAAATAACTGTTTAGGGTTTTCAATATGAAAATCCCTTTCATTATTTTGAACGGAATTAACAATTTGTTTGGTATAACTCACCGTTTCAATGCAATTATTTTCACAAAGTGTATGGAAAGAGGCCACAACCTGTGTGAATTTCATTGAACTCTACACTGTTAAAAATTTCTGTAAATTTTATTTAAGTATTTATCCAGAGTCTCTGTAAATTTACAGTAACTCTTAATTGAAAGGGAATAATCGAGATTCTCAATGTTTCTTCTGTATTTTTAGCTAATTTTATTATATAAAAAATTTAATAAATGGCATCACTTTAGCAAACATGAGAAAATTAAATATTAGATTATACAAATTTGAATCAGATAATTTTCAAATATATTTAACAATCAATAAATGTTCAAACATCGACATAACATTTTAAACTGAAATTTGATATTATACAACTTAATTTATGCTGTGAGGATTGATGGCGTTATTTTCGAAGCCGATATTTTTAAATATATGCACTCAAATTCAATTAAGTTTCAGAGGAACAGTAAAGTAATTTAAATTTATTAATTCTGAAAATATATTAGAAAACATTGGTTATAAATAATTTGCGGGGTAAATATAACAGATATTCTAAATCAAAACTGAATAAATAATATAGGTATTTAATTAAAATTCTCGGCATTATTAAGTTAAATTTGCATAATCAAGGTATAAATTTTCCAACATTAAATATCTCGACGCAGTTAAACTACATTGTATATAAACTTGTTTACACATTTTAATTCTTGTCTGCATCTTTCGGTGTTTAGAAGCATCATCATCAACCACTTATTTCGAATAACTAATTTATGCTCTTCAAAGTATAAAAACAAGATTATTAATCAATTAATCATTACCACAGCTAAAATGGGGTTTTCTAAATCTTTGTATATTTCATTTTAAATCCATAACTATGTTACTATCAATAATATTATACAAATCAATAAATAAAGAAATAAATAAATAGTGCACTTTAGTGTGTTTAAACCATAATAATAATAATAATAATAATAATTAAATAATTAAAGACAATAAAAAAGTGGACGTTGGTTGGACAGATGTTTGATTACGGAGGATGAGTGGTGTGACTGACTTGTTAGATGCATGGGATGCTGAAATTATGTTACAAAAAAGAAGAAGAAGAAGAAGAGGAAGAAAGGCTTGTTTCATTTACTACGTATTAAAATACTTTGTTCTTTTTGTTTTTTCCCCTTAAAATATTTAATTTCTTCGTTTTTGAGTTGTTAATTATTATTAAAAATTAGTTATCAAAAATAATAAAAAAAGATGATAAAAAAAAAAAAAAAAAAAAAAAAAAAAAAAACTGGCAAATAAAAATAATATCATTATGGCTAGTAAATAAAAACAAAAAGTAAATAATTAACCTTAATCATTAAAAAGTTACTCCTCTTTATAAATTCGGTTTGCTTTAGTAAAGATTAAGAAAATTATAAATCCAAAAATTTAGTAAGAAGAAATATAACTTATAAATAAAAAACCCCTTTTTAAATCATCTTAATTATAAATGATTACTAAAACTAATCAAATTGAAAACAATTTAAACCAATGTTCTTGCAGTGATATTAAAAATTAAATTAAATGTAAATTTAAGTTATTATTTCGAACAGTGGATCTGTTCTACTAAACGTTAAACAAAATAAATATCTAATCTAATTAAAATAGATTTTTAAGTCTTTAATGTTAGACTCAATTTAAAGACTCCATCTTGCTTGAAATTTTATTTTTTCTTTGTCTGCTATGAACAACTAAACCTTTGATTTATTTTACTTGTGTGAATGTAATCCGTTTGTAATCCATGTGACTGCACCTGCTTCCACCTGTGATAAATGTTTGTTTTCTTTTGGTTGTTTATTGTTTGTTTATCTTATTTTTCGAACTATATGGCTTTTTCCTCATTCTTCATCATATTTAACTTCAAGTATTTTTATGTACGATAGGGAGCCCGCTAGAAATTTGCTACTATAGCCACTAGCGAACGAAATTGTACATTGGTGCTTAACTGTGAAAAAGGTCTCCCCTGAAGAGTTTTTTTTTTCCACAGTTCTGAGCTATTCTTAATTGAAAAATAATTATTTTTCAATTAAGAATTGCTAAAAAGCATAGCTAAATCAATAGCTAAATGTCAAAAATTGTGTTTTAATTGTTTATTCTTTCATTGCTTGATTGATTATTTGTTTTGGTTTCATGTCGTTTTAACGTACAGGCAACACATTATTCACATATGAACTAAATATCTAGAAATAATATTAAAGTAAGTTTGAAGTTAAAAAAAAAAAAAAAAAAAAAAAAAAAAAAAAAACGTTTAAAAAAATTATGAACCTTTACATATATGCATATTTCTTATTGGCCTATGTGGTTTCAGTGGTCTTAAATCTGTTGCTCGGCATTTACTAGTTTTAAAAAAATACTTATGTATGTATATGTATATGTATGTGTGTGTGTGTTTATAATATATGTTTTGTAGAGACATATTAACATAGGATATACTCTATATAAATTTGGCTTACACTTTTTGAAATTCTTGTTATATTTTTTTCTCTGTGAAGAATATGCGTTCCTTAATGAAAAAGTCTTCTATTTTTCCATTTGAGATTTCCTTACATTTCAATTAACAGCAATTGACTACTTATTTTAAAAAAAGTGTATTTATTACTAGCTTTTGCATGTATAAGAAGAAAGTAGAAGATACGGAAAAAATTTCGACTTTCAGTTTTAGATAAATTTACACGCTTGGAGGTTACCTTGTATTTGAATTAACTAAAATTGAATACCTATTTTTTTAAAAAGTGGATTTATTATTCTATCCTCTGCATATATAAGAAGAAAGTATAAGATTCAGAAAATTTTTAGATCTTTGGTTTTTGATGAAGTTACACGTTTTGAGATTTCCTGAACTCAATTTGCCCCTTTTAGAAAATAACTGTCTTTTTGAGTTCGAACACTATACTTTATGAAGCAATGAAATTAATTTAACCTAATTTGACGTTTGGTTGGACCTTGGTTTTAATTGATGCCGATTATATTTTGGGCTATATCACCGAACAGGGGGGGGGCTTGCATGCTGCGATTTCCTCTCATTTCAGGAAAGGCTCAGCATCTACAGTGTACCAAAATTAGAGAAATACATTAAGTAAAACTCTGGTGATTCACTTTGGATGCATATCGACAAATAATTGGTGCAGCTGTGTTCCAACTTAATTCCGTTTACGAGAATGCAATTACTTTGCTTTGCTTTGCAAAAAGAAAAAAAAAAAGAAAGAAAGAAAGAAAGTGGTCGAGTTTTGACCACTGAAATGATACTAGTTAATATAAAAATGTCAAAAAGTTAAAAAAAAAAAAAAAAAAAAAGGAAGAAATTGCCAAAGTTTCAGTTTGAATGGACGCTGCTTTTGGCATCGCCTTTTTGGATCGCTCAAAGCTGGGTCTTGGTCCAAACTACCTCTGACAGCGCCTTACCCCAGCGTTCTGTGCGCACGTAGGAGAAGCAATATTAGCACATGAGTTTTGTTCGAGGTTCCCGTCTCCCTGCGCAAGCACTCTTCTCTCTCTCTCCCTCCCTCTTTAATTTTATACCCTCAAAAGTTAGTTCAATAGAGTTTTAGTCCCCGAAAACTTAAAAACCTGTTTTTAATGGTTCTTACAGATATTTTAAATTTTAAAATACTTGCCTAATTAACTAAAATTGAATACCTATTTTTTTAAAAAGTGGATTTATTATTCTATCCTCTGCATATATAAGAAGAAAGTATAAGATTCAGAAAATTTTTAGATCTTTGGTTTTTGATGAAGTTACACGTTTTGAGATTTCCTGAACTCAATTTGCCCCTTTTAGAAAATAACTGTCTTTTTGAGTTCGAACACTATACTTTATGAAGCAATGAAATTAATTTAACCTAATTTGACGTTTGGTTGGACCTTGGTTTTAATTGATGCCGATTATATTTTGGGCTATATCACCGAACAGGGGGGGGGGGGGGGCTTGCATGCTGCGATTTCCTCTCATTTCAGGAAAGGCTCAGCATCTACAGTGTACCAAAATTAGAGAAATACATTAAGTAAAACTCTGGTGATTCACTTTGGATGCATATCGACAAATAATTGGTGCAGCTGTGTTCCAACTTAATTCCGTTTACGAGAATGCAATTACTTTGCTTTGCTTTGCAAAAAGAAAAAAAAAAAAGAAAGAAAGAAAGAAAGTGGTCGAGTTTTGACCACTGAAATGATACTAGTTAATATAAAAATGTCAAAAAGTAAAAAAAAAAAAAAAAGGAAGAAATTGCCAAAGTTTCAGTTTGAATGGACGCTGCTTTTGGCATCGCCTTTTTGGATCGCTCAAAGCTGGGTCTTGGTCCAAACTACCTCTGACAGCGCCTTACCCCAGCGTTCTGTGCGCACGTAGGAGAAGCAATATTAGCACATGAGTTTTTTTCGAGGTTCCCGTCTCCCTGCGCAAGCACTCTTCTCTCTCTCTCCCTCCCTCTTTAATTTTATACCCTCAAAAGTTAGTTCAATAGAGTTTTAGTCCCCGAAAACTTAAAAACCTGTTTTTAATGGTTCTTACATATATTTTAAATTTTAAAATACTTGCCTCATTCGCCACCTCCATAAGAATTTCAGCTTCTCTGATCACTATTCTTAATACTTTCGCGGCCGCTGGCGTAGATCCACATCATTTGAAAATCTTTTGCTCCGCCAGTGGGCGTTTCTTTTGCAATTTTTATGTCATTTATTTCTAAAAAATATACACAATATTCCTATTTGTACAACCAATATTCTATAGATATAAATACTTTCATTCAAAAGAGTATAATTATAATATATATCCATTTGTAATATGAATCTGAATATAGAAGATTTTGTTCTGATGTATTGTAACTTAGGAGTATAACCCCTACACGCGGACCTTACTGTCATAAAGACAAAAACATGTGGTCGCGAAAGTGTTAAAATATATTTACATTTCTTAAGTAATCCTATTAGTGGTCTGCGGGATTTCAAACTGTCAATTTAATGGTCAGCGTAATCGAGAAGCTCGGCAATCACAGGTCTATACAGTATTCTAAGAATTTTTAAAGAGTGTTTTTAAGAATGGTTTTATATATATTCGAAGTTTAGATGCTTTTTATTGAAATTGGATTTTCGTCATCGTGTCTTCGTGTTACGCTTAAAAATACCACGGAAAACTCCTTTCGGCTAGGTCAATGAGCGCGACCTGGGATCGAACCCGGCACTTACTATCTAACAGCTTTGAGAGCAGAACATCTCGGATGCTAGTGGGCCTATTAATTAAAAAAAGGTTAATTCATGTCTGCACAGTGTCCAAAGAAATTTTGATTACATTTTTAAAAAGTTTTTTTTTTTTTTTTTAATTATTATTATTATTAAAACGCACAAAATAAAAATTTAAGTTAATAAATAAATATATAAATAAATAAATAAATAAATAAAAACCTCTGGAAGCGCTTTTTTTTTTTTTTTCAAAAGCTCTAATAAGCATAAAATAAAAATTTGTTTTTGCAGAGACATGCTATAACAAATTAAAGTTTCAAGAATAAGAAATGTAGATATTCTACTTTTGCAAGATATGAAAATTTTTAAATATTCAAAATATTTAAAAAAGCGTCCGAGTATAATATTCTTTTTGCTGTTGTTGTTGCTTATCCTATCTGGTTAGCCATTAGGCTAAACCAGATCCATGAGACCATGAACAGTCAAAATGTCCAAAACAAGCAAAGGACTTCGAAACAACTCTTTACCAAGTCCCAAGCAGGAAAGAACATCTTCAGCCGATGTGTTAATTTCTGGAGATAATTAGTAGAAAAAGTCTAAGTTAATAAAAGAAAATATTTCAATGTTTACACAGTGTTCTAAGAATTTTTCATTCGTCGTTTTAGAAGCCTTTTTTCTTTTTCTTTTTCTTTTTTTTTTTTTTCTTTTTCTTTTTCTTTTTTCTTTTTTTTATTTTTTTTTTGTAATTAAAAAGCGAGAAATAAAAAATTAAGTAAAAAATATTTTTCAACAGTAGAAGTTTTTTATTGTGCAATCGTAAAAATAAAAATTTTATTCTTGCAAAGACAGGCTATAAAGAAATGAAACTTTCAACACTAAGAAAATTTTAGTAAAAAATATAGATATTTCACTTTTGTAAAAGATAAAAAATTATTATTTTTCGAAAATTACATAAAAAATAAAAAATGTTTAAAAAAAAAATGTTAATAAATAAAAATTATTATTATTTTTTTATTAACTTTTATATAAAATATTTTTAAAAGATTTCCAGACCTTTGTAATTTATGGCTTAACGAATATTTATACAAAAATTAATAGCTTAGAATATTGGTCTCGAAAGCTTTTTAAAAATATTTTGAATATTTAAAAATTTTCATCATTTGCAAAAGTTGGATATCTATATTCTTATCTCTAAAATTTTCTTAGTGTTAAAAGTTTCCTTTTATTATGTTCTTTTGATGAATAATAGTGAAAATAAAGGCTGAATAAGTATAACACTTTGTAAATTTACCTATTTAAAATATCATAAACACACTTACTATGTACTTTTAAGGAATATTATTTATACATATAAATTTTAGTCTAATATCATTTTACTTTAGATTAGCCTATAAATTTTTACTCACGTTAGATTAAAATTCTAAAAGGAAATATAGTAAAGGTTTTTCAGTAACCAACTACTTTAAAAAACTCTTCTTCACACAAGAAATATTTTCAAAAATGTAATAATATTTCTTCCACATATTGAATTCTTCAGATGGAAAAAACTTTCGTTCTGTGGTATTATTCTGGCTTTCTTCGTATTCGAAGTCAAGTGGAACAATATTTCCGTTATATGAACATATGTGTTTTAAATCGATCATAAATAAATACTTTTTATGAATGTTATGCGTAAATGAAAGTTTATTATTTTATATGATGCAAATATATTTCTGATAAAGATAAAATTTTAGCAACCCTCTTAATACTTTACTTAATATCTGCTATGCTTAAAAAAATATAAATAAATAAATCTTGATTTCTATTATTTAATGTAATATTTTATTACTATTATTATTATTACAAATCGTTATTTCAAAAACAATACAAAATAGTTCTTCAGATAGTTTTATCTAAATAATAAAACTTAAACCAATTTGTAGATTATACAGTATAACCTCTGAATGGCAGTCACTAGTGGGAGTATGAAAAGTTGCCGTTCCTCCGAGGTGACCGCTATTCAGTACTAAACAATTTAAAACTTAATTCAGAACTTATAAATTCAGAATTCAGAATTAAAATCTCAAAATTTTTATTATATTAATATCAAAATTAACCCTTAAAAATTTTTTAACTATGGGAAATATTTTATTTTAAATTAAAAAATGTAGTAGATCCTTTTATTTTACATTAAAACAATCACTTATTTATTTATTTATTTATTTTTTTATTTTTTTTAAGAACATATGATTTACTAAAACTATTGTCATTTCCACTGATTTGTCATCCTCATTTTGATAAAGAGCAAAAATTTTAATGTCCCTGAAATTTGAAAGAACATCAGAATAAGATTTGATGCAATAATTTTGTGATAACTTTGTGTCCTATTTCTCTTCACTTTCCTTGTAACCATTTTAATTAGATTTATTTTTAATAAGTTCTTCTATTATATTAAAGGTAAGAGAAACTTCTAGGTCACAATCGACATTCATATATTCAATAACATTCATTGCCATCCCGGTTCTATTTAAGATTTTATTAAGCTGTTGTATCATCTATTGTTCGTTTGGATTCCTGATTTCAAAAAAATCAGAAAATAAATTTAAATTTTTATTTAGAATTTCTGTCAAAATTAACATAATTATCTAATTTCCGTAAATAAACTTTTTTCCAATTAAAGCTAATTTCCGAAAATACCCTAAAATTATAAGAAAATGTGAATATAAAGTGGCCGTTGTTCGGAATTCGTCGTTATTTGGAGTGACCGTTGTATGAGGTTTCACTGTACAGTCGGTAACAAAAGTGTCCGAACACTAGCAAAGATTCCTATGTAAAGAAAAGTACACTCCATACGGTTTTGTTAAATAAATCCTTGTCGGATCCTGTTTTTAGTCAGTCTAAGAACATCATTCGATAAGGATTTATTTAACAAAACCGTATGAAGTGTACTTTTTTTTCATAGGAATTTTTGCTAGTGTTCGGACACTTTTGTTACCTACTGTATAAAATATTTCATGAAAATGTCTTTCAGATTTTTAAATTATATGTCAAACCGTTTTTTAAAGACAAACATCTATGACCTTTTAGATACACATAAATATGTGGGTATTTTGCAAAACATTATCAACCAAATTTTCCGAGTACATGTCATAGAGTCGGCAGCAAAAGTATCCGAGCACTGGCAAAAATTCCTGTGAAAGAAAGTACATTTAATACAAGGTTGTTAAATAAATCCTTGTGGAAATCTGTTCTTAGTGAGTCTAAGAACAAGAAGTGAAGAAGTCGTGTTCTTAGTGAGTCTAAGAACAAGAATAGACAAGGATTCATTTAACAAAACTGTATTAAGTGTACTTCTTTTTATAGGAATTTTTGCTAGTACTCGGATACTTTTGATGCCTACTGAAAGTCATGCTGTAAGGGTAGGGCAAGATTTCGTAAGAAATTCACAAATCGGAGCTGCGAGGAGTCCTAGTTCGATTAAGTGTCATTACTCTACTTAAAAAGGTATTCTACGAGTTTAAAGTAAAAGTTTCAGATTTTGTGAAATATAGCAAGTAGGAAGAAATAGAGTAAAGTTGTCGGATGGTTGGTTAGTTGGGTTTTGTGTCGCACTAGTGCTGTGCAATGGGCAGTTGGCGACGGTCTGAGGCTCGCCCCTAGAGGTGGTCCAGAGATATGCCATTACAATTTTGATCCTGTACGTAAAAGATGGCTCTCTCGCTGCGGTGTCACCCAGAGGTATAATTTTCATAGGAACATGTAAGACATTGCGCCCACGACAGATTTCACGTACACCAGCTACCATTAGTGTACACGGCGGTCTTTGGCCGGTTCGAGTACCGAAACCACAGTCTTCTAATTACGAGCCCGGAGTTCTACCAACTGGTTTAACGCGGCCTATAAATTTGTCGGAAATCAAGTTACGTACGAAATGCAAATTTATATTACAATGTATAAAAGGCAGGATAAAACGATATTCGAGCAGTTTTGAGAGTTTTGGTAAGGCGAGAAGATAATCAAATGCCATTTAAATCATACAGAAGTACAGTAAAGTTTCACGCTGTAATGTTGCCGAAAGTATAAGGGTACAGTCGGCAGCAAAATTATTCGAGCGATAGTAATAATTCCTATGTAATAAAAGCACACTTAATAGTATTTTGTTAAATGAATCCTTGTCGAATAATGTTCTTAGACTGACTAAGAACATGACTCGACAAAGATTTATTTAACAAATTAGTATTAATTGTACTTTTTTTAACATAGGAATTATTGCTAGCGCTCGAATAATTTTACTGCTGACTGTAATAGCAAGTTATTTGTTTTATTGGTATTGAAGCTATATATAAATTATATTTTATTGTACGTTTAAGAAGTAGCCTATTGTCCCTACTTTGAAGAGCTTTATTTAAATATTTGTTAACCCTTTCAGTCGCAGTGTTCCCGCTGATGGAACACCTAATTTTAATTCTCAAGTGCAAAAACTCATCCCGGAAATTTTTTAGCAAAAATTTACATTTATAACATAGCAGAAACGCCCTTTTTTTAACGTGAAAATTTAAAATTTCTTGTATTTCAATTATGTTTGTAAATTCCGGTGGCAGTGTAATTTAAATAATCCGAATTATCTTGCGCCTCAAAGGGTTAAAATACTCCGGAATAAATTGAAATGTTGGGATCTATGCAACTTTTACGAGTTTTTGTTGTCGATAATGTTTACTTATAAAGTGATTTATTTATTAAATTAAATATTATTTGAATTTAATAAGGTTTACTTACAGATGTTTCAAACCGAAAATTTCTCGAAAAGGAACAATGCATTTTTTTTTTAATTTTTTAAATATTTATGATCAGCTATGTGTCTAAAAGCTATTTTTAAAATTAGTTTAGTAATTTTTAAAATAAATTAAGTAGTGAACGTTAAAGGGTTAAGGTAAACTTTAAAGTTACAGTGTTTATTTTTCTTACACGTACAGTAGGTTCAAGTATACAAAGGCGTCCATTCATCACAAGGGTGCCACAATTCGTTAAAATTTAAACAAATCAATCAAAATTAGAAAAACATTACGGTTATATTAATATTTGATTGGTTTCACAATTCCTTCAAGACAGCATCGGAGCATTATTTCGGCTGTGGCAAAGTATGTAGGCTGCAGCAGAATATGCAGGCCAACTACAATTGAATACTTAACTTCGCATATTTGCATTAAGAAATTGAAGAATATTCCAATAGTTTAGAAAAAGGAATTCAGTTTGAAAGTGTTATTCAACGCAAATCTTCCAATAAGTTTCTTACTTTTCGTATATTTATTTTAGATAGAGCAATTGGGAGAATACCTTAATGTCATAACCAGTCGTCAGAAAATCTAACAATTATTTTAAAAGACTCATTTAAAAAAAGATCATTAATTAAATTATATTTATCCTGTAACTTATAAAATATGATTTATATGCATGAAATCTTATATATATGTAAAATTTATTTATTAATATAACAACAAAAAAGTACTGTTAAAATGTATGACATTACATTTTGTTTTATTTTTTTAAGTAGAAATATATGTGTTTTCTTAAATAAAAATAAAATAATAATAATAATAATAATAATAATAATAATCTTATCAAAATTAGATTTTAAGTGAAAACGAAATTAATATTTAATTTGATGTATTACCCTCATGTGTTTATTTTTGTAAATAATTGATTATTTTTTTCTTTTAGCAATGGTAAGATATCATTAATCTTCTTCCCAAATTCTATACCATCCTTAAATTTCTTCACAAATTTTACCTCGATTCTATTGTACGATTGTATTCTATGAAAAAATTCTCTATTGTTTGAAAACAAGAGTCATCAACCATTTTTTGTTATCAATATTTGCAGTAGAAAAAAGTATATAGTTTGAAAAAATATATATGTTTTGTTTCATTTTTTTTTTTTTTTTTTTTTTTTTTTTTTTAAGTATGTAGAAATGTAGTGTTGTTATTTATTTCTCCTATGCTATTAAAAGTATTTGTGCAAACATTGAAATTATTATTTAAGCAGGATAAAATAACTTTAACTGTTTTACAACACTTTGTGCAAAATGTTATTATGAGACGTTTCATTTTTTCGCAATTGTCCGTGAAAAACATACTAGAAAATTAAAGTTACACATAAAATTAAAACTTGCGTGAACATTTGATTAAGAAATTTTTTCCTTACTAGTAATTAAGATAAATATATTATTTATTATTATTATTATTATTATTTTCATTTTATTTAAAGTGCTTAGCTTGGATGGTATTTTTTCATAAAATTTTGTAATGTAATTTCTACCTTTTTATAAATATTCAAACAAAATTGTTTGTTTTTACTGCAAAAGAAAAACAAAATATCACCAAAAATAATTAATTCGATTGCAGGGGTTTAAAACATTAAGTATGAAAGAAAACAGTCCTTTACTTAATGTATAACAAACAAGGATCAAGAGAAATAATTTAAAAGGCAGGGATGGAACACGGGCGCAGAATTCACACCACTATCAATGTAAGAAAATTTTCTACCTTTTAAATCAACGATATTATTGGTAGAAATATTTCTTAAACAGATTCCGGTATGAATTCTGCGCCCGTGTTCCATCCCTGAAAAGGCTTTTGTAGCTTATCTACATCTATTCTACTCTTATTAGGTGCCATGTCTCCCATTTTGGAAACATACTATATCTTCTTACAAAATATTATCTTTTTTTAATTATTCAAACTACGTATAATTATAGATGCACACTGAAACCCAAAACATAAGAATACACAATTTTTTCAAAATGATTCATATAGCGGCATTTAATGGGTTAAGTATGTAACTGATAAATGTAAAAAAGGAACAATTGATTTCTTCTACAAATATTTAGTTATTATTAAACATTTTTTATAATTTAATACCACATACATACATATAAGCTATGTAAATATTAAACAGGAATATTATTTGAAAGTTTTAAAATACCAAAAATTTTCAAAAGAAATGCTGCAAAAATAGCATATTCACATACTTAATGGGGGAAAATAATGCAGAAAATTAAAAGATTTTTAAACATAATATTACAGTAAAAATTAAAAAGCTTTTCATGCAAAAAATTAAAAATGGAAGGAAGGAAGGAAGGAAAAAAAAAAAAAATCAGAAAATTATAATTAAAAAAAAAAAAAAAAAAAAAAAAAAAAAAAAAAAAATGACATCAACAAGATGGCAGCTCAATTCAGAATATATACAGTGAGATGTTTCAAGTGCTACTTCTAATAACAAAAAGTTGCTTACTCCTGCCCTTCCCTCGCATTTTAACAAGAGAAAAGAACAACACTATGAAAAATATAGGTTACTGACACCTAGAATCTAAACTGTGGCTCTAGTAAAAATTGTTCTATGCCATCCTTATAAATTCTAGCTCGCTTTGCTAGATAGTTCTAAAAACCCCTATTAGAATTCTAGACCGTTTCTTACATTATGGTGGTCAATCTCATTTAAAAATCTCTGTAAATAAATCCGAACACAAGAGGCGAGTTTCAGTAATTATAACTTTGTTTTATAACTCAATTCTAGTAAAGCAACGAGAATTTCTCTCAATACAAAGGACTCATAATATTCTTAATATTCATAATATCGTTTCATAATCTAGAAAAGTGTAGACTAGAAATTCTCGATCATTTCGTCTGCCCATGTTATTTGTCTATCTTATATGTATAAATCGAAAAGCTATATTTCTAGTTTAGGTATTTAGAAAATGGATTCTTATTGAAAGCGTATATTTTTTTTTCCTCAGTGCAATCCACAGCAGTTCAGAATACAGAAATAATAATAATAATAATAATAATAATAAATGAAGAAGGCGGAACAGCAAAAATCTTGTAAAATGCGCAAAACTGTACAGAATATTTATACAAATATAAAAATATATAAAAAGATTAAAAACAATACCAAAACTACTTATTAAATTTTTGTATTTTGCAAATTATTTATATTTATCTTCTTAATTTCGATTTTTTGTTCTCTGAACATTTTGTGCTCTGGATCGATTTTGTTTTCTTAGTAAAGTGTAGGAGCGAGAATGGAGCTATTGTACTATTCACTTTTTATAATAGCTGTTGAAACACCTTACTATATCTACCGGTTTTGAGGAACTTCCCTAGCGATAGATAAATTGTTTTGGGGTTAATTATAACTTTTATTCTGGATTTTTGCCTGCTTATATTTTCAAGTTTATGTATGAATTACTTTTTAATTTTTACTACATTACGTGTGTTAATTTTCATTATAAAGTCCAAAGATTTTTTTTTATGTTAACATTTACTTTATATATTCTTTGAGGGATATTTGTGTAAGCATTCAATATTTTACTAGAATAGATAAAAATAAATTCACAGTTTTATGTAGTGGGAAACGTGTTATTAGTCGATGGTTTATACAATCGCAAATATTCTTCTAAAGGGCATACTTTCAAATTGAAATTTTTTTAAAAAAAATAAGTTTAGTATATAGCGTGTAACATTCCATGCCGAAATAAATTCACAAAATAAAATTTGTGAAATCTGCAAAATTTAACTTTTTATGAAGCGCTTCTTTGTCTATAATTTTAAAGAAATTTGGCATTATAAAATGAAAAATAACAATAGTAATAATAATAATAAATTAACTGAGTAATTTGATATTAAAATTTAAAACTGACTTTCCAGGGTCGTACATATTCTTGACTTTACATTTTGAGTTGATATATTTTGATTTAATTGGAATAAATTTATGTAATTAGTCAGCTGGTCAATTGGTCTCAGTTTTTCTTTTCTTCCACGTTAAGCGGTTTGAGAGTAGATAGCCGTATATATATACATTTGGAAGTTTATCGTATAATATGCATAATAAAAATCCCTAAAGTGTAATTGCATGAAAAATGTAACGTCAGTTACACATATAGATATTTCTACTGCCACCAATATATTCTAACAGAAATAATTATCTTATTTAATTACAAAGAGAAAATAGTTATTCTATTAATATTTATGTACTAGTATATAACCCCGTCAAAAATGACGGAATGTGAAATCAGTTAAGGTAGTGAATCAACGAATGCTTTGCCAGCTTCGCTGGACACTATATTTAAAGGGGACTAATGTGCAAGTTGCACCTGACGGGACTAATATGCAAGTTGTACCTGACGAGACTAATGTGAAAGTTGCACCGAACGAACAAACTATTTCTTTAAAGAAAATACCTACTAACCTTGGACGATAGGTGTAATATAACGTATCATATTATATATCGTATTTATCGTAATATAACTCAGTACTCATTTTTCGCTTTCTTCTTCGACTCGTTTTAATAAGTATTTTTTATATGCAATGAGAAATTTGATATTTTTTAATTTTTAATTTTTCGCGTGAAAATATTATTTTATCTTATGCCCCCCCCCCTTAAAAATATATATATATATATATATATATATATATTATATATAACAATAACTGGTAATTTATTTTTTGGCAACAATCATAAATTTAAATGTCCAATTTTGAAATTATTTTCATATTTTAATTAATTCTAAAATATCTAATCAAAACTTCGTTACAAATAAGGGGCCAAATGAAAGGTACCATATTTGTAACGAAGTTACCTTAGGTACCTTTTTTATTTTAACTTAATTGATAAATATGACGTCACAATCAACTGTTTGTTTTTATGAGATAAGTACATTATCATGATTGCAAGAAAATGATGTAATAACTATTAGCCCATAATTTTTATGATTGAATTTTATATTACATTTTAACCTTATCCTCCATGGGTATTTTAGAATTGCATTGGTAGTTATAAACTTTCGTTGAAATCTTTTTACATATTGTGATTAATGAAAAAGTGTAAGCACAAAAAATGTTCAGTTTTGAAAGATCTTTCTAATGATGCAACATTTATGCAGATTTATTAAAAAAATAAAAATACATAGCATTTCTAAGAAGAAAAAAAAAGCTACCAAAAGTCTCTTTTAAAGCGGTCTAACCGGAATTGTTACTGACAGAAGATGGTCATTATTATTATTAATGATAATAGTCTTAGCAAAAAAAGTGGAAATATTATCATTTTTTGTAACTGATGTTACCTTCTTTCACGGAATCACACCTAAGCCTATTTTTGTTTTCTAAGTGTTATATCCATAAAATTACGCACAAAAGATAATTTCATTTAGTACGACAGGACTAATTTTTCCATATAAAGTCCTTAAGTAGCTATATTTAATTCCCTATCTATTACTATATTCATTAAAAAAAATTATTTTGTGTAGTTTTTGTATGGGAACACTTTAGCGACTTTAAAAGTTTTGTTGTGTTTATGGCGGTGAACTAAAATGCCTATCACCATTGCGTAAGTAAAGATCTTGGCGAAAAACATGCAATATATTTCAGTGCCAAATTTCAAATTTCTCCAAGTTTATATACAGAAGCTGTTACAATTCTTTAGCAAGATTTTTTTCAATTTTATTTTAATTATATATATATATATATATATAAAGTAACATGTTTGCATGTTAATTTTTTTTCAGAAATATAATTATTTAATGATTATTTATTAATTTTTGGTATAAATTTCTTTTATTCATTTTTAATATTCGTTTAAAACCTTTTGAACAAATAAACCGATTGAGGGAAAAAAAAAAAAAAAAAAAAAAACTTTCCCAAGATTTTGTCTTGGTTAATAAGTATACCAATATTTGTTAAAATCTAATGAACTGTATTAAAAATCCGGCGTGATACAATGACAAACCTTTAGCTTTATATATTTAGATGAAAACAAATATGTCATTCTATGCAAAATGTCATTTTCTTCAATTACTTCAGTAAAACTACGTTTCTATAAATTTAATATAGATTTTTCTGTTATAAAAAATATAGAAATATGCATTTTGAAAACGTCTATAAACATTTACCTACGAGCCTTTCATAACTGATAATAATTTTTAATTAGGTAAGTTACTGATATTTCAATATAAAGCATGTTAAAATTCAAAACCAATTTTACTGTTGGCTTTTCAAAAAAAAAAAAAGTCAAAGATATAATTTAATTTAATACGCCAGGACTGTATATTAATATAATGTATATTACAACCTTATAACCTAAAAAAAAAAAAAAAACTAAAATTTTAAAAACACATAAAAATTACCAACATAAAACATTACATAAAAATTAAAAAAAAAAAAAAAAAAAAAAAAAAAAGAAAATGCATAAATTATTACATAAAAATTACCAGAATTTTACAATTTAAGGTAATTTAATTATTTATTTATTTTTTGTCCACGAAATTCGAGGACACCGCCATATTTGTCATCAAATTCAATGCAAAAAGTATGGTTACTCTAGTATAATGTGACATCTATAGGCTGTATTAAAAAAATAAAATAAGCATTTTTTTTCTTTTTATACGCATAAAAGCATGTTTTGTGTTGATTGTGAAATAGATATTATTCATCATTCTTTTACAGGGATCCCCAAAGTATTTAAATATATTGAGCCTATACATAGAAATTGCTGGAAGTGTAGTTCTTTTTGTGTCATGTGAGTTTCATATAGCACCAAATTTAAGCACACAATACGGTATGTATATCATTTATAGACAATATACACGGCTACCTACAATTCACGATCTTTTCTAATGAACATATTTGAAAGAAGTGCATTGCTACATTTTACTATGTCGACGAACGCTGCTTTGGAAGGAACATTGGTAGGACCCATACTGTAAATAGAGTCTTTTTTGAAGTTAGATTTTTAGCTCTGGATTTTTTGTATCATATAACGTTTTGACGTCCATGTATACGAAAGTCATTTTTTTTTTTTTTTTTGCGGTTGGTCTGTATGTATATCTGTTATCAGCCTAACTTGAAAACAAATATTTGCTGTAAATTCAAATTTGGTATTTTGAAGTCAGTAAGTCGTTGTCACTTGAAAATTTTGACAAAGATTGGCAAATGTAAGGCAAATTAATAGTAACATTGATATATATATATACATTTTTTATGAACGTAAGCTATATATTTGAACGAGGGTTAAGATTTTTTCAGAGACAGAATTATTTGTCCAATAAAATTGTTCCTAACACTGTTTTATATTATTTTTAAAGCAGATTGAGCTTTATTTATCTGACGTCTTAATCTGTGATTTGCCTTTGTAATATTAAAATTCAAAGTAAGAGAAAGTCTTGCGAGTGACAAACCATATTTTATTTATATTAATCCTTTTAATTTTATTAGATTCTAAAATATATTAAGAATTAGAATTTTTTATATAACGTTTAACTAATAAATTAAATAGTTTTACTGATAATTAATTCTAAAGTTCAATATTATATCCTGTTTATAGTTAGATTACAATAAAAACAGATTACATAAACAAATGAATGTCAAAAACATAATTTGTTTTATGTCCTAAGTTATAATAGAAGTACGCATTTATAAAATTTCTATTAATAATAAATAATTAATCTTTAAAATAAAATGCCTGCATTTAGAATGCATTTTCTGAAATAAAAATAATTTCACATTGGAAAATTTGAAGTAAACATAAATAAATATTTCTTCTTTAATTGCCAACTTTAAAGATAAATAAGCTAATTAAATCTTAAATTATTCCAAAGAAAACATCTTTTGAAATTACATGAATCAATAGTTCATTAATTTGAATAACTTCTTTTGAAAGAGAAAGGCATCGAAAAGTAAAGTTAAACATCCCATAAAAACAGTCGGATAATTTGTATGATTAAAGAAAACGATCTAATAAACAAAGAGGAGTTTTCAACATTAATTTTTCTTATTAAAATTCAATTCTGAGTTTGTAATTAGGGACATGAATATGTATTGACTGGAACAAATATTTAAATTAGACGAAAAATTGTACTTTTCGATTATGATATTTTCTTTAATAATGTATTTCTGGAATAATCCAGTATTTAATATTTCTTTCAAAATTAAATATAAAAAAAGACAGTTAAAGAGAATAATGAAAGCTAACTGAATGAGCGTAAGAAATATTTAAATATTAATTAATAGCGATTGAGGTATTCATATCTTATTTGTATAAGTTTTATTTCTTAAATAATTGACGTGTATTATTTATTGAATTTTATGTACTGCTTATTAAAAATAATTTTTGAAAAATGTAGCCATTTTCATAATCTTCATAATAAAAGGCCAAGTTTATGTAATCTGACGCCATTGCTAAAAAAATGTATTGAAATATATATATATAACCCGATCAGGTTATCGCTTTTTTCGGCACATTGTCAGTTTATAATGGGTCTTCCATTCATAACTTTTGAACAAATTGAAGTATTTGAAAAATTCAGATTGCATAATAAAATTTAAAAATGGTATTTTTACGGAAAAAAATCATGGACACGATGGATAGGTATTTCTTCTATATATGGATTCTAAGGTTTGAGGCAAAAGAAAAATGGATTGGGTCTCCAACAACCCATGATAACTTGATCGGGTTAATAATGAATTTTTATTCTTGTTTCGAAGGAATGAATAATATAGGGGAAAAAGATATTTAGTAAAAAAAAAAAAAAAAAAAAAGTCATAATTGCAAAAATGTATTAAAAAAAAAAAAAAAAAAAAAAAGTGAAAAAAGAAAAAAAAATTACCCTTGATTTGAAGGTTTTTTTTTAATAATAAACTTCGTTTTTTCCGGCACTAATGCTCGAAATTGACGTCATTGCTGCAAAAATATATTAAAATTGAAAAGAATGTATACATATATCTTTGATTTGGGGAAGTTAATGAAATATGAGACGGATAATTCAGGAGAAAGGAAAGCTGTCTTTTCCTGCTGCATGGATAAACATTTTCAAACAAAAATCACCATACTTATTGGCACATTTATGATTTTACTAATCACGTCTCATAAAAAAAAAAAAAAAAAAAAAGAAAAAAATATATTTAGAAGAATAAAACAAGTAATGCATTATAGCAAAAAAAATCTCGAAACGAACCAACAAATGTTCTATAAGAATTAATTTATGAAAGAATAAATTTTGAATGAACTAGAGGTCCCTGCTCGCTCAGCTCACTAACCCCCGACGTACGTTTAACCTCCCCCCCCTTCCGATTCGCTTCACTCATTAAACCCTGCAGGGCTCTACCTGGCTATTCGCAGTTTTGACTTTCATTCAATAGTTATATTAATAATACATAACATCAGATAAAAGCAGAATAATATTATAGAAATCCTCATATTTGATATCACATTGAAATACACAGTATTTAAAACTGTATCGTTTTTTAAATCAAATAATATGTCAAAAGTAATACACTTTCATGTTAGACAATTTAATAACAAGTTGACACTATTTTGGCCGTAAATATATGCAAGCTAGACACACACACACAAAAAAAAAATAATAATAATAAATACATAAATGAAAATGAAAATGAAAATAAACGGCAGCAGTAACTGTCTTTTTTTTTAAAAAACAGTGAGAAATTTGTAATATCTAAATCATTTGGATATGACCCCCGCGGAGCCCTTTTAAATTTTTGTCAGTATTTGGCGATGAATGTTTGGGTATAACTATTTGTTTAAAGAAATTATGAACTTATTTTTCCGAATGCCTATATATTTTTCTTTTCCATTTTTTTTCTTTTTAGTTAATTTAGGGCAATATGCAATAATTTATATTTATATCTATGTACAACTAGTTTATATCTATGTACAGCTATGGCAACAGTAAAGATGAAACTTCTTAAAATGCATTTTTTCTAGAATATGGTTTTGTCAGACGCATTGAAAATAAATATCTTATGTGATTATTGCAAGTACTTTAAACATTCCATTATTATTATCATTGCACCATTCTATAATTTATCTATATATTTAAGCCATGATTACAGTTAAAATTATTATCGTGGTTGCGGAAATAAATTCCTTTGTGAAAATCGTCCGAGCTACTCCCTAATTTAAAAAATAATTGGTTATAAAAGATGTTCAAATATAGCCAACCGTTTAAATATGTTTTGAGTTAAAAAATAATTCTTTACCATTTAATTATTTATTTTTTTAATTTATTTATTTTAATTATTTTTTAAATTACAAAAACGGATCTAAATTCTTGTCTCTTAAACTTCATTTTAAAAATTTCTGGACTTAACTTCAGTTTCTGTTGAAATAGTTGTTTAAGATAAGGATGGTATTGATTACTAAATCTTTTTCGCCTAACGTAAAAATAATGTTAATAAAATATAAATTCATTTTCATTTCATGTGAATTTAAATTTTGCTTAATATTTTAAAAATGTCGGTTAATTTTAAATATTTTCTTTATTCTAAATCATTTTTTCTTCTCTAAATCATTTTTTCTTCTGTATCTCGAGGATGCCGATTCTTCATTTTTATTTATTTATTTATTTATTTATTTATTTTTTTACACATAATTTTCTGAAAGTAGAGAAAAGAAATCTGGAGTGACTCCACTAGACTTTCCGAACATTGAGTAATTAACAGTTTTGTAGATAAAGTAAAGAAAGAGGAGTTGCTAAACAAACAAAAGCGAGAAAACCATAATAGAGTGTTTGAGTATTTTTCACCATATATTACAAGATGTTTTATTTAACGCTACTGAACGTTGAGCCCATAGATCATAATGATAAAGAATTTTTCATTGTGCGCCTGTAAAAACCTATAAATGCTAGATTCACCAAAATGCTTATAGTTAGTGCAACAGTGATTTATGATATCCATATAAATTTTCAGCTCAATGGAATAAGGCATTTAGATGCTATCACACTTTTAAAAATTTGGCCTCATAGGCCATAATGATAAAGAATTTTTCTCTGTGTCCCTGTAAAAAACTTTAAGTGCTAAATTCACCAAAATCTATACAGTTCGTGTAACTCTTACCAATAACATGTGTACAATTTTTTTTTTTCTCACATTAATAAGCCGTTTAGATGCTATCGCACTTTTAAAATTTTGGTCCCATAGGCCATAATGATAAAGAATGTTTCTCTGTGTCCCTGTAAAAAAAACTATAAGTGCTAGATTCATCAAAATCAATAGGGTTTGAGCTACGGTGGCTTGTAACATGCGTACCAACTTACAGAGCATTCGAGCAAAGCGTTTAGACGCTAGCGTGTTCGCTCCCACACATACACACATACGTACATCATCGTAAAAATAGTGAAGACGTACTCAGGGGACCTCGAAACGTATAGAAACAAATTCGGATTTTTGACATGATTACAATACTTTACTCACTATAGTGTTCGAAAGGTTAAAATATCAGCAGACTATAAATCACAATTCTAAATTCAGTTTTCATTGGAAACATCTAAGACAGTGATTTTTAACACTTTCCAACAAGGTTGAAAAGTGTTAATGACTTCGGTTTGTCTGTCTGTCTGTCTCTCTTTCCCTGCTCTAACACCCGTAAATATTTATGGAATTTCTTGAAACTGATATATGTTATTCAAGTTCACTAACGAACGTTCTCTATTGAAAATAGAGTTTATTCCTCTACTGGTTTGTGTACAGGGACACCCGAAAGTATTTCAAAACATTGTGTTCTATCAGAGGTCTTTCTATAAACCATATTTTCTTACCTTTACTGTAGATCTCTCTTAATGAAATTGAAATACGTTATTCAAGTTCACTATTGGATGTTTCCTGTATAGAATGTTGGAAATACCACCATCGGTTTATACACAGGGACACTCAAAAGTATTTCAAACCATTGTGTTCTATGAGAGGTATTTATATAAACCATATTTTCATACATTTACTGTAGACATACCTTAATTAAATTGAAATATATTGTTCAAGTTCATTATCGGACGTCCCCTATTGAAAATGGAGTTTATACCTCTACTGGTTTGTGTACAGGGACACTCGAATGTATTTCAAAGCATTGAGTTATATGAGCGGTATTTCTATAAAACATATTTTCATACGTTTACTGTAGACATACCTTAACGAAATTGAAATATGTTATTCAAATTACCTATTGGATGTTTCCTGTAGAAAATGAAGGAAATACCACCACCTATTTATATACAGGGAGACTCAAAACATTCTAAAGCATTGCGTTCTATGAGAGATGTTTCTATAAATCAAATTTTAATAACTTTATACTTTCCCTTTCCACGAGGTTTTAGGAAATTTAAATATGTTATTTACATACACGAAAAAATGCTTTGCATAGATTAGAGCATGATTAGAATTAGATTTACAGGGTGACACAAAAATATCCATTTATATTAATAGCTATTAATAAAAAATTGCTGGAATTGTATTTTCGTTTACATTAAGCGTTTTTAACACTTTCTAACATTTTTAAGTTTGAATATGATTTCAGTTTGTGTATCTGTCCATCTGTCTGCCCGCTCTCTAACTCCTGTAAATATTTATGGAATTTCTCGAAACTGATATATTTTATAAAAGTTCACTATCGGATGTTCCATATTGAAAATGGTGTGAATATCTCTTCTGGTTTGTGTACAGGAACACCCAAAAGCATTCGAAAGCATTGTGTTCTATGAGTGTAATTTTTATAAATATTTTCCCTATAGAATGTTCCCCATTTAAAATGACATTAATAGGTCCTGTGCAACTAGTTTGTTTACAGGGACAACAACAACAACAACAACAACAACAACAACAAAATGCCAATGCATTACATTTTAGGACAGAATTTTTTGAAAGTTATATTTAAATGTCTTTCTACTGTAAATATCATAAAAATATTGAAATACATTGTTAATATTCTAAAATAATGTCTTGTATAGAATATGATATGATTAACTTTCTGATTTACAGGGCTATACTAAAATAATCAGAGAGATCCAAAGCTGTAATTAAAATCTAATGGCTGCATTTTATTTTGCGTTAAGCCTTTTTAACACTTTCGAAAATGCCTAAGAGTAATTTTAAAATCAATTAGTCTATCTGTATATTTTTCAGTCCTTCTGTCTGTTGTGTGATAACGTAGGCAAATAATATTTAAAGTTATTCGATACAACAATTACGTACAGTTGAAAAGTGTTATTAATCAATGCGTGTTGCATGATTTTTCTATCTTTTAATTTATTTGCAGACGATAAATTTCCTTTTTACCAATCGAAACATTGACATGTATTTTATTTTATTTTATTTATTTATTTTTTACGCCAGAAATTACAATTTAACTTCCTTTAACTTCCTTATGGAAAATGACACCAATGACAGAAAAAAAAACAACTTAATAAGATAAACTATTTACACATTGTAAAATAGAGTACATTTGTTAAAGAGAGGTATTTAATTCATAACTTCGTTAATTAAGGCAATAGAAATTTCTAATAAAGAAAAGTATCAGCCTTATAGTATTCGGCAGACATTTTCCCGGAGGACATTTTCGTTCATATGGAAATGTGGTTACAGACAAAATAATTTGACGCCAGTGGCAGTAACTTTATTTAATATGTAGAAAATTAAAAAATATAAATTTTATTACATTATAATAAATATAATTTAATAAAGAGTATTCAGTAAGAGAAATTTCTTTAAAGAATATAATTTAATAAATTGTTTTGGTTTCATATCTCGAAATTTCCAACTTTTGTCAAATACTTTATTCTTTTTTAACAACTGTGAAATTTAATTCTTTCCAAAGATGATAATTAAAACACATAATTCCAGATCAAAACTTCTGACGAAACTTTTTGTTCAAATAATTGAAATTCTCAGAAACACGTAGACAGATAAATTCAATACGTCTGTCCCTAATAAGTACATTTGTGAGTACTAATTAACGTGTAAAATTATTTAAAATTCCTATAGCCGAAAAGTTTTCTTGAAATTTTAAAGAATAATTTCTGTGATTTTACACTAAGTCTTGTTTTAAACAATAATTTTATTGCATGTTTGGTTTGTTTTATCAATGTAGAGAAATATGAATTTAAATTTATCTATTTAATGAAATATATTTACATAAACAAACATAGTTCCCCCCGTAGAGGATTAAATATGTCGTGTCTCAGGAACACCTGAGTGAGTCCCAGACCTTCGACAATTGACTATAGAGCAGCACCTGCGCGATCTAAATCCCAACCCACAACCAAAAAAAAAGTATATACTTAAAAAGAAAACGGTTGTTAAAAAAAAAAAAAAATCACCCTTATGCTAAATGTAAAATTTTAAAATTAAAATTAAATAATATAAAATAATTAATAAACATGCTTAATTACAAATAAAAGAATTTAATCAACGATTCTTAAAAGAACGGAATGTTCGAACAATAAATGTTCTAACCATTAATAAAAATATAATGTTTTCCAAAGTTTGCATTATCAGTATTCAAAATTAATGTTTGCCCCCCACCCCGCAACCCAAGTAGCACATGAACGTTCTCTGAACGTCTAATAACGGTTACACTGGTTCAAACACCGTGTTTCGTGTCAAAAGAACGTTCTACTCGACGTTCAAAAGCAGTATAATTCAGAACGTTCTAAAAAGGTGTGTTTTGTACCATTCATAAAACGTGCAATTTCAGTTTTATGAAAAACGTTAAGGGAAACACCGTCGTAACACGTTCTGTTTCAGTACAATTATAACGAAAATGACAAAGTGCTCTATTTTCCGTTATAATGTATAAAATTTTTGAAAACAAGGCAGAACTTGATTTTGTTGATACAATTTATAATAATATTCATTGGGAAATAAAAGTGAAGATATGGTTTTGTTTTTTAACATAATTTTAAATTATAATTATCTGATATTTGCAATTGAATTTCTCTTCGCGAAAACTCTAATTAAAATGAACGCATAATCATGTAATTTTGTTGACTTACTCTATATAAAATTATTATTTGATTGTTATATTAGTTTGCTGTATTGGAAAATATTTTGGAATAAAATGGAATTATTTAATTCGATCAAGTATTTCGATATTACACTTTTGCCTAATTTATATGTTTTTAGAGTACAAAGAAATGGTTTTTGCAATTCGTCAGTGTATATGTGTATGCACGCGATTTAAATGCCCTTCCGTATGTATTAGTTGGTTAGTTAAAAAAATAAAAATAAAAAATTATAAGCCTTCTATATGAATATGGAAATTTTAAACCTCGCAAGTGCGTAAATATGATTCCACGGATTTTCTTCAAACTCGCCATTTTACCTTTCATCTAGATGTACATTCGTATGTAATTTAAGGTTTACGGTGAAAAGGTTAATTTGTAGAAAATCGTAAGTGAGAATATATAGAATTCTATCAAAAAGGGCTCGAACGATTTTCTTCAAATTTGCTCAGACCTGCCAACCTAATCCGGCAAATTGTTAACGCCCATAGAAAAACGCCCCTTTTTCTACACCACTAAATTTTTAGAGTATTTGTTTTCTTCATTCATCGTAAATATATTTGAAGAGAATTACTCTAAAAATTAAGTGGTGTAGAAAAAGGGGCGGTACTAACAATTTGCCGGATTTGGTTGGCAGCTCTGTTTGCTACATAAACCCTTTTTAGATGTCTTTCCACGTATATTACTTAATTACTACAAGAAAATTGACAGGCATCCTAATTAAGTAGCTCGGAAATTGGTGTTTCAAAAAAAGGTTTTATATATATATATTTTAACTTGCTATGTAAAATCCTTTTTATGTGTTTTTCACGACGCATGCATTAGGTTTTTTACAAGAAAATTGTTATATGTTTAATATGTTAAATCCAATTTATGTATTCTGATCGCACTATATCTGAAAAGAGTATATAATATGTATAGTAGTGAATTATGGAAGTCATATTGTTACAAATTAAAAAATATATATTTTTTAAAAATTTTACACTATTCGTGATTTTTTTTTTTCAAATTTCACTTCATTATTTTGTTTAAAAAAATCGTAAAAAATATTTTAATATAATAATATACACATATTATATATTTGATGATAAAAATTCTTTGATTTAGAAGTTATTCAAATATTGAACTACTTACATACTGAATGTTATAATATTACTTGAATCTACAAATTCATTATTTTTATATCAATCTACCTTTTAGAAAATATTTAAAAAAATAATATAATTTGAAATAATAAAATAAATTTGAATTATATATATATATATATATATATATATATATATGAAATACATTAAAGGATTAATTTTTGAATGTAAAATTCTAGCTATTAGAAACGTTAGAGCTGAAACCGGAAACTCATAATTATTTGCATTCGCAAAAACATCTGCTCTGGTACAGAGACGGTTGGTAATTTATGCGCGTATTTCGCTTCTTGGCGATTTTCTCACTTGTTATTTTTCCCTTTTGCTTTTAAATAACAAATGGTCAATTTTAAAAGCGAAAAGTTTTTACTAGAGATAGGGCAGTAAATATAAAACTGTAATCTTTAATAATGTTTAAATTATAAACTTTTATTTTTATTAATCTGACATTAGTTTTCACTTATTAATAACAAAAAATATATAAAAATATGCAACGCAATTCTCAGTGCAAAAAGGTATTTTTATTTAGTTATTTCTAATTAATTAAATAATGAAGTTTTTTTTTTATATATAAGTTTTATATATTACATATTTTAGATTTTTTTTTCTTTATAAAGAAGTAAAAATTCTTTTTTCTACATCATTCTTAAGAAAAAGAATACCGATTATCAGAATATAGATTAATATCTTTTGAAGAATTACTTAAAACGTATAACTTCAGCAATGAATAAAACTTGATACAAGGTATTCCCACTTTCATTGCTTTCTATACCTTCACTCGCAGTTATTAAGCAAATTTAATGCATTTCTGTAAAAATGTTTGTTTTGCACTTGGAAAAATAAAAAAATAAATAAATAGATTTTCAAAACAATCTGTAGAATTTTAATCTTCTTGCTATTAATTTGATTTGATATCAAACATCAGCTTAAAAATAACAACTTCATAAACAGCTAATCGTACACTTTTTACGATTCCATGTGCTGCTATTCATTTTTTCAAACGGTAATGGATTAAAGAAGGATTTTTTTTTTTTTTTTTTTTTCATAATAACTGGTTATTTAACTTGTCATTTAAAACGCATAAGACTATGAAAATGCGCATCAACAAATTTTCAATCATATCGAATATTTTTGAGGCCCTTTAAATCAATTACAGTTAATCAACCTTGGTTTAATTTATTTCATCAGAAATATGTATGTTAGTTTCTTTATGATTATTGCAGCGTAGTATTTTAGAATTTAACTAGTAAAAATATCTCTTTTAGACCAATATTTATTCGAATTATTTTTTATACTTTTACATAAATTACTCTTACCACATGCAAGATACTTAATAAGGAATTTTCTAATAAAACTAAATACCTGATCGACACATATTAATTTCAATGAATTCTAAAATTATTTATGGAAATGAGAACGCAGGCAGATTGATACACCATTCTACAGACAAACAAAAGTTATTAATTCTTTTCAATTTTATTTGAAAATTTTAAAAACGCATAACTGATAACTCAACAGAAATGCACTTCGATCAAATTCCATTCATATTCAGGATATTACAGCGAAATTTTCAGGATGCTTTAGAAAATATTCGTCATAGAACGCAATATATCCTAATTCTTTCGTAAATCCTTGTATAAAATCTAGTCGTATTTTTATACTATTTTCAATAAAGAACATGCCATAATCAGCTGAATAATAATGTATCAGTATATCAGATTAAACTTATTCTAAAAATAATCAAGGAAAGGAAAGAGTAGACAGACAGATGAACCGAAATCTTAAATGCTGTTCAGTTTTCTTGGAAAGTGTTAAAAAAGATAGAGCGTTAATTGTGTTGAATAATACTTGCGCTGTGCGAACCCAGATATGTGTTTCTGTTTGTGTGTGTTTATTTAGCAATACACAAGCCATTATTTTTTTTATTTTTCAACATTTCCCAGCAAAGTTGACAAGCTTATATGATACCAGTTTTTCTATCTCTTGATCTGCTTCTTCGCGCTTTAATTTTATAAATATTTTTAACATACTCCAAAACCTATATATATATGTATATATTTCAATTTAACTATGTCTTGCTCTTGACTGAAAATGGTATAAATAGCACTAGTGCTTTAGATGCGGTGATGCCTGAAAAGAACACTGATATATTATGGTCTACCAGAGATATTTCAGTAAAACTTATTTTATTATATTTTTATACAGCGTAAAACATAAGAAAACATATATTACATACATACGTTCACTTATATTACATAATTTATGTAATTCATATGCCTAAATACATGCTTTGTATAAAATGTGGCATGATTAGCATAATATTCACTTTGCGACAAATAAAATATTAAGGTGCATTGGGGGATATATGTGAGAATTTCTGAGTTCATATTTAGTTCTTTTATGCTTTTCAACAATCTAACAAAATCAAAAAGCGTTTGTGATTTGGGTTTGTTTGTCTATCTGTATTTTTGCTCATTTATTCAGTAAATAATTTTAGAATATTATATTTTTGATATGTTGTTCAGGTTTACTTTGGCTCTATTTTTATTGAGAATAATAAAAATAGTACTGTTTTATGCACAGAAACTCAGAAAACAATTCCGACACATTAGGATCTATGGGAGGTCTTTCCTTAAAGCATATTTTAAAAGTTGTATATTTTGCACAAAATAACAAAATTAGCATACATTATTCTGCTGTAAAATGAAGTGTTTCCTGTAGAATATGATTAGCAAAATTAATAAGTTTATAGGGCTTTACAATCGTTTTCAGATACATTATGAGATATAAGTCGAAATTGCGCATGTAAACTTTCAGTGTTGTAAAGGTTTTTTCGCCCTTTCTTTTTTCTTTGGTATTGTATGTAGAACGTATGGAAACTTTAAACAATATACAAGCTTATAAAAAAATAATGATCCACTTCATGCTTTCCCTTTCGTAATAATAATAATAATAATAATAATAGTAATAATAATAATAAAGGTATAAAGCAAGCTTTTATGAGATTTCTTTCTCCGTAATTAAAAACACTATACAGTTTAAGGCATCATCATTGAGGTAAATTTCACTTCAGATTGAACGATATAACGGACAAAGTGCACTTGGAAAGAGTTTTCTAATTTATACGAACTGCAAAACTTTTCTCTTTTATTAATTAATAAATTGGTAAAACATGTGTGATTGCTGCAATAATTGAATAAAATTATTATTATTGTTTTCAAATTACATAATACAATAGTTATGTTTCATACCGTTTAAACAGATTTTTCTATTAACCCATTATTTGCCAAACTAATTTTCAAATTTTTTCTTAATTAGTGAGTTTTATAAGTTTTAGTAAAAACTATTTAAGAATTATAACAAATTTCAAGAAATTAAGCATACTACCGCAGATCGTCTTATTTCTGGGACAGTGGCAGAATACATTATCTAAAACTATATTTCCATTATCACATTGTCTAAAACTATTAAAAAAAAAAAGTAACGTCCCAAAAAAAGTAATAAAAACAAAACACAACAGCAAGAATAAATATAAATTTCTAAATATTCCATATGAATTTAAAATATTCAGTCTGGAACAAATAAAAAAGCTAACAATTTTATTGTGTTTCTTTCTTTATGATTATAGTTTTTCTATGCAATTTTTATTAATTTTCATTAACAGTTTTCTTTCATAAAAATAACAGTGCGTGTAATTCATTTAAGCAAACGAATTAAACAGGCATTTAGTATTTTAACTACGATCAATTTAAAAAAAATTATTAAAAATTTTTGAAAAAAAAAAAAAAAATACATAGACTGAAAATAAATTAATTCCTTTTTAATAATAAAATTAAAATAATAATAGTGTGTTTTGTTAAATCTCGCCAAACGCCAAATCGCTGTCGCCAAACTTCCTCTAGGTTGCCAGCCTATGTTGCGAGCCAAAGTGCAAAGTCAATGACATAGGCATATGGCAATTGGCAATGAGTGTTTAACATCACATCACCCGACACGTTGAAAAAAGAGAACTACAGAACACAGATAAGTTTTTCATTTTACATTATATATATACATCAAAATTTAACAATTCTATTAAGTATGTAAAAAATTCTCGAAAACTGTTTAAATTTAAAGCCAAATTAACCTAATATATATATATATTTCAAAATTTTAAAATGTTCCATTTTAGTTCTTTTATTTTTTTCCGTTAATTTTATATTATTATAGTTTAACGATAAATATATTTGAGTATTAATTTGTAGTAGAGTGATAAGTAAGATACTTCTTAAAAATATTTTTGTGTTTGAGTGCTGAAATTTAATTTTTAGCATTTAAGCATAAAAATATTTTTAAAACATTAACTTATTAATGAATCCACAAAAAAATTAAAATAATAAAAATAATAAAAATCAGATATGTTTAGATGTTATTATTACATTATAGTAATGCAAAATCAAGGGATAATATTAAAAATTAGTTGGCAGGAAGTTCTTAAAAAAAAAAAAGAGTACGTTTCTGGAATTTAAAATTTTATTTTGTTTTATTTCAGCGCATATAGATTTTTCAGCGCATAGAAAATTTATAATTTCGTAAGTCAATAATTTAAATAAAATTTTCATACATATGCATTAAAATATAATATTGTTAAGTATATTAAAATTTCTCGAAATCTATTTAAATTTACAATAGCAAATTTTTTTTAATTTTAGTCTTTTGAAAATATTTTAGATGTACCTCTTGACAAATGTTTGTTTTAGTTTTCCATCTGTTGTGCATTATAATAATTTCGAAATAGAATCTACACACGTTTAGGTAAATTTATTCATAAGTTAATGTTTTAAAAATATTTTTATATTTAAATGCTGAAACTTGGGAATAAATTTCATCATTCAAAAAAAAATATTTTTTAAATTTTATCTATGAATGATTAATTAATAGTCAGAAATATCTAAATTATGTAACTAAACGTTAATAATGCACAATCGATGGAATAAAATAAAACTTTGATAAGAGGAATCTTAAAATCTTAACAGTGTCTTTAAATGTTAACAGTGTGTTTTAACAATGTCTTTGTTAAAATATACATTTAAAGTATTAAAAAAACTTTGAAATTAAAAAAATTATTGTTATTGTCAATTTAAATAGATTTCGAGAAATTGCTTTCTATGTAATAATATTATAATTCAATGCATTTATGTAAAATTGCATAATACTATGACAGTAATTTACAAAAACAAACAAACACACACACACACAAAAAAAAAAGAAGAAAAAAGAAAAAAAGAAAGAAAGTAAAGGAAAAGAGAAAAAAAAAAAAAAAAAGTACACACGTCACACAATTTTAAGGGAACATACGACCCTTAGAACTTCAAAAAACATCGATTTAATTATAGTCTTTTTTTAAGTAAATCATTGTTAACTAAGCTTTATTGGGCATGTCTAATTGTTACCTATAAGATTATTATGTATTTTGGAATATAATTTAAATTCTGTGGTGAATTATTTAATAATTTATGTGTTAATGATAAATGTTTTTTTTTTTTCACCTTGCACGCAGTATACCTGTAAAACTATTTAATATTTTTTCTTGAAATTTTCATAGATTATGTAACATATCAGATCCTTCAAACTGAACCTAAATTTGTTCCAGTTTAGGTTAAAAAAATAAAAAAAAGTTCAAAGATAATTTATTTTTTAATAAAATCTGAAGTATCACCTGTATAAAAAAATATGGGGGGGGGGATACAAATTTAGATTCAGTTTGAAGGATCTGATATTTTACATAATCTGTGAAAATTTCAAGAAAAAATATTAAATAGTTTCAGAGATATCTAGATATCTTGCGCGTAAGGTGGAAAAAAAAAACGCATTTATTATTAACACATAAATTATTAAATAATTCACCACAGAATTTAAATTATATTCCAAAATACATAATAAACTTATATGTAACAATTAGACATGTTCAATGAAGCGTAGTTAACAATGACAGGGATGGAACACGGGCGCAGAATTCATACCACTATCAATGTAAAAAAAATTTCTACTTCTTAAATCAACGATATTATAGATAGAGAAATTTCTTAAACGGATTCCGGTATGAATTCTGCGCCCGTGTTCCATCCCTGCAATGATTTACTTTAAAAAAGACTATAATTAAATCGATGTTCTAAGGGTCGTATGTCCCCTTAAAACGTACAAAGAACGTTCGAAGAACGATTCAAAGAACGTTTTAAAACGTTCAAAGAACGATTTTAAAACGTTCAAACAACGTTCAGGACGTTGCAAAAACGTGCATGAAGAACGTTCTGAGAACGTGTCTATAGAAACAATGGTGATGTTTACACGTGTGCAGAACGTGTTTTGTACCGTACTATTCGACGTCTTCAAGATGGACAAATAGACGTCTATAAAACGTTCAAACTGAACGTTCATAGAACGTGTTAGTAGAACTATTTTTAAACGTTCAGAGAACGTTTCCGTGCTGCTTGGGAAGGGACGGTAGGGGTAATTTCAGAAAATCCCATTGTAGTGTGTGCTGATTACACATAACAGCATATTTTTAGTCCCTCAACCCCCAAGGGGGCGTTAGAAGGAATTTTAAAATATCCCTTTGTAGTGTGTGTGTTGAGTATGCATAACAAATCGACATATCAAAAATTTTCTTTGCTGAGATAATTTAGAGCAAAATAACTCTTAAAAAATTGTTCACCCCCCTGCCCTTGAAGGAGGAAAGGGGAAATTTTCACAATAATTCCTTTATAGTTTGTGTTAGGAAAGCATAACAACATCGTACATAAAAAGTCGCTTTCTTAAGATAGTTCGGAGCAGAGGTATGGAAATATCTTTTTAGCCCTCCGACCCCACTCCCAAGGGTGATAGGGTGGAATTTCACAAAATCCCAATGTAGTGTGTGTCTTGAGTTCGCATAACCAATGGACATATCAAAAAAGTGCTATCCTGAGTTAATTTGGAGCAGCGTTACTCTTAAAAACGTATTTTTGCCCCACTCGCCGTTAAAGAAGGGCAGGGGAAAATTTCGTAAAATCCCTTTATAGTATGTGTTGGGAACGCAAAAATAACCCATACATAAAAATTAATCTTACTGAGATAATTTGAAGCAAAGTTATATGCTTTAAAACGTATTCCTCCCAATCCCAAGGGAGGAAAGGGGATGAATTTCGCAAAATTCCGTTACAATGGGTGTTGGACACAAACTAAAATTTGTGACCTGATCTCCTACAAATTTCCCTGGAAAATTTAGCGCTAAAAGGGAGGTGGGTGGCTCGAATATGCCCCCTCGTAACTAAAATAAAAAATCGCAAAAAAAAAAAAAAAAAAAAAAAAAAAAAAAGAGTTTTTGGAAATATCCTCAGGAAGTTGCTTGGCAGATTCTAAAACCTTTGTGCTATTATTGATAGAGTTTTACTCAAAAATCCATATTTTGCTAAATTTGCCTTCGAAAATCGTTTTTATACCTCCCCTCCCCTTAAAAATCCAAAATTCGAAAATTGCAGAAAGTGATTTTTTTGTACTCAAGTCTAGTCTCCCCATCTGCAAATTCTTCACCGTGAAGTAATATTGAGCCAAGTTATGCTTATAAAGGTGTTTTTACCTTCTGCCCTCCCAGGGGGAACAGGGGGGAGGGGGGTATTTCGCAAAGTCTTAGGATACCGAATGTGATACAGTTGACCACAGGTGGATCCAGAAAAGAAGGAAAAGTTATTGATATAATATATTGTTAACTGAGTAGGTTGTTGATTAGTTCATTTCAGTAATACATAAACTATGTAGCTGAAGTTGTTTCGAATAAGTATGTATTGTAATAATATCTGTTATTACACGTTGTAGAATTACTTTTTATATTTTGTTTATATTTTGTAATAAATAAATAATAACAATTATTATTATTATTGCCAATATTATAAATTTGAACTTTGATAAAATTTAGTTCTTCATTAATGCGTATTGTAATAAATTTCATTTATACATAAAATTTCTTTTTCATGTTGACTAGTAAAATTTATTGTATATTTACAATTGTATAGTTAAAAAGAGTGTTAATCTCAGGGTTACGAATATATATATATATATATATATATATATATATATATATATATATATATATTATATATAGCAATTTTCTATTATAGCTGCAAACGAACGAAATCGCACAATGGTGCTCAACAGTAAAAAAAGACACCCTTGATGTTTTTTTTATTTTTATCACCGTTCTGAGCATTTTGTAATTGAAAAAAACATTTTGTTTAAAATACTGTCTTTATTGTTTATTCTCTCATGGCTTGTTCATACCTCTTGATTTGAGTTCCATGTCGTTTTTGCGCACCGGCAAAATTATTAAAATTTCAACTAACAATCCAGGAATACATTTATGATTAGATTGAAGTTAATTTAAATAAAACATCAAAAAGTCAAAAAAAAAATATTTCAATAAATGAACATCAGTCTCCACAGGTTATTTAATTTGGTTATAATTTCATTCTTATTGGTTTATGGGGTTTCAATGATTTATATCTGTTACTTGGCTTTTACTACGATTAATAATTGATTTATATATATATATATATATATATATACTTCGTACCATTTTTATAAGATTAATAACGTGTAGACATTTCTGTATATATATAGAGAGAGAAATGTCTACATGTTATATATCTTGCAAAAAATAATTTAAAATCTCAAGAGAAAAAATGATATCTGTCAGTGGAAAAATCTTTATTTCATATTTTACATCAGTTTAAAGCCGATAATAAGTACAAGCGAAATATGACAAATAGTCTGACTTATCAGACCATGTCAAAGAATGAAGATATATAAAGTAGAATTCTGGAAATTTATCAAAAATATAAAATAAAAACGTACAAGATATATATATATATATATATATATATATATATATATATATATTTTTTTTTTTTTTTTTGAGGTGACAATAAAATACGATTTTTCAATCTATTTAAAATGTTAAAAAAAAAAAAAAATAATAATAATAAAAATAATAATAAATAATAAATAATAATAATTATTAACGTTTATTATTTAGTAATATAAACTTATATATGAAAATAAAATATATTTTAATACTTTTTGGCTTCTTTTTTGTAGAAAAATGCACTGTTAGGTTATATCAAGTTCAATTACCTCAAGGGAATTATCATTGTAATCGTATAATATCAGCCTTTTACTCATTGTCCAGTAAAATTAATAAAATTTTAATGAAAGAAAGAAGACTTTCAAAAAAAGTTAACAAGAAGTAGATTTTACCAGTATAATATTTCAAATGGTATTTCCCAAGAAAACGAGATGAGATATGGCAATCATACTAGCAAAGCAGACATTTTATCACAATTGCGTTAAAACGGCATAAATATTTGGTAAGATTTCAGTCGAGAGAAAGTTTCGTAGACATATATCATTACTGTTTATATATATATATATATATACATACGTAAATGAACCTTTTAAAAGTCCCCCGGAAACAAAGTTGTGCGGTATCCACCGTGTTGGAAAATTGCGCATGAAAAGGACGTTTGATTGTAATGATACTCTAAACCTAAAATAATGAAAAACAAAGATCATGATGTGTTCAAACATAAAATAATAAAAATAAAATTTGCTACAAACACAGTATTTTCATATGAAAAAAAAAAAAAAAAAAAGTAATTCTCATCACGTGCATTTATACGAAATTTTGACTCATAATGTCATATTAAATTTTTTGAAAAAAAAAAAAAAAAAAAAAAAAACTTTTTCGATACTGTCCGTTTCGACTTTGACTATTATGAATTTGCTTTTCTCTCCTTTTCTTTTTCTTAAAAAAAAAAAAATAAATAAATAAATAAATAAAATAAAATACATAAATAAATAAAATTCAGAAGAAACATGCTAGATTTGTGTTATTACTATTCTATTTTAAATTTATAAAGACATCATTTTCTCATTTACCGATTTAACATTTAGTATTTTTTTATTTTTCGCGTAAAAGCATATTTCATTTTATGTTGAAAAAAATTATAAATATTATGTTCATTATCAGAAAATGAAAAAGAATTTTCAGAAATATTTGAGATGCTCAAAACTGCTCTATAGAAAAAAATCCTGAAAATTTTCCCATGAGAAAAAAAAAAAAAAAAAAAAAAAAAAAAAAAATCAATTGAGGTAGTGAATCAACGAATGCTTTGCCAGCTTCGCTGGTCACTATATTTAAAGGGGACTAAAGTGCAAGTTGTACCTGACGGGTCTAAAGTGAAAGTTGTACCTCACGGTACTAATGTGCAAGTTGCACCGAACGAACAAACTATTTCTTTCAAAGAAAATGCCTACTAACCCTGGTCGATAGGTCTAATATATCATATTATATATCGTATTTATCGTAATATATCTCAATGCTTATTTCGCTTCCTTCTTCGACTCGTTTTAATACGCATTTTTCATATGCATGAGCACCCGAAAAACAAAAACATTAAATGATTAAATTCATTTTTTTTACTTATTTTTATTTCATATTATTTCACTCGCACTTTATATTTCCTAACTCAAAATAATTAAAAAAAAACTTTTTCGATATCGCTTGTATCGATACTGATTATTATTAATTTTCTTTTCTTTTTCTTTCAATAATGATAATAATAATAAAAGATTTTGATGAAATTCTGGCAAAAGCAGAATTTAGCTTCGGACGGAGGACTATTAGTCTTTTTTTTTTTTTTTTTTTTTTTTTTTTTCAAATTATAACGTCGCTTTCAAATTATTCAATTATATTTTCGATAAATTTTAGATTTCGATAAATATCCAACTATCGAAATCGATAACGCAAAAATTCCAGATTGAGATTAATAGGCCCTCAGTCCTAAAAAAGCGGCAAAGTTACAAGCGAGAAATAATATATATATATATATCCCACTGGTAAAAAAAAATGTGCGAAAATTTGTTAAGTATGTATACTTATATGGTAGTATTAATATATTCCTTCTGAAAAAAAAAAAAAAAAAAAAAATCTGAACTTTACAAATAGAGTTTATACAGTTGCGTACAATTTTCGTCACACTCTGTATTCCAACTCTGGAAAATGTTGAACACTGCTGTTTATGAGAAAAATCATATCCCTCACTACAGAAAACAACATATTTCATACACGGATATTAATTTAATGAGTACATATCCAACATACAGATATTTTTATTATTTCAATTTAAATTAAGTACGGCAGGCAATACCCGGTCAACTCTCTCACTGATATCTTCATTTAAAACAACCATTCCTTCATTCTTGGCTATTGTAATAGCATTAACATGCGATAGAATTGTCATACAGACAACCTACGGATGGAACGCTTTTCACAGACTCATCACCCACCTTAACTTAAATTTAATTCATCTATTACTCATACACATATTAGTACGGCAGCGAATACCCATCCCTGTATTATCAACTTTGCTACAATTAAAAAACCTCACTTAACGTACGGTTCATCTCCTCGTTCTCTTCAACAGCGATATTATTAAACCACTCTCTATACCTTCATAGCCATCGACGAGAATAAGTCCAAAAGTTATCTCATTAAATCTATTACCTAATTTTCCATAATATTATTAATAAAACTGACAATGATACCGCAATCAAAAGCTTTAAAAATAATCTAGTGTGCCACTCACGCGACATTCTCTTACGCAGCATTTGAATACTATAAAGGCAAATTGCAGATTAAGACATAAGATCAGTAAGATAAGATAATAAAGTTTAATTAAATTTAAGATAATCTAAAATAGTTTTAAGGAGCTTTCACACACTGGCAACTGAAAAGCTTCAACTTCGGTTTCTTTTGATATTTCTTTGATGTGTTTTTTGAGAATCGAAGCTCGCTGGAGACCTCGCTCACAAACCCCCTAGTGCGATAATTGCTATAGAACTAGTCTCTTTTGTAAAAAAGCAATAAAAAGTAATGTCCTTCATTGTATATGTGTGCAAAATTTCAAGGGTCACTTTTGGACAATGGATAATTTATGACTTTTGAAGCTCTGAATGTTGCCAGAGTTTGAAGGAAGCTGAAGGAACAGTTTTATTTGACATATAAATCCGTGAGAGGAGGCTACCACCCTCTCACATGCTCCTTCAAAAAATACCAAATTTGAATTTCTTACAGTTATTTGTTTATAATTATGCGGATAACCGATATACGTACAGATCAACCGTTATAAATTGGATTTTCGTATTCAGTACTTCAAAATACAATATAATACAAAAAACTAGAGTTCAAAATCGATCGTCAAAAAATACTCTGTGTGAGTATGAGAATTTAATTTTCCGTCCGGTGTGAGAAGTGTTTGTAGACATAATAAAATGAAGCAAAGCACTCCCGCCAATTACATTCAATAGAAATGAATATTTAGCTTAAATTTGGGTAGCCCTTTATATTTCTATAAACTATATACACTTGACATTATATGTGTAAATTTAGAGTTATATGAAAAATATAATAACAGACACACAGACCATTCGCTAAAAGCATGCTTTTCGTATTCAGGGGACCTCAGAACATGTAAATATAACAAAAACTCACGTTCGAAAAGTTGACCCTAAAACAATACTTTCTCGACCTTATGGGTAAGGGAAAGAAATAATAATATTAATAAATGTGTACAGTTTTTACTTTTATGTTATTTTATTAAAGTAATAAAAATAAATATTTTTTTACACATGAATAATAATAAAATAATAATAATAATAAGTTAAACCTGTATCATCAAAAATTTCTGATAACACTGACGTCATAATAATTTAAAATTTTCGTTTTTGGTATTTTATTATTTTAATTTCAATTTCAATTAATCAAACAGTCTCGTGTGATTCTTTTCTTGATTTTATCGTCCGAAAACTAATTTGAATGTATATTTGGTTTATTTTAAATTAACTATATCTCTAACCAACATTACGAAACATAAATAGTTAAATGTCATTTACATTTCATTAACGGCTGTATATCACGATAATTTGCCATGGTGTTGCTTTAGATTTGATGAAAATAATCAAGTTACATTTATTTAAATGTTTCAATTGTTCATTTTATTTTTAATTCATTCAAAAATTGTGCCTGCAAAGACTGTTAGGTAAGCTGCCGCAGAGGATGGTGAGTAAATTTTGCAGGGGGAAGAGCCCTCTAGTACTTATTAAATTTTGCTGTCCCTCTTTTGTGTTAACTCCTTTATAAATTTATCTATTTAATAATGCATTGTAAATAAGGAAATAAAAAAGAAAATAGAATGAGAAAAGTCAAATTTAAAAAATAAATTACCATATTTATTAAAATAAACATTTTAAAATGTTCAATAAATATACTAGGAATAACTTTATTATATGACTATTCTTCAACTACTTTCTTTTAGCGAAATACTTATGAGCTTAAATAAATTGTAATTTTTTATCATGAATGATGGATTGGTTAATGTAGGCCCAATTAAAGACATAAAAGGTTCATCGCATACAAAGAAAAAATAACATTAAAAGCATTTTGGTTTGGCAAAATACCCTCACGCATTTTAAGCTTTAATATAAAAACAAGTAAAGAAGTAGAGGAATGCAGTTTGTATTAAGATATTTCTTACGGCGAACTCTCTTAAAATTAAAGAATGAAAATAATAACTGAACTTGAGTGTATTTTCACTCATTTGCATAGAAGAAACATGCCCTCACATCTTGAGTTAAATTCAAAATATTGAATGAATTAACACAATGCACTCAAAATTGAGTTATTTATTGTATATGGGTAATTTATTTTTTTTATTAATGATTTTAGTGCAAATGGTTTTAATAAACTGGATTACATTGCAATGGCGTTGCCTGTTGCATTTTTGTATTACTGAAGATATGTGTTGCAGCGAGAGCGATGCTGCCACTTACATGAGGTTGAATGAGTAGAAATAACTTAGTATCAATAAATATCGATGACTCAAGTTCACTTAAATAAAACGCTACTAATTACCTCAAATAATTGCATTTTTAACTCAAGTCAATTAAAAAAAAAAACTTCTACCTGACATGGTGAATTAACTCATTTATTAGGTGTAAGGGAAAGTTCTATCGTTTTTGAACACGTGCACTTTTATACGTTGTCGATTAATTGTTTTTTCAGACTTGTAGGACTGTCACCATGGGTGAAGAAAAAGTGCACTCATTACACTATACGTTGTACGAGTTCTAAAAAAGGGAATAACGCGATGGAGGAAACAAAAAACTCCTGTGACGTGTTTGGAGAGGACGCAGTAACTTCTCGAACATGCCAAAGATGGTTTTCGAAATTTCGTGTGGATGATTTATATCTGAAAGATGAACCCAGATCAGGAAGGCCATCAAGTGTCAATGATGAAGTGCTACAGTATGATCAGGGCAAATTCCACGTTAACTTCCACATAAGCGGGCTTCAAGCTTGGAATTAATCAGACTACTGCTTTGGATCACATTTAGAAGCTTCGTTTCGTGTCCAAACTCTCTATTTGAGTGTCACACAACGACAGAACTTGCCCTTACACCTAATATTTTAAGAGAGAAGATCAAGTTTAAGCAAATGAAAAGCACAATTCAAATTGTTCCTACAGATGGTGCTACGTCTCCATATGTTTGGTTCATATAACGTTTCTTGTAGCTTTACTATGTCTAACTTGATCCTTAGACTTAACCCTCTTAAATTTTTCTTGTGAAACTATATAAATTACAAGGCATGTGCATTCCCCATGGTGACATATATAAATAGGCGAATATCGCATGTAATGCAATATCTTCCACGATCACTGCTAGTAAACATGTGTATTGGATTGGATTACCGTTTGAATGTGGTTTGAGAGATAAAGAGCAGACATATTGAAATAATGCATTAAACTACACCCAACAAATGCTTAATTATTATTTTTTCTTTAACCCCCCCACCCACCCAAAAAAAAAAAAAAAAAAAAAAAAAAAAAAAAAAAAAAAAAAAACTCCGCCTTTACGAGAATGATTTTTTCGCAAACCACGGTCAATTCTATGAATTCATTCAATAGTTATAATTTTTTTAATTTTCTACAGACTTTTGGGACGCTCTGTACATACCAACGTTTATTCATAATTTAATTTATATATATATATATATATATATTTGATTGTTTGTTTATTTATTTTCATAAATTCGAAATTTCCATTTGACGATCCTTTTTCAAGAATAGGGCGGGTAAAAGTGAAATAAAATATTCAATAAAATCTTAACATGATCTGTACACATACCGAGTTTCAAAAAAGTAGGTTCATAGATGCGTTAAATATCTGAGTTAGAAAATTGCACTTGGTCGCACATTTGATGCAGGATGATTGCATGCATAAATTAATTTATTTGAGACAAGATGCGGCTATGCGTATATCGATTTTCAAACAAATGAGTTTTTTAAATGTGCTTTTACGCAACTTGGAAATTTTTAAACGATAGCCAAAAAAAAAAAAAAAAAAAAAAAAAAAAAATCAAATAAAAGTGGGAAACAAAATAAAAATGGTGGTAATAAGCAAAACATAACGGTGGTGAAAAACAAAATAAAAGTTATTTCTGATATCTTATCCGGTCGGCAAGATTTTTAATTTTTAATTTATTAACTTATTTATTTTTTTTCTTTTTAACTGTTAAAAAAAAATAGAGAGACATTCGTGATCCAATGTTTTCTTTCTCCCCCCCCCCCCCCCAAATTCTTATGTACTTACTGTCATTCACTACGGTATGTTTTTGAATCTCAACATAATTTAATCGTTGCCAATTTTGTTTTGTTTTTTTTCGAAAGAATAAAAATACAAATTTAAAAAAGTACATTTATTTAATATGAGGAAAATAAATAAGAAAAATTAGAAAATAAATTAGAAATATCAACCGTATCGTTACAAATAAAGTACCAAATGAAAGGGAATATTTTTGTGAATCTGATGGATTAATCAATCGGACAATTAGGTTTTTTAAAATTAACTAAAGAATGAATTTTAGGAGGCAACAGCAGAAGATTGTATGGAAACCGTTTGGAGAAATATAAAACGATCTGCTTCACATTAAGTCACATGTATTTGAAGTGGGATTAAAAATTGCAGCTTTCATTTTTTTTTTTTTTTTTTTTTTTTTAATCTTACGAACACAGAAATATAATATACAGCCTCTCCCCCACAAGACTTGCATTTCAAATTTCATCAATTTTTTGGGTTAATAAACAAAAAAAAAATACTTTTTTTTTTTTTTTTCAAATTAAATTTTATTCTAACTTTGAAAAGATGTGATACGTTACATTAAGAATTTGGGTTTTAAAAGTTTTCTTTAAATAGATTATTTTTACATTTGATCAAACTAACTACCGGTTAACTTACTTGCAAGGAACTCTTATTTTTGTGAAGTAGGATTTGAACTCATATTTTTAGTTGTTTTATTTTCATTTTAAGTCTCACTTCTTAACACTAATGTTTGATTGAACTTAAATTTTTACACACAAGTTTATCTTTTCTTTTACTTTCTTTTGCATAGTGAAGTGTTAGGTGAATAAATAAATAAATAAATTAATAAGTATTATATGTAGGTGGCGTACAGATCTGCCTCAAGTCACTTATCTTCTATTCCCAAAGCATTTTTTTTTTTTTAATGCCAACATGTATGCATAGCAATTAGAAAAACCTTTGTGCAAAACAGGAAATTAACTTCCTCTGCAAGGCAGCTTGACATATCGTATCACATAAAACATCTTCGGAAATCTCTTAATTCTTCATGACATGAATCTTGATGCAGTTGAAGTTCTAATTTTGTTAAGGTTCAGGTTGAGATAAGCAAAAGTGTCAACTTTTGTAGATACTTCAATATCATCGGATGTGATGATGATGATGATAATAGCACAGCGTTAATACTATCTTTTAAACGTCATTAATGCGCCGGATTTCATTTCTTTGGATACTGGACAATTAACATTCCTTATATCGTCTTTAATATGTCAAACTATTGAATGTATAAATGGTAACTTTTCAAGACAGATTTTATCTGTTATAACCGGGAAACTAAAAATCAGCGCCAGGCAAAAAATAAAAAAATAAAAAAATAAATAATAATAATAATAATAATAATAATAAATAAATAAATAAATAAATAAAATAAAAATAAATAAATAAATAAATAAATAATAATTTTGTACATTTCCTGCATTGTAAAGTTGCTACTGTCAAGTATATTTTTTCCGTGCATTGTAAATACCATTATAGGAACAAGCGAAATGTATATATATGAAAAAAGCATTTTTGCGTACTCGATAGTTTCACATGGTAGAGACGATATATGCAGTTTAGATAAAACCTTCATTAATACACTGCTTCAATACTAACTTGGGACGTGACTATACAGTTGGTAACAAAAGTCTCCGAACATTAGCAAAAAATTCCTATATAAAAAAAGTACACTTAATACAGTTTTGTTAAATAAATTTCTGTCGAATCCTGTTCTTAGTCAGACTAAAAACATTATTCGACAAGGATTTTTTAACAAAACTGTATTAAGTGTACTTTTTTTATATAGGAATTTTTGCTAGAGTTCGGAGACTTTTGTTATCAACTGTATATAAAGTAAAGCTACGACAGATTGCACACATAGGGTGTCGGCAGGAAGGCGTATAATAGGCGCTCTGAAACTATAGGTAGTTCTACAATATCGATAGCGGAGTGTCCACTTAAATGTGCATATTCATTGTTTGAACAGGCTAAGATTAAACGTGGTTATTTTGTCTTGTTTTCAAAAATGTCTGTTTAAATTTTTTAAACTGTTTCTAGGAATTTTTATAGAATGATAGTATTACAAAATATTTTTTTATTAAACGATTTTCCACGGACTCGTTTATAAATTTTACTTGTGGCTGGTGGTTGCATGGAAGTTGCATCATTTATGACAACGAGTGCAACACTACACTATAGACAACTACAGGCTAGATCAACAAACAAGAAACCATTCAAGCTGAAAAGGAACTTTATTATTAAATTTAAGTTAAACATATAATCTAGTAACTAAATGTTACTTTTTATTATCTAATCTTGTTTTTATTTTATTTTATTTATTTATTTATTTATTTTTTAATCTTCTTCTTTAATTTATTTTCTTTAAATAAAAATTTTTAATCCTTTATTATTATTATTATTATTAAATTGAAATACCTACAAAAATATTTGTTTATAAAACCTCTTATGCCAATGTTAATTAAGTGCAATTATCATTGTTAACAATTTAATTGTTGTTGAAATTAAGAGCAATATTTCCGATCCATTCGCGCAATTTCTCCAACCCTTTAAGGAGCTCTCTTGGTCCCAAAATAGCTCTCTTGGTTTTAACCCCTTGGGTACATTTGACGTCTGAGACACGTCATTCACTTTTTTTGTTTTTTTATTTTTGTTTTTCAATTCTAATTACTTGAAGACATCTTAATACTACATATGTCACCAATATTTTAGAAATAAATAAATTCATACGTAAAATGTACAGCTTTGACATACTACTCCAAGCAACCAAAAATTATATCTGTTCCACATGCAAATATTTTCTCAAATAAATCCGTACCCAAGGGGTTAATACAGCTGTTGCTTAAAAATCATAGTAAAACAACAAGATAGTCACGGAAATGCGAAAAAGAATGATCACTTCAAAGCTATGCACCAACAGTTTAGCAAAAAAAAAAAATAGATTTTTTATAACGTTTGGTTGAATTGTGCTCAAAGTCTCCTAGCTTTACCTTAATGTCGTTACGTAGTACTATAAATATTTTAAAGATTTGGAGATAAGTTTGGAATCCTCAAGATTAACATACGTAATAGAATAGAACATATCTGCAAAACTTAAGAATTACTAGTTTTCGTAATAATTTTTTTCTAATAATTTATATTTAAGAAATAATAAGCAATAACTCGTATAATACTTATCCTAATTAAGTAATTTTAAACATTTTAACATCTCCTGCTTGATAGCATTGTTTTCAATTCTTATAAAGAAATAAAACAGAATATTTTACGATTTTATAGGCTATGCTTAAACTTAGAAGTGAAAGTAGACGTAATTCTTTTTCCATTTTCATTGGAGAACGAAATAAAACAGACCTAAAATATTTCGCTTAATGCTCGTGGGATTCATAAACTGAAATTCTTTTACGGTATAACTCTAAGAATGGAAATTTTAGAACTTTCCATTTCCTTTTTTAATATATCTTTCATTCGTAAAAAGTATTTCATGCGCGTAAATTTGAACATATAAGCAAACTGAAAAGAAAGAAATTGGTTATAATACATTTTTATTCTTTTGTTTCCATTTCTTTGTACACTGCAAAAAAATATTTTCATTATTTCAGTATAGGATAAGTAAAATCTAATCAACTTATGTAATTTTAGGTAACTTTTGCATAAGCATTAGTATTGTACATTTTTTTTTTTCTGAATATAAAACCTAAACATAAATAAAATTGTTTTATTAAAAAAAAAAAAAAAAAAAAAAAAAAAAAATCCTTCATATGTAGCCGTCATTAATTTTAATCAAAGTTCAAAGGCACATGCGCCATCTATACATTTTTTTTTGAGTGAAGTTGTATTTTGTTTAGTCAGATAAACATATACCTCAGTTTCCACTTTGATTTTTAAAAGTAATCTATCACTTTTCCATACCTTTTCCCTCTTTCAATTGACCTCTTTAGTATGAATTATTAAATTATTTTTAATTCCCCTTACCAACGTATGGTAGAGAAAGCATTGTTTTGGGGTAAAATTTTCAAAATTGCGTTTTTGATATATTTACACTTTTAAGGTTCCCTGAACTCCTATAAAGGATTGTTAGCAATAGGTCTGTGTGTATTTGTGTTTATTATCGGTATATGTCAAGCACAAATAGCAGCAGAAATCCAAACTCAGTTTTCTGAATCTGAATCATATAAGTATGCTGCACTAAACTTTTCGTAGAAATCAAGCAAATAATTCGTGTACAGGGACATCCAAGATAATTTAATTACATTACGTCTACGGGAGAAATTTTTATTAGGTAGATTTAAACACATTTACGCTGTACAAAACACAATGGAATGAGTATATAACATTTTTATGCAAAAAACATGTTTTGTAAAAAATATATTACGGAAATCATTGATCATTGACTTCCAGGGCTCTGTCCAAAAGATGTTGGAATTATTTGGTCTATATTTGAAAATTGCTGGAAATCTATTTTAGGTTATGTTATGTGTTTTAATATAGGATAAAATTCAAAAACACAATGTTGTGTGCATGTAACTTATAGGAAGTATGCAGGGTTACTCAAAGTTATCTGAATGAATTCCTTATTATTGAATATAATTGATAGAAGTACTTTACTGCCTTTTACCATGCCGACAAAAACTGCTCAGGATTTAAAATTAATTTCTTATAGCCACACGGTAGATAATGTATTTTGTAAAGTTCAATTTTCTGATTTAGTTATTTGTACAATATTGCTTTTTGAGGATCCCTGAATACAAAAGTCGAATCTTACATTAAGCACTTTGTGTGTATGCAAGTAAATTATCAGGATAATTAAAAAAAAAATGCAGGAAGATCGAATTTGTATTTTGTAATTCATATCAGATTTGCCACCTGAACAGTTTGATTATGAATAGTAAGTTTCAGAGAGAGTTGCTGTTGAAATGTGTCTAAATAATTTTGAACAAACTTTAAAATTTAATTAAATCCTTAAATTCTTTACAAATGTAGGTATTATATTTACGAGTAGAGGCTAGAAAGTTCCTGGTTTTGCCCAGATAGAAACAATTGATAATTATGAAATTATATTATTATTCAAGAAAGTCTCCCACAGGACTCTTACACTTTTCAGAGCGTTGTTTTAATGTTTGTAGACTGTTAAAATGAAATGTATTTGGTTGTTCCTGAAACCAGATTTTATGAGCATCACGTCTTCGAAACAAGTGTTTTTTTTTTTTTTTTTTTAGGACTGAGAGCCTATTAGTCTCAATCTGGGATTTGTGCGTTGTCGATTTCGATAGTTGGACATTTGTCGAAATCTAAAATTTATCGAAAATATAATTGAATAATTTGAAAGCGATGTTATAATTTGAAAAAAAGAAAAAAAAAAAACTAATAGTCCTCCGTCCTAAACTAAATTCTGCTTTTGCCAGAATTTCATCAAATTCTTTTTTATTATTATTATTATTATTAAAAGAAAAAAAAAAGAAAATTAATAATAATCAGTATCGTTACAAGCGATATCGAAAAAGTTTTTTTTTTTTTTTTTAATAATTTTGAATTAGGAAATAAAAAGTGCGCGTGAAATAATATGAAATAAAAATAAGTAAAAAAATGAATTTAATGATTTAATGTTTTTGTTTTTCGGGGGCTGCTCATGCATATAAAAAATGCGTATTAAAACGAGTCGAAGAAGGAAGCAAAATAAGTATTGAGTTATATTACGATAAATACGATATATACTATGATACGATATATTAGACCTATCGTCCAGGATTAGTAGGCATTTTCGTTGAAAGAAATAGTTTGTTCGTTCGGTGCAACTTGCACATTAGTCCCGTGAGGTACAACTTTTACATTAGTCCCTTGAGGTACAACATTCACTTTAGTCCCGTCAGGTACAACTTGCACATTAGTCACCTTTAAATATTTTATTATTATTTTTTTTTTTCAAATTAGAAAACAGAAAATAATCACAAGGGGCTAGGTCAAATGAATAAAGAGGATGCTGGCAAGCTGGAAACCCAGGGTGTTCAATTTAGCTAGAAATGGGCATAAGTGAATTGTCGGGCACAAAAAGGATTCCTTTCTTGGTCAACGTACCCCAGAATTTCTTCTTGATTTCTTCTTGTAATTTGTCTAGAAGTTTAGCAGATATACGAGAGTCCTTAGATAGGAAGTTCACTAACAAAATCTCATTTTTGCCTCAGAGAACAATGACATTTCTGGGTGCGGTACTTTTTTTGGCGTTGGAATCCCTGTGGTACCATTCTTTGATTGCTCTTTTATTTCAGGATAAGAACTGTCAGCCACGTTTCGTCTTCTTTCACTAAATTAAGCAGCAAGTCCTATGAAGTTTAAAAATGGCCCAAAATTAATTTTATGTTTCAACTCGTTCTTTCTTCTGATCATTGTTCAAGCATTTCTGCATTCAGAAAACAGGGATGGCAACATTAATGAGGCTGAACTAACAAACAACATGAATATAAATAAATTGGGAATTTTAGCATATACAGTTTGTTACATTTTGATTTTCAAAATTGCCAATTGTTTTGTATTACCTATAAGCCTAAAATGGATTTACAGAATTTTTTAAGTCACACAATCTGATTTCCCAAGTGACAGTGGGAGAAGATCTGGGCAGATACAGAGAGGTACAACAGACAACCAAGAATTAAACAAGAATAACATAGAAGTTAAGGCATGTATTTTTTTAGACTAACATGCCCGGCAGGTCATATAAAAATTTTGAGATTTTTCAAACCCTGTAGCTTGTCGTTAGTAGAGATTCAATATTCCATAGAAATCCATAAAGATCAATTGAGAAAATGTTTTATATTTTCATTAATATCTGCAGATCCTACAGTTTTATGTTATTGGTATGCACTACAGATAGCAACAGACCTTTACGGATATCATCTCGATATCCGTTGGCAATTTCCCCCGTACATTTTTTTTATTGATCTCTTACAATATCAGAACACTTGATATCCGTCTTTCATATCCCCGCATGTTTTTTATTCATCTCTACGGATCATTTTTAGTAGAGTAGTGAAAATAGCCCCAACACTCTTGAAAAAAGGAAAAAAAAAAAAACAAAAAATTAAAAAATAGAAAGTTTGCTACATGAATTTTATGTTTTCTAAAACTACAAATATTTAGTTTAAAAATATATCTGAATCTGTCAAAAGAAAACATTATTATGTACATTGTTCTGTTACAGAAAATTGTTTGCCAATGTATTTTTGGCAAAGCATATGGATATCTTCTGGCAACTTTGCTGTCAATTTTTTTTTCAGTGTACCAGAAAAAATAATATTTACTTTCAGATTCATACTAAATGTAAACCACTATAAATTTAACACAGTTTTAATTTACTTAATAGTTTACTTGGACTATTACGCCGTTTAAATGTAATGTTAATTAGTAATTTTTTTTTCCATACTAGAAAAAAAAAATAGTGGAATTAATTTTATTTTCTTGTATTTGTCCAAAGGTAAAATAATGTCCGTTTAATTTTCAATCAATGACACTACTTTATTCTTATATTTAATTTCTTTTCTCTTTAATGAAGTTTTAGATAACAGTAAATAACAACGATTCCTCGGTACCATTGCGGTCTTGGGAAAACAACATCTACCGCATTTTTTCTTTCTTAACTTTGAAGAATAGAGTTTGTAGATAATTGTGCAAAGTTTTTAATTAATTAATTATTGTTCTATGACAAATTTTTAACACTGAAAAAACATTTATAAAATTACACTGAAATTTTGAGAATGTACGTAGTACTAAACGTTCCTTCGTTTGTTTCTTATAATAATAAAAAAAGAAGAAAAGAAAAGAAAAGGAGAAATTAGACTGAAATAATGTTGTTGTGGCAGTGTGTGTTAAGGCCGATAGAGGGTCCTAAGCCTACAGGTGGAATATACTTAGTGACTGAAGGAAGGAATTGTACTTACATGTTTCACATTATTTTCAAAATTTATGAGCCATTAGGATGGAACCTAATAAAGAATAATTTCTATATTTAAGCTTTTTTTAGCAATAAATAAAATTATCTTAATCTATTGATCGTTTAAAAAAAATAAAAATAAACAGATGAATAAAAATACACGACCTACCAATAAGTATATGGACACTTTCGAGTTTAGACGTTTTATTAAATATCTAGAAAAATTCTTGAGGAGTTTTCTTAAAACTTTGGGAGTATGCAGAACATCTTATACCCCATATACTTCAGCGAAAACTTTGTCCTGAAGAGGGAAAGGGGACCAGTAAAAAAATTAAACAATAATCAAAATGTTTTGGATCACTCTGTAAAAATTAATGCTTAAAATTCGTTTTTGCTGTAGCATGTAATTATGAGGATTTTTCTAATTATATGCATAATTTTTATAAAGTTATTTCATATATTCATTGAGATAAAACTATTTATTTAATAAATTAAAAAAAAAAAAAAAAAAAAAAAAAAACTTTTTTTATTGAACAGTCGAGTTGCAAAGTCAACTATCTCCAAAAAGTAGAATTTTTAGAAAAGGCTGATTTTTTACCATGATTAACTAAAACACGATAGGAACCAGAGCTCTTTACTTTTAAAACAGTTCGGGCTGTATATTTTAAAACTCGTAATAATGTGACAGGGGCATGTGATGGTAGAGGATTATTGAAATATTTATTTTGTATTTGGCCATTTTTGCAACTTATTTTGGAGTTGATCGGTTTTGCAATAAATCAGAATTTAATTTTAGCTAAATTTAATGTGAATATTAAATTTTAGGGTAGCAAATACACAAAATATTTTGTTCAATTAAATTCTATTTATAAATAACTAATTTCTGTTATGTGAGAAGACAATAATAATATTTAAAAAAATATATAAAAAATAACTGATATCCACAACAAAATCTAACTCTATAAAATTATGAAAATTTATCACAAACGGTTTCAAATTCATTAACCACGAGCCAATACAGTTGAAAACCATTCGAATTGTAAAGAAACTCACATGAATAAATCGCTATAACCTGCTGAATGGTAATAGGTAAGTTATTAAATTATTAAAATTTGACTAATTAATCATAGTGTGTTAAATAAGATTATCAAAAAATATTATGTTATTACAAAGTGTGTGTACATTAACCTTGAACTTTGGCCTTGTTCCTTTACCATGCACTGTAAATAGAAGCGTCTTAAATTCAGACAGAAGTGTGTCTGAAATGTCAATTCAGACACATTAATGTCTGAAACTATTACGCATGCAAAATTTCAGACGCATGTGCTGTCTTAAATTAAGACACATAAGTGTCTTTTTTAAAAATGAGCTCAGATAAGTGTCTGAATAAGGTCGATATGTCTGAAATTAAGACATATAACATTTTCAGACACATAAAATTTCAGACATTTTACAATTTATGCACTTAAAAATTCAGACATTACAAATTTCAGACACTTAGAAATTCAGACATTTGTATTACTTAACAAATTTTTCGTATGGAATCTACTTTAAGCAGCATGCATATCCTGTTTTAACATTTTTTTAAACAAATAAATTTGACATTATTTTATGTAATATAAGTAGTTAACTTACTTAAAATACTTAGACACGGATCTTATTCTGTTAAAAATTAAAAAACAAAGTTGATTTTTATTTAAATTTCTCACATGTAATAAATCAAAAAAATATTAAGATAAACGAAGCATGTAACTTGTAGCTAAGAAAGCGAATTCGTAGCTAAACAATCTTAAACAATTTGTGCATAATTGATTTTTTTTTCGCGTTTTAAAAATTATTTTCTGTTTCCCTACACTTCAAAATGTAAAAGAGCATTTTTTTTTTTTTTTTTTTTTTTTTTTTTTGGTTTCATCTATATAGTTTGTTTTCTTGCAAATACCAGTTAAAAAAAAAAAAAAAAAAAAAAAAAGAATCGTTTAAAATCCGTAGGCTACTATTTTTTCATATTTATTACGCATTTTACAAAAAAAAAAAAAAACTCTAAACCTCTACACATGAAATCTAAGATAATATGTATTAAGCTTTACCTCTTATGAACAGTTTTATTGCAAAGACATAAAACTTCAATTTGTTTTACGGATACTAGAATATATTTCGTTATACAAGCAGAGTACAGCGTGAGCACCGATGGCTTGATTCGGTAGACTCTCGACTTTGAATCCATAGGTTGTCAGTTCGATTCCCGCCGGGGGCAACGGGGACTATTATTGTAAAAATTATTAATATATGTATTCTATGCTCTAGGAGATTCTAAAATCTATATCTCACAGGTAAACAGTATAAAACGCATCTTTTTATTTATTTATTTATGAAAAATATTCACTTCAGACAGGATCAAAGATGGCGGAATTTCAGACGTTTCGAGTGTGAAACGATGTGCCATTTAAGACACTTTTTAGCATCTTAAAATTGAACACCCGTTTGAGACACAATTTTGTCTGAATTTCAGACACTTGTATTTACGGTGCGTCGTAGGGCCGATTTTTCTCTTCTTTCATTAATTAGAAGATACTCCTTCCACAGACTTCTCCACTTTTGAAGGAAACACGAAATTATTAGAAACTTCGTGTGCACCCACAGACCTTATATAATAGATCACTCATCCCTCCTCATTATCTGTCTGCGACATGAAGTATCTTCCCCAGCGAAATTATCACGTGATGTAGACCAGGAGAGAGAGACGAGAATGAATATTATGTGATTTTTCCATAGGAAAGAAAGTCGTTTAGAGTTTTTTAATTTCTGTATTGTACACATACTTTTTATTTAAGCCTTTAGATTTACGCATCGTTGGAAATGTAAAATGTCATAGATTAATTATAAAAAAATTCGTTTGTGAGAAACCATTCTGAAGGGGAGAATTTTTTGTTTGAATTCTTACAAAAATAAGTGTTTTCTTATGTAAGAATCGCCCTCAACTCCATGTCACGTGACATACGGTGCTGATCGCAAAGGATGAAGGTTTCAGATTACACCCCCATGTTGAAGACATTCACTATAATGGGAAGTCCTATTGGTGGCGTAGTCTATATATATAAGGTCTATGTGTGCACCTAAGAAGAGCAGTAATAGGCGAGAAAATACATGATAACAATAACCTGACCAACAACTGTGCTGCTTTAGTCGGGCCAAGCAGAATTGCAATCTTACAGATATGGAAATAACCTGTTTTGAATCTTACTATTCTCAGAATTTGACCAGTTTTGCAAGACATCGTGATTTTCAGATGTAAATAATACAGGGATGGATCGACTTTGGTATGGTTTCTTGTTTCCAGATAGTAAAAATGTTTACTTAGAACTGAAAATACTGGAAAAAAGCGTTTTCCAAATTTAAGAAGTTGCCCAGGTTTGCAACTAGGCGACACAATTATAACACTTAGAATATTAGACCCAGTTTAAAATCAATTTTAAGAAACTTGGCGTGCTATATTAGACACAGCATACTGAAATTAGAATACAAAAATGTTAAATATCTTATGAAGTATGAGCATTTTTACTAAATACTTTTTAACTACACATGTGCAAGCTGTTAAAAAATTTCATTTGCATAATTCAATAGCCAAAAGTATTGAACTACTTACATGAAAACCCCAAACAAATATCGTGTAAAAAAAAAAAAAAAAAAAAAAAATGTGAGGTATAAAAAAAGAGGATTTCAGTTAATTAAAAAAGGAGAAAAGAGGAAGATAATAGGGATTTTTATCAATAATTATTTACAATTCACGAAGACTGTGTTACCATTCGACACTGACTGAATAAAAATAAAAATGTGAGTAAAAACCTTTACAGTTTAGCTTTTATTTTGAGAGGAACTTAAATACTGTTCATTCTATCTCTAATATTTTTTTGAATTTACAGGGTGTTTGATCGAGGCTTACTGAGAAGTAGCTGAATATTTTCGGTAATTAAATTATGCAAATGATATTTTTGTAAAGCTTGCGCATACATAGCTAAACATTATTTAGAAAAGATTTTCATATTGCGTAAGATATTTAACATTTTTGCATTCTGATTCCAGTTTGCTGTGTCCAATGTATTAGGTCAAGTTTCCTAAAAATCGCTTTGCACTGGGGCTAACACCCTACGTGTTGTAATAACAATAATAATAATTAAAAAAAAGCATTTTTTTTTAATAAACCGTTATATTTCGATAAATATAGGTGATAGCCGCATAAAAATTTATACAGAGAATTAGAAGAATCTTTATAACCACATGGTATAGTCAAAAAGGCATTTCATGAATTACTTTTTACAGGGTGATACGAAACATTTTGAAGTTTAATTTTTTACTGATCATCTTTTCCTCTTCAGGACAAAACATTTGCTGAATCTTATAAAGTATAACATGTTCTTTATACTCCCAAAGTTCAGAGATAATTTCCATATAGTTTTTCAAGGTATTTAACAAAACGTGTAAATTCTAAAATGTTCGAATACTTATTGATATATAGTTTTTATAAATAAACTGTGATTTCTTTTTTGCAGTTTTTTCTTACATAAGAAAACCTAATGAAACAATTGTGTTAATCACTACAAAGAAATTTTCGATAATTTATCAATAAAAAGTTGAACTTAAAAGAATATATATATATATATAAAGTTGCTTAAAGAAAATCAAATTATATTAAACATTTTATTCCCTTTTTTCCGTTTCTTATTAAAACTATTACAAAAATTCAACGGAAAGTTTTTCAAAAATTCAATAACCACATCACAAGCAATTAAAACCCCATATATTAACGAGATAAAGTATGTTAAATAATATCGTTAAAAAAGCCATACATTCTGCAGACCTTTCTTAATAAAATTAATATAATAAATGAAATTACTTCTTTTAATATATTTACGTTACAAATTAATTTAACTTTTACATAATATTTTAAAATTAAATTTTCTTTAGAACAATATTATTTTGACTGATACTTCACTATTGAGTGATAAAATGCTCTAAAATTCAGTAACGAAAATCTATTTACACTCAGCAGTTGAATATATTAAGAAAATTAAATAAAATGGGAAAATGACTATTTTCTAAAATTCATAAAATGAAGAAAGTTTTGTAATTTTCACTTTAGAAAGTATGAAATCGAATATTCAATTTTAACGAGACCATTTTTAGTTAATTAAATTTTAAACATGCTGCAAAGAATGGATTTGTTACGTTTGCATTGTATTACTTGAAATAAAAAGTTAAAATTCAAAATTTGATATTAAGATTAATTAGAATGTGGATAAATAGTATTAATAGTATGTTTTAAAATATATTTAATCTGTTTTTATTTAGATTTTTTTAAATCTAAAAAATATGTACGGAAATTTTACTCTGCTTTAACAATTGTGATATGAAAATATTAATATTTTTTCTGTATATTAAAAAAAAAGTTAATGCCGCCGCTGTCCAAATTTTTTGTCTGTGATCTCATTTCCTCTCAAACAAATGGGTTTTCAGTGTTGCAAAACTTACCGATCTTTGTCGAATAATCCAAGAAACAGGTTTATTTGGATTATAAATTTCTACCATTTTAATTATCGAAGTTATTTATTAAAAACTTAACTTCAATAAAGGCACTCTAATTGCCAACTTGCGAATATTTTTTCCAAATATCTTTGTTCCTTAAACAGAAAATGTTCCACGAAAAGAAAGCAGGAAGGTAGAAAATTTTGTGTGTTCTATAAAAGTAATGGATCGACATATGCAAAATAAGTCTGTACCAGACCGTTTATTCCCGATCCTATTGGTGATTTTTTTAAATACTGTTTATATATATATATATATAATAATAAAATAAACATGTCCAAAATTTCACTTACTTTTGATTATCACTTTTTCAGTAGAGCTGTATAAAAAAAAAAAAAAAAAAAAACCTATCATTCAATATTTAAAAATAATAATAATAATAATAATAATAATAATTAAAAAAAAAAAAAAAAAAAAAAAAAAAAACTTTAGAAAGATCATTTAATATTCTTTCTACCCGTGTAAAACTTTTAACGATTCATATTTTTTTTAAATTACGAAATACAGAATTTTTTACTTACACTGAGAAATATATATATATATACCGCCTTCCTCTAGAATAAATAAGTGGCCATTTTGTAAATCCCTTAACTAGAAATATAGATTTCCAAGCTATGCGCATAAGGCACGCCAATAAACTGAATAGACGAAATGACTAAGAATTTCTAGTTAACACATTTCTAGACGATGAAACAATATTCGGAATATTCGGAATATTCTGAATTTTTGTATTGCGAGAAATTCTCGCTTGATTTTCTAGAATTGGGTCACAAACCAAGATTATAGTTGCTGAAACCTGCCTCTTGTAGTCTCATTTATTTGCAGAGATTTTTAAATAACTTTGCCCTCGAGAATATAGACAAACGCTCTAGAATTCTAATAGGGGCTTCTAGAACTCGCTTTCCAAGAGAACTAGAATTTATAAGGATGACATGGAAATATTTTTTTCTGGAGCTACAATTTAGATTCTAGATGTCAATTACAGACTTTTTTCTCGGTGTAACAGGTTATAAGTCAAAACGTTTTTAAGGTAGAGCAATGTTTCATTTAATTATTAATTATGTTTATATATATATAGATATTTAGATAGATAGGTCTGAATAAGAGAAATAGACCCTAAAAAGGTTGTAATCTTATTGTAAAAATTTTGCGAGTTATGCATAATTTTGTGAAACGCTGGCATGGATTTTCTGAAATTCTCATTTTGTTTTCTTTATTTAAAAGCTTTATTTTTAAATTCCAATTCTGTAAAAACGATAAAAATAGAGAAAATACACGCGCTACAGTGGGTAACAAAAGTGTCCGAACACTAGCAAAAATTCCTATGTAAAAAAAGTACACTTCATAGGGTTCTGTTAAATAAATCCTTATCGAATCATATTCTTAGGCTGAATAAGAAGAGGATTCGACAAGGATTTATTTAACAAAACCGTATGAAATATACATTTTTTACATAGGAATTTTTGCTAGTGTTCGGACACTTTTGTTACCGACTGTACATTCGAAAACATATTTTTTCACAATTCTGATCATGTAACTTAAAAAAAAAAAAAAAAAAAAAAAAAAAAAAAAAAAAAACCTCCAAAATAAATATATATATATATATATATATATTGTAACCACACATTGGCGTATATATTTTTAAATCACACTGTAAGAAAGAAGAATGGTTCAATTACGAATTATAGCTATCATCAGAAAAGCCGTCTGTTTCTCTTTTCAAGGTATGAAACGTTTAACAAAACACAGATTTTCCGGTCATAGTTTTTTTATTTACAAAACATCGCATTTTTGACAAAACATTTTATAACTCAAAACTTTTTTCAGGTAATAAAATTGGTTTTTCTTTATATATAAAAAGAAGTTACTGCCGTCGCTGCTCTTTCTTTTATTTCTTTTTATTATTATTATTTATTTATTTTTTTTGCCGAACTGCGAATAGACGGGCAGATCCCGCAGGGTTAATGAACGACACTAGTGGGAATGGGCGGCGAAGCCTCTCTCGGTGGTTGGTGAAGGGAGAGAGCAGGTGGCAGAGCCCTGTAGTTTTGTAAAGATTAGGGCTGGATTATTTATCAATATATCCCCAAGTATCGATATTTTTTAAATATCCCGATAACAATATTTAAGATTTTGCTCTGCCAATATATCCATTTAACGATATTACCTAGTGCGCACCGCGCGATTAATTAATATGCCGATAAGTACCGTTAAACGCCAACCACGGATTAATAGAATTATGCTTCCGCGCTAGCGCGCATCACGAATGAAACCCGAATTCCCGAATGAAACCCGAGCGAACGAACAACGATCAGCGAACGAAACCCGAACAAAAAGAGCGCGCAATATCTTATACTAATACCCATTCTCTTATTTTTCTCCCATCCCTCACTGATAAAATAAAAAAAATATAACCCCAACCCAAACGATAACTGCACTCCCACAATGCATATACTTCCTCTTCCTTTATTCCTGCGTGCGAAACCTCAAATCTAAAATATCACTGCTTTAATAAGTCCACCGCATAATAAAAAAATAAACAGTATTTATTGAAAGCCATCTTCTTTTCCCACAGTATATTGACTTCCCACAGTATATTGATACATTCATGCATTTACAGACCTTAAACGATAATATGAAAGAATTTATACTACCGTTAGTATTTGATAATATTGCACATCACCGCTCGAGGATCGTAGGAGTAATACTACAGTAACCACAGACAGGGCGATATAAAAACAAACGCTTATTATGACGAATAAAAACAATATATTTTGTTTTAGCTCATTTCCTGCTATTGGTTCATTGATATTGGTTTATTTCAAAGTATCGATAACTTCTGGCCAATAAGATGCGACATGTGTTTAACTCGCTTTGGGCTCAGTGATGCCATATTGGGGATTTTGTCCCCATTTTGGGGATTTTTGAAGCTTCTGGGGACAATTTTGGGGACCAAGTGTTAGTGGGGACTTTTTTGGGGAATTCTAAAATATTTGGGGACAAATCTGGGGAGTTCTTCAACTTTCTGTCAATGTTGGCAACGTAATGATTTATCCCTACGACTAGAGACTTTCAATAGCTTTACTGTTATTTGGGGATTTTTTTCAAAAATTGAGTTCATTTGGGGAAAAATCTGAGCTCAAATCAGAAAAATCTGCTTGATATTCTTTTTTTGAAAAAAAATGTTTTTTTTCCCCTTTTTAGTGGAAAACCTGTTGGGGATTTTTTCGAAAAAAACCCTTGATTTGGGGAAATTTTAAGAACTGTTTGGGGAAATAATTTTCGACCATCTGGCATCACTGTTGGGCTGTACTTCAGTCAGATAGCTCCCTTTCTCCTTTCCCATGTTATCCAATGGAATTTTCGTTGCTTCGTTTTATAAAAATATCTCATTCAAAAATGAAGTTTTTCGAATTCTGTTTTTTGAATATTACTCTTTGAACGGGTCGCCTTTTAGATTGGTGAACAATTTTTCGAAAAAATTAATTTAAATATTTTATTTCAATAAGTAAATTATGGACTCTAAATGTGGATCTCTAAGTAAAATATTTAAATTTATTTTTTCGAAAAATTGTTCACTAAGCTAAAAGACGACCTGTTCAAAGAGTAATATTCAAAAAACAGAATTCGAAAAAGTTCATTTTTTGATAAAATATTTTTATAAAACGACGCGACAAAAATCCCATTGGATAACATGGGAAGGGAGAAAGGGTGCTATCTGACTGATGTAAAATAAAGTTTTATCTTCAGTAATTTTACAGTGACAGTTTCTTTATAGAAATATATAATATTGGATAGTTTATTACTTTTTTTATGTAGCATTTATTTTTTTTCTTTCCTTTTCCTTCTTTATTTTATTTATTTTTTTTTTTAAGCCGTACATGTTAAATAAAATTGGTTTAAATGCAAAATGAGTTACTTTAAGTAACAAAATGAAACTTTAACATAATTTTGTTTAAATAATATATTTTTTATACTGACAATGTATACATATATATATATATATATATAATATATAATTCAATTTTCAATTGTTGTGAAACTATTACGAATGTGAATTGAACACATATACATTTAAAAAATATTGTAATGATTTGGTAAGCAGAAACAAAAATAAAAATGACAAGTAACTGACATTTAGGATGCATATAAGAGTTTTAAGTAAAAAATATTACTCTCTACGACCAAAAATGGTGTATCCAATGCAGGGCCCGACTTAGATTACTTGGAGCCCCGGGGCAAGCTTATTCTGGGGGGCCCCCTTGTAGTGGCATAAGAGGTCTTTAGGTTGCAATATTTCTGCTTATACCTGTTGGGGGGGCAACTGCCCCGTATGCCCTGGCGTTAATCAGGGTCTGATTCAATGGCATTTCTTAACTATTTAAAATGATTTTCCTTTTTATTTAATACCTACATCTTAAGACAATTTTTCTTAAGCTTTATTTTTAGTAGTATTATGACTTTTGATATACTTGGTACAAATAAAACACAGATCACATATTAGCTGTGTTAAAATATGATTTTAAAATAATTAAAGCTTAAAATGGGAAGAATAGAGGATAAACTACACAGAGGTATACTAAAAAGGAATAGTATAAGTTATAAGAAACCAAAATATTGATTACCCTTTTTATGATTTTTTTTTTTTTTTAATGATAAAGTTATGGTAGTAATATACCAGAAAATACATGGAAAACACTCTACACTTGTATACTTTAAAATTCGTGTGCATATGTCTTTAAAAAATAACAAATGTCTATTTTTTCCTATCTTGAAAGAAATATCGCAATATATCACTAATATCGATATTAACTTGGTGATATATCGCGATATTTAATTTCTGATATCGTCCAGCACTAGTAAAGATACAATTTCATCGGTAACTTCACTGTCTACCATACATAAAATGCGTTTTAAAACTCACGTTTAATAATCAGTAAATTTGCGTAATTATTTATATATATATATATATACATACATACATATTAATTTTAGAAAATTGATTTATGTAATTAACACTGAATAAATATTTTCGTATGTGTAGGTTTTGTTGCTGTTTTACAGAAAAGCATATGGAACGTTTTATCACTTTCTTTTAATTAATCTGCCTAGTTGTCTTATTACTTCCGTAAATGTTATTGAATTTCATCAAAATTTATATATGTAATTAAAAGTAAGTGTAATTTTTTTTTTTTTGAATGAAAATCGCGTGCATAGATTTTTTGGAGTACTTGTATAGGAACTCTGTGTTTTACCGTAAATGACATTTATTATAAACTGTGATACACTTTTCTTCTAAAATAGCACATATTGATTTTATATTTCTATCCAGAAGAAAAATTTCTGCTTAAAAAATATTCTGGAATATGCTCTAGTTAAAAGTTTTATGCTTGAAAATTCATATACAATCGAAATTTTAATTATTGGTACAACATTTCTTTGATATAATAGTAAACAGGATATATTATTGACATAAATTATCTAAATTTTGCAAACAAAATTTTAATAGTTGTAAAAAATTTGAAAGTTTCGAAAAAAAGAAAGGAGGAAAAAGAAGTACATACTTAAACACTCACCTTTAAAATATAATTCATGCATCATAAACGGTCGAACTAAAAAGAGTATTTTATTAAAATAAAATATTTGACGATTTTTAGCAATGTTTAACATTATACAATTATTATACTCTAAAAGTTAATAATAATAATAATAATAATAATAATAATCAGCGCTTGATATTATTACAGACATCCTCTATTCAGCCATTTGGAAAAGTTTAGCACCTTTAGCAATTTTTAGAATTTTAGCTCTTTTCAACTTTTTTACAAAATATTACATCGTCTGATGTGTCGATCGCATAAGATGCACTCTAATGCTATACATATGTGTGGACGTCATGGTAATAGCCACTAGGAATATTTAAAAAATTTCACTTTCTCACTCAAAATGGGCAGAAATAGTTACCCACCATAAAGATACATTTTCTGACATTTTCTGACATTTTCAAAGAAATCTGAAGGTAAATTTGAACAAGAAGTGAGTTCATCAAATCTATGAATAAATTGAAAATTTTGAGAAAAATTATGGGGCTCAATTAAAGAAGTAACCCAAGGAAAACGGATGCATATGATGATCATGCGATGGTCATGCGAAGAAGGTCATGCAATGAGACAGTCGTGCGATCTTCCACAGTCTACCTCATAAGATTAGACTTACTCTGGTTTCAAAGAGATCTGTATCAGGTGGAGTAATATTTCAAGATATGTGACCATACATTTTGCTTTATTATCCTACAATCCTGTGTACTGATCTCAACTTTTGCTAAAAAAAGAATTATGTTAATCAGGCAATATTTAAACTAAACAGTAATACAGAGTAGATATTTTCCATGAGTCAAGTGTGTAGCAACCTTCACGTTCTACAGGTACTCTCTGCCTAAGCGGAAAATTATATAAAGAAAGATATAATATCCCACTCTGAAATACACACGAACCCAGATAATTTGACCTGTAATGTCTGTGATTGACACTGCTGCGCTGCTTTCTTGTCTTTCATGTCATTTACAGCAACTATGGATGAATATGTGTATTTTAATTTGTTGTGACTATGGGGGTTCAATTTAAACGCATAATGGGGCTCCTGTCAAAGGCTATTAAAATCTAACTGATGACAGAGAATATTTTGGTTTCTTAGGTAAAAACGTAGATTTGTATTTCATTGACAATCTGTGACGTATAGTGAAAAATAATGTGTCGGTTAAGCAACGATCCAGTGTTGAGGATTTTGATGAAGCAATTACATGATGGTTAAGAGAGATTTCTAAATTTTAGAGAACACTAGCCCTCCTCAGTGTCAAACATACAAGCACAAACAACATTTACAAAATTCATAATACATCACAGCAAGATTAAATATTCAGGAGGAATAGCTTTAGCCTCGTTCAAGGCAGAATGTTGCATTTTGGTAAAAGCGCTCTCTAGAAAAATACGGGATTCATAGATATTTATATTAGAAGCTAAAATTTTAAAGTTTTCAAAATCCGGAATATGATCACTATTGAGAGAATGGATTACGAGTTTTGATTTTAAATCTCCTGTTTTATATGAGCGTTTATGTTCCTTTAATCTAATTTCACCTGTTCTGCCAGTTTCACCGATATATGTAGAATCACAATTTTTACAAGGAATACTATAGATTACACCTAGACGTTTAAGAGGGGGGACAGCGGGTTTAAAGTTTGACACTGAGGAGGGCTAGTGTTCTAGCCGAAACGTCTGTCTTGTTTTTTAATGTTTTTAATTAAAATGTATATTAAAGTTTTAAATTTATGTATTTTTTATCTCATTTTAAAAGTTACATTGGTTTTAATATATTAATGAGACGTATAAATTATGTTTAATTTTATTAAATTTATAGGCTATTTTTATAACAAAATTCGGTTCACAAAATTAGGGGTAAAAAAACTTAAGGAAATTCAAGGACGCATGAACTCTATACTATTCGTCTCTTACAGGATGATTATAGTTAAAGTTACGATTTCAAAACGCTATAATTTTAAACACACCCCTAACAGCACAGTTAGGCTTAACTTATCCACAGTACATCTTAAGGACGTTTCTGGGATGTCTTTTCATCCAGAAGACATCTTGAAGATATCCTGGGGAAGCGATGTGCTGTCTGGGACCCATCAGAGCGATTTGATATTTTACAAGAGCAATCGCGAGGCAATGACATTTTGTTTTGGGGAGGAAAAATGTAGTTCCAACATGTACCTATAGATGGCGCTGTCAGGGTAATGTCAGTAAGGACCCTCGATAGAGAGAGACTGGACATTGGCGCGCCGGCTATTTGACGAAATTCTCCATTTTAGTGCCAATTGCTCCATTGCTTACCATTACGCTGATAAGAAATTTTGATTATTTTATGTCATAATCGAAAAAGAACTTATTTATTACATTTTTACTTTGTTGGGAGATAAATTGCTTTAATTTTGGAATACTTTTAAAAGATAAAAATGCATAATAATTTATTTTATATCGTGCCTTAAATACTTTGAATTCTTTTATTGCATGCTGCTGTTTTACGTATTTATTTCCTAACATATGAGATAATTACATTATTTATTTGCTAGCTATTAGTTTTTAAGTTCTGTTGTTCAATATATTTAATATGTTAGATCTCAATGTATTTTTTTGATATATTTTAAAACACATATTTAAAATAACTATATAAAAATATATTTTTTTATTTTTTGCTAGTTCGCAAAATGTATCAGATTTCTTAAAATAAATTAAGAAAAATAAAGAAAATAAGGTGTATATTATTTGCTAACATATGAAATATATTTCTTTTAAATAATAATTGCCATAATAAATTTTATAAGTAATATTTAAATAAGTAATTACTTTTATTTACATAATATTTAAAAAAAAAAAAAAAAAAAAAAAAATCGATGAAATAAGCAAAAAATAAAATAAATAAAAAACATTTTTTAGTTTCTAAAGATATTAGTTAATACTTTTACAAATTATTATTAATAAAGTTTTTATTTTTAATAATGCGTAATTGAAATAAATAAAATATGTATTTTTAGCTTGTAAAAATATTACGTAAATATTTTTATAAAATAATAAAAAATAATTTATGTTCTTCTGCCGTAGTTTTACATTTATTCATCAATTACTTGACAAAAACTAAGATTACCATATTTTTGTTAAAAAAATTCTAACTTTTTATATATAGAATGTATGTCCTCAGAAAAAATAAGGTAGAATTGCTTTCACAATCAACGTATTTTGCTTAATATAGAAATATACAACAAAAAAATTCCTCTGTTTTCCGATAGGAATTGGAAAAGTAACCAAGTCGAAGGTTAAAACAAAATTCGTTTTTCTTCAAATTCTTTTTCTCTGAGACGAAAAAAATTACATATTTATATTCTGCATTACTTTGTGCACAAATTTAGCACAATTTCCCTTTATTTACGTTGTATAGTAAAGCGTCAATCGCGAAGAAAAAAGCATTAGGTTCTACGGGGATCGCTCCGATTTGGCACTAAGATGGCCGACTTTCGGTCAATGTCCAGTCTCTCTATATATAGGGTCCCTAAATGGACTCTTCAAACACATGAATGTTGTTAGGAACACAATGGAATAGCAGGAAACAATACACTTCAAGGGTTTACTGCATTTTGTTTTAAGCAAAAAGACAAGAATACGTGTTTACAGCGGAAACGGTCATATCGAAAAGAGAAAAAGAGGAGCTTCATGAAAAAAATACTTTACAGATAATTAACGGCACATTTTGGATTTTTTTTTTTTTTTTTTTTAATCTTTTGCCAAACAAAATTTCATTCCCTCAAGATTGCTCTGATGAAATATCAAGCCGCTACGAGCTCACGAGTAATACTAGGCGAGTCGTGTTAATCCTGGACGATAGGACCCATACCCCAGCCCGCCCGGTTCCCGCTGTTCAATGTATTTTTCTAGTCAACTTTGTCCCCTTATTACTTCCGGTGTGATTTTTTTTTTTTTTTTTTTTTTTTTTTTTTTAACACACTTGACATTGTGAGTTTTTTCGCTTTTCTTTCCATGCTATTCCTATGGGGTTTTTAGCCTTTTTCCCCCTCTTTTTCTACATTCTAAAGTGGCGGTGGTTCCCGCCCACCCACCCCCGCCACCGCCAAGAGTAATACTAGGCGAGTCGTGTTAATCCTGGACGATAGGACCCATGCCCCAGCCCGCCCGGTTCAAAATGCTATAATTATAGCATTTTGAAATCGTAACTTTATTTATAAACACCCTGTACTTAAAATATGTCAAAAAAGATTGAATATATAATTTAAAACAAAGAAAACACTACAAAATACTTGCATTATTTGAATAACTGGGTAAGTATATTTTTTCCATACACGGAATATGTCATTCTTCCGTATTTCAATTAGATTTTTCTATCGGGGGGGGGGGGGTTAAAAATTTAAATTGCTAAAAAGTACATTTACAATTTTAAAGTATAAAATATCTTTAGTAAAAAAAAAAAAAAAAAAAAAAAAAGAAAGAAAGAAAATGTGTTATATTCAAAATTATCCTCGCAAACGAGATTGTAATATTTTATTTCTTTTAATACTACACAAAACTTTTTTTTTTTTTTTTGCGATTACTGGAAGAAATGCATGTGCGATTCTCCCAGTCCAATTCATTTTTAAGGTAAAAAGTCTTAACTTCTAAAGTGAAATTACAAACTCTAATCAGATAATACTTTGTTAAGTTTTCAGTTAATTTAGAAGTTCTAAAATACTTTAAGCAGCACCTGAGGCTAACAAAAACATTTCCTTCGTACAAGTCAACTTTTTAGGAGAAACTTGTTTTTAAATTTAGAAAGTATTAAAAAAAAAAAGAATCTCTTCATCTAGGTTTAACATTATTTATTTTAGTATAGTTCTTTTTAAAAATATATATATTTATTTAAAGTTTATCATAATAATAATAAAAAATAAAACATTAAATCATTAAATTCCTTTTTAAACTTATTTTTATTTCATATTATTTCACGCGCACTTTTTATTTCCTAATTCAAAATTATTAAAAAAAAAACTTTTTCAATATCGCTTGTAACGATACTGATTATTATTAATTTTCTTTTCTTTTTCTTTCAATAATAATAATAATAATAATAATAATAATAATAATAAAAAGATTTTGATAAAACTCTGGCAAAAGCAGAATTTAGTTTAGGACGGAGGACTATTATTATTTTTTATTTTTTTTTTTTTCTTTTTTCAAATTATAACATCGCTTTCAAATTATTCAATTATATTTTCGATAAATTTTAGATTTCGACAAATGTCCATCTATTGAAATCGTTAACGCAAAAATCCCAGATTGAGACTAATAGGCCCTCAGTCCTAATAAATAAAGCTGCATAGAATACAATAAGTGTTTAAATATGTTGGATTGAATAATTTAAATTTTGTGTCTAGCAAAACAGGTATGTTTTGATAATTTATTCTTTTAAATTTTATATAGTCTAAGTGTTAATACCCACAATACAAATAACACTATAATATTTTTTTTTTCTTCCATGTTACACAACACTATTGAGATTACGATTTCCATATTAGAGAAGTAGTATAACACTAAATATCCAAAAAAAGTTCATTTTATTCTTAATATTAAAAAAAAAAAAAATATTTTTTTTCTGTTAAAAGTAAAAAAAAAAAAAAAAAAAAAAAAAAAAATCGATAACTTTGTTTAAATTATCGCAGATCGATGGTTCAACCATTCGTTTTAAAGGTATTGGCGAGCGGGGGGGGGGGGGGGGGGCGAGGCTCCTACGTACGCAATTTTTTTTCCCAGTTGACTATATCTATTATAAAATATATATGTTCGTTTCATTTGGTTTAGTGCAGTCTATAGACGTTAAACTCTACTTACCTGCAATTTCCCCCATAGATGTTATGTATTAGAATTCTCTTGATTGTCCCTGTACACGAACCATTTGCTTCATCTAACGAAAAGCCTGATGTAGCATTCCTATATGATACATATTTACAATACCAAGTTTGGAATGGCTACTACTATTTGTTCTTCAGATATGCTGATAACACGCAGACCAACCGCTAAAAACATGCTTTTCGTATTCAGGAGACCTCAAAACATGTAAATATAGCAAAATCTCACTTTCTAAATTTGACCCAAAAACAATACTTTCTCTACCTTATGGGTAAGAGAAAGTAATAAAAAAAGCTTTCTAAAGAATGCAGTATAATTGGAATTAAGTTTTACAGGGCAACAAAACTTTAACATTAATGGCTATAATTGTTAATGGCTGGAATTGCATTTTCGTTTGCATTAGTCGTTTTTAACACTTTCTAACGATGTTTAAGAGTGATTATTATATGAATTAGTCAATATGTCTATCTTTCTGTCACTCTGCCTCTGAGCTCTCTAACTCCCGTAAATATTCTCGGAATTTCTTGAAATTGATGTACTTTATTCAAGTTTACTATACGATTTTCTCGATTTAAAATAGGGTAAATGCAATTACTGGTTTGTATAAGGACACCCAAAAAATGTTCAAGAACGTTACGTTCTATGAGAGCTATTTCTATAAATCACATTTTAATATTTTTATTTTGTATAAATAATAACATCAAATCATAACTGCGTGCAAATTTTGTGAGCAATCATTGTTGAACGTATATTTTACATAGGATTGTCTTAAAATAATAATAATAGTAATAATAATTAAAAAAAAATAGTAATAATAATAAAGGATCATTTCTACACCAAAGATACTTTAATTACATTTCATATTTTTAATTGCAGTTCCCGTTAACGTGTTACATAGACGCATGCCCGCTCGTATTATTATTATTATTTTTTTTTTTTCGATTTATCTTTCAAAATTTCTCCATATAATAATTATAAATAAATTATTGCAGCAATTGCTTAATGCAGTCTTAATGTATTTACGGGATGCACACTAATATTACATTAGTAATTTTTTTTTTTCTTTATTGACCTGGAATAATTTCTTGAAAAATTTTAGACCCTCCGAAAGTTAAATTCGAGATCCGCCACTGACACGTGAAGAAAAACGCTTCCTTCGCAGGATGTGTCTGTCGCTTTGGTGTGCAGATGGAAAAGGGTAGACATGTTGCGTGCGTCGTGTCAGTGATTCCCAAGACATACTGCGTACGCAGCCGTCGCTTGCTTCTTAGGTGGGCGGTGAAAATGAATCAACTCCGTATATTCCCTGCTCTCCTTCGTGTATAGATTTATTTAACAACGTTTGCTACGACTAGTAGTGAGGAAGAGTCCAAAGGCTTGGAGGGGTGCCAAACAGACCAAAAGATTGTGCTTCCTGTCATAGGACGTTCCCTTATCGCTTATTTTCTCTAAAACACCCCTATTTTAACACTGGATTCATACAGTCCACACTTGCGCAGAGGCTTCCTTGGTCACAAGAAGTGTGGTTAAAGAATAGGAGCGCTACTATGTAGCTAGGAGCGACCTGAGATTTTAGATTCACTGACGCTATTTTGTTCATATTATGTACTATTATTTCTTTTTAATGTTTAGTTGTCTTGTAACAAGCCATTAGAAAAAAAAAATACTCTCAGATTAATGGTCATTTCTTTACATGGACAGGCAATTTATAAATTGAAAAATACCGTTTGTTTGTATATTTTGCTAAACTTTTGAGTAGGAATTTATTTTTCAAAGATTTTATTTTTTTTAAATAGAATTATAAACGCTTCATTTGTAAAGTTATATTGTAAGCACTATCATTTTTACAAATTTTTAAAAATTCTGTAGTTCATAGGATTTTTCTCTTCCTGATAATATAAGTTTGCATTAATATTTCACCATCGTAATATCTTTACATTCTTATTTTCTATTTAGAGGAAATGGAATTTCTCTATAAACGCTTTCTAATACACCAGATAATAAATTTTCCTTTATTACTTTAGCAATATCAGTCAGATTATCAATTGCTTTGGAAAATCAATTTCAATTTCTGCAACACATTAATTAATACGTCATGCTTTGTTTTGTTCATTGAAAGGTTACCGTAAAGATTTAAACGGTTAGAGCAGCAAATTGATTAATTGGCGGAAATTACAACTGAGCTTTTCAATAGATGAGGAAATAAGACCTTTATTTGGAAACATTATTGTGTCTATGATCATCATACGAGAATGTTAGATTTGGAAGTTTTAGTTAGATATAAGTTTTAAAGTAAAATGCCTTTTTTTTTTTTTTTTTAACGTATAATAGGAATGCCAGTGTGTAATTATAGTTGTAATTTTTTTTTTATATATTTTTATAAACCTTTTTTTCTGTTATCAAATCAGAATCTATATCAGTAAATCTTAAACTTCATATATCGCACCCGGGTAAGAAAAGTGACACAATTTAATAAAGCAGTATTTGAAAAAGTTATACTTAAAGGATGCGATAACACTTTAACTAGTTTACAGAGAAACTGACTCAAATGCTTCTGAGTTATATAATTTTTAACTGAACTACAACTAAACTATACTTAAACTAAAAAAAAATAATTCTTACTATGCAGGTGTGACAAAAAATATTACGAGAGTGTCATTAAATATATTTTAATTATGATTAGGTATGTAAATAGTGAACACTAAATGTAAGATGGATAATTCAGTAACACATAACCCAAAGTAAATATTTTTTAATTATCAAAAGTGATGAAATTTTAAATTGTTTAATAATAACCCTTATTATATATGCAAGTGATAACAGTAAAACTATTTATGTGACTACATATTAATTTTCACACAAAATCTTATTATTTTCTTGCCAGTACTAGAGTACACTAGGGTAGAGTACATTGGGTTTCAACGTTGAACTATATTTACACTATTAAAATTTTTTTCTAGGTTAAATCAAAACTTGGCACAAGAGCAGCTGCAACCATGAGATGGTAAAACCTTTTACCCTGTTTTGGTATTTTGTTCTACGAAAGCTTGGTACTATAGTTGTTGTAACTATAAGAAGGGTAAACTTTTATAATAAACATTTATCAGTAAACACAGCTTAAACAACAGCCGTTAACAGCAAATCCACAGTACAAACTGTATAGCAATAACATATAAAGCAAGTCTCATTTAAAGGGGCTCAAAGCAATGCAAACATTTGACGAAACTCACTTAGATAGATCTGAGACTAAACTGCCTCGGCGAAACAAACGCTCCTTTTATACTTCTCTATCGAACCCGGATTTTTCGAGAAAAATCCAGAAAGTGGTCAACCAATGAGATTTCAGCTTCCATATTTGGTATATCGTAAATAAGGATTTTCTCGCCAAGGTCGTAAAAAAAGTCGCCAAGGAGGGGAAAATTCGCCAAATTTGACGCCAAATCCATTACCTGCCTTATTGAGCATTTTAATGAGTTTTTAAAAGAAAATTAACTATTAAAACGCTATAACAAGATAGAAATGCACAAAATTATTATTTTATTAACTAACTGAGCCTCTTTCAAAGAATTTATACAAAATAAATACAATTATTTACAATTCCGTAATACTGCTCCCCTCCCAAAGTCTGCACGTCGCGGGCAGTGCAACCTTGGTCAAGACGCGAAACTAAACAAAGTAAACAATCTAAAATACAAAACCTAAGTTGCATATAATGATAAAATAGAAATATATATTGCAAAATCAAGTGAGAAATATTTACAAAATTTACAAATATATACAAATATTTATATACAAATATTTACATTGCGCATGCGCAAACTTTACAAGTATTTACCTTTACATTTTAATATTACCGTTAAGTGTGGTACTTGGCTAGCCTATCAATGTGCACCACCTTCGGTTTTGATAAAGGTGTTTTAGTAATCCGTACAACTACATCATTCAGCCTTTTTAAGACAGTGTACGGTCCGTCCCAGTTGCACTGTAACTTGGGAGAGAGTCCTTTGCGTCGAACAGTATTCCACAACCAGACATTTTCTCCTTCCTCGAACTCATGTTGTGCAGCCTTTAAATCGTACCTTGTCTTCATTTTCTCCGTTGCCATGTGAATCCGCTCTCGAGCAAAGTTCTGCATGTCTTCAAATCGTGCCTGGAGATTTTGGATGTACTCCTCGGGCGATGAAGGCGCATCTGGTGGACAACCGAACAGGAGATCACATAGGAGACGAAGCATCCAAACAGCATCAGAGGTGGAGTATAGCTGGTGGTATCATGCACAGTACTTCGATAAGCCCGCAGGAACAATGGCAACTTCAAGTCTCAATCTTGATGGTTCCTTGATACTAGAAGAGAGAGGTTATTCAGAACGCTACGGTTAAATCTCTCGACCATGCCATCCGACTGGGGATGTAGGGGTGTTGTCTGGGTTTTGTCTATGCCGAGTAGTTGACACTGTCCTTTGAAAACAGCAGAGGTAAAGTTCGTACCTTGGTCGGTATGAAGTTGTAGGGGTGTGCCGTACCTTGACACCCATTGCTGCACTAGGACCTCCGCAACTGTGCATGCCTCTTAATCGGAAACTGGATATGCCTCAGGCTTCTTGGTGAAATAATCCATCACGACGAGGATGTATTTATTTCCACTGGAGATCCGTGGCAAAGGAGCCAAGATGTCGAGTGCAATCCATTCAAATGGTGCTCCCACGTTATATCGTTGCAGTCTTTCTCGACTTCGTTTCTGCGGGCCTTTACGTGCCGCACAAGCATCACAGGATTTACACCATTTCTCCACTCCTCCCTTGCCTTGCACCAGTAGAAACGTTTCCGAACTTTCTGCAGAGTCTTCATTACCCCAAAATGGCCTCCAATAAAGCTACTATGCAGCTGCTCTAGAACTTCTGGAATCTTCGATCATGGTAGTACAATCTGCCATCTGAAGGTTTTTCCATCATCAGATTCCCATTTTCTGAATAGTACGCTGTTTCTAATATGAAAGGAGTCCCAGAGTGCCCAATAATTTTTTGTAACGGGACTAAATCTGGAATTGTCTTGGCAGGTAGGTCTGTTGCTGGCCGTCTCCTTCAATTGTATTTTTGGTTTTATGCCAGGATTTTCCAACTGGGCTTGTCTAATTTCCTGGGCACTCCACTGGTCCAGTATCGATGATGTTGAGACTGTACTTTGACAGGCAACCAGATTTATCGACTGGTATTTCTGTTCGTCTCTAGAGCAGTACTTGCAGCTTTCCGAGCAGGGTTTCCTTCACAAGGTATCTGCATTACCATGTAGAGTCTCTTTACGATGGCGTATCTCTTAGTCATATTCCAGGAGGCGATGTATCCACCTGGCAATCTGGTCTTCCGGGTCTTGAACTGAAGCAACCACGTTAATGATGCGTGGTCAGTCCGGAGCAGAAATCTTCTGCCACAGAGGTAATGATGGAAATGTTCTATGGCTTTTATGATGTCGAGTAGCTCTTTTCTGGTGGTACAATAATTTTGCTCCGGTTTAGACAGGCTTTTACTCCAATAGGCTATGACACGTTTCTGTCCATCAATTTCCTGCGACAGAACAGTACCGTCCCTTTCATGGCTAGCATCTGTATCAAGTATGAACTGTTTGTAGGGCTGTGGATACGTCAGGATAGGCGATGATGTTAAGGCCTCTTTAAATCTCTTGAACGCTTTTTCACATTCATCTGTCCACAGGAACTTCTCTTTGGCTTCTGTCGGCTTGTGGAGTGGTCTGGCAATATTTGAGAAACCCTTGACCCTTGCTTTAGTAAGTACGTAATCTCAGGAAACACCGTAGTTGGTGTTAGCAACTTACGGATGTTTCTTAGATGATCTTCAAAGGTGCGCCCCATAATGATAATGTCATCCAAATACACCAGACGGACTTCGTTGGAAAGTCCTTTTAGCACTGTTTCCACCAGTTGCTCGAATGTTGCAGGTGCATTACATAATCCAAACGGCATAACTTTAAATTGTCGTAGTCCTTGTCCCATGGTGAATTCAGTCTTCTCACGATCGTCAGGATGTAATTCTACTTGCCAGTAACCGCTCTTCATATCCAAAGTCGAGAACCATTTATTGTCAGCTAGCGTGTCCAATGTGTCGTCGATTCTAGGAAGAGGGTAACTGTCTTTCTTCGTGATGTCATTCAAACGACGATAATCCACGCAAAGTCTTGTTGAAAAATCCTTATTTCGCACCAGTACTATGGGAGAGGCCCAAGGACTCGTTGATGGTTCGATGATGTCATTACGCTGCATTTCATTTAGCCTCTTCCTGTTTAGCAAATGGAAGTCTTCTTGGATGTTGTTTGATTGGAGGATGATTTCCTGTATCAATTCTGTGCTGGGTGATGTGCTCCCGACGTCTTCAGGTGTTCGAGAATAAAGGTCTTTAAATTCATGGAGTAGCTTCTTCGCAGCACGTCTCTGTTCATTTCCCAATTCTGCATTCTTGAGTAGTTCCGTTGCTAATAACTCAGAAGACTTGAATTCGGTTGATTGCGTGAGCCGGTTGATGCATGTAAGAGGAGTACAGGTTGCTAACACCTCATCTTTCTTTACTGTCCTTAACTTATCACTCATGTTTCTGACTCTCACAGGAATTGTGCTCTTTCAAAGATCAGCCAGAGATGAAGCCACCAGAACTCTTCTCGGGCTATTGTCTCTATTCCGGTATTCAATAAGTCCATAGCGGAAATGTTGCTGTTTGGGAGGTGTCCCGAAACTATTGTCTCTGTGTGTGGAAGGAGGGAAATTTCAGAGCTGTTATCTGACAAGTTGGCTGAATATCTGGATTTTCAGTGTTGAACACAGCTATGTCTTCTGAACTTGAATGCAGTTCATTATTCTTGAACTCAGATTTAAAGTTAAATTATCTTAGGAAATCAATTCCAAGGATTAAAGGATCTCTTATATCAGCCACATATTCCATATGATGATAACTGACATTTCCAAGTGTGATGGTCAAGTTCATTTTTCCATATATTTTGATTTCGTCACCGGTTACAGTCAGGAGTTTAACGCAGGGAGCTGTCCAAATGATCTTCTCTTTTAGTTTTTGAGCCAAATTCGTTCTAATGATGGTTACTTTGGCTCCAGTATCCAGAATCATACGGCAGGTGGTGTTTTTATTTTGTCCATAGACGTAAAGTCCATTATCGCCGCCACTCATCGATGCAGCATGAAATACTCTAAATTGAGGCTCTTTAATTTCAGGCAGCCTCGGCCCAGCGAGATGGCCTTCTCTTAGTTTCTCTGCAGTGATGGTGAATCCGGGTTATTTTCTTTAGTAGGTCGTATAGGGCAGTTTCTCTTCACATGTCCATCTCTTCCGCAGCCGCAACACTTTATCTTTGGATCCTTTACTTTCTTATTACTTTCAAGGCTGCGCAATCTCTTTAAGAATTCTGCGAGACTTCTCTTCATTTCATTTACATCAGCTGGTGTATCATCTAATGAGACTGTTCTGATGGAACAGCGGTCTTTACGGGAGGCTTGTTGGGCTGCCTCTTTCTTAAGTTCGTAGCCTGAATTTGATTCAACAACCCAGACGTTGGAGAGTCTAAGCGCTTTTTGAATTTCTGGATCCCGAACAGAATCTATAAAGTACTGAAGGGCTCGTTTCTAGTGTCAGCATGAAAGTCGGATAATGCGAGGTGTGACAGTCTCTGAATATCCGCTGCCAGCTCTTGAAAACTTTCATCCGCTTTTTGGTAACGGTATTTTAGCTGGAGGCGACAGTAGTCCTTAGAACACTTTTCTCCGAAACGTAGCTACAGTGCTCTAGTCAGATCCCCGAAGTCGTTCCTTTCTTCTTTAGAAATAGATCTCAGTATCTCGGCTGCATCTCCCCGTAGTACTTTTGGTAAATGGACTGACTTGGCACTAGAATCCCAGCCGATAGCTTCAGCTACGTGAAAAACTGCCTCTTATATACCTGCCAGGACGAACTGCCGTCGTAGGTGGATAGCTTAACAAATTCCTGATTCTGGATTCTCTTTTGTCTCTTTTCTCTTTCTTGGGGCACAACAGTCAACTGCTCTTCAAGACTACTGATCTTATTTTGCAATTCATCTCCTAACACTTCCCTGACGAACTCTTCGTTTATCTTTCTCTCAAGATCTTCCTCCAGTCTCTTAAATTTACTTTCAATCTCCGAAAACTTATCTCTCAGCTCTTGATCAACATTTTCTTTAACTTTTTCCTCGAAATTCTCTTCTATCTTCATACATCTCTCTTCAAGATTCCGTTCTACCTTCATAACTTTCTCTTCAATCTTCTTTATCGACTTTATGCTCTCCTTCTTTAATTATATCTCCCACAGTCGAAAAATTTCTCTTCAATCATCCTTTTTACAGACACAAAGTCGACTTTCACAGCTGAGTGTTCTTTCTTCGTATCATCTTGATTTAATTTAATTTCTTCAGTCAATTCGACTTTCATCTCTTCATGTACTGCTTTCATTTCTTTCTGACCTTCCTTTATTTTTTCAGTCAATCTATCTTTCAACTCTTTTTGTCCTTCTTTCATTTCATTCATCTGGGCAGTTAGGCTTCCTAGAAGTTTCTTCCTTTCTTGCTCCATAGCTCTAGTTATCACCTTTCACAGACAACCCCACTTATGACACCAGAAATGTTGCGTACTTGGGGGTTCGTAAGTTGTCCGAGAATAAGAGACGAAACTTCCAAAAATTCAGTAATTTATTCACAAAAAGTTCCAAAACAAATACAGGTCTATAAACCAAGTTTCAACTACAATTCAACCAATAAGCACAGCTTAAACAACAGCCGTTAATAGCAAATCCACAGTACAAACTGTATAGCAATAAAACACAAAGCAAGTCTCATTCAAAGAGGCTCAAAGCAATGCAAGTATTTGACGGAACTCACTGAGACAGATCTGAGACTGAACTGCCTTGGCGAAAAAAACGCTCTTTTTATACTTCTCTATGGAACCCGGATTTTTCGAGAAAAGTCCAGAAAGTGGTCAACCAAGGGGATTTAAGCTTCCATATTTGGTATATCAATAAGGATATTTCTCGCCAAGGTCTCCAAGATGGGGTAAAGTCGCCAAATTTGGCGCTAAATCCATTATCTGCCTTATTCGAGCTTTTTAATGCGTTTTTAAGGGAAGATTAGCTATTTAAACGCTAAAACAAACTAGAAATGCACAAAATTAACATTTTACCTACTAACTAAGCCTCTTTGAAAGAATTTATACAAATTAAATACAATTATTTACAATTCCGTAATATTGCCCCCCTCCCAAAGGCTGCACGTCGCGGGCAGTGCAACCTTGAGAATTTATACAAAAATAAATGCAATTATTTACAGTTCCGTAACAATATTTAACTTAATTGAAACTTACTATGAGGATAAAGATAGAGAAGAGGTTATTACAGTTCCACATCGAATTTTGTACCTCTTTTTAGGTCAAAAAAGAAAACAAATGTGCATGGAAACATAGTATTTCTGAAAATAAAGTTAAAGTTTCTAAAATAATGTGGCGATTTCTAATAAGTTAAATACATGGAAAGAGCCGGAAAAAACTTAAGTGTAGGAAATGAAAGGGAATTTTCTGAAAGTAAACAAACTTTATGATATAAATTTGACTATTAAAAACTTAAAATTATAAAAGGTGTACGTCGAGCAAAAAATAAACAAAAATAAGTAAATATCTTTCATTTATGTCGGAAAAAATGAACGCGTCAATTTTTTTATTTTTAGTTATTTATTTTACTTTATTTTTAACTAAAATAAAACTGGAAAATTTTTTTCTAAAAAATGGAACAGATTCATTATATAACATCTTGGCGAAAATTAAACGTATGTATTTACAGAAATTGTAAATTTAGAACTTGATTTTTAAAACTGTAGTGATGGTGCATAATCATCAATAATGTCGATATAAAACTTTCATCTAAAATTTCACGAACAGATTTGCTTTTTTGAGTAAAATTTGAAAAACAGACATGAATTTATGTTTTATACATGTGATGCATTTTTTAAATATTTGTGAAATTTCCAAGTAAATATACCTGATTTTTGTATTAGACATGAGATGTATTTTTTATTATTCACTCAAATTTTATGGAACATTATCCAAGCGTTATTTTAGCTTTGTAATTAAAAATTTCAATATATATGTACATTGACATTGATAAAATAGTACAAGAAACAAAGACTCATACATTTATCGTAAATTCTTTTAAGTAAAATTTAGATTTTTTATATAAGTAAAAGCTTTTAAGCATATCAATATTATAAATTCTGTCAGTATTTCATTATAATTAAAAAACGACTTTCGCCTATAAAATAAAGATACAATATTTATATCTTCTCTGTAGAACTCTCAGACAAAAACGTTTATAAAATTTTTGTTCAAAAACTTTAAATTTATTAACTTCATATTTTCAAAAATGTTATTTACTTAAAAAAAAAAAAAAAAAAAAAAAAAAAAAAAAAAAAAGAAAGGAATACATTTAATTACTTTATTACTTTCTTCCAGTCATGTTGCATTTAAAAAGCCTATTGAATTAATATTTCTTAAAGATACTTATTTCTAATAATCCAAAACGGTTACATTTATCTTATGTGAAAAATAAATTAAATAACCTGGTGTGACACTCGCACGACTTTCTTCTACCCTTTAATTTAATACTATAAATGCAGATTGGAGATTAGGTGATAAGATAAAGAGTAATTTTACACAAACCTACGTTGAAAACAATTCAGATTAGGCTTCGGAATAGTATTTGACAAATAATTCTGTTTAAGGTTGGCTGCCGCTCTCCCCTTCCGATCAACCCCCCCGTTTCATTATTGCACCTTCATTATATAGAATTAAAATGTGTTATTAAATTAAAAAATTCATTTACAATTATTCAGCAAATTTCACACGCACCATTCATTGAAATTTATTAATATTGATAAAACTCTTCATGTAACAAATTCAAATTAACTCCAAAATGCAATATATGAATCGCTTGAAATTATTTGTTTAATGTTATTCTGGTAAGAGACACAGATAAAAGTCAAACCTTGAAAACTTGACTTCGGTATTCAGGAAAACACAAAACGTGTAAATATACAATAGCAAATGATGAATATTTAGCTTAAAAATACTTTATTTACTGTATAGGTATGAGGAATTAATTCCAATTCATCAGCAGTTTTTTTCCGGACGTGGTAAAATATTATAGTAGAAAACTTCCACCAATTACAATAAAATAAATAAATAAAAATGAATGATTTCGCTGAATGGGCTCTTCCCACCTAATGTCAGAGGTCACATGATAGAGGAAAAACAAATAGCAGACGAAGTCTTGTTTACCTATAGCGATTGCTGAAATAACATATTATCTATTCTTATTTTTGATCAATCGTATTTAATCTGTGTTACTTTTTTATACATCATCATTTTTAATCCATTTTATATCATTATTCATGATCTTTTGTTTGCTGTATACATTTACAATCATCATGTAGTTTATATTTGTTATTGATGTTTAAGAAGAACATGTTAAATACTCTGATTTTAGGTACTTAAATCAATGACAGTGCAATATCGTACTGCGTAAATCCATTTAGACCAGTAACTAAGTGAAATAACTTGTTGTAACGCATTATGAAATTAAATTAAATGAAAACATTTTAAAATTTAAATTATAATCCATAAACATTCCACAAGAACAAGCTATTATTTATTGCTAGATCAGTTAATGTAACAGTTACACTAGAACATACAAAAATCGTTTCTTACAGTTGAAAATAAATAAACACATAAAGTGTTTTTAAAAAATTATTAAATTTACAAATATAACTCTTCTACTGTTTACAAATGCACAATATTACTTTTATTTTATTATATATTAAATAGTAACATTTTTGTTCTCAAGAACAACATTTAATTGAATTTGGCTCTCAGAATTCGGTTATTCGTATTCCTGTATCACATGATTGAGCAGACGAAACTGGAAATAGTCCATTATCGACAAATTTGTATATCTTCTAAAAAGTATTTACACACCACTTTGTGCGCATAAATGTTATACTATATTAATAACATACAGCACAGCCTGAAATATACTTCCATCAGTTTTCTATTATTGTTCCACTGTATTCCTGTTCTTTTGTGTACACTGTAAAAAACATGTCCTATTTGATGCCAGAAATTCTCTGTAATCTGAGAAAATACGTTCTGACAACGTAATTTTTTCGTAAATTACGCGTATTTTCTCAAATTACAAAAAAATTCTGGCAGCAAATGGGACGTATTTTTTACAGTGTAGCCATTCGCAAGAGGCATCAAAATATTCTAATTGCAGTATTAATTCATTACAAGATTACAGACACTATTTTAAAACAGCTTACATCTATCAGGTCTGGTTTCCAAAATGTCAATATGAATTTATTTACACTGCAATGTTAAAATAATAGTTAAATGTTTCACCATATGAATGTTGTAAATTAGAAACTTTAGCTGCAATGAATATTTTAAGAAATTTGGTGCTTTGTATTACACCATTTTAGTTGTGTTATTTAAAATTTAAACACCATTTTAATGGATATTTTAACCATTTTAACCTTATAATTTTTATCTGTCAAGAACATGCTGACAAATATTGACGTAAAAATCAGAATATATATTTATAGGACCTAGTATCGCCCAGTGGTCGAAGCTCGACCGCATTTTTGGAAAGCAATGTAATTGCCTTCTTGTGAACGTAATTAAATTGCAACACAACAGCGCTACTTGTTGACCGATATGCACTCAAACTGAATCAGCAAAGTATTACTTAATATATATCTCTTTAGTTTGGTATGACTGCATAGAGTCGAACGTATCCTTTTCAATGGAGTTTTTAAAAGAAAATTACTAGTAAAAGACAACAAAGTCATGCTTTTAATAAAATAACATACATCTTAACATTTCACTAAATTTACAATTTAATTCGAAACACAAATAAATTTTATTTTCCATAGCATAAAGAAAAAAAATTGTATTAATTAAAATATTTATATAAAAAGTTAGTAAATCAGATTAGCATATTAACAGGTAATTACATTGCAACACAACAGCGCCACTTGTTGACCGATATACGCTCTAACTGAATCAGCAAAGTATTACTTAATATATATCTCTAAGTTTGGTATGACTGCATAGATTTGAACGTATTCTTTTCAATGGAGATTAAAAAAAAAAAAAAATTACTAGTAAAAGACAAAAAAGTCATGCTTTTAATAAAGTAAAATACATCCTAATATTTCACTAAATTTTCAATTTAATTCGAAACATAAATAAATTTTATTTTCCATATCATAAAGAAAAAGAAAATGTATTATACAAATATTTATAAAAAAAGTTAGTAAATCAGATTAGCATATTAACAGTTCTACGGATCTTTATTTAACCCTCCTACTACCATGGAGTCAAATATGATCCCTACGCCAGTTTGACGTTTAAATATACTTAAAGTAATTAACCTAAAATTTAGCAAAATTTACATTGTTTATTTGGTCACAATCTTTACTTTAAAGACAATAATTAACACTAGCATAAATATACAAGAAATGCTTTGGCGTTTTTTGTCATTTATCTCACTGACTAACAATGGTAAATAATTAAAACCAAAAATATACCAAAATAAATAATTAAATAAATGAATAAACTATAAATAAATAATTTCTACTCAAAATATATTTAAAGACAATTTTCGTTTAAGATAATTAAAAATATATATACATAAATTACCCTTATTTTGCTTATAAAAAAGTTTAAATATTTCTATGATTTAATCTTGAAACATAAAATAAAGTGAAGTAAATAAAACCCCTTTTTAATTACTTTAGTTGTCACAACAACAATAAAGGAGTAAGTGAAAATAATTTGTTTTAGAAACGATAAATTTTCATTTTTCTTTCGTACAAATGAATCTTTTAAATTATACTTTGTTAATGGCTGCTACTAATTACATTAATGGGCAACTCTATTAACGAAAAATATTCTGTATTGTTGAATTTTTATGATTTTTATTCTTTTTGTAACAAAAAATTTCAAAATTTACATATTTAAATATTGTTTTGTCGAGGAAAATAATGAAAAATTATCTTAATTATGAATACTCAGATATTTCTGATAATTAAGGAAAACGTACGACGCATAAAATTTATCAGTTATTATTACTTTATTTTTCAGTTATTTTCTCTACTTATCAGTTACTGCATTACTTTTTTGCATTGTTATTATACACCGCATACAATTTTCTAAAAATAAAATTTACCTATGTAAACGTTATACACACTGTTAAAAATTTCTGTAAATATAATGTAAATATCTGTCCAAAGTCTCTGTAAATTTACAGTAATTCTTAGTTAAAAGTGAATAATCGAGATTATCAATCTTTATTCTGTACTTTTATCAAATTTTATTATTTAATTATTTAATCAAAATTAAAAATGACTATATCTACTCTAGAAAAAGCTTTCTATGTCCGAAATATTCTCAACAATAATTAATTAAATTAATATTAGTTATTAAAATGAATGTAATATAAAATAAGTTTTCTTAACATCTCCGTTTATTTTTCTCAGTAATTTTACGTAAGACTTAAGATAATAGATTACACAGAGTCTTCCGTTGAAATTTTTAACAGTGCAGTCTATTTGTCTTTCACAAAACATATTCTTAAAAATTTAACATGAATTATTGTTTTAAATGCTTAAAATTTAATTTATTATATTTTTTGTATTATTAATATTAAAAATCGTTAATATTTGTAATGCAGATACTAAACAAGAATGTACAATAATTATATATTGTGTAAGCAATAAACTGAATTATCTCAACTATAAAAGAAAAAATAATAATAATTTAAAATAAAAATTTTCTAATATAAAATATAACTATTCATATACTTCTATAAAATATAACTATTCATATAAAATATAACTATTCATATACTTCTATAAAATATAACTATTCATATACTTCTATAAAATATAACTATTCATATACTTCTATTATATAAAACTAAAATAGTCAGTTAATATTAAATACATTATGCAAAACCATATTCTAAATTTTAAATCAATTTCTACATACTATATATTTACGTAAGTTGAGGAAAACTATTGTAAAATAAGTAATTTTATGCACTTACTGATTGAGCTTAAAATTTAAATAATGCATCAATTATTCCTTCTTTGTTAATTATTTTCACAATAATTTCTACAACTGAATGGTTTTGCCAAATATGTAGATTATGTAAAAGGCTAATTCCACTTAGTTATGTTCCCTCGGGGTATCAGTAATGACATTATATTAATGTAACGAGCTTTTAAGCTTTGTTCTTAATGCAACAATATGAAACTCATAATGAAAATAATGTATTTCAGAAAATTCATTTCTCGGAATGTATACATTATTAACTTTTATAATAAATTGAAGATTTAGCACCGTTTTCTCAAAATATTTTACTGAAAAATAACTCTAATTTTAAAAACGATTTCAAAATATAACATATTCTTTAACGGAACAATGGTCAAATATTTAACAAAAGAAAATAATTTGCGAATCTTTAAAATGAAAAGTAATAAATATTGCTCTTTTTATGTCATACGTTGATAGCCTATAGAGTGTATAAAATGTGAATTTATTTACACACACATATACAGACAGGCCCAAAATGTTATCCATTGCTTGTCAAAGTCTCGCAATTCACTTCCTATTGATTTCCTAGTTAAAAGGGATTTATGGTTTCTATTACAGTTATATGTATTTTTTCCCACAGTGCATTTGGTATGTATTTGACAGCTTTGAGACCTATAATTACAATTGAGAGGAAAATTGGAAAAAAAGCATGTAAAAGAATCAGTAACAAATACAATGGAAAAGGCTTAATTGCTTATGTGCTTTTTGTTTTTCACATTTGCTTTATTTACTTCCTGCGTATTTCCTCGAGTGTCGCTTTGTCTTCAAGTGTATAGTCTACCTATTGGTTTCCTAGTTAAAAGGGATTTATGGTTTCTATTACAGTTATATGTATTTTTTCCCACAGTGCATTTGGTATATATTTGACAGCTTTGACACCTATAATTACAATTAAGAGGAAAATTGGAAAAAATGCATGTAAAAGAATCAGTAACAAATACAATGGAAAGGCTTAATTGCTTATGTGCTTTTTGTTTTTTACTTTTGCTTTATTTACTTCCTGCGTATTTCCTCGTGTGTCGCGTTGTCTTCAAGTGTATAGTCTACGTATGTCCACAAATCAGCTATTTAAAATGCAATAACAGCATTTTCCAACTGATAAAATTGCTTCAGAGGGTATTTGGAACAAATACAATGAAAGCGGCGTACTTACGATTTATAGATAGTGGGAACACTATTAAGGCAAATTTTAGATTACTTAGTATAAAAAGTTCAGAAGTATTTTGATTAAAATAAAAGAAAATAATTATTTACCCCATCGTATTTCTGGGAGTATTAATCGGTCTCCAAGTGGGAAATCAACATACAGTCGGCAGGAATATTACTCAGTATTGGTAGCTTAGTATAAAAAGTTCAGAAATATTCTGAATAAAATAAAATAAAATATTTATTTACCCACGCAATGGATTTCTCGGAGTATCACTCGGTCTCCAAATAGGAAATCAACGTATAGTCGGCAGCAAAGTTATTGAAGGGCTAGTAACAATTCGTATTTAAAATATGTGCACCTAATACAGTTTTGTTATGTAAACATTTGTCGAGTCTTGATCTTTGAAGCAACCAAACTAAAAAAAAAAAAAAAAAAAATGAAGAATGTGGATGCGTGCTTTAATAATTTTGCTGCTGCCGACTGTATATCTACAGTTTACCTGTCGAAAATAAAGTAACAAATTAAAAAAAAAAAAAAAAAAAAAAAAAAAAAAAGTGGAAAGTGGAAAAATGGAATCAGGAAAAAATATAATGAAGGGACTTAATTGTCATTGATATTAGCAGAGAAGCTAAGAAAACGAGCTGAGAATGCATAAATATGAGTGTTAACAGTTAAGAACTATTCTGACAAAAATAAGAGAAAAGAAAAGTAATATTTTCTCCTAGTGAGTTTTTTAGATTGTAGCTAGGTATGAAATATGAAGTCCACGCGTGTCTTCGAATCAGCTGTCGAAAAGAAATAACAAATGACTTTTAGAAAAAATATTTTACAAAGAGGGAAAATCGCTTGTAAAGGAATGAGGAACAAACATATTGGAAAAAGTGTAATTACCACTGTTAGAGAGCAGATGTACTAAAAAAGTGGATTTCAGATTTCAGAAAATTAAATAAATATTGTTCTGAACTTTTTTTGCCTAAAAGAAATTAAAAAAAAAAAAAAGACTCTGCAGATTTCACGGAGTGTCGTTGGGTCTCTAAGTCTTAAGTTTACATACGTTTGTAAATCAGCTGTTGAAAATAAAATAACAAAACTATTTTTCGGAAAAAAAAAAAAAAAAAGATGAAAAGGGGAAAAGGGGAAAATGCTTTAAAAGGAATTAAGAAAAAATACAATGGCATCGAGTAATAAATATAATAGAAAGTGGCAATACAATGATTTCAGATTATACATGTTTCAGTATAAATAGCTGAGAATTTTTTTGGTTATAAGAAAAGAAAATAATTATTTCAAGGATCTCAAATACATGAAAATTATGGAGAAAAAGAAAAAAAATAATTATCTTTAGTTCGACTTAACCGAAGGCAAGATAAAATAAGTTGGAATTTTTAATGTTATTATGACATTGAAATTTCTGATATATTCCAGAAACACTAAAAAAGCGATTTAAAATTGCAAATTAAGAAAAAAACTTGAATTACCGGGTTCAAATTATAGAGACTAGACTGTGTATATAAAGTTAGAGAAAGAGAGATAATGAAGGAAGAAAATAAGAGAAGGGGGAGAAAGAAAGAAAAAAAATAGAGGGAAAGATTTAGACAGACAAATAAAGATAAAGGACGAAAAATAAAGGATAATATGGAAAAAAAGAGACAAAATAAATAAAAAAATAAATAAATAATAATAATAATAATAATAATAAATAATAATAATAGTAATAATAAATAAATTAATTAATAAATAAGTCAAATAAATGTGACAAATCAAATTTATTTAAATACGTATTGAATATTTAAATTAAATAACAGGCATTTTATTGTTTATGCCTTACAGCGTTCCGAAAGCAAATTTTTATGTAATAACATAAAGAACGTGTATATATATATATCCCTATATGCGAAAAATACATAAAGCCAATATTCAAGCAAATTAGTTACTTTACTGTTAAAATGTAATTGCTGTGTATCCTGTAATTCATTTATTTTATACGTTTCTTTACAAGTAATATTTTTTAGTATACATATAAATATTAATATATATATATATATATATATATATATATATATATAAATTACTTTAATACCTTTTTAACAACATATATTAATAAAAAGAATACGTGCCCCGTAAGAGTTATTTTTTAACAATAAAAACGCTTTTTAGATAAACAATGTTCTAAAATATTTACACAATACTGTACAATATTCTTACGAAACAAGTTTAAACCAACTTAATTGTTCGTTTCTCTGTTATATTTCAGTATTATATATGAAAACAAAAAATATAACCCATAATATACTTAGAACGTTCAATGTTATTTACTCAACAGAAACGAGATTCTTTAAAAATGCTTTCCTTTTTCCAATTATATTTTGTGAATTCCTTTTCTCTTAAAATAAAAAATTCAACGAGGCTTTATCTACTTTGAAGGATATTTTTTGAAACAATGGAGATTTTGGAAAAAATAACCAGTTATTGCCTTGGTATTTTATAACACCGTTTTTATGACATAAGATTTATTTTGAAAGAAATGTAAATAAATCAGCTTGTTTACAGGTACTTGAAATCATTTTGTAAGGCTTTTAAAGTCGAACGTTAATTTTTAGATTTTCAATCGCTTTTAAAATGGAATTTTGGTTAGATTTAAAAGTACAGTTTTGCTTCAGAAAAGAATAAAAAATTAAATAAGATAGTTTATTCCATATAATAATAAACTAAGTTAAATATGCTCCAAGACAATTTATTTATTTATTTGTTTATTTTCTTTTTTTCTGAAAGTTTAAATTTCATGCCAAAGTAACTCTCGATTTCTTCTATTACGAGGTTTAAGTGATTTGATATTTAAATAAACCGGTCACCAGTATTTCACAAAATTTATATCTGGTATAGATTAATCCGTAAGCAGTCTCAAAACTGACAAATCTATATTACACAATATCTTACATGTAATCAAACTGATATTCACAAGTACAAATTTTCAAGCTGAAGTACAAATGAGGATTATCTTCCAGATAAAAAATAAAAAAAATCAGTCACAAGTATGGAAATAGAAAAAAAAAAAAAAATAACTGATACCGGTAAAAGATATGCAAGTAATATACTTAAGACAAAGATGTAGATTTAAAAGAACAGCCATCCCCGTTCACTCTTCATCTATATGCAGAGGAAGATGCGTGATCTAGATCACAGGTGCTTCCGTCTCACAACTATCCGTGTTCAAAACAACAGTCGGCTTGGTATATTTGAATCTTCGGACTGAACTTGCTGGTTCCTGAATTCATTGCTCATGGAATAACTTTTCATTTTAGTATATGAAATATATTATAATCCCAAACTTAAATTTTGACATATTTTAAATTTAATTGGCATTTTATTATCAGATATTTAAATTTCACTTTGATTTTGTTATTAAAAATCATAAACTTAGACGGTTGGTTGGTTGGGTTTTACGTCGCACTAGTGCTGCACAGATGGGCAATTGGCGACAGTCTGGGACACACCCCTGGAGGTGGTCCGGAGACAAGTCATCACAATTCTGATCCTCCACGGAAGGGATGGCTCTTCCGCTTCGGTGAACTCCAGAGGTATAATTTTTGATGGGAACATGGACGACATTGCGGACACGACAGATTTTACGTGCACCAGCCACCATTAGTGTACATGACGGTCTTTGGCCGGCTTGAGTACCGAACCCGCAATCTTCCAATTACGAGGCCGGCGCCATAAACTTAGACGGATTTTCATGTATGCATACTTGCCAACATACTAATTAATATTCCGTAGTATTGTTAGCACCGTTTTCTTTTTTACACTGGTATATTTTTAGAGTATTTTTCTTCTTATTTAATCGTAATTGCATTTAGAGAATATTACTCAAAATGTTTCGTGGTGGGAGAAAAAGTGGCAAGTACAGTCGGTAACAAAAGTATACGAACACTAGCAAAAATTCCTATGTAAAAAAAGTAGAGTTAAAACTGTTTTGTTAAAGACTAATAACATGATTCGACAAGGATTTATTTAACAAAACAGTATTAAATCTATTTTTTTACATAGGAATTTTTGCTAGTGTTCGGATATTTTAGTTACCGACTGTACGTGTATGGATATCGAGTAATGGCACTGGAGTTAATACGCGGCCTGAATCGACATTAACGCCACCAAGAATAGCCTTGGGGAATTAAGAACTTCCACGTGTTGTTTTAGTATGCATACTACATCAATAATATCTTTGATCAAAAATTGATTTATGCATTTCACGAGTAATAGACGGTTTGCAGGTAATGTTTTTATTTCATATAAATATTTTTTATTTTTTATGAATATACACGCAAAAATCGTTTTGTTGGAACAATACAACTTTTGTTAAACCAATCAAAAATTTTTGTTATGAAAATCGAAGGGAGCACACCACTTACTCACTGGCTGTTTACAGAAAGATCTACGATGTAACTGAAATAACTATGCAGGGACAGTGACTTTTCTTTCAACTTTATTTTTCGGTCATTCAAATCAAGTTGATTCGGTTAACTTGATAATTTTTACTTTTTCTTACCCATGAGTTAGAGAAAATATTGTTTTGGGGTAAAATTTTCGAAAGTGAGCTTTTGTTATATTTACACACCCTGAATCCGAATATAAGGTTTTTAGCGGTTGGTCTGTGTGTGTGATTGTCTGTGTGTGTGTACGTCTGTGTGTTTGTCTGTGTTCGTGTGTGTGTGTCTGTTATCAGCATATCTCAAGAAGAAATTGAAGCGAAAATTCCATACTTGGTATTCTAAATGTGTATGATATAGAGATGCTACACTAAGCTTTTCGTTGAGATGAAGCTAATGGTTCGTGTACAGGTACATCCAAGATAATTCAAATAATCTGCGTCTATGGGAGATATCACCGGTAAGTAGAGTTTAACATCTATAAGCTGTACTAAACCAAATGAAATGAAGACATATATTTTTAAATGCGTAAAAACATGTATCATGTAGAATATGGCAGGGAAATCGTTCACTGTTCCTTTACAGGGCTACACAAAATAACTAAATTATAGTGTGACAATAGCTAAAAATTAATGTAAGTGTATTTCCGGTTGTGCCGTGTATTATTGCTAAAAGATTATATTTAGTTGCATCATGTGGTCTGTACATAATATTCAAAAGATATACAGGGCTGCAAATATTTAAGCAATAACATTCTTTTTTACTGTTAGTGGAAGTGCATGACTATAATATTTTACAATGTCCAGGAAAGCTGCTCAGGAATTGAAATGGCATATAGTAAAAAAATGCATGTTTCTAAGCTAAATATACATCGCTTGTTTTTTGTATATTTACACGTTTAAAGGCTTCCTAATTACCGAAGTCAAATTTTACGTTTGATCTTTGTCTGTGTCTCTTAGAGTAACATAAAAACAAATAATTTCAGGAGATACAAAAGTTGTATTTAAAAATTAATATAAGTTTGTTGCAGAAAAATTTTGATCAAGACTGATAAGTTTCAAGGAATGTTGCTTATGAAAGTTGTATGAGTAATTTTAAGTGAAATATTAATTTTAATATCAGATTTATATTCTATATAAATGTAATGAAACGGGGGGTTGAGGGGGCGGCAGTCCCCCTCACACAAAACTACTTATTATATCAAACTCTTCCGAAGCCGTATTTGAATTGTTTAACATAGGTTTACATAACAGTACTCGTTATCTTACCTCTTAATCTCTAACCTGTATCTATTGTATTAAATTTCAGGGTAAGAGAAAGTCGTGTGAGTGACACACCAGATTATTTTTTTCTAAAATGAAGAAATAAATCAATAAAGTATAGGAACAAAAGTATATATATATATATATATATATATATATATATATATTTTTTTTTTTTTTTTTCGTTTGATTCAAGTGAAAGCGCTTATCCTCTGTTAAGAAATATAATTTATTTTCATAGTGCTTAAGAAATTTTCGTCAAGTGTATTCGTGTTCAAACACAAGCAAAAAGGACAAACTGTGATAATAACAACATGAGTGAAGACAAAATAGTCGAGATACTTACAGCCGATTACCGTACAGTTAATATAGCCATATTTTTGAAACCAAATTCTAAAAGTCAAATTTTTCAGACGATGACAATGACGTATAAAAATTATATATTACTATTTGGTAAACTGCTGGCTCACACAGCTTAAAAAATAGAGCTTGATGATGAAACAGAAGAGAATTGTGTAAGCATATTTAATTTTTTTTTTTTAATTACTTCACTGTGATTAATAGAGATTCTAGATTGGAATTTTCTGGAAGATATGATCTCTTTCTGTAAAAGTTTCGTGGTAATGGGATACGGAAAATGTATTTTCGTACTGTCTAACTCAGAAGTACGGAACATTTTAGAAAAATAGAAACTCCTAATATCATAGTATGAAATAGATATAATCTGATGGCAAATTGAATATTTTTATTTGTTCTCAGAGTTAGGACGTATCACTTTCTATACTTCCATTGTGCTAATCAGTCCAAACGTATAACTTAAGGTGCCTGTCTACCTTTAAAATGCAGTTTTCGGTCAAAACTCAGATTTTCTATTTTTCATTTAGTATTAAACTCTGACATTTTAGCTTTCTAAATCAGCTTGAATTTTGTTTCTATATTGCTTAGAACTTGAGTTACAGGCATTTTAATATTAGTCACTCACAATTTTTTGAAACCGGGAGTGATCGTAAATGTATGTTTACATAAAAGTTTTACTCAATATAAGCATCAAAATTTGTTACTGCATATAAAATTAGTTTAAAAAAAGAAAATAAAAAACTTTGAAATAAATCAGGAACTTATAAAATTGTTTTTTATTTAATAGTTAAAATCTGGCTTTTAGTTATGTTTTCTGCTTTTTCTCAAAATGAGATTTTTAACATTTTGCTTTATTGCAAAACATCATAACTCCAAAAGTTATAATTGAAAAGTTATGAAACTTTGAGAAAATGCTCTAGATGAGTTGTTTTAGGGATTGAACTACGACGATGAATCTAGTTAAATTATTAATATTAATATTATTATTATTATTATTATTATTGTCGATAGAAGTTACGAAACTGTCATGTATATTCATGATTTTTAGCGTGGAAAATGTTATCTTCTCTAAAATATTAAATAACATGGTTATAGTTTTGAGAATAGTTCACTCCCTTAAAAGCCTTTCAATAATCGAAAAAAAAAAAAAAAAAAAAAACAGAATAAAAATATCTTTATTTAAATTTGACTTATGATGTTTTGAAAAAGTGCTTTATTTTGCAAAATTTATGTATATTTTGAGCCTAAATATCAAAATATTTTAAAATTTGCATATTTTTTCATGTTATTCACTTTTTTTTTAAAACTATATTCTATTATACTATGCACATAAATAGTCAGTTTTTCAATTATTAAGAAAAAAATAACCACCGACTTTAGGCAGGCACCTTCAACTTTGTAAATAAATAATGAAGAATTTTATAAAAGTATGTTTTTGTTATCAGTATAACTTTTTGTTGTCGTTAAACAGAATGGTGAAAAATGTAAATTCCTTTACTTTCCTATTAATCTAGCAGAATTACGAACACGACAATACTGTAAAAAAAAAAAAAAAAAAAAAAAAATCCGAAAAATATTTCCACAAATAGAAAGTTCTTTCTAAACATGTCAGAAGCCAGAAATTTATAATGTTGAAATAATGAACTTATAATTGAATAATTGCGACATGATTCTTTTTTTTTAAATATAAATTTAGTTGTTATATTTTTTATCGCAAATAAACAAAATATTCTGTATAATTTGTTTTGTTATATACAAGATCATAATAAAAATCAACTAAAGTTTTTGTCCAAATTAAATACTGGCAACAACTAATAAAATACTAGTATATTGAGACCATCACAAAGTTTTTTTCTATATCATTTAATATTAAAGCGCCACTTACAGTGGAACATGCAAAATAGTTTAATATACCTTCTCAGAATAAAGTTTTTATATATAGAGTTTGTAGAAATTTAACAGATGCTGAGATGCAGCCATGTGGAAAGTAACAGAAGTTTAAAAAAGTAGCGTCAAATATCGTCCGAAACACACACAAACTACATGAGGATTAGTTTCAATAATGGCTATCGCACATATCAAGTTTGATTTATTTATATGCCATAGAAGTTAAGATTTCGTCTATTTAAAAATTAAATTGCGGAACAACAGCGCCACCTATCGGCTGATCTGAACGCAATTGAATCAGCGTAGTATTTTACGATAACCCTCACATATACCATGTTTTTTGAAATTATATGCAATAGAATTTGACATATAGCCTTCCTATTAACGGATAATTTGTATAATGGTAGCGCCACCTATCAGCCGATATGCACCCAAATGGAATCATTGTAATGTTTTGTAATGACCCTTTCATATACAATGTTTTGTTGGATACACAATAGAACCTAAGATATAGCCTTCCCTTAAATGGAAGAAATCGAATTGGTCATAGTACAACTACATATAAATTTGTATGTAATTCTATGCAATATGTCTTGAGATACAATTGGAACAAATATTTTGTCATACACATGCAGGTAGACAGACATTTTATAAATATGATCAAATCGTGCTTTGGATCTCTCAAATCGTTTAAATAAGTCGAAAACTAGAATAAAAAATTTTTTTCGAATCCAATAACTTTTTTCTATTGAATATAGAAGAAAGTAAAATTATTTAGAGAAATATATATATATACTATTCTCATAAAATAATCTTACTTATTTGAAGGGATCTGCAGCTATAAATAATAACCGGAATTTTGTCATGTTTTATATAATGACTATAAAAGATATGGTGAGTTGATTTTCACTAAGAGAAACATTAGTATCGAAATTTGCCGAGGGGAGGTATTTTGGCACTACTGTCACGCATGCACTATGGAACAGTTTGAATAATCAACCTCTAATTAAAAATTAATACCAGAGTCGAGTGTCTTATCAATCATGTGTTTTATGTGTTTTATAATTATTTTCATTTGTTTTTATATCTTACTTTAATACGCTTTTATTTGCAGTAAATTGTTTACTTTGATTGTGAAAAGTTAATTATGCATACTTGATAGCACGTCAAAACCTTACCTATGCCTTTTGATACTAATTTTAATCTGATAGAAAATCATGTCTTCTACACCTTGTATATGAAATTTGTTTTATTCCGTTTAATGGTTTAAGTTACGTATACCTCCAAACAGGAAAAATTATTTCATGGACACCCCGTACTAAAGCAAAATATCATATATGACACTTTAATAAAGTAAACATAATTTAATTTACAAACCTTCTTAATATTAAAAATCACTTCCGAAAAAATATGAAAACCAAAATTAAATTCTTAATTTCATTATAGGAAGCAGCTATGAAAATTTATTTAAAAAAAAGTATATTTAAAATTACTTTATATTATACGACACGAAAGTGTTTCACCATATTCTTTACGTATTTTCATTATTATTAAATTTAAATTCTAATAACCCCGTATTTATTACAAGGCAACTTTAATAATATACTTGATAGTTCAATCAAGTAATTTTATGATCACCTAAAATGAAAGGATTATTTACATAATTGAATAGCATTTTATTAACTATTAAAATTGGATAGTGCAATTACGACATCAAAAATTTGAATATCTAAGTAAATGCGAGGAGATAAATTTCAAAGTCATTAATTTTTCATTTCTGTAATCTAATTTTATAGCAAAATTTATTTTGGAAATATTACTTTAATTGGCTTAAATTATGAAAGGTAAAATTTTCTAATATATTTCATATTTTCTAATTTAAATTAAGATTTATAAAAGTGAATGTGTTTATTTTAAAGATTATATATGTTTTAATGGGACGCATTAACAACTCCCTCTCTCCTAGCAGATTTCATGTATTGCTTATTTCATTACATTAAAAATTAAAGTTGATAAATTTCGCAAACTTTATCCTTTTGCGTGCGACTGCCTAATCTGCACCGGACTTTTCTCCGGCAACTGTTTAATTTATGAGTGGGTAACGAGGTAATCTGGAGAATGTAATTTTACATAATTTAGATATTATTTTGATAACGTGTTACATTTTGATAGCATGAATACATGAGGGACCAATTTTTAACTTTAAACGTAGTATTATAATAAGCATTTCTTTTTTTAATTCATTGTGCCATAATGCTGTCAGAGAATAAATATCTGTAATAGTTTATTATTATTATTAAGACAGAGGACTATTAGTCTCAATCTATTGATTTTTACGATGCCAGTTTTGCGATAGTTGGACATTTATCGAAATTTCAATTTTATCGAAAATATAATTAAATCAATTTGAAAGCGATGTTATAATTAACAGTTTTCTGTTCTAAACTAAATTCTGCTTTTGCCAGAATTTCATCAAAATCGTTTTTTCCTTTTCCTTTTTACTTTCCAAACACTATAGTGAGGAAAGTATTGTAATCATGTCAAAAATCCGAATTGGAGATTTTGATGTTTCTATACGATTCGAGGTCCCCTGAGTCCGTTTCCACTGTTTTTACGATGATGTATGTATGTGGGTGTGTATGTGTGTATGTATGTGTGTATGTATGTGCGTATGTGTGTGTGTGTGTATGTCTGTGAGTGAACACGCTAGCATCTAAACGCTTTCTTCGAATAAGCTAAAAGTTGGTACGTATATTGTAAGTCGCCATAATACGAACCCTATAGATTTTGGTGAATCTAGCACTTATAGTTTTTTTACAGGACACCAGGAAAAATTCTTTATCATTATGGCCTATGGGGCCAAATTTTTTAAAGTGCGATGGCGTCTAAACTCTTTAATAATCTGAGCAAAACATTTGTACACATGTTATAGATCACAGTTGCACAAACTACATAGATTTTAGTGAATTTAGCACATACAGTCTTTTTACAGGGACAGAAAGAAAAATTATTTATCATTATGGCCTGTGGGACCAAATTTTTAAAAGTGCGATAGCATCTAAACGCCTTATTCAATTGAGCTGAAAATTCATATGACTATTATAAATCGCTCTTGCACTAAATATAAACATTTTGGTGAAAATAGAATTTATAGGTTTTTACAGAGAGACAACGAAAAATTCTTTATCATTATGATCTATGGGCTCAAAGTTCAGTACCGTTCAATAAAGCATCGTGTAATATATGGAGAAAAGTACTCAAACACTCTATTATGGTTTTCTCTCTTTTGTTTGTTTAACAACACCTCTTTCTTTACTTTATCTACAAAACTGTTAATTACTCAATGTTCGGAAAGTCGAGTGGAGTCCCTCCAGATTTTTCTTCTTAGACAGGAAAAGAAAAGAAAAGGAAATTAATAATAATCACATTCAAAATGGACAAATTCGAAAAAAGTTCTTTTTTTTTTACTTTTTTTATATTGTTATTCGCGTGAAAATGTATTTTATTATATGTCGAAAAATAAACTAACTCGTAAATTATTTAGGCAACAATTATAAATTAAAATAAATAATTTAAAAGTTTAGAAGTTAGAATTTCTAATTTCATTATTATTATTATTAATATTATTTTCATAAATTTAAAATAACTGACTGAAGCTCTTTCTGAAAATTTTTAGGGTTAGTTTTTAAGTGCCATTGGTTGTAATATTAACTTATTTAAACTAATTTATTTTAGCTTAAAAATTTCTTCACACATCGTAAAAATAAACTAAGCACCGCAGATTTCGAAGGGACGTGGGCCTTTTTTTTTCAGATGCAAAATACGTGATACTGCATTGGAGGCAAAAGTAAGACAAGAAAGCAAAATTAACTTAGTTTATTTTGTTTCCATTTTATGAAAATCAATCATCATGAATGAAAAGAAATAGTAACTAAGTTTAAAATGTATTATATGATTATTTTGGTTGTAAATATTTTTTCTTTAAATCATGAGATGACTATAGACGATAAACAATGTATTTAATTCATTATAAGAAATTTAAGAATACTTAATAAATAATCTGGTGTGCCACTCACACGACTTTCTCTTACCTTGAAATTTAATACTATAAATACAGGTTGCAGTTTAAGAGGTAAGATAACGAGTTCTGTTATGTAAACCTGTGTTAAACAATTCAATTTAGGCATCGGAAGAGTTTTATATGATAATTAGTTCTGTGTGAAGGAGGCTACCGACCCCCTCAACCCCCCCGTTTCATTAATGCACCTACATTTATATAGAATTTAATTCGGTTATTAAAAAATAATTCTGTTTTTAAAAATTATTTTTTTAAAATAATTTAAACAAATTATCTTTTATGATAATGCAGACGATTTCCATATTAGAGAAGTAGTATAACACTAAATATACAAAAAAAAAAAAAAAAAAAAAAAAAAAAAAATGTTGAATTTATTATCAATATTACTTTTTTTTTGTTAAAATCGATAATTTTATTTTAAGTTATCGCAGATCGATGGTTCAACCATTCGTTTTAAAGGTATTGGCGAGCTCTTTTGAAAGATACCCATCATGAAAATTTACTCCCCTCGAGGGGGACTTACCTCCCAGGGGGGGGGGGGGAGACGAGGCTCCTAAATACACAAAAAATTTTTACCAGTTGACTCTTTCTAGTACAAAAAATATATATTCGCTTCATTTGGTTTAGTGCAGTCTATAGATGTTAAACTCTACTTACCTGCAATTTCCCCCATAGACATAATGTATCTGAATACTTTTGAGTGTCCCTTTACACGAACCATTTGCTTCATCTCAACGAAAACCTTACTGTGGCATCCCTATATGATACACATTTAGAATACCGAGTATGGAATTTCTGCTACTATTTGTTCTTGATATATGCTGATAACAGAAACACAGACAGACACACGGACCATTCGCTAAAAACATAATTTTCGTATTCAGGGAACCTTAGAACATGTAAATATAACAAAAATTCAAGTTCGAAAATTTGACCCTACCCTATGGGTAAGAGAAAGTAAAAAAGTTTGTGTAATGCCGGCGAGTCCCACACCGTTATGGTATCCCCTATGGAGGGGAATAGATGTCATTGCAACCCTAAAAGGGGTTGAAAGGGATACAGAGAGAAGCATCAGTAGAGTGTGAGCTGATTTTGGAGAAACGGAGGAAGTGTGCCTGCCGTTCTCTTAGCTCAGATTTAGTTGTACTGTTTATGCATTATGTTGGAGGAAAGAAAATTATTCTTAATGTAGATACACCTGTAAATAACCTTCTCAAGTAATATTAAAAGTGTCATGCTTCCTGCGAAAAGAAAGTACTCATAGTCATTTATCTGAACAACATCATTTTCCCCATTTACCGCAGCGAACCAACATCGAGCTCCTACACTGTCGCACTCGACAGGATCGAGGTAAGCAGATACTTATCTTGTTTATGTTTTGGGGGAAAATAAGCATGCAAAGTGACTGTTGTTCAAAGATACGTAGGAAATTGTTTAAAAATCTGTTAATTGTGAAAGATAAATTTTAAAGAATTTGCCAACATGGCCGAAATTTTTAATGTGAAAGGTCTTAAAAAAGAAGACTTAATTACGGTCGCAAAAGAAATAGGTGTTAGCACCACTTTAGACTTAAAAATAAAAGACCTTAAAGAAAAAATCCTGAAATATGACGAATTTAAAACGTCACCTGACTTCGTAGCAGATTTCATCATTACTACCGTAGAAGATCGCAAGCAAAGAGATGAACACGTTAGAGCATTGGAGCTTGCTAGAGCTCAAGGCTCAAGCCCTAGGCTGGAACCTGTCCAGCGTAGTGATAGGGATAATTTAGACCGGATAATTAAAACGATAAGGACGTTAACGATTCCTTGCCCGTGAAAACCAGAGTTGTGGTATTTGTTCTTCACAACTCTGGAACGCGCATTTAAGACGAAAAATGTAGACGAAAGTATCCAAGACGAAATTTTGTTAAATTTATTAGGCGAAAAAGCTGCCAATATTTTAGTTTACATTAATGATGAGGAGATTACAGATTACGAGAAAATAAAAACACTCGTGTTACGAGAATTTGGCCCGACAGCCCAAAATTGTTTGGAGCATTTTAATACAGCTAAAAGGCAGGTGGGCGAAACACACATGCATTTCTCATCTCGTCTTAAAACAACATTCGACTATTACCTCCGATTAAGAAAATGTGATGATTTTGACACCTTGCGTGATCTGATAGTAGCAGATAAGTTATTCTCTACTTTAGATCAGGAAACGCAAACACATATAGGTATACGGCAAGGTGAAAATTGGTTTAGGCTGACAGAAATGGGCAAGGAGTGCGATAATTTTTATACATCCAGAGGCAAGTCATTGCATAAGCAACACTTTTCAGAGACAGCAAAACAACGCGACATTGTGGAATCTCCAGTTAAGCCAAGAGAGCAAAAATATGTACCCCCGCATTTGCGTGCGCCTAAAAACGACTCGTTGAGTTATAAAGCTAAAACAAGATCGTGTTTTTCATGCGGATCGAATTCCCATTTACAGCGTGACTGCGACAAGAAAAATCACAATTCTAACAACGGGAAATTTAAACCAGAACAGAGTAAGAGTAAAATATTTACTGCCAAGTTGGGAACTGAATTTTTTAACCCCCAACTTACAATTGAGCCACTAGAATACATCAAATTATTAGTCAAAGGGCGTGAAATTGAAGCAATAGTCGATTCTGGCTGCCAACTGCCGATTTTTAACCCTTCTGCTCTGCCAGATTTAGAACTTAAAGGGCAGGGAAGAGTAATTCTGACATCAGCTTTTGGCGAACAGATTGAAGCTAAACTATGTAGGCTCCCTGTCTCTCTTAAATCGAACGCGAGCTTCATCAATGAGCCCTTAGAAATTCTCATAGCGATAACGGAAAAACTGTGCGTATCGTGTTTGCTTCCTCCCAGCATTTGGGAAGCGTTAAGAGATCAGTCGGAAGATAGGAGTGGAAAAGAAAGATGCAGCCGAGGGAGTGACCGGTGGGAGGGAATGGAAGGTCGTTCCCCCACGACGAAAGGAGAGGAAGTTTCGGTTTGCGCAATGGAGGTAGAAGAAATAAGTAGAGAGGAGGAAACCCCAAGTGAAGAGGAAATCGACACGGATCGGTCCGAATATCTGAAATTTAAGACGGAGCAGCGGGAATGTAAAGAGCTGAAGGGAATCAGATGAGAAACACGAATGAAGAAAGGCAATTTTTGCGTTATAGATGGACTGATTTATCATAAGGATAAAGTTTTAGGTGAGACGGTAATGCAGTTAGTGCTGCCGAAATGTAGACGGGAAAAAGTATTGAAACTGGCACACGAAGCGGTCTACGGTGGTCATATGGGTGAAAGGAAAACTAAACAAAGGATTCTGTATAATTTCTTTTGGCCAGGGATGAGACAAGATATCGCAGAATTTTGCAAAACTTGTCAGCCATGCCACTTTAGAAAGGTAAATAGGATATCGGATAGAGCACCTATCACGGCAGTGCCCAGACCGGAGTTGCCGTTTGAAATTGTAAACATTGATATTATTGGAAAATAGAGCCACCCTCAGGTCGGGGACATCATTATATATTATGTTTGATGGATCAACATACGCGCTGGCCGGAAGCGGTCCCGTTAAGATCTTTATCGGCGAAGGCAACGTGAAACGCATTACTCGATATTTTATGCGTACAGGGGTTTCAAATGTAATCGCTAGTGATTGTGGGAGGAATTTCGAGGCTGTACTTACGCGAGAATTTGTACAAAGAATATAGGTAGTGCCCCACGGTTTTCAACGCCCGGATACCCTTGCGCTAATGGATTAATTGAGAGATTTAACCGTGTGTTGAAAGATATGCTCCATCATGTGGTAAGAGAATACCCATCTAATTGGGATAAGCAAATACCGTTTTTACTATGGGCTTACAGGGAAGTGCCGAATTGCACAACGGGCGTATCCCCTTTTCGATTAATGTATGGAAGAGAAGCCAAAGGGCCACTCACTATTTTAAAATCAACTTGGGCTGGCGAAGTGTATCTTCCTATAAATATAACTGAAACCGCAGTAGACTATTTACAGAGACTTAAAGTAAACTTAGAAATCGCGGCAAAAAAATCGGCTTTGGTCTCAGCGGACCGACAAAAATCGTATGAGGAACATTTTAATAGACTTTCATCTTGTAGAAATTTTAAAGTCGGCGATCAGGTGATTTTATTGATACCTGATTCTAATAACAAAATGTACGCTCGTTGGACAGGTCCTGGTGAAGTGGTACAGCAATGCTCTCAGCATTCGTATAAGGTAAAACTAACGGATGGCAGTGTCAAACATATTCATGTTAATAAAATGAAGAAATTTTATCCGAGAACTCAGACCGTCTGTGTAATTTTCGACGAAGACGATGAGTTCGGTGAAATTTATGCGACACCGGTACAGAAAATTGAAGCTCCGACATTTACCAATGACCTTAATGTTGATCATTTGGATGAAACGAAAAGAGCGGAACTGATAAATTTGTTGTCCCAACATAAAGGAAAGTTTTCAGGTAAAATGAGAACCGCAAAAGTGGGTAAGCACAAAATTCGACTTATTGATGGTGTTACGAGGAAAAAGCCTCACATATATCGAATCCCGGAGACTATGAAACCTAAGGTTGATGAGCAAATAAAAGAATTGCTTAGCTTGAATTTAATTGAACCAAGTGAAGCTGAAATTGTTAATCCTGTGGTCTGCGTAAATAAAAAGGATGGGACAGTAAGATTATGCACAGATTTTAGGGCTCTTAATGAAGCCACAGCAAAAGATGATTTTCCCATGGAAAATGTTACAGATTTAATAAATACTATTGGTAAAGGGAATGTAATTTCATCACTAGATATTTTGAAGGGTTACTGGGAAATCCCTCTAGATAAATACAGTCGGGATTTCACATCTTTTAAAACCCATAGGGCACAATACCGATGGAAAGTTATGCCATTCGGTTTAAAAAACGCGAGTGCTACTTTTCAAAGAGCGATGAACGCTGCGTTGACAGATCATCAGGAATACTGCAAAACTTACATAGATGATATTTCAGTGTATTCTAGTGATTGGAACACTCACTTAAAACATCTAAGCACAGTATTGAATAAACTGGAGGAGCTTAATTTTGCTGTTAATGTCAAGAAGTGTAATTTTACGAGAAAGAACATTAAGTATTTGGGACACATAATAGGTTCCGGAAAACACGAGCCTGATCCAGAAAAACTCCAAGCCATAGAGAATTTAAGCTCACCTAAAAACAAAACCGAACTTCGGAGTTCAATCGGACTGTGCAATTACTATCGGGGATATGTGGATCATTTTGCCGAGATTATACGTCCATTAACAGAGTTAACCAAGAAACGAGTCCCCGAAATTGTGCCCTGGTCCCAAGAACACGAGAGCGCCTTTATTGCTCTTAAGCGTGCATTGTGCCGCGCGCCTCAGTTGCCCCGCGTGCATTGTGCCCCGGCACTAAATAGACCTTATACAATACAGTCTGATGCCTCGGCGTACGCCATCGGTGCGTGCCTTTCCCAGCGGGACTCAAATGGTGATCTTCGTCCCATTAGTTTTGCGAGTCATAAATTCAGCAAAACCCAGCAAGCTTGGCCTACAATTGAGAGGGAAGCCTTTGCCGTCATCTGGAGTCTACAAAAATTTGAAACGTGGATATTTGGAGCTCCGATCAATTTAATCACGGACCAATCCCCTCGTTTTCATCACGAAAGGTGCTCCTCAATTGTCGAAACTCCAAAGGTGGGCGTTGGTACTTCAACGCTATGATATTACGATCTCGCACTGCGCTGGAAAGAAGCTAGCCTTGCGTTGTGAAGGCTTTGTGTTATGCAAAATTCTCAAAATTTAGACTTTTAATATAGAGACTCTAATTGAAATCTGAATATTAGACTTTATCTGAACTCTTTAATGAACAATTTCAATCAAAACTTTGTGTGCATGTGATTTTAAAACTATTTTGTTTGTTTCAGAGAATGAACGTCGAAAAGAAAATTACTTAGTCCAGCATTTACAACATTTTTTTTTTATAAGATTCTTATAATTTTATAATATTATTTTAATTGTTAATTTTATTATTTAATTGTGGTTTTGTTATCCATATTAATTTCTGTACTGCTATTTAGCTGTAGTGGATTTTAAATAATATTGAGGAGTGGGAGTCTCCGGCATCCTTTTATTTTCTCACATAGTGTCATCAGACGGCCGCTGAGAGACACGATCTTGGGGGGGGGATGTGTAATGCCGGCGAGTCCCACACCGTTATGGTATCCCCTATGGAGGGGAATAGATGTCATTGCAACCCTAAAAGGGGTCGAAAGGGATACAGAGAGAAGCATCAGTAGAGTGTGAGCTGGTTTTGGAGAAACGGAGGAAGTGTGCCTGCCGTTCTCTTAGCTCAGATTTAGTTGTACTGTTTATGCATTATGTTGGAGGAAAGAATATTATTCTTAATGTAGATATACCTGTAAATAACCTTCTCAAGTAATATTAAAAGTGCCATGCTTCCTGCGAAAAGAAAGTACTGATCGTCATTTATCTGAACAACATCATTTTCCCCATTTACCAAACTATATCAGCATTCGTTTCAATAATGGCTATCGCACATATCAAGTTTGATTTATTTATATGTAATAGAAGTTGAGATTTCGTCTATTTACGGAGTAAACTGCAGAACAACAGCGCCACCTTTCGGCTCATCTGTACTCAAATTGTATCAGTGTAGGGTTTCACTATAACCCTCTCATATACCAAGTTTTGTTAAATTATAAGCAATAGAATTTGAGATACAGCCTTCCTATTAATGGATAATTTGTATCATGGTAGCGCAACCTATTGGCCTATATGCACCCAAATGGAATCAACGTAATGTTTTATAATGACTTTTCACATATTGCGTTTTGTTGGATTATGCAGAATAGAACATGAGATATAGCCTTCCCTTAAATGAGAGAAATCGCAGCGAAGCAGCACCAACTTTTGAGCAATTTGTACCAAAAGTTGACAGGCATTGTTATAGGTCTTAGTACAACTACATATAAATTTATATGTAATTTTATGCAATACTTCTTGAGATACAGTTGGAAAAAATATTTTTTCACACACACACACACAGATAGACAAACGTTTTATTAAAATAATCAAATCGTGTTCTGGGCCTCTCAAACCGTGTAAATAAGTCGAAAACGAGAAGTAATTTTTTTTTTGTAAATCTAACAATTTTTTCTGTTGAATATAGGAAAAATAAAATTTGTTTAGAGAAAGATAAATAAAGTATATATTATTGCCATAAAATAAATTTCTCTATTTGAAGGGATCTATAGCTATAAATAACAATCGGAATGTTGCCAAGTTTCTTGTAATGATGATAAAATATATGGGGAGTTGATTTTCACTAATAGAAACATTAGTATCGAAATTTGCCGATAGGGGGTATTTTGGCACTACTGTCACGCATTCACCATGGAACTATTTGAATAATCAACCTCTAATTAATAATTAATACCAGAGTCGAGTGTCTTATCAATCATGTGTTTTATGTGTTTTAAAAGTATTTTCATTTGTTTTTATATCTTACTTTAATACGCTTAATTTTACTGTGAATTGTTTACTTTGATTGTGAAAATTTAATTACGCATACATGATAAGAGCGTCAAAATCTTACCTATCAGCGTCTTTTGGTACTAATTTTTCTTTTATCGGAAATCATCTTCCCATGTTTTCTACATCCTGTATATGAAATTACTTTTAATCGGTTCAATAGTTTTAGCTACGTATATCTCAATACAGGAAAAGTTATTTTATGGACACGCTGTATTAAAATAATATATCATGTATGACACTTTAATAAAGTAAACATAATTTAATTTCCAATCCTTCTAAATAATAAAAATTACTTACGAGAAAATATCAAAACCAAAATTAAATTCTTAATTTCCTTATGAGAAGCAGCTTTGAAAACTTATAAAAAAAAAAAAAAAATTCTTTAAAATTACTTTATATTATACGGCACGAAAGTGTTTCGCCATATTCTTTACGAATTTCCATTATTATTAAATTTAAAATCTAATAACCCCGTATTTACGAGAAGACAACTTTAATTTTATACTTGATAGTTCAGTCAAGTAATTTTATGATCACTTAAAATGAAAGGATTATGTACATAATTGAATAGCATTTTATTAACTATTAAAATTGGATAGTGCAATTACGACATCAAAAATTTGAATATCTAAGTAAATGCGAGGAGATAAATTTCAAAGTCATTAATTTTTCATTTCTGTAATCTAATTTCATAGCAAAATTTATTTTGATGCTTTTTGGAAATATTACTTTAATTGGCTTAATTTATGAAAGGTAAAACTTTCTAATATGTTTCATATTTTCTAATTTAAATTAAGATTTATAAAAGTGAATGTGTTTATTTTAAAGATTATATATGTTTTCATAGGAGGCATTAATAATTCTCCTAGCAGATTTTACGCATTGCTTATTTCATTACATTAAAAATTAAAGTTGATAAATTTCTTAAACTTTATCCTTTTGTATGCGATTGCATAATCTGGGAGGCACGTTGCACCGAAAACTATTTAATTTATGAGTGGGTAACGAGGAAATTTGGGGAATCTAATTTTAAATAATTTAGATATTATTTTGATAACGTGTTACATTTTGATAGCATGAATACATAAAGGACCAAATTTTAACTTTAAACGTATTATTATAATAAGCATTTTTTTTTTTAATTCATTGTGCCATAATGCTGTCAGAAAATAAATATATATAATTGTTTATTATTATTATTATTATTATTATTATTATTATTATTAGGACAGAGGACTGTTAGTCACAATCTACGCAATTTCACGATGCCAGTTTTACGATAGTTGGACATTTATCGAAATTTCAAATTTATCGAAAATATAACTGAATAATTTGAAAGCGATGTTATAATTTGGAAAAAAAAAAAAAAAAAAAAAAAAAAAATCTAACAGTCCTCCGTACTAAACTAAATTCTGCTTTTGCCAGAATTTCATCAAAATCGTTTTTTCCCTTACCTTTTTCTTCTTAGACAGGAAAAGAAAAGAAAATTAATAATAATCATTTTCAAAATCGATAGTATAGAAAAAGTTCTTTTTTTTTTTTTTTTTTTTTTCAAAAACTTTTTATATATTGTTATTTGCCTGAAAATATATTTTATTATATGTCGAAAAATAAATTAACTCGTAAATTTTTTTGGCAACAATTGTAAATTAAAATAAATAATTTAAAAGTTTAGAAGTTAGAATTTCTAATTTCATTATTATTATTATTTTCATAAAATTAAAATAACTGACTGAAGCTCTTTCTGAAAATTTTTAAGGTTAGATTTAAGTGTGACTGGTTACAATTCTATCTTATTTAAACTAATTTATTTAAGCTTAAAAACTTCTTCACACATCATAAAAATAAGCTAAGCACCACAGGTTTCGAAAGGACGTGGCCTTTTTTTTTTTTTTTCAAATTCAAAATACGTGATACTGCATTGGAGGCAGAAGTAAGTAAAGGAAGCAAAACTAATTTAGTTTATTCCGCTTCCATTTTACGAAAATGAATCATCACGAATAAAAAGAAACAGTAACTAAATTTAAAATGTTGTATTATATGATTATTTTGGATGTAATTATTTTTTCCTTAAATCATGAGATGACTATAGACGATAAACTATGCATTTCATTTATAATAAGAAAATGTAGAATACTTAATAAAACACGTTTTTCTACTGAATATATATAAAGAAAATTAATGTGTGAAGAAAATAAAGAAAACCTAATAAAAAACATTTGTTTGATGAACATAATAAAAAAAAACGTGTGAAGAAAATAAAGAATATATTACAAAAATTCAATTTCAAAAGTTTGACCTCAAAACAATACTTTCTCTACCATATAGTATATGGGTATGACAAAGTAGAAAAAATAAAGAAATTTAGAAACCAACGTAATCGATTGATAATTAATGTCGTAAAGACAGTGAAATATGAAGAATTTTTACATCTATTTTACTCTTATGACGTGCAGAGTAACGATCATTCAAAATCTATCAAAAACTAATATTTTGTTTGCTAAATTTCAAACTCCCAACTCAAGATTATGCGTATTTACGATTCAATTCATTTTAAAATTGCAATTCTGTAGATCACGAATCTTTTAATCTGTGTTTATGACACAGACTCAGTTATTTAAAAAAAAAAAAAAAAAAAAAAAAAAAAGCACATTTGAATTCTACGATATGGTTTGCATCCGAAGCAGAGATGATCGAATGTGTTATTGACGCAGATGTAGATAAATGATCTCACGGCCAAAGTTCGGAATAAAAGCGAAATCCACAAGAGAACAAGATTTGAAATTCAATTGTTTGCAGGTGCGGACAAAACCCAAACAGCTGAAGGTTTGAAAAGTAGATATATGCGAAAGAGGTTATATACTTACCTTTCCATAAATGACCGGAAACTTTTGATTTCAGACGTTCTCTCAAATATCTCAAAAAGTACTTCATGAATTATCCCCAAACTTCAGGAGTGTGAATAATATGTTACACCTCATATATTTCAGTGACAGTTTTGTCCCATGGGCACCAGTAAAAAGGAAATAATTACAAGATAAAAAGATCTTTTTATATACCATGTTTTAAAATTTTCTGTTCAATCATATAAACGCTACCGAAGGCCCGGGAACCCGGAGCAATTGGATAAATTTTTAAAAAAATTCATTGCTCTCGTGTTTTGAGCTATTATAAAAGTTTCAAATGTCTAGCTAGTCGGGAAGTTAGTGAAAAATCGATTGTAAGCTTTGTACTGGTAACGCTGCCGAAGGTAGCATGCACCCGAAACATTTGGTTAAAAATATTTTAAAAATGCATTTTCACCGTATTCTGAACTATTCTGAGAGTTTCAGATGTCTAGCTAGTCAGGAAGTTAGTTAAATAAATTTTCTGTTGAATCATCTAAACGCTGCTGAAGGCAGTAGGGACCTGAAACAGTTGACTAAAAGTATAAAAAAAAATGTATTGTTACTGTATTCTGAGCTATCCTGAAAGTTTCAAATATCTAGCTAGTCGAGAAGTTAGGGAAAATCGATTGCAATGTTTGTACTGATAACGCTGCCGAAGGCAGCAGGAACCCGAAACATTTGGCTAAAGGTATTAAAAAAATGCATTTTAACCGTATTCTGAACTATTCTGAAAGTTTCAAATGTCTAGCTAGTCGGGAAGTTTGTTAAATAAATTTTCGTTCGAATCATATAAACGCTGCCGAAGACAGTAGGGACCTGAAACAGTTGACTAAAAGTATAAAAAAAATGTATTGTCACTGTATTCTGAGCTGTCCTGAAAGTTTCAAATGTCTAGCTAGTCGAGAAGTTAGTGAAAAATCGATTACAAGCTTTGTACTGGTAACGCTGCCGAAGGCAGCAGGAACCCGGAGTAGTTTGTTAAAAATATTTAAAAAATGCATTTTCACCGTGTTCTGAACTATTCTGAAAGTTTCCAAAGTCTAGCTAGTCGGGAAGTTAGTTAAATAAATTTTCTGTTGAATCATATAAACGCTGCCGAAGGCAGTGGGGACCTGAAACCGCTGACTAAAAGTATTTAAAAAAAGTATTGTCACCGTGTTTTGAGCTATTCTGAAACTTTCAAATGTCTAGCTAGTCGGAAAGTTAGGAAAAAATCGATTGCAATCCTTGTACTGATAACGCTGCCGAAGGCAGCGGGAACCCGAAACAGTTGGCTAAAGGTATTAAAAATATGCATTTTAACCTTATTCTGAACTATTCTGAAAGTTTCAAATGTCTAGCTAGTCGGGAAGTTAGTTAAATAAACTTTCTGCCGAATCATATAAATGCTGCCGAAGGCAGCGGAACCTGAAGCAGTTGACTAAAATTATTAGAAAAATGTATTGTCACCGTGTTGTGAGCTGTCCTGAAAATTTCAAATATCTAGCTAGTCGGGAAGTTAGTTAAAAATCGATTGCAAGATTTGTCCCTGACAAACAAACACACAAACAAACACACAAGAATCGAAGTTAATAAAAACATGGTAAAATAAATATAAAAATGTTTGGGATCACCCTGTAAAAATGATGTTTGAAATGAAATCTGGCTGTAGTACATGAACATGATACTTCTTTTTATTGTCTTTATAAATCTTTATGAGACTACCACATATATTCATGGTACTACAAAGGTTTATTTAAAAAATTGCGAATAAAAAAGTCAGTTTTTTAATTATAACACGCAAGGTATTGAATCCAGTGCAAAGCAATTTTCAGGAACCTTGACACATAACATTAGACACAGCATACTGCAATGATAATGCAAAATTATTAAATATCTAATGAAATATGTACGTTTCTATTAAATAATTTTTGACCACTCATAAGCAAGCTTTAGCAAAGTTACATTTGCATAATTTAATAGCCAATGAATTGAGCTACCTATTAAAAAAAAAAAAAAAAAAAAGCTAAACTATAAGGTGTTTTACTCACATTTTTATTTTGTTTCAGTCGAAGGTAATACAATGTTCGTTGATTGTAAATAAATATTCAAAAAACCTCTTCATCATTTTCTTTACTTTTCAGAAAGACTGAAATTCAGTTCATTCTATCCCTTACGACTTTTTGAATTTGCATAATTGTTTGGAGTTTTCATATGAGTAGCTCGATACTATCAGCTATTATATTATGCAAAAGAAATATCGTTAACGCTTGCGCATGCGCAGTTAAACATTAATTAGTAAAAATACACATATTTCTTCATATATTTAATATTTTTGTATTCTGATTTCAGTATGCAGTGTCTAATGTTGTGTGTCGAGTTTTCTGAAAATGGTTTTGCACTAGATTTTATACCTTGCATGTTACAGATTAAAAAGTGATTTTTTTTTTTTTTTTTTTTTTTTTTAAAGAAACCGTTATATCTCCATGAGTATATGTGACAGCCTGCTGAACAATTATATAGAGAATAAGAAGGAGAATCATAATCACATATTGCAGTCAAATTGCATTTCAAGTATAAATTTTTATAGGTGGATCCCAAACATCCCTAACAGCATATGTTCTCCAAATGTCATCCACAGGATTTTCTATGGATGAGAAGGACGTCTGTGAACATCCTGTGGATATATTCAGGATGTATTGCGGACAAGTGTGTTGTTAGGAATTATTTTTGTTTAACTTTTTTTATTGTCCCTCTTTTATTTTCGAGGTAAATCTTCCATTGAAATACAAGAGGCGCAACGTGTCATTGACACTTCTGAAGTTTCAAGATGATTCGTGAAGTACTTTTTAAAATATTTAAAAAAAAAAAAAATCTGAAACCGAAAGTGCCCGGTCATTTATGGAAAGGTAGTGTATCTTTTTATTATGATCCGGAGATCGCTCTTTCTTTGACACGATCTCGTGATCTCTCATCTCTAGTACTGTACTGATGATGAACATTCAGATGTAGAGCAAAAAAGTTTAAGTGAAAGCAATAGCACGATAATCACAATAACATTTATCCATATATTTTTAAAATAAGAATTGGAAATTTCCATGTTACGAAATTATAAAGCTCTATGTACTTAAAATAAGTCTAGATTAGAAACAGGCCAGTTTAAACCCTATTATGAACTCGAAAATAATTTTAATAAATTTATTTCCGATAAAATAAAGCGTGTTAAACCTGGGTTCTAGAAAACAATGTCAAAATATTATTCATGCAAATATTATAAGTAAGAGTGAACCTCTATGAACATTTTAAAGGCTGTTGTATACCTTTACAAAATATAAAGTCTACCTCACGACTAAATTCCAGAATTCTTCAGATTTTTTCCTAATTGTTTGCTGTTTTGTCTAACCCCTTGAAGTCGCAGTCCTAAGGATTGCAAATGGTTACAAAGGACACCTAGATTTCGGTTATGCGATAAATGAAGAATATCACCACTATATATTGAAAGTCACTGAGAAATTATACAAATATAACCTAAATTATATTCCCCAATTAACTAATTGTAATAATAATAATAATAAACACTATGCAAAGATTGCAACATAAAAGATATATGAGGTTTCAAACATACATTGCAGATGCATACCATACATCGTTATGCATTTAAGGGTTAAATTATGGTTGTCATAAAATAATAATATAAATATCGAGCTTCGAATCACTATACTTAATAACGAATCACTATAATTAATGAATCAGTAGCTCAAACTTTTATTCTTAAGAAAAGAAAAAAAAAATCATTTCTGATCGGGTAAAAGTCGCATCGAGTTCCCACTGCCTTCGGCAGCGCGGTCCCATGCACGCTGCGCGCGTATTCCTTTCCCCACTTTCCTGCCCCTCCTAATATAAACTACATATACGAATTTTGAACAGTCTTACTCAATTTTTAAATTTTTGCCCCGTGCCCCCCTTTCCTACCCCACTAATAATTTTTCACTTTCGAAAATATCCTCATTCGACTTGTAGGCCCCAAAACCCTATATGTACAAATTTTGAACGGTCTAACTCAATTTCTAATTTTTTGCCCCCCCCCCCGTCACTGCCCCTTCTTGTCACCCTAATAAGTTTACACTTTCAAAAATATCCTCATTTGACTTGTAGGACTCCAAAACCTATACATACCAATTTTTAACGGTCTAACTAAATTTCTAATTTTTCCCACTTGCCTTCCTTCCCTTCCCCCTAATAAGTTTACACTTTCGAAAATATCGTCATACGACTCGTAGGCGACAAAAACATATATATACCAACTGTGAACAGTCTAACTCAATTTCTAATTTTTGCCCCCTTACTTCCTTCCCGCCCCCCTAATAATTTTACACTTTCGGAAATATCCTCATTCGACTATATACATTCACCCTCAAAAACTATATATACTATATTTGAACGGTCTAATTCAATTTCTAATTTCTTGCCCGCTAATAATTTTACACTTTCGAAAATATCCTCATATGACTTGTAGGCCTACAAAACCTATATATACCAATTTTGAACGGTCTAACTCAAATTCTAATTTTTGCCCTCCTGCTCCCCCCCACACCTCCCCTAATATTTTTACACTTTCAAAAATATCCTCATTTAACCGGTGGGCCCTTAAAACCTATATATACCAATTTTGAACGGTCTAACTCAACTTCCATTTTTTTGCCACCCGCCTTGCCCCTTCTTGCCCCTTAATAATTTTACACTCTCGAAAGTATCATCATTTGACTCGTAGGCCCCAAATCCTATATATACCAATTTTAACCCTTTAAGCGTTAAGCCCGATATTTTCTGTCATGCATAGTCTGGTGTGGCTAAATTTTGAAAAATATACTTCTTTTTTCGAGAAAATATTATTAATAGATACGTATACTATATAATATTAAATTCTCATATTTGTACTGTGCATAGTATTAATTTTATGAATTATTAAACAGATATACCGAAAAACGGCTAACGCTGAAAGGGTTAAAGGTCTTACTCAATTTCTAACGGACCCATAAACCTGCACGTGCCAATTTTGAACGATTTAACCATATTTCTAATTTTTTGCGCCCTTCCCCCTTTTTTTGTGTCTCAAGATACATTAAAACATGTAAATCCTGTGAAATCTCGATTTTTTGGACCATTACCTACGGTAGTTGGGTAATGGAAGTAAAAATAAACAGAATTATTCCCGTACCTTCAAATGTATTCGTTGCTATGGGAACTCCCATCGTGTTAGAATAAAATTTAAGTTGCAAGAAAAATATGTAATTTTGTTGTTTATTATCCAAAATAGATGAGATTTGGACTGCAAGTTGGTCTTGTGATGTACAGTCTATATATTAAGTTTTGTAGTCGTGAGAGAAAATTTGAAGAATTTTGAAATTTACAATTTTTAATCCCACTTCCATTGGGACGTTATTTGTAACGATACGACTGATATATTTCTAATTTATTTTCCCATTTTTCCGTAAGAATGTCTAAGCAATTAGCCGTGGATTCTCAGTCATATTTTGATCGACATGTGTATATGTTTTAATTTATATATCCGCTAATTAGGGTCGCATCGTTTAGCAAATTAGATAACAAACATCTGTGATAAATTCTCTGTTCGACGGTACGGGTTCGAAGTCCGTGTGACAATTAGAGCCGGAGTTTCAGTACCATGTTTCAGTAGAAGCGTGACAGACAAACTAACAAATAGATGCGCACAGATAGAATTTTAATAATAGGTAGATGTCATGCCTAAATACTGTAATATACAGGTCTAAAATTGCCCGCTTCTCCAATTTGCAATTATATTTCCATTAGAAAAGAAAGATTAGATAGGTTAGTACTTTTAGCTATTCTTTTTTCTAGTAAAACACATTTTGTATATCACTTTTTTGAAAGAGCGTATCCGATCCTATATTAAATGGAATTCGTTTTTTTTCTTCTAATACAATACAATAAAAAAAAATCGTAAAAATAAATAACATCGTAAAAAGCTGTAAATTCTAAAAAGGCTATAAGAAAGAATATTCAATTAGTTTTAAATCTAGATTGAATTGAAAATTCCATTTGCTATTTTCTTAATGTACGTAATTTAATCAGCAGTCTTCTGAGACTGAATTGAATTTCTTTCTCCTATAAAAAACTCTAAATTGATAAATGATATTTCGTATAATACAACTTTTTATTAGAAAGCCAATTATCTGAGTATTCTAAAATGATATTCTTCAAATAAGTATAAATAAATCTTTTTAAAAAGTTTATGTAAGATTTTTTATTTGAATTATGTGAAGTGAAGTATTTCAATTCACCTTTTTCATAAAAATAAAGAATTTTTTGCAAAATAAACAGAATTTTAGAAAATTCAATATATGTGAAACAAAAGTACATGAAAAATATGAATTTCTTTGATATCTTAGGAATATTCGGTGGATTGTAATGAAATATTTTTATTTAACAAATTTCAAAACAAATAATATTTAGGAACATTCTATTAAATTAGAATTACGAAAAATTCTTTTATAATATCTGGAAAAGAATTTCTCAATGCATCAAAAAAATGAAATACATAAGAAATTTTTTAAATAGGGTAATTTATGTTTGAAAGAGTATACATTTGAATACGTTCGTATTTATTTTAAATTGATATGTTTTACTGCTGGGCGTTATCAGTTTGTCCCAAAAAGACCCGTTCAAGTTCAAATTTTATTTAATCATTACATACATGAATTTTTATTTTTAATAATTACCATTTGAATTCAATCAGGGAATGGATGTGGTTAATGGGGAAAAAATCCACATTAACAAAAAAAAAAAAAAAAAAAAAAAAAAAAAGAAATGTATTTCTACATTATCAAAATTAGTATAGACTTTATTAGTATCAGATTTAGTTTCGACATATAGTGTTGTTAATACAAGGTAAAGTGAACAATTCATATATAAATTTTGTAAGACTGTAATTTTATGATGAGACCACTTCTCTGATGTAGCTAAAATATGTAATGTTAAATTTACTTTCTTCAATATGTAAAAAAGCACAGTTAACTCGTGTATTTATTTTGTCATCAATAAGTATTTTATCTAAAGAAAATAAGAGCTTATTTATTCAATGTAAATCAATTTCTTGTTGTTTGCCAAATTTTTATTTCTTGTGTATGGAGTGTGTTTTTTCTTAACATATACGTAACAGATTGAATAGAGAACATAAACTTCTAGTGATCTTTTGTTTACTAGAAAGTATCATGAATTATTTATGATTTTATCTTGTAATTTTATCAGCAAACTACACTCACTGAAAAGGAAACATTTTATCTGGACAAGATAGCTGAAAATTTTGTATAGATATTCTATACATTAAATGTTTAGTAATGATTTCATAAATGGTGATGTGGATATTTTGTTGATAAAAGCCGAAGTTTGTGAATAATGAATCTTAATAAACAAACAGAAATGTAGTTTATATTTTGAATTTCTCTAACTTGTTACTTTCTTCTAATTGTATATAGAGAGAAAGTATTGGATTCGTGAAAATTTTCGAACTCCAGTTTTCGATGGATTTACAAGATTTGGGATGTCCTGAACACGATTTGACTGATTTTAGAGAATGTCTGTCTGTCTGTCTGTGTGTCTCTGTGTGTGTATCCCGAATTTTGTGGACGCTGTATCTCCCGAACCAATGAACGAAATTTAACCAAACTTAATATTTAGTTGGATCCTGATATGAACTGGTGCTGATTAGATTTTGGGATCAATTGCTCAACAGGTGGCGCTGTAATCGCACTTTTTCTAAATTTTTAACATGGCAGAGTAGAACAAAATTTCGTATAAAAGTACATAGTGAGAGTTATTTTAAACGTGTGATTGTAAAATTGATATGATTTATTGATAATAGTAGTAGGTAACTAGGAAAAAAATGTGCATGTGGGAGCATCGCTTCCCCTCTGGGGGGGGGGGGAAACAAATTTTCAATAAGGGTATCTTTCGAAAGATCTCGTCAATACCTTTTAAACGAATGGTTGAACTATAGATCTGTGATAATTTAAAACAAAGTTATCGATTTTTTTTTTTTTTTTTTTTTTTTTTTTTAACGAAAAAAAAAAAAAAAAACTTAGAAAAAAAAAATCTCCTTTTTTTGATAATTGCAAAAAAAAAAAAAAAAAAAAAAAAAACTTTCTTTGTGCATTTAGTGATATAATTCTGTCAGATAAAAATCGTCTGCATTTATAATGGAAAATAATTTGATAATTTAATAAACAATTTGTATTGAATAAATTTTGTGTAAAACTGTATGGAAGAAAGTCATGTGGTGGCCACATTATACTAGTTTATCTTAAAACTAAAATGCAGTTTTTTTTTTTTTTTTTTTTTTTCAAGTTTTTTAAAATAACATTTTTGTATTATTGAGTTATTCGGAAAGTTCGTGCCGATTTTGAAAGAAAATTGAAACTCAAAACATTTAAATGCTCGTAGATAGTGGATTTTGATATTTTTAATATTTCTGCTGATTCGCTTGTTTATAGTGTGGGTTATTTTTTATCAGTGTTTTACTCTGATCTTCATTTATGGTGGAGGGTGTACCACGTGTTCTTGATCTTGAAAGTTGAGATCATCAGCTTTAAACCTATCAAATCAATTCTGCACATTTCTTTCATCTACAACACCTTCGTCACAAACAGCCCATATTTAGTTTGCCGCTTGTGGGACATTTTTTGCCTTTCTAGTAAAAGATAAGCATTAAATACCTATAATGCATTTTGTTTGCTTCCATATTCAAAGGCGTATAAAACTGACAACAATTAACGTATCGTAACCAATTTTTTATTTCTATCTAAACATGCCTGAAGTACCGACTTTTAGAATATGTACACATGCCATTTGTTTTCTATCATTCAAATATTCAGACCTGTCCTTATGCCACTTAAAGAAAATCGGCAAGAACGTTCGGGACGACGCAATATAATGATGCAAAAATAGAATTAACTATATATTTATAGCCGTCCAAAATATTGTAATGGTATTCAGAAATGAGAATAAATTGCAAGGTTTTTTTTTTTTTTTTTTTTTCCCCTTGTTCTAATAAATCCCTAAGCAGAATATAAGTAGAACATTACTTAAACTTCATTTTATCTAGTTTAACTTCTACTATTGAAATTATACAATAAAAAAATGGTATTTTTTGCTAATTTTATAACTGTTGATCAGGGTAATCAACTCATAAGATTCAATATCTTAACTATTGATCTTAGATATAATAAAAAAAATTACTAAGGTGCGAAAAAAAAAAAAATTGGATGTTGCGGCCACCACACGACTTCCTTCTATATTTTACTATACAATTTCACTCAGTAAAAATAATTTATTAAAATTATTATTAAAAAAAAAATTATCTTCCATGATAATGCAGACGATTTCCATATTAGAGAAGTAGTATAGCACTAAATATTCAAAGAAAAAAACATTATTATTATTATTTATTTATTTATTTATTTATTTATTTTATTTATTTTTTTGTGGAAAATGAAAAAAAAACGATAACTTTATTTTAAATTATCTCGGATGAATGGTTCAACTATTCTATTTAAAGGTATTCTTGTGAAATATACCCATCATGAAAATTCACAACCCTCGAGGGGGGACTTCCCCCGGGGGGGGGGGGAGGCAAGGCTCCTGCATACAAAAATATTTTTCCCAATTGACTATCCCTATTACAAATAATTCTTTTAAATTTCCTAATGATTATTAAAAAATAATTCTTTTTATGCACATTTATACAAAATTTTGTCCTATACCATCATGTTAAAAATTTAGAAAAAGAGGGATGACAACTCAAGCCGTCAGACAATTTTTACTAAACTTGACAGGCACTAATCTATGTCAATGTGTAACAACATACCAATTTGTAAGAAATTCTGTGCAGTAGTACCTGAGATACAGTCGCCAAAAAATTTTGTCACACAGACAGACATTTTTTAAAAATGGTCAAATCGTGTTCTACAGCTCACAAAACGTTTATATTCATCAAATACCCGAGGTCCTAAATTTTTGCGAATCCAGTACTTTCTTCTTTTGAATATAAAAGAAAGTAAAATAATAATAATAATAATAATAATAATAATAATAATAATAATAACCTGGTGTGTCACTCACACGACTTTCTCTTACCCTGAAATTTAATACTATAAATACAGGTTGCAGTTTAAGAGGTAAGATAAAGAGAACTGTTATGTAGACCTGTGTTAAACAATTCAAATTAGGCTTCGGAAGAGTTTTAAATGATAATTAAATCTGTGTGAGGGGGGGCTACCGCCCTCCTCAACCCCCGTTTCATTAATGCACCTACATTTATATAAAATTTAATTCGGTTATTAAAAAATAATTCTGTTTTTAAAAAATAATTTTTAAAAATAATTTTTAAAAATTATCTTTTGTGATAATGCAGACGATTTCCATATTAGAGAAGTAGTATAACACTAAATATATATATTAAAAAAAAAAAAAATGAATTTATTCTCAACATTACACTTAATTTTTTTTTTTTGTTAAAAATGAAAAAAAAGAAAAAAAAAAAAAAAATCGATAACTTTATTTTAAATTATCGCAGATCGACGGTTCAACCATTCGTTTGATAGGTATTGGCGAGCTCTTTGAAAGATACCCATCATGAAAATTTACTTCCCATCCACAAAAAATTTTTTCCCTGTTGACTATCTCTATTACAAAAATACATATTCGTTTCATTTGGTTTAGTGCAGTCTATAGATGTTAAAGTCTACTTACCTGTAATTTTCCCCATAGTATTTGAATACTCTTGAGAGTCCCTGTACACGAACCATTTGCTTCATCTCAACGAAATACTTACAGTAGCATCCCTATATGACACACATTTAGAATACCGAGTTTGGAATTTCTGCTACTATTTATTCTTGAGATATGCTGATAACAGACACACAGACAACCATCCACACAGACAGACACACATACAGACACACAGGCAGACACACAGACATCCATCCACACAGAGAGACACACAGACCATTCTTTAAAAACATGATTTTCGTATTCACGGGACCTCAGAACATGTAAATATAAAAAAAACTCACGTTAGAAAATTTGACCCTAAAACAATACTTTCTCGACCCTATGGATCAGAGAAAGTAAAAAAGAAAGAAAGAAAGATTCAAAACTTCATAAAATTAAATAAAAATCTGAAGGAATTTAACTTAAACGATTACAAAAGCAAAATTTTGGCATGATGCCCCCACATAAAACGGATAAATAAATAAATGATATTTATGTATGAAAGAATTTCTCATACTCTAATAAGTTAATATAAAAAAATTCAGTACTATATAATACAAATAGATTAAAACATATTTTTATTTTTTTAGGCTGTATCCCTTCTCTTATAGTAAACGAGTAAATCACGTGACTTGTTATATATATGTTTGTCTTGGGAATCTCAGGAACGGCTCTAACGATTTCAATGAAAATTTGGGGTTAGGCGACTTTTGGGTCGAAAAGACGACTGTGCAATCCTTAGCTTCATGAAAATTCTCGTTAATCCTTTAACCGCCATTCGCAACATATAGTAGAAAATTGTTTTAACTGAAAATGGATATAACAATTTTAATAAAAGTTTGGGTTTAAGTGTTTTAGAGAGCTAAAACGATTGGGCAAATCCTCATCTTCAGAAAATTCGTGTTCACTTTTAATTATTTATCAGGCAGTTGCAAAATACGCCATAAATAGGGTTTTTCGGGAAATGGGAATAACGATTTTGATTAAAGTTTTAGATTAAGTGTTTTTTTTTTTTTGGGGGGGGGGGGCTTTAACTTTTGTGCTTTTCGTCAACTTCAGAAAAACTTTCGATCTTTGTTAACCCTTTATTGGCCAGTTGCACCATGTGGCAGAAATTACGTTTACTCGTAAAAGGATTTAAGGATTTTGATGAAAGTTTTAAATTAAATTTTAATAAAAGTTTGGGTTTAAGTGTTTTTAGAGAGCTAAAACGATTGGGCAAATCCTCATCTTCAGAAAATTCGTGTTCACTTTTAACTATTTATCAGGCAGTTGCAAAATTCGCCATAAATCGGGTTTTTCGGGAAATGGGTATAACGATTTTGAATAAAGTTTTAGATTAAGTGTTTTTGGGGGGTGCTTCAATGTTTGTGCTTTTCCTCATCTTCAGAAAAACTTTCATTCTTTGTTAACCCTTTATTGGCCAGTTGCACCATGTGGCAGAAATTTACGACTTGACTTTCTGTCGTCATTCGACGTCATGATTAAATTTAACCTATAAGAGTCTTAATTTACCCCACAAATAAAGGCCTATAGCCAATCATAGCGCAGCTTTTCCCCACAAACAAAAGGAAACTCCGCCTCGTTCTAGTCGTCCATTGCGTTTACTCGTAAAAGGATTTAAGGATTTTGATGGAAGTTTGAAATTAAATGTTTTCTTTTGCAGCAAATTAGACTTTTTCTCTTCTTTAGGAAAGCTCCCGCTCGCTGTTAACCCTTTATCGGCCTGTTGAAAATTACGGCAGAAACTGGATTTACTCGGAAAATAATGTAATGATTTTGAAGAAAATTTTGGATTAGGTTTATTTGGTAGTATAATATCGAATAGACATATTCTCATCTTCAGGACAGTTCACGTTTACTGTTAAACCTTTAACTGACGTTTGAAAAATACGGCACAAATTGGGTTTTCTCGAAAATAGATATAAAGGTTTTGATAAATGTTTGGGGTCAAATGCTTTTTTTGCAGTAAAGAATCGATTAGTCATATCCTCACCTTCATAAAAATTGGGGTTTGCGTTTAAACCTTTTTATGTTTGTTACTTGAAATAATATGACAAAAATTATATATTTTTATGAAAAAATATGGCAAAAATTTAGTTTAATTGGAAGTGGTTATAAGGATTTTGATGAATGTTTGGAGTTAAGTGCTGATTAAGAAATGACTGGGATGAAAAAAATTAGACCCGTTCGCTGTTAACCCTTTATCCGCAGGTTGCAAAATTTGGCAGGAATTGGGCTTATTTGGAAATGCATATAACGATTTTGATGAACGTTTAGGGTTAGGAGGTGTTTGGGATAAAAAAAATTGGGCTTATCTTCATCCTTAAAAAAAAAAAAAAATCGCGTTCACTGTTAACCCTTTATTTTTCTGTTGAAAAATATTGCAGAAATTGGGTTTACTCGAAAACAGATATAATGCATTTCAGGAAAGATGAAGATTAAGTGTTTTAGTGATGAAGAATTGTTTGAACGTATCTTCATCTTCAAGAAAATTTGCGTTCGCTGCTAAGTCATCATCCGCTGGTTGAAAAATATGACAGAATTCGGGTTTACTAAGAAATGGATATGATGTTTTTAATGAAAAATTAAGTTTAAACATTTCTTCAGACGAGAAACCCATTTGACTTGTCCTCGTCTTTAGAAAAATTAGCGTTTATTTGTAACCCTCATTCCAACCATTGAAAATTGTGGCAGAAATCAAGTTTATTCCGAGTTTTCTCGAAAATAGTTCAGTTGATTTTTATAAAAAAAACTTAGAAATAAAGCTACTTTGAGACAACAAATCCATCTGATTTTTTTTTTTTTTTTTTTTTTTTTTTTTTTTATCTTCTGAAAAATTAGCTTTCGCTGTTTACCCTTATTTCACAATATGAAAAATATGCCTGAAACTTGGTTTTCTTGGAAATGGCCTTAACGATTTTCATAAAAACTTAGATTTAAGTGATTTTTTAGATGACAAAATCCATCTGACTTATCCTTTTCTTTACGAAAATTAGCGTTCATTGTTAACTCTCTTGCTTCCATTGTAAAATATGGCAGAAACTTGATATTCTCGGAAATAAAATAAACGATTTTAATATATATATTTATATATATATATATATATATATATATATATATATATATATATATATATATATAGTATATATATATATATTAATAGAAACGTGTTTGACATATCCTCGTCTCGAGGAAAGCTAGCGTTCATTGCTGTATTAACCCTCACTCTACCGTGGCAAAATAACACTAGAATTTGGTTTTATATGAAACGGCTCGAACGATTTTGATAAATAATTAAGGCTTGTGAGTTTTTGAATGACAATTCAAACACGAATTTCTTCATCTTCAGGAATGTTAACGCTCATAATTAGAATGAATAAATTAGTTCTGAACCTACAATTATATATATAATACAAGTTTTATTTGGCAACAGCAAAAACAAAAAATCTGGTTAATATATTCCAGCTAAAATTCTTTTTTAGAACGATATTATTAGTTACCAGTAAGCCTCCTCTTTTAAAAATCATTCACTCATTCTTTAGTCTGTACTTAATATTTTTTAATAACAAAAATTCCCAGAACATTTTCACTTAATATTTTATGTAATTTAATTTTAAGGCACTCTCCATAGAAATATTTTCGTAAGTTTTTATTTATTTTTTATTTTATTTTTTTTATTTTTATTTTTATTTTTTTGTTTAAGGCTATTGAGATTTTAAACTCTCTAAAAAATATATTAATAACAATGAAATACTTTCTGAAAGGAAATAATAACTTTTATTTGATTTACGATCAATCGTACTGATGCAGAAATTTCTTTTTTGTTTTATTATTGAAACAATAGTGGGTTATTTAAAAAGGGAATTCTAGCATAATAGTTCAATAAGACTTTTGAAATAGAATTGAAATTTTCTGCCTTATGTTTCTTTCAATTCTTAAGAAAATTAATTTTATGCTTTTGAAATACTTTTACAAATATTTCCGATTCATTTATTTTAATTTTAATTTAATCTACTGATTTAAATTGTGTCTTTTAAAGATTTTTATTTCCTGAATTAAAAAATAACTTAAAAAAAAAAAAAAAATGCATTTTTCAATAAAAAATAAAACCAACGTGTTTTCTTATTGTTTTGTATCGGAGAACTAAATGTTTAAGTGGTATAGTATAGTTGAGTTTTTTTAGTTAGTGTTGGTTTCGGAGGGAATGTAAATTGTCCATGGAGACATTGATTATTTACGGATGAAATGTCCATTTCAGATTTCAATGGGAAAATATATACCGCTTTCATCTAGAACGAATAAGTAGTCATTTTCTCAATCCCTAAACAAGAAATATAGATTTTTAAGTTATGCATATAAGGTAAATAAATAACTATTATACGTATAACTATAAATGCATGTAAGGTAAATAAACTACCTGGACAGAAGAAATGATCGAAACTTTCTATTCTATACTTTTCTAGACGGTGAAACAATATTTTGAATAATAGAAATATTAGGAATCCTTTGTATTGCGAGAAATTAACGCTTGATTTCCTAGGATTGGGTCATAGACCAAAATTATAATTACTAAATCTCCTCTCTCGTGTTTGCATTTATTTTCATAGATTTATAAACAAGAGTTACCAAGATAATATAGGAAAACACTCTAGAATTCTAAAAGGGTGTAATGTTTATTTGGTAGGTAGTGTGAATTCCTTTTTTTTAACAGCCCTGAAGATAAACAGAAGAAGCGTCATATCGCAAATAACACAGGAGTGCGAAATCTTTAATGCAATTATTTATTGGAGTCCAAAATCATCGTATTTCTTGCAATTTCAATAGCACATAAATTCTGAACTAATTCACAGTACAAATATTCACCCGAAACATCAAGATTAAAGTTTTTTATAGAATATATGGAAGCATGAATGTATGAATGTACATTACTGGAACGGAATGGGCACGGGAAGACGGGGAGACGGGGAGAGAAGCAAGCAAAAAAACAGTCCTTATCGAACGATAGCAGAGGCAGAAGTGATCAAATCTTGGCTGGAAAACTTTACACAAAACCACAAATAAAGATGCCAAGAACAACACCCAACTTTTTTCAGCACTGCAAATAAAAGTGTCTTAAAGTAAGACATAAAAACAACTGAAACGGCATTTAAGACACGTAAATGTCTTAAAATATACCTTAGACGTTATAGATATTTTAATTTAAGACAGAAATATGTCTGAAATATCAATTCAGGCACAAAAATGTCTGAAACACGTAAATTCGCGAATTTTCAGACAGCAAAACGCGTTTGAATTTTCAGACACTTTAGAAATTCAGACACTTGCATTACTTAGAAATTTTTTCATACGGAATCTACTTTAAAAAAAATGCTTATCCTACTTCTTTCCACATTCAATAAATAAATTATTATTTTATATAATGAGCTTTTAAACTACTTAAATTATGGTAGCTCTATGAAATTATATTTTTATGGAATAATACTCTAGGGATGTGAATAATATTTGCATGCTATTATCTTTAACACAATTCATAAACAACATATTTAGACACAAAGCTTATTTTGTTCAAAAAAAAAAAAAATCTTTGTCTTTAAAGCTTTCTTATATTAAAAGAAAAAGTGTGGAAACGGATGTATCAAGTAATTTGTATTGTAGAGAAGAAACTGAAATTATAATTGAACAATCATGAATAATTTGTGCATATATATTTTTTTTCTTTCTGTCTTCATATTATTATTCATTTACAAACGTTTTTCTTTCACAAATTCACCTACATCTAAATGTAAAACTACAAATTTTCCTGTATTCATGATTACAGTTCGTTTTTATTTAAATATCACTTTAAGGAAAGAAATCGTTATCATCGAGGGATGAAACCTTCACATACTTGTTATGAATTATTAAAAAATTCTGGTCCTCTAAATATTAAATTTAAGATAATATTTATTAAGTTTAAAATACCATACTATCAATAGTTCTATGGCAAAAAATTAAAAATAAAACATAACACTGCGATTAGCTTCACGAATACTGCAGTATATTATACCATAAAAACACGTTTTGCTGTATTCGACGGCAGCGTGATTAGTAAATGCTTCACTCCGACGATGCCTGGCTCGAGGTTTCGGTTTCCTTAGCCAGTTTGAGTTCGAATACCAACGCAGGAAAATGGGACTTTTTTTCTTTTTTTTATATAAATATTGCATTAATGCTCTAAACAATTCTAAAATATATTTTTAACAGAAAAACATAATAGTACGCCATATTTATTTATTTATATATTTATTAAAAAGCCTTAAAAACTGTAGTATTTTTAAGCCTAACATGGCGGTGTTTTTAAGCCTAAAACATGGCGGCGTTTTAAGACACTTGCAATATCTTAATTTCTGATGCAAAAAGGTGTCTTAAAAAGTAAGACACTTTTTTTTCACTTAAAAAATGACCATCCATTTAAGACACTTTTTAAACTGAATTTAAGACATTTACGTTTACAGTGAGAAACAGCTAATTTAATATAACTTTTTAAAAATATATTGGCGATTGATTTCTTAGCCAAAAAAAACCGTTATCAATTCGTGAGAACATTAGCAAACTACCCTTAAAATTTTAACCACAAAAATTTATCGTTACATTTTTCCTCACAGACTTTAGCCGATAAATTAATACATTATATCTATTTAAAGAGCAGGTGTTCAAAATGACACATCAGGAAATATTTTATTCTGTTTTATTTAACTGAGATGAAAAATTGTCCTCCACAGAATTAAGCGATTGAAACCTCATTTCTTGCTTTTATTATTATTATTATTATTATTTTAATGAAAGGAATAGAATAGCTTGCTCTTTTTAGAAGAATCGAGACCACATATATTAACTCGCTTTTTATAAAGATAGAAAATGAATTGGAAAAGGAATTAAATTTTGAAATGTAATACATAATTTAGAATATGTGATTTTCGATATCACAAAGGGATTTTTAGGTATCGCCAGCAAGGGAAACTAGAATTTATAAGGGTGATATGAAATTATTTTTATTAGAGCTGCAATATAGTTTCTAGATATAAGTCACGTAATTTATTTTAGTATTGTTTAATTGGCGTTGGCTTCAGTGCAAATTGTTCATGGAGAATTTGGTCAGTTGAGATACTCATTTCAGTTTCGGAGAAAGTGCGAAAAATACTTGGAGTAAGGTTATGGAAATTGAGTAGTTTTAGAGTTTAACTGAATGTCAGTATTTTCAGTTAAGATGCTTTAAAAGTGAACAAAAGAAAAAAAATTCCAGTTAAGTTATTTAAGCAATCTATTTAAAACTTATTTATATTTTTATAGTTTAAATTTCTCCAGTTCATCTTTTTAAGTAATAGTTTAACATTAAATCGTATTTTTACATTTAATCTATTTAAGTTAATATTGTTGCGTACTTTTGGAGAGTAGAAGAGTGAGCTTGGTCCAGAAAATTTTAATACATGTTATCGGAATGTTTTTAACCCTTTGCGGCGCAAAACAATTCAGATCATTTAAATTATACTGCCACCGGAATTCATGAACTAAATTAAAATAAAAGAAATTTGAATTTTAATGTTAAAAAAACCGGCCTTTCCTGATATGTTATAAATGTAAATTTTTGCTAAAAAACTTCCGGGATGAATTTTTGCAACTGGATCTTAAACTTTGCGTCCTCGCAGCGGGGACAGCGCGCGATAAGGGGTTAAGAACTTGAATTATTCGAGCTTATGTGACTAATTCAAGCCGCACAGTTATTCAAGTTTAAGATTTGGTGATTTTTATTCAACATTTACACACATGACACTAAGCTGTGCTTTAAGTTTAGTTTAAGTAAAAGTAAAACTATTTATCTTACGAGGTGGATAAGTCTCTCCCCCATATACACACTTCCTAAAGTTCAATAAACGATTTTAGTTTGTATATTGGTGATTATTCTTGACTTTAAAAATGTTCTCAGTCGGTAAAATAGAAGATAATGAAAGTGCTGAAATTAACAATTCCCTTACTTGACATTAATATAGACAAATTATTACAGTTTAAGGTGGAAGATAAGTAACCTGTATTTCAACAGTTACGAAGTACTTTAAATAAAAATCCAATTTGTTTGTTTCTGTTTTTCTTTCTTTCTTTCTTTTTTTCCCCTTTGGAAACAATTTTATTTTAAATACGTTTCTGTGGGTGGGGTTTTATCTACCGCACCCCCCCTCCCCCTCTACGCCTCGTTTTGACACTGAAGCCATATTTTAATACATTTAGTACTGACATTAAATCCAAATACTTATTTTAACTTATTCGGAGAATTGTCGCTTGCACCATTCTTTGAAACTTATCCAGCTAATTTTTAATATCCCTGTATATTATACGTAAATTTATATGCACGAAACAGTATACTTAAATTTAGCCTCCAAGCACAAAAAAAAAAAAAAAAAAAAAAAAGAGATATTAACTAGGTGTTTGCTGTTTGAACTTTTGGGAACGTTTTTTTATCTTTTTTTTTTTTTTTTTTCTGTCTCTGTACACAAAATGACTATCTGATATCGCCGGACAATTTCAAGTAACTTGCCTTTATAAAGAAGATTAAGATATTTATTTTGCATTTAATGATAATAATAATAAAAAAAAAAAAACTGATATAAAATGTTTCCTTTTTAATACTTATTAAAACAATATAAAGATCTTAAAATCAAGTATTTATCATCAAAATGATACAAAACACCAACCTCTAATTTTCATGCTGTTTAAAAATTACATTTATTTAACGCATCTCATTGAAGTGAAAAAATTCAGTAAACAATAATTACCTTATACAATTATACAAATGTAATATATTCTAATGATACTCATAACTCATTATGTGATTTGCTTTTCTATTTAACTAGTTTAATTTTATTATAATATGCAAATGTTCATATTTCATCTTTGTTATGTTTATAATCAGATAAAATACAATATAAAAGAATGTCTTTGTAAATTTGATAAACGTTTTCTTATTGTGTTCTCAAAACCTTTTTGTTTTTAAAAAACCTTTTTTTAATGTATACTGATAAATTAGTATATAATAAACATCCTTTTTTGCTCCTTTATACAACAGTTATATTTTATTTTGGAGATAAAAATAATTTGTTAAATGGTTAAAGTAATGTTATAATTTGGGAAAAAAAACTAATAGTTCTCCTTACTAAACTAATTTCTGATTTTGCCAGAATTTCATCAAAATCTTTTTTTTTAAGAAAAAGAAAAGAAAAGAAAATTAATAATAATCAGCATCGAAACGGACAGTATTGGAAAAGGTGAAGAAGCCCTTTTTTTGACAAAAATACATAATTTATTTTACTTTTTAATTGTTGCCAACGAAAGTTTACGAGTTAGTTATAAAATTTTTAGAAATGAAAATAAATTCACGAGTAAATATTAAAACTGATATCAAACTTTGTGAAAAATTAAACTTGCAGGGTAAAATTGACGTTATTATAGCTCTAAAAGTTTATTATTATTATTATTATTATTATTATTAAAATTAGTTAGATAGAGCTTATTTCTTTGATAGAGAATTAGCTTAGGAGCTTCTTGGCGGCTTTTAAATTTTTATTCTCATTTCTTTGACGATTTAAAATGGCTATCGCAATTGTATAAGTAAAGACTGGCGAAAAACGTCCGAGCTAATTCGGCACCAAATTTCAAATTTCTCAAAGGGGTTCTAAAATTTTTGCACATTCTTATTTAAATCATTACGTATTTTTTGACCAATTTTATATTTTATATTTTCTGTTGATGATATTACTGTTTTTTTTTTATCGACTTCTGCTTTGATGTGCAATAGTAATGTTCCAATACCATTATATTAAGTGCAAATTGTAAAGTCTTATTATACTCATGTCAGAGAAATCCAATAAGGAGAAAAAAAAACTTTCATATTTCTTTACAAAAACCACCAATTTTATCATTTAAATATGGGGATGAAACTGATAGGGATTTTTGCTAGATATAGGATATCCACAAGCAACAAATATTCATTCTCCGGCGAAAATCGCTATTTATTTCATCCTTATTTTTAAATGACTAAATTAAGCATTTTTGATTGGAAGGATATATATATATCCAAGTGCGGCTTATTTATTTATTATTATTATTATTATTATTTAAGAAATATAGATGATTTATATTTTTAAACTAAATTGTAAAAAAAGTCTAAAAACAAAAACAAATGTTTTCTGTAACTTTCCCACAAGGAAACAGGCATTTTTACTGCGGCTAACATAAAGCTATATAAATTTACTATGAAATTACATTTGTGAAAAGGCAGGATTTTATTTATTTATTTATTTATACATATGATTTATTTATGTATCCGGATAAAATCTATATCAAAGTTTAGATTTTACATAAGTGATACACATTTTTTTCTGTTTTGCATACTCTATACTTGGTATCAATCAGAATCAAGAATTGCTAACTATGCAGTGGACACTCTGGTTCGATTGTGGGTGGTCGAACTAGATAATACAAGTTTTTTTTTTTCTTTTTTTCAACACGCTTTTATTAGCTTCACCTGTATGTATGTATGTATGTATGTTTGCATGTTTGTAACCGCTCTGGGAGCAAACAAAAAATCTATATTGTAAAAAAAAAAACTTTCCCTACGTGAACACCGTGGCGTTGAGGTATAGCTCCGCGCTACGAACCTAAAGATCTTGCGTTCGATCCCAGTCAGGGGAGATTTTTTAAAAATGGTTTTTGTTTAATTCTAAATTATTTTAATTAAAGATTTAAATGTATGTAAATATTATGGTGTGTCACTCAGACGATTTTCTCTTACCCTGCATTTTAATACTAAGATAGATATTTTGTGTATTTTAATTCACATTTCTATAAAAGCGTGTTCTTTAATTTTTTATAACTATAATATTATTACAGTGCAACCTACGGAAAAAAGTGCGTTGCGAACTTTTTTTTTTCTGTATTGTTCTGTCATGGAAAATCCCTGTCCGATTTTTTTTCAAAGTAGTGCGGATGTTTGTATCAATTTCACGCTAAAACTTTTCTGTAATATAACAAGAATTTTTTTGACATTATAAACCATTTTAAGGTAAAATATATATAAAGAAAGTTGTTAAAAACTATTATCTCTTTCTAAGTCAAAATTAATCCTGTGAGAGGTTAAAAGACTCTCCCTAATCTATGTGTTCATTTATTTTTATGTTGTTAGGAACAGTGGCAGTAAACATATATGTATATACATTAGGGTATCCCTTATATAGGGGATATTTTTTTTCTTTTAATCCAATACGCATATCATCTATTTATTTTATTTTATTTTTATTATTATTATTTTAACCTTAAACGCTTTTTAGCAAAATATCAGCTCCCTGTAATAATGTTAACACGTACCGAATTGAAGGGAAAATCCTAATATCTATATTGGAATTTTACAGTCAATTCAACACGTGTTAACATTATCCCAGAGAGCTGACATTTTGCAAAAAAAGTGTTTAGGGTTAAAAAAAAAAAAAGAAATGATAATAAAAGGTGTATGCGTATATCGGGTAAAAAAAAAAAAAAACTATTTAAGGGGCACACTAATGTACATTTTTTAATGGCTTCAAAAACTAAACGAAGGTTTAATAGATTTTATGAGTAATTATATTCTTCATGCGTAACTTCTTTTATTTATAAACCTTTGTTTAAAGTAAATGATTAAACCAGCTTTATTTAATCCGTAGTTTCCCTCCAATATTTTATTTTCATATTTATTATAATGTTATTTAGATAAGTGCATGTTTTTTATTCCCTTTTATTATGAGAATATTTATCGGTCTCTATAATATTCAGTTTTAATAACATTTGAAAAAGCGCTATTTTTTGAAAATTCATCTTAATCATAAGCATCTTGGAAATGTTTTGAATATAATGATTTTCGACATAGGTATTTTATCTTTCGAAAAATAATGTTGATAAAGGAAATTCTGTGGAATGTAAAGGGAAAAGATTGCATTTTTAAAAAAGCCCTCATTGCATTCAAAGTACAGACGATGGTAAAATCAAATTGAAAAATCTGAACAATCACAGTTTTCTTATTAGAAATTTTATTCATGTTTTTTAAAACTAGAGTAATCGTTATTGAAAATTGATAAGTTTAATCTGTGAGTATGTTTTAAACGCATGCTTCAAAATATTTCGGATATAAATCTATTTTAGCTGTTAAAAGAGAAATAGATTATTTAATAACTCGCAACAGTTCTTTCGGGTAATGCACGTTGCCGCTTTGATTGCAGCACTCGTGCGTATTTTATTCGCTTGACGAAGAGTCGTGCTTTTTTTTTCGACCAGAAACAATAGTTGCGAGTTTCCTGCATTTTATGGTATTTATTCAAGGTTTTGTACTTATTACCTTTTAGATACCTTTTCGTATGTTTTAGTGGGTTAGTTCAGGAAAACTTACAGGTGCTCTGTATAAATAAGTAAATTTTATGTTTTACAAGTGCGTTACTTTTTAAAAATGGCTCTTTAGATTTCCTTTAAACTCGCCATATTAACTTCCTATTAGATATCATTTCGTAAATTGTTTTTTTTTTCGGTGAGTTTGCGCCAAGTTTTGATAAAAGTCGAAAGTGGAAAGGAATGTTAACATTTTAAAAAGGGATCATTTTTTTTTTTTATTTTCTTTTTTTTTCAAATTTGCTACTTAAACCCCTCTTTAGATGCCTTTTCATCAGTATTATTGGTTACTCCATGTGTTGTGTTTGGGAATAAGGCCAACTGACTGCTCTAGGGTCAAGAGCGTGAGAGGGAGTGCCTTCCGTGGAGGTCTATCTAATGAGTCCTAGCCCGTATTTACGCAAAATTCAGAGAAAAACACGGAAAACTCCGAGCGGCTAGGCCAACGAGCTCGACCTAGGATCGAACCCGGCACCTCACGTCTATGAGCGTTGAGCGCAGAGTCGCATGGCCACTGGTTATCCTGGTTACTCCAGGAAGATTTGACAGGCGTCCTTATTAGTTAGGTCTGTTTTAGTTATCGGGAATGTGCATTTTTTGTTTATTTAATTATGTACGTAAACTCTGTTTTATATGTATTTACGGCATAACTTTTAGCTTGGTCTTAATTAAAAATATTTATGTGTCTGATTTCTTAAGTAAAATTTATGTTTACTGATATATTAAAATTATGTACTATGTCTAAAAATGGTATATAATGTGTGTAATAGTAGGTAATGGAAGTAAATTTGGTGTTATACACCAGATTTTTATTACATGGTTCTTTTTCTCAATGTTTTATTTTACATATATTTAAATAGATTAAGTACAAACAAATAAATTTTCAACATTTTTAACACAGTGCATATATAGATAAAAAGTAGAAAATATTGACATGGATTTTAAAAATATGATAAATAATTTGTTTTACTTTTTACATAATTCATAAACTGTGTAGTTCTGCAGATAGATTCAAAGCAAATACCATTTATTTGAATTTTTTGACATAAATTTCAACTTTTATATGAATTTATGTGCATTGGTTTTTGAGTAAGAGCTTCGATTTATTTATTTATTTTTTTTTTTACAAACTTATTAACAGAGACAGATTTATTTAAAAATCATCAAATCGCGTAGTGCACCTCTAAAATCCGGAATGATTTTCTTTTTTTTTTAATACATTGAAAACTCATAGTCGAAAATTTTTACGAATCCAACACGTTCTTCTACTGAATATAGAAGAAAGTATTTATGATTATTAATATAAATACAAAAAAATATCTTAGTTCTATCATATTAAGAAAAGAACTGAAGTCAGTTTTATAAATTGCGAAGGATGAATACGTATTTTATTAACTTGACTCCGAAAAATGTGAACATATTCGAAATCATTATAAATTGTTTGAAATGTAAATCTGCTTTACAAAATAATCACTTAAAAGACAAATAATCTTAGCATTTATAAGACATCCAAAACATTTTATCTAACGAGCCTTAAAGTACTTACACTAAACATTAAAGTATTATACTTATCGATAAGAGTATTAAAATATTTTCCTTAACGAGCATTACTTTTGCTTATGTAAGTCAAACGATGTTACCATCTTGCATATTAAATAACATTGTTACTGAAATATTAGAGATTTAAAAGAGGACGTTTTGTTTGTTTCTAAATCTTAAACTAGCAAATATATTATTATTAAAATGGTAACACAAGGAATAGGTTTTTAAAATAAAAATAGCTTTACATAATAACTGAATGTGATTTTTTATATAATAAAATTTCGAAAATGAAGATAAATTTAGGTTCGTAAGGAAAATAGATATACATCTATTTCTCTTTTTTTCTTTTCTTTTTAATTTATATGTGCATTTTTCTTACATTAAATATTTTTAGTTTATTCATGCAAAAGTATATGAATTTAAAAATACAATGCTCCTAGGGGTTTTTTATTCAACTTAAAGCAAAATGCAATGAAGTATGCAATACAACATTAAAAAAAAGAGTGTGATATAGCCACCACAAGACTTTCTTCTATATTATTTTACGCAAATTCATGCTGCACAAATTATTTATTAAATTATTATTTACGAAAATTATTTTCCTTGATAAGTGCAGACGAATTTTTCTGACAGAATTATAATACTAAGTGCCTAAAATTTTGAGCCAACAATAGAAGGAATTTCATATTTTGTTTTGTTAAAAAACGAAAAAAATCGATAACGTTATTTTAAATGTTGACAGATCTATAGATCCACCATTCGTTTTAAGAGTAATTAACGAAATCTTTCGAAAGATACCCATATTAAAATTTATCCTCCCACACCGAGGGATGGAACGATGCTCCCACATTCTTAACATGTTTTCCTAGTTTGCTACTACTATTATCAATAACTCATAATTATTTTACAATCACACTTTAAAAATAACCCTCATGATGTATATTTATACAAAATTTTGTCCTATATCGCCATGTTGAACATTTAGAAAAAAATGAGATTACAGTGCCACCTGTTGAGCGATTGATCCCCAAATCACTTTAGCACAATTTTATGTCAGGATGCAACAAAATACCAAATTTGGTTAAATTTCTTTCATTGTTTCGTGCGATACAGCGTCGAAAAAATTTGTGATACATACACACAGACACCCAGGCAGAGAGACAGACAGATATTTTCTAAAAACTGTCAAATCATATCCAAGACATCTCAAAACTAGTAAATCCATTGATACCTCGAGCTCGAAAATTTTCATGAATCCAATATTCTCTCTCTCTATATATATATACATCTATACAGATAAGTATAAAGGATTTAAGCCCAAAAATATCGATTTTGAATTAAGTACATAGTCAGACTCAGAAAAAAATTCTCAATCGATTGGTATAAAGGATTTAAGTCTATGTCATTTAGTCTTCGAGAAAATCAATTGGTAAAAAAAGTTCAAGTCAGAAATTTACCATTCATGTATGGTATAAAATATTTAATTCAGTTTTTTACCGTTATTAAATGAAGGTTGACGATCACTGAATGGTATAAAGGGTATAAGTTAACGAAATTCCTTTTTCCTAATTGATTCTTCTGATTTGTTTTAGTTAGTTTAACTTTATTTTTCGTCTCCTGAAAAATCAAGAATATGGACTTAAATCCTTTATACTTATCAGTACCGATATTTATATCTATATCTATATCTATATCATTATATAAAGCGCAAAAAATTGTTTGTTTGTGGAGGGTAATCTCTGAAACTACTGAACCGATTTAAAAACTTCTTTCACTGACCGAAAGCTACAGTATGCCATATTGTTATAGGCTATATTTAATTTTGATAAAATAAATTTTAGTTTAAAATCTGAGCATTTTAATTAAAATCCCCATAGAAGACGTAATAGAAATGGAAATAATGAAATATTAAAAAAATTAGCTGCTGCCAACATAAAAGAAACATTTACATATTCATTTCGTTTTTAAAATATCTTGACGTGAAAAGAAAAGAAATATATTTGCACGTGCATTAAATTGAAATTCATATAAAGCTTTTTTAATTGTTAAACTTACACGTTAAATCTGACGTCATTATAGAATTAAAAGTGTTTATTTTTCTAATAATTTAATTTGATATGATATGATATAATATCTAAGCATCAATGTTTAAACCACGGAGTCTTTATTACTCCATGGTTTAAACTGATGTGTGTAAACGAAATTGGAATTTAAAAATAAATAAATAAATAAAATAAAATAAAATAAGAAATTCTATTTTATAATATTATTTATTTTAATTTATAATTGTTGCCAAAAAGATTTACGAATTAATTTATTTTTAGACATATAATAAAATATATTTTCACGCGAACAATAATATAAAAAGTGAACTGGATTTTTTGTAAAAAAATAATAAAGATCGAGGAAAATTATTTTCCCTGATTTTAATCCCCATATTTGGATATAGATATGTATTAGTTATCATGTGCATCCGTTAGATTAAATTGTTTTTGTTGTAAAATTGATAAAATTGGAATTTTAAATTTCAAAACTCTAGAAAAAAAAATGGCAAATTTCCATATTCGATTGAAAACATAAACATTTCATTTCAAAGGATGATATTTACACAATAAACATCCAACTAATAAACTAATTAAAAGGGAAAGGATAAATATTCTATCATAATTTGAAGTCAAATTTGTTTTCAAATGTCTAAATAAAGTATCTGATATAATATACTAATATGTTGCAGCGGAATAGATTTGATATCCGTCATCCTTGGCAGAAAAAAAAAATATCGCCAAATTATCTGGCGAATATAATTTAATTCCTTTCAAAAATCATGGTTATTTTAAAAACTTACATTAAGAGTGTAACGAATAATATGAAACAATATTTCGTACAATACATATTACGAAAATATACATCTGGCATGTATATTTTCGTATTACGTTTTTGATCGCCAAATACAAAAAACGCCAAGGGTGACAATTTTGAAATTTAAAATTAAAATTTTGTCAATTTGACAGCAAAATAACTCAATCTAACGCATGCATACAATAACTAATACATATCTATACCCAAATATGAGGATTAAAATCGGGAAATAATTCTTCTAGAATTTTAATAAAAAAAAAAAAAAAATCCAATGAGCGATTAACATGGAAAATCTTTTTCTTGCATCCACGGGCGGTCAGTGATGTCATACTTCGCTTGCGTATTGAGATGTTTAAATTTATTTGGCGACTATTTTTAGCAACTAACAGTTATGGCAAGTAGCTCAATATACATAGCGCATACAGCCATTACTGAAATGTAAATAGCATTTAATTATTTGAGTTACATTATGTTGACTGGAAACCTATTTAATATACCTATGCTCTATAGCTATACTAATATAAAAGAAAAGAAAGGTTTATATGCATATGTAGAGAACGATCGCTAGAACTAAAAAGCCGATTGCTTTTTTTTTCTTTTTTCTTTCAATAATCAAAAGTTACACTGTCTCTCTCTAAGTGCTAGAAGCTATAATAAATTTTGGTAAAATAAATTTTTAATTAAAATTTTCAATATTTTAATTTAAAACAAAGCATAGATTTGATATCTATCGTCATTGGCGATTTTTGTATTTGGCGATCGAAAACGTAATACGAAAATCTGTATATTATCGTAGTAAATACGAGATGTATGTGTTTACTTCAATTACCCTACTACCGTAGGTAGTGGAAGTATTGTATAGGTTTTGGCAATTGGTCAGTGTGTGTGTATATGTGCACGTGTGTGTGTAATCTTCTGGCTGTCATATCTCCAAAACTAATAAAAATAGAACTACTAAACTTCACAAGTGATTCAGGTCTGGTGTACAGATAAATTTTCCAAATTTTCGTGAAAATTGAAAAACCGGAATTGGGTCATCGAAAACCAGAAATGGGACCCTAAGCCCATATTCAAAAACACCTCTAATGATTTTCTTCAAAGTTGCTATATAAATAATATATTAGATGCCCTTTCGATTGAAAAGTTGCTTAGTTCAGGAAAATTGATAGGCGTCCTCTATAAACAGCTCAATTTCAGACTTCGCAAGTGCGTTCCTTTAAAAACGCCTGTACGGATTTTTTTTCAAACTCGCCATGTTAACTTCCTATTAAATATCCTTTTGTATGTAATTATTGTTTTTAGGTCAATAATTGAGTATGTTAAGTTTTGGTAAAAGTTGGTATCTCAAAAACGGCTCTAACGTATCCTTGAAATTTTTTTCTTTAATCCAATTTAGATAACCTTTCTCAAGTATTACGTGCTTATTACAGGAATATTAACGGTCATCCTGATTAGGTAGTTCAGTTTTAGATCTCGGAAATTCATGTTTAAAAAAATAACTATCTATTTTTTTCCCCTTATTTTTTAACTCGCTATGCAAGCTCTGTTGTATGTGTCTTTATACGTGTATCAAGTTTCTCTTACTCGAAAATCTCAAAAAATGCAAGTAATATCTCCAAAAAATTGTACATATTACGTGTAATAGTGGGTAATGGAAGTCGTGTGGTTGTTTCACACCAGATTCTGTAATAGTATATATTGTACGAATATTGTTTCATATTATTGATTTCTCCTTTAATATACATTATTAAAATAATAATCAATTATGGAAAAAATTAAATATATTTTCGAAATGAAAAAATAAATAATAATTAAAGCTATTATGACGTCAATTTTATCAAAAACATTTTCATGTCATAGGTTTATTTTTCAATATTTTTTATTCATGAGTAAAGAAATGTTTCTTTTTATGAAATAAATAAATAAATAAATAAATAGCATTAAGTAAAAATTGCCAACATTTAACAACTAATTAAAAAAAAATAATTGTAAAATTATATTTTGACTTTCCAGTTAATAATATTGCCTGACTATAACATATAAACTGATATATTTCTTGATTTTTTACATATCAATCCATCTTTAACTAAAATTTGTTCATCAGTGCGAAGACGGACGGGTCAGCTAGTCATTATATAAAGCGCAAAAAATTGTTTGTTTGTGGAGGGTAATCTCTGAAACTACTGAACCGATTTAAAAACTTCTTTCACTGACCGAAAGCTACAGTATTCCATATTGTTATAGGCTATATTTAATTTTGATAAAATAAATTTTAGTTTAAAATCTGAGCATTTTAATTAAAATCCCCATAGAAGCCGTAATAGAAATGGAAATAATGAAATATTAAAAAAATTAGCTGCTGCCAACATAAAAGAAACATTTACATATTCATTTCGTTTTTAAAATATCTTGACGTGAAAAGAAAAGAAATATATTTGCACGTGCATTAAATTGAAATTCATATAAAGCTTTTTTAATTGTTAAACTTACACGTTAAATCTGACGTCATTATAGAATTACAAGTGTTTATTTTTCTAATAATTTAATTTGATATGATATGATATAATATAATGATCTAAGCATCAATGTTTAAACCACGGAGTCTTTATTACTCCGTGGTTTAAACTGATGTGTGTAAACGAAATTGGAATTTAAAAATAAATAAATAAATAAAATAAAATAAAATAAGAAATTCTATTTTATAATATTATTTATTTTAATTTATAATTGTTGCCAAAAAGATTTACGAATTAATTTATTTTTAGGCATATAATAAAATATATTTTCACGCGAACAATAATATAAAAAGTGAACTGGATTTTTTGTAAAAAAATAATAAAGATCGAGGAAAATTATTTCCCCATTTTAATCCCCATATTTGGATATAGATATGTATTAGTTATCATGTGCATCCGTTAGATTAAATTGTTTTTGTTGTAAAATTGATAAAATTGGAATTTTAAATTTCAAAACTCTCGAAAAAAAAATGGCAAATTTTCATATTCGATTGAAAACATGAACATTTCATTTCAAAGGATGATATTTACACAATAAACATCCAACTAATAAACTAATTAAAAGGGAAAGGATAAATATTCTATCATAATTTGAAGTCAAATTTGTTTTCAAATGTCTAAATAAAGTATCTGATATAATATACTAATATGTTGAAGCGGAATAGATTTGATATCCGTCATCCTTGGCAAAAAAAAAAACAATATCGCCAAATTATCTGGCGAATATAATTTAATTCCTTTCAAAAATCATGGTTATTTTAAAAACTTACATTAAGAGTGTAACGAATAATATGAAACAATATTTCGTACAATACATATTACGAAAATATACATCTGGCATGTATATTTTCGTATTACTTTTTGATCGCCAAATACAAAAACGCCAAGGGTGACAGTTTTGAAATTTAAAATTAAAATTTTGTCAATTTGACAGCAAAATAACTCAATCTAACGCATGCATACAATAACTAATACATATCTATACCCAAATATGAGGATTAAAATCGGGAAATAATTCTTCTAGAATTTAAAAAAAAAAAAAAAAAAATCCAATGAGCGATTAACATGGAAAACCTTTTTCTTGCATCCATGGGCGGTCAGTGATGTCACACTTCGCTTGCGTATTGAGATGTTTAAATTTATTTGGCGACTATTTTTAGCAACTAACAGTTATGGCAAGTAGCTCAATATACATAGCGCATACAGCCATTACTGAAATGTAAATAGCATTTAATTATTTGAGTTACATTATGTTGATTGGAAACCTATTTAATATACCTATGCTCTATAGCTATACTAATACAAAAAGAAGAAAGGTTTATATGCATATGTAGAGAACGATCGCTAGAACTAAAAAGCCGATTGCTTTTTTTTTCTTTTTTTTCTTTCAATAATCAAAAGTTACACTGTCTCTCTCTAAGTGCTAGAAGCCATAATAAATTTTGGTAAAATAAATTTTTAATTAAAAGTTTCAATATTTTAATTGAAAACAAAGCATAGATTAAATATCTATCATCATTGGCGATTTTTGTATTTGGCGATCGAAAACGTAATACGAAAATCTGTATATTATCGTAGTAAATACGAGATGTATGTGTTTACTTCAATTACCCTACTACCGTAGGTAGTGGAAGTATTGTATAGGTTTTTCAATTGGTCAGTGTGTGTGTATATGTGCACGTGTGTGTGTAATCTTCTGGCCCTAAGCCCATATTCAAAAACACCTCTAATGATTTTCTTCAAAGTTGCTGTATAAATAATATATTAGATGCCCTTTCGATTGAAAAGTTGCTTAGTTCAGGAAAATTGATAGGCGTCCTCTATAAACAGCTCAATTTCAGACTTCGCAAGTGCGTTCCTTTAAAAACGCCTGTACGGATTTTTTTCAAACTCGCCATGTTAACTTCCTATTAAATATCCTTTTGTATGTAGTTATTGTTTTTAGGTCAATATTTGAGTGTGCTAAGTTTTGGTAAAAGTTGGTATCTCAAAAACGGCTCTAACGTATTCTTGAAAATTTTTTCTTTAATCCAATTTAGATAACCTTTCTCAAGTATTACGTGCTTATTACAGGAATATTAACGGTCATCCTGATTAGGTAGTTCAGTTTTAGATCTCGAAAATTCGTGTTTAAAAAAATAACTATCTATTTTTTTTCCCCTTATTTTTTAACTCGCTATGCAAAATCTGTTGTATGTGTCTTTATACGTGTATCAAGTTTCTCTTACTCGAAAATCTCAAAAAATGCAAGTAATATCTCCAAAAAATTGTATATATTACGTGTAATAGTGGGTAATGGAAGTCGTGTGGTTGTTTCACACCAGATTCTGTAATAGTATATATTGTACGAATATTGTTTCATATTATTGATTTCTCCTTTAATATACATTATTAAAATAATAATCAATTATGGAAATAATTAAATATATTTGCGAAATGAACAAATAAATAATAATTAAAGCTATTATGACGTCAATTTTATCAAAAACATTTTCATGTCATAGGTTTATTTTTTCAATATTTTTTATTCATGAGTAAAGAAATGTTTCTTTTTATGAAATAAATAAATAAATAAATAAATAGCATTAAGTAAAAATTGCCAACATTTAACAACTAATTAAAAAAAATAATTGTAAAATTATATTTTGACTTTCCAGTTAATAATATTGCCTGACTATAACATATAAACTGATATATTTCTTGATTTTTTACATATCAATCCATCTTTAACTAAAATTTGTTTATCAGTGCGAAGCCGGACGGGTCAGCTAGTCATTATATAAAGCGCAAAAAATTGTATGTTTGTGGAGGGTAATCTCTGAAACTACTGAACCGATTTAAAAACTTCTTTCACTGAACAAAAGCTACAGTATGCCTGATTGTTATAGGCTATATTTATTTTTGTTAAAATAAATTTTAATTTAAAATCTGAGCATTTTAATTAAAATCCCCATAAAAGCCATAATAGAAATGGAAATAATGAAATATTAAAAAAATTAACTGCTGCCAACATAATAGAAACATTTAGTATATGTTCATTTTGTTTTCAAAATATCTTGACATGAAAAGAAAAGAAATATATTTGCATTTGAATTAAATTGAAATTCATATAAAGCTTTGCGAAATGTTAAATTTACATGTTAAATCTGACGTCATTATAGCGTTAAATGTGTTTATTTTTCTGATAATATAGCTTAACATGATATGATATGATATGATATAATGATCTAAGCATTAATGTTTAAACTGACGTGCGTAAATGAAATTGGAATTTAAAAATAAATAAATAAAATAAAATAAAATAAAATTAGAAATTCTAACTTCTAAACTTTTATTAAATTCTTTATTTTAATTTATAATTGTTGCCAAAAATTTACGAGTTAATTTATTTTTCGACTTTTAATAAACTATATTTTCACGCGAATACGCAAGCGAAGTTATGACGTCACTGGCCGTTCGTGGATGCAAGAAAAATATTTCCTATGTTAAACGCCCATTGGAATTTTTGTAAAAAATTATTAAAAATCGAAGAAAATTATTTCCTGATTTTAATCCCAATATTTAGGTATAGATATCCATTAGTTATCACGTGCATGCGTTAGATTAAGTTGTTTTTGTTGTAAAATTGATAAAATTTGAATTTTAAATTTCAAAACTCTGGGGAAAAAAAATGGCAAACTTCCATATTCGATAAATAGATTTTAAAACTTTTGCTTTTGCCTCCAAGGCAGCAGTACGTGTTTCTGTGCACCTGATGAAGAAAAATTATTAAAAATCGAAGAAAATTATTTCCTGATTTTAATCCCCATATTTAGGTATAGATATCCATTAGTTATCACGTGCATGCATTAGATTAAGTTGTTTTTGTTGTAAAATTGATAAAATTTGAATTTTAAATTTCAAAACTCTAGGGGAAAAAAATGGCAAACTTCCATATTCGATAAATAGATTTTAAAACTTTTGCTTTTGCCTCCAAGGCAGCAGTACGTGTTTTTGTGCACCTGATGAAGAAAGGCTAAGTCCTTTCGAAACCGGTTGTGCTAGCTTAAAATTTATGGTGAGTAAAGAAGTTTTAAAATCTATTTATCGATTGTACACTAGTTTTTGAATTTAGTTTGGTTTCATATTCGGTTGAAAACATAAACATTTCATTTCAGAGGATGATATTTACACAATAAATATCCAACTAATATACTAATTAAAAGGAAAATGATAAATATTCTATCACAATTTGAAGTCAAATTTGCTTTCAAATGTCTAAATAAAATATCTGAGATAAGACACTAATATGTTGCAGCGGAATAGGTTTGATATCGCTCACCCTTGGCAGAAAAAAAAAAAAAAAAAAAAAAAAAAAAAATTGCCAAATTATCTGGGGAGCGTAATTTAATTTCTTTCAAAAATCATGGTTATTTTAACAACTTATATAAGAGAGTAATGAATAATATGAAACAATATTTCGTACAATACATATTATGAAAATATACATCTGGTACGTATATTTTCGTATGACGGTTTTGATCGCCAAATACAAAAACGCCAAGGACAACAGAGTTTTTAAATTTAAAATTAAAATTTTGTCAATTTGACAGCAAAATAACTCAATCTAACACATGCACATGATAACTAATACATATATATATACCCAAATATGGGGATGAAAATCGGGAAATAATTTTCCTCGATTTTTAATATTTTTTTACAAAAAGTCCAATGGGCGATTAACATAGGAAATCATTTTCTTGCATCCATGGACGGTCTGTGACGTCACACTTCGCTTGCGTATAATAATATAAAAAGTGAATTCATCTGCATTTCATTATGCATTTTTACTTTCCGAACACTATAGTGAGGAAAGTATTGTAATCATGTCAAAAATCCGAATTCGAGATTTTGATGTTTCTATACGTTTTGAGGTCCCCTGAGTCCGTTTTCACTATTTTTACGATGATGTATGTATGTATGTGTGTGTGTATGTGTGTATGTGTGTATGTGTGTATGTCTGTGAGTGAACACGCTAGCGTCTAAACGCTTTGTTCGAAAAAGCTGAAAGTTGGTACGCATATTGTAAGTCACCATAGTACGAACCCTATAGATTTTGGTGAATCTAGCACTTATAGTTTTTTTACAGGGACACAAAGAAAAATTCTTTATCATTATGGCCTATGGGAGCAAAATCTTAAAAGTGCGATAGCATCTAAACGCCTTATTCAATTGAGCAAAACATTTATACACATATTATAGGTCACAAATACTCAATCTGTATAGATTTTGGAGAATCTAGCACTTATAGTTTTTTTACAGGGACACAAAGAAAAATTCTTTATCATTATGCCTAGGGGGCCAAATTTTTAAAAGTGTGATAGCGTCTAAACACCTAATTAATCTGAGCAAAAAATTTGTACACATGTTATAGATCACAGTTGAACTAACTGTATAGATTTTGGTGAATCTAGCACTTACAGTTTTTTTACAGGGACTCAAAGAAAAATTCTTTATCATTATGGCCTATGGGACTAAATTTTTAAAAATACGATAGCATCTAAACGCCTTATTGAATTGAGCTGAAAATTTATAAAAGTATTATAAATCACTGTTGCACTAACTATAAGCATTCTGGTGAATCCAGCATTTATAGGTTTTTACAGGGACACAACGAAAAATTCTTTATCATTAAGATCTATGGGCTCAAAGTTCAGTAGCGTTAAATAAAACAACGTGTAATAGATGGAGAAAAATACTCAAACACTCTATTATGATTTTCTCTCTTTTGTTTGTATAACAACTCCTCTTTCTTTACTTTATCTACAAAACTGTTAATTACTCAATGTTCGGAAAGTCGAGTGGAGTCACTCCAGATTTTTTAAAAGAATAATTGAGAAGTTTAAATTTATTTGACGACTATTTTTAGCAACTAATATTTATGACAAGTAGCTCAATATACATAGCGCATACAACCATTACTGAAATGCAAATAGCATTTAATTATTTTAGTTATATTATGTTGATTAGAAACCTATTTAATCTAGCTATGCTCTATCTATACTAATATATAAAGAGGAAATGTTTATGTATATATGTAGATAACGATCGCTAGAACTAAAAAGCCGATTTTTTTTTTCTTTCTTTCAACTAATCAAAGGTTACACTGTCTCTAAGTGCTAGAGTCTATTATAAATTTTGGTAAAATATATTTTTAATTCAAATTTTCAATATTTTAATTGAAAACAAAGCATAGATTTGTCGTCCTTCGCGATTTTTGTGTTTGGCGATCGAAAGCGCAATACGAAAATCTGTATATTTTCATATTAAATACGAGATCTATGTTTTTACTTCAATTATCCCACTACCGTAGGTAGTGGAAGTATTATATTCGGTTCAAAAATTCGATATAGAGATTCACCTGATTTACACGTTTTAAGGCCTCTTGAGTCCAAAAAAGTAGTTTTTGGCAATGGGTCATTGTGTGTGTATGTGTGTACGTAAGTGTGGAATCTTCTGGCTGTCATATCTCCGAAACTAATAAAGATAGAACTACGAAACTTCACAATTGATTCTGGTCTGGAGTACAGATAAATTTTCCAAATTTTCGTAAAACTTGAAAAACCAGAATTGGGTCATCGAGAACCGGAAATGGGACCGTAAGCCCTTATCACAAAAACAGCTCTAACGATTTTCTTCAAAGTTGCTATATAAACAATCTATTAGATGCCCTTTTGAATGATATAGTTGGTTAGTTCAGGAAAATTGATAGACGTCCTCTATGAACAACTCAATTTCGGATGCCGCAAGTGCGTTCCTTTAAAAACGCCTGTACGGATTTTTTCAAATTCGCCATGTTAACTTCCTATTAAATATCCTTTTGTATGTAATTATTGTTTTCCGGTCAATAACTGAGTATGCTAAGTTTTGGTAAAAGTTGGTATCTCAAAAACGGCTAACGTTTTCTTGATATTTGTTTCATTAATCCAACTTAGATAACCTTTCTCAAGTATTACGTGCTTATTACAGGAAAATTAACGGTCATCCAATATTAGGTAGTTCAGTTTTAGATCTCGGAAATTCGTGTTTAAAAAAATAACTATCTATATATTTTTTTTTTAACTCGCTATATAAACTCTGTTGTATGTGTCTTTTATACGTGTATCAAGTTTCTCTTACTGGAAAATCTCAAAAAAATGCATATAACATCTCCAAAAAATTGTATATAATACGTGTAATAGTGGGTAATGGAAGTCGTGTGGTCGTTTCACACCAGATTCTGTAACAGTATATATTGTACGAATATTGTTTCATATTATTGATTTCTCCCTTAATATACATTATTAAAATAACCATCAATTATGGAAAATATTAAATATATTTGCGAGATGAACAAATAAATAATAATTAAAGCTATTATGACGTCAATTTTATCAAAACATTTTCATGTCATAGGTTTATTTTTCAATAATTTTTTATTCATGAGTAAAGAAATGTTTCTTTTTAGGAAATAAATAAATAAATAACATTAGGTAAAAATTGCCAACATTTAACAACTAATTAAAAAAAAAAAAAAGATTGTAAAATTATATTTTGACTTTTTAGTTAATAATATTGCCTGACTATTACATATAAACTGATATCTTTCTTGATTTTTTACATGTCAATCCATCTTTAACTAAAATTTGTTCATTCGTGCGAAGCCGGACGGGTCAGCTAGTATATATATATAAGTAAAAAGAATTCCGAACTTTTTTTTTTTTTTTTTATGCTCAGCTTTCAGGTTTTTGACGATTTTGAACCTCTTATGTAACCCTGATCCCGTTTTCTTCATTACTGGAATTATGTGTGTCTCTTTCTGTTTATTACAAAAAAAAAAAGTGATAGCTGTATATCAACAACTAATGACAACAATAGACAAAATTTCCTGAAATTTTATATTTATATACAACTTGATATAAATCAGTGCCTGTCAACTTTTGGTGTATTTCGTTCTATATTAGTGTCTTGTTTCTTCATAATCTTTTTATATGGCAACATAAGACAGAACTTCGTTTAATTATGCACAATGATGTATATTTCTAAACATTTAAAAAAATTTCTTTATTCTAGTAGAAGTTAATATGAATGAAATTTCTGCATATACATGTATATTCGTTGAAGAAAAAACACTGGAGTGTGTAAATATTCAATATGAGTATTTTTCAAAATTACTCGACTATATTTTTTTAAACGAGTGTTTGAACAATTATTAGTGATAATTCAAAAGAAAGTGATATATATATTTTTTTTTTTCATTTATAAAGATGAATATAGAAGATTCTGAAAAAAAAAAGAAAAATGCATTTTCTAAAATGCCGTCTGTAAAACACAAAATTAACTTTCTTTTACTTTAAGGATTAAAATTTTCTGAGATTTTACTTAGGTTCATACTTTTCTGAGAAAAAAAGTCGTCTGCGCTTATCATGGAAAATAATTTTGTGATATTACATTTGATATAAGTGAGAATATTCATAAGGTGCCCTGCATATACAGTCGGTAACAAAAGTGTCAGAACACTAGCAAAAATTCCTATGTAAAAAAAAAAGTACACTTCCTACGGTTTTGTTAAATACATCCTGATCGAAACATGTTCGTAGACTGATTAAGAACAGGATTCGACAAGGATTTATTTAACAAAACCGTATGAAGTGTACCTTTTTAACATAGAAATTTTTGCTAGTGTTCGGACACTTTTGTTAACGACTGTATATATATATATATATATATACATATACAGGGTGGTTATAATTAAACTTCCACTATAAACAACATCCTACAGCGCAAACGTGTTAACGGAATAAACCGATATTTAGTATATATAGACTATACACGAGACGCGATTAAGGAATTACGAAAAAAATATATACTTTAAAAATGTCCACCAGAGGGTGCCTTTTCCGGAAAAACATTAAATTTAAAACAGTAGGCGATCAATACTGAATACAGAAACAATATTAAAATTTATTGACTAGTTTCTGATCACCTTGTCATTGAACCACATTAAGAAAAGGCAAGCAAAAAATAACTGTACGCAGTTTAAAAAAAAACAAAACAGTTCAATTTGTAGAAAGAAGAGCCGATTAGGACGAAATTGCACAAGAGGAGCAGTGGTTAATCGTGTCCAGGACGACGAAGGGAAAGGTGCTCCATGTGACCCTCCTCATTCACCTGCAAAATTTCAAGTCGATGGACAGTCTGTTTAACAGCCGGTTGTAATAGTTGCGATGCATTGCACATGAAGCGTTATGGAGTTCTTTAAGTCATTCAACGTCACAACACCTCCATGCAACACCACACTTTATGTGTCCCCATGGTCAGAAATCGCACGGATTTAGATCCGGCGAACGTGGTGGCCATTTATTACGAAAGAAGCGACTAACAGCTCGTTCGTCTTTGACGTGTTGGAGCAATACCGTCTTCACGGCCGCATGGATATATGCGGGCGCACCATCCTGCATGAAAATGGTCGATGTAAGGACCCTGCTTTTGCTGTAGTTGCGACACAACAAACGTCTGCATCATGTTATGGTACCGACGGCTCGTAACAAAACATGTGGCAGGGCCACGTGCAGTTATTTCCTCCAAAAAGAATGGCCCGAGGATGAATGTCGCCGTGAATCCACACCACACCAGACAGTCACCTTCGGATAATGTAGGAGAATTTCAGTGTGCATCCTTGGATTTTCCGTAGCCCAAATGCGACAATTCTGTCTATTGACTGTCCCATTGATTTAGAAATGAGCCTCGTCGCTCCACAGAATATTACAAAGCCATGATAGATCAAAAGTTATTCTGTTGAGAAAACTGACTACAAATGACAGACGTTGTGGCTTGTCCCTATCAAGTAGCTGTTGAATACAATGAAAGTAGTGAATTATATTTCTGAGCACTTTTTAGACGGTTCTGTAAGTATAGCCTGTCTGTCGATAAACTGCACGTACGCTACTGCACCCAAACTCTGATGTCTGTGGCTGTGCGGCAACAACTGTCACATGTTTACGGCCTCTTCCACGTTGAACTCCTAATTTCTTCGTCCTTTCAAATCGCTTAATCATGACCCGCAAATCTTTAGTAGACATTGGTCCGCGCCATAGATTCTTCTTACAAAGAAATTCACGAACTGCAGTAGAAGCATTTCCCTTGATTTCGTAAAACAGCTTCACCAATAACACACGTTCAACTAAATATACCGTCATCATTACAGCTGGAAACATCGACATAAAACATGGCAACGTCTGCAAACGTTTTGTACCCTAACCTGTTTTGCATAAAGCTTCCTCTTCTTCGCAAGCAGGCAAATCTCGACATTTTTTTACCTAGAACTGATAGCATTTACCCGGTTTTATATTTTATTACACATAATTCTTGTTCTCCATTGAAAATAATGTTTCTATGTTCCATTTTGCTCGATTGATGTGTTAAATTTAATGTTATTCGAGAAAAGCACCCCCTCTGGTTGACATTTTGTAACTATTTTTTTTTTCGAAATTCCGTGAGCGCATCTCGTGTATAGTCTATATACCAAATTTCATTGCATTCCGTTCAACTGTTTGAGCTGTAGGATGCTGTTTATAGGGGAAGTTTAATTATAACCACCCACAGTAAATGCGTAACACTGGTTGATGTATTTTGGTCTCACGTGCCAGTTTTTCCTCTGTGTTTGCGTGTGTGTATTTCTAAATTAGTATAAAAAGGCTATTCATTCAATAAGTAGTAAAAACGAGGTCACTAATCTAACGAAATAAACTTTGATACTCATTAACATAAGGAATTTATTTCACTGAACTCTACTATTTCACTTATTGTATAGAAATATTTGAAAGACATTTTATGTCTAGATCATCAGCGCTAAATTATAATCGTTAAAAAACGATACGTTTCTAATTTTTTGAGTGACAAATGCTTCAGTCATGCTTTATTTTTTCTGATCTCACTCTGAAGTGGGTTCACTGTATAAATAAATTTAGGTTTAGCGTTATGATTATTTTTACTGAAACACTCATGAACTGGCCTTATATATATATATATATATACTGGGTGCCCCATGAGTCTGTAGACATTTTAAAAATTCATAAAAATTTAAGGAAATAGTAGAATTAAACGTAGTTTACGAAAAATCTTGTAGATTTTAGGGATTTTTGCGGTAAAGAAAAAAAATAGTTAAAATTTTCGTTAATAGACGGCGTCGCACAGATGCGTTACCAAGAATACGGAAAAAAAGTCCTATAAATTTCACGGTTATATGATTAACAATTCTTTTTTTATTTTCATACTGCTCATGCATACATTACGATGCTCTTGGTGAATACAGAGTTAATGGTAAAGATTATTCACCTCAGATAAAAATCGGTAACTAGAGCTTCAGGTAGCGGAGTTGTAACTCGTTTGGAAGCAGTAAAAGCAAAAGGAAAAAAAAAATAAAAGGTAAGAAAAAGAAAAAGAAAAAATCCCCCTACTAGAGAAGAACTTTTTCACAAAGCCCATTCAATTCTACTAATTTCTTCAATTTTTAAGAATTTTAAAAAAGTTTTAAAAATTATGGGACACCCGGTATATATATATATATATATATATATATATATATATATGAAAAACAGATCACCAAAATTTGAACAGATAGAAAAAGATCCAAATAGACGATATTAACAAAATATGAACAGATTGGAAATTATCAAATTGAACGAAATGAAATTAATGAAATCTCACAGATTCCGTAGAGTCATATAGTGGATTTCAGAAATGTTAAGTGCATAGGCAAATTATATATAAATATATAGATATATGCATTATATGTACATATACATTATATATATTGGATATATATATATACAAATTTACACACACACACTAAGGAACCAAAATATATATATATATATATATATATATATATATATATCCCCATTGCAGAAAAATTGTTTTAAACTTTTTGTGTTTGTAATAACTTAAAAACTAACGATTTAAGCAAATAAAACTGTTACTTTTGTATAATAAGGAAGTCATAACATGGTACCTATGTACATTTTTGATCTAACAATTCGCTTTATTACGCTTTACGGAGTATTTAAAAAAAATCTACATAAAATTATCTTTTTAAACCTAATATAGTAAACACATACTTTGTACTCTATTATGATTTATTATATGAAATAAACACGTTATATTTTAATGTATGATATAAAACTATTTATTTGTTAGATATAAACAATTATTTATTAAAAATATGTATTCTGCATTGGATAATTCCACCTTTATATGAAATTGTTGCTTTAAGGCGCAATTGCAGAGTATTTTACAGTTTTTAACATGAAATTAAAAAATTTCAGTGTGCCAAACTTCCTAAATATTTTTTTTCTAGTTCTTGCAAATTTATAGGCTACAAATTTTGAATTTCCACCCTCTTTTATAGACTAAACATTTTCGAGCAGATTGAAATAAGGGCGATTTTCAGGTCTAGAAAAGAAGAAATTCTACGATATTCTTTGGGGTATTTAACTTAAAGTAAATAAAATATTCTAGTGTGTCTCGCACAGAACTTTCTCTTACCCTGAAATTTAATACTAAAAATACAGATTAGAGATTAAGAGGTAAGATAACGAGTACTATTATGTAAACCTATGTTAAAATAATTGAAATTAGGCTTTTGAAGAGTTTATATAATAATTAGTTTTGTGTAAGGGGGGCTGCCGCCTCCCACAATCCTCCGTTTCAATACTGCACTTACATTTATATATGATTTAAATCTATTATTAAAATTAAAAATTCACTTAAAATTATTCAGACAACTTTCACACGCAACATTCCTTGAGACATATCAGACTTGATCAAACTTTTTCTGCAACAAACTTATATTAACTTAAAAATTACATATTTTGGATCCCCTGAAATTATTCGTTATGACTTCATTTCAATTCCTGAGCAGCTTTATTAGACAAAATATTATAGTAAAGCACTTCCACTAACAAACTAACAATAAAAAAGAATGTTTATCGCGTGAATATTGATAGCCATGTATATTATTGAAGATTATGTACAGACTTTTGAAGATTATGTACAGACCACATGGTTCACCTAAATAAAATATTATAGTAATAATACACGGCATAACCTGAAATACATTTCCATAAATTTTCAGCTATTGTCGCAGTACAATCTACCTCTTTTGTGCAGCCCTGTAAATGATTATTGTATGATTTCCCTACCATATATAATTTCCTAACATATTCTATTTTTGTGTATATAAAAATTATATATTCATTTCATTTGGTTTAGTGCAGTCTACAGATGTTAAACTCTGCTTACCTGCAATTTTCCCCATACACGTAATGTATTGGAATTCTCTTGGGTGTCCCTGTACATGAACCATTTGTTTCATCTCAACGTAAAGCTTAGTGCAGCATTCCTATATCGTACACATTTAGAATATCAAGTTTGGAGTTTCTGCTACTATTTGTTCTTGAGATATGGTGATAACAGACACACATAATAACCACTAAAAACATGCTTTTCGGATTCAGGGGACCTCAAACCGTGGAAATACAATAATAAGTCAATTTCGAAAATTTGACCCAAAAACTATACTTTCTCTACCTTATCGGTAAGAGAAAGTAAAAAAAAGTTCTGATAACTTAAAAAATTATAGATGCTCAAGAGAAGGGATAGGTAATTTTAACAACTTGAAACAGATAAACAATATACCATAAACAAGATACCACAGAAGCCATGTAACAAGGGGTATCATCATTTTGAAATGCTGATTGTGAAAAAGTCTAAACACTTTCAAAATAGTCTGTCAGGCATCAGTTTTTTTACGGCCGGGTTTTCTTCGAGTTATTTGATACCTTTAACATGAAAATTTGCCCAACTCATTACAAAATTATGCACTTTTGTATCATAATGCAGGGGAAATGTGTCAACGTTTTAAAAGTGTGATTTCCATTAAATTGGTCACAATTTCGTCACCTGACCTGCTTGTTTCCGTTAACTTGACTCATTAGAGAGAACATCTTCTGCCCATTAATTAACTGTTCTTTTTTTTTTTCTTAATTATCTGAAGCCTTGCTTTCCTAATTATTTTCTTTAAAAATGGACTTTTTTTTTTTTTTTCTGGCAAGTATACTTTTTTTGTATACTTGTTGTTGCACTGTATTTAAAGAAATTATGCTACTAAATGTTTTTTCTGAATCTCTTCTATGTTCTAAATGTAATACAAACTGAATTTTTAAGCACTGGTGTTTTCAACTGCGCTCGTCTTGATTGGAAAAGCAACGTGGTCACCTAGAGACAAATGTCCAGTTTAAACAGCCAAAAATATTTATATCTCGCTAAAAACCTGCTCACAAATTTTTGGTTAGTATTTAATCATTTTGGCATTTCAAGTATTAAAATGTTTTTTTTTTTTTTTTTCATTTAAAAATTAATATTTTTTGTAGTATGGTTAATTGCCTTATTTTTTGCCATTTTTGAAATACTTTCTAAAATTACAATTTTCCAAACAATTTCATCTTGTTTTTAATAGTTGCCTCAATCCTAAATTGTACGTGGAATACAACATAATAAAATCTATTCGAAAATTTACTTTTAAAACAATAAAATTGGTGATTGCAGAAAGAGAAATAGGAAATATCCAAGTGTAGTTTTTTTTTTTTTTTTTTTGTCCCTTAGTGTGTATGTGTGCGTATGCGTGATTATGTATACGTGGATAACAAAAATTAAACAAAACTTTATCAATAATTAAACTTACATATACCTTCTGGTAAAATTTCTTGTAAGCAGTTTACAATACATCTAGAGAATTATGGTAGATGCTCCAGTGATTGGCATGCTCCAGTAATTGACATCTATCCCGAAAATATTAATAAATAAGAAAAATAATAAAATCATATATTGTACATATAACAATTTTAACATTTCATGTCAAACAATGGAGCATAGGTTGTTAATAACTGATAAAATGAAAAATTGGCAGTGTCAATTACTGGAACGTTGCGTGGGTGTAAAATAAAAATTCATACAGAAACATAATAATAATAATTGTTTTCAAATGTATATATTTTAACATATATGTGGTTCTGAAAGTCTTTCATGACATATATACTAACTTAGATTTCTAAAAATATTTTCTCATGACTAGAACATTGAAAACATGAGGGATTGACCTAAAGGTGTCAATCTCTGGTGCATTTACCCTATATGCATATCCATGTTTCATATTAATCAATAAATGATAAATTGCGATAGCTATTATATATACTAATTTTACTACTGGAAAAACTTGTATTAATGCACAGTTCAATTGTACCACTGATTATAGCGAAATCTTCATATTTCATCTGACCGAGATATAAAGATTAAAAGGATTTCCAAATCATTATGAATACCTATGATGCTTTAAATGAGATTCAAGTCTAGTCAACTGGCGAACGGATTGTCTGGACGTTAACCGCAGGCTTCCATAGGAACACCTACATTAAAATTTAAAAGCAAAAGTTTTGAATCAAATTATTAGAGATAAAAGAAATTAATTAAATTTAGTTCATTAAAGAAAAACTTTCTTTACATAATTTTTTCAATATATTTTTGCTTGAAATAATTTCCTTAATGTGTGTGATAACTTAATATTAATGTTTAGTAATAAATTTTTAAATACTTATTTATGATCAAGGAAATAGATTGTCGATAATATATGTGCTATCTTTTCTTAAAAATGCGCGTTTGGAATTTATGTAATAGACATCATAAATTCTAATATTTCTTTAGAAATAAATTTATTCGCATATAAATGAATTCGTGCAAATAAAACCTTCCTATGTTAAACGCATGCTGTTTGATTTATGCTCTAATTTATTGCTTTGTTCAAATATTTTTCTGCCTATTCTAAGGAACTTTTATAGATATTAAAATACTAGATTTGAGTATAGAATATTACCGAAATACTTTTAAAAATAGAAATATTTCAGTATCCAAATACTTCAAAAAATACTTTAGCCAGAAGGAAATTATTTTTAATTAAAATATTTACTAGATTAATATATATATATATATTCTATACCGCGTTTTTAAATTTTCTATTGAGGTGCATAAAACTTGACAATTCTATGTATTAATAAATACTTTATTAAAAAATGTTTGATGAATTATTCCATCAACGTAATGATTAAAACGGATGATTTAAGCATTGATTTTGGATAATTTAAAAGAAAGTTATTGATTTGTTTCGTTAAAAATAAATAAATAAAGTAAAATAAAAACATTTCTCCAGATATTGTCTAAATATATATATATATATATATATATTATTATTATTATTATCATTATTATTATTATTATTATTTTTTTTTTTTTTTGCCATTTAGTGTTATTTTTTCTGAGATGAAATTTGTCTATATACAACGTGGAAGATAAAAGTAATAAATTATAATTCTAAGAAGTAATTGCATTGCGTGAACTTGTGTAGGAAAATAGAGAAGAAAGTTTATTGCTGGCATCAACATTTTAGTGTTCTTGTAGGAAAATAGAGAAGAAAGTTTATTGTTGGCATCAACATTTTAGTGTTCTTCTGCTTCTGGTAATACTCTCTTAGTGCTAAGACGAATCATCCTACCGAAGGACGTTGGCCTGGTTAGCTCAATTGTTGGAGAATTAGCTCTTCCAAAATTTAATCCAGTCAATCCATTTAAAATCACATATTTGCATGCTTACTCTACACATGGATTAATGTCCCCGAGCAACTTTGATAAACTGTACCTAACTCCAAAGTAAAAAATTAATTTCATTTATATTTTTTGTGTTTTTGTTTAGGCTCATTGTTTTTAGGTCTTTTACAATATAGGCCTGCGAAATTGAATTTTTTTGAAAAATACAAGAAGAGTTTTTGCTGACTTGTATGTTATTTGGTATGCTAATTTCGAAAATAACTTTTTTTTTCCCCATCACTCCAAATTTTTGTTAAATCGATATCGATATTTTTACTCTCAAACAATTTTGCATGTACTATTTGGCAACGACGGTTTTTATGCATATAAAGCAATGTGAAATGATCGATTCTGGGTGAAGCAGACTGATATTTCAGCAATCGATTTAATTTTTATAGGTTTAAGATGGTTAAAACCACTGTTGCTTGATCGCATAAGTCACCTCTGCTCGAAAGAAAAACAAAGTTCTTATGACTTTCACCATTTAAGATTAAACTATGGTGCAGTTGCTAAATAAAAATCATAAACATACTAATTTATTTGTTTTTATTAATGTAATTTTTTTTAAATACACGAATGGTCAAGCGGATTCTCCACACACTTATACTCACATATGCTGAACAAAACTACCTTTTTGGACTCATGAGACCTTAAAACATCTAAAGCGGTTGAAAATTCGATATCGAACTTTTGGATCGAATAAAATAATTTCATTACTTCCGATAGTAGGTTAGTGAAAGTAAAAATAAAATCATTATAATTAAATATTTCAAGGAAATACGGAAATTTATCTAACCAGTCACTATTTTCCTTTTGTAATAATATTGTGCATTAAGTTTGTTAAATTATCTAATCAAAAATAATTTGAAAGATTTTTTCAATTGTTAAATTTTTAATTCATAATTATAAGCTTTTACGAACCTTTTCTAAATATTCCGATAATGAAAAAGTGTTTTTACTTAAGATAAATATTCTTGTAATTAATACAAAGAAAATAATTCGTATAATACGTATAATTAATTTCAGTAATGAAATCGTTTCACTGTCCTCTACTCTAGAGAAAGACAACTGAGAAACAAATTACTATTAAAAAAATAAAAATATGCATTGAAATTTACATATTAGCAATAACTTTTAAAACTTTTTTTTTTATTACTCATTAAATTCAGCGCTGATTACTTCCATTCTATAAACTAATAACTTAAATCATCAGAGAAAATTTTAAATAAAAATGATAATTTTAAATTAAGTAATAGAAATTTACATTTGAAAAATGCTTAATAAAGCATTTTGAATAAATAACGTAAATTACATTTAAAACAATATTTGAAAATGAAAATTTCTTTTTCTGCTTGTTAAAGATATATATATATATAATAACCTTTGCTGTGGTTTACTTTGAATAATAATAAAAAAAAAAGAAAGAAAGAAGAGAAATAGAATGAAATTTGCAAAGGAGAAATAAATTCAAAGCTTTAAAATAACATGTAAAATATTTTTCGAGTTAAAAGTATTCATTTATGTAATTTTGTTCGGTATTGTAAAATTTGTAAAATGTTTCAATGAAAAGATTTAATTAAAAGAAAATTATTATTAAAAAGAGACTTCTCCAAATATTAGTATTTTTTTTATATATATTCCATGGATGGTAAATTAATGATTGACAAATATGAACTTAATGAATATTTAATTTAATAACTGATTCATAAAAAACAATGAATATAATTGATAAACATACATACATATATATATATATATAATTACATTGATAGTTTATTTCAAACATTAAAAGAAAAAACATCTTGATAAAAATAAAATAAAAAATTAATTTAATTTTTTCATTTATAATTTAATTTTCTTTTATTTTTAATGTTGCATTACGAAAAAGAAATTTAAAAGTGACATTTTTAATCTTGAAAAATAGGTGCTATTTTTATATATATAAAAATAGGGAAAAAAATGTATCAAAATTATGTAACATAATTTCATATCTTTTTAAGTACCGGTCAATGATTAATGAAAGTGCTCGTATTTATTTATTTATTTTGGAATTGCATTATTTTCCAACAATTTACTCACAGCAATACACAGAATTTTCTTTCTTTTTCCTTTTTTTTTTTTTTTTTTTTTTTTTTTTTAAAGAAAATTTATTATTTCGCTAGCGTAAATGTAAAATTTCTCTTTATCTACTGGTGTTATTTTAAATAACCATTAGTTTATAAATCGTATAAATTCGCAATTAATTTTGAAATGTCGAATATATAACACTGAGAAAAAAAATAAGTAAAATAAATAAAAACAATGCCGCTTTCATCTTGAACGAATAAGTGGTCAGTTTCTAATTCCCTAAACTAGAAATATAGATTTTCGAGCTATGTGTTTAAGGCACGCCAATAAGCTGAATATACGAAATGATCGAGAATTTCTAGTATACACATTTCTAGATGGTGGAAAAATATTCTGAATATTTCGAATATTCTGAATTTTTTGTATTGCGAGAAATTCTCTCTTGATTTTCTAGAATTGGGTCATAAAGCAAGATTGTAGTTTCTAAAACTAGCCTCTTGTATTCACATTTACTTGCAGTGATTTTTAAATATGTTTGTCCTCGATTATGTTGGCAACCATTCTATAATTCTAATAGGGTTTCTAGAACATTCTATAATTCTAATAGGGTTTCTAGAACTTGCTTTCAAAGGGGACTAGAATTTATACGGATGATATGGAACTATTTTTCTAGAGCCACAAACTAGATTCTAGATGTCACTTTTCGAATTTTTTCTCAGTGAATAATAGAACGATTACACTTCACTTTAATCTCAATGCACGGCACTAGACGCTACATGTAGCTTTTTTTTTTTTGTTGTTGTTCCACAAAGGATTTTATAGTAATTTTGCCATTTTTGCATGGCATTTTCCCGATCTTCACCTGTATTTTAATTACTCCCTATATTATTTACGTAATCTTCTGTCAATCTTAGAAAAAAAAGTATAAGGAATATGAAAAGTAAATAACTTTTTTCACCTTTTTAAGGGCTTAATATATTTTTCGCCTTCTATATACGAATGGTACATCAAAGTACCATCTAAAAAATACGTATTATTTACTATAATAAGGTGATATACATAAGCTTTATTAAATATGTCTTTCACTACTAAAACATTCATAATATTCACACCTAAAACCATCTTCACAACATAAGTATTTAATTTACAGATTTTATATCTTTATACATATATTTCTTTTGTGCGTGTGTATGTCACTGAACTCATCCTAAACGGCTGGACTGAGTTTAATGAAATTTTTTGTGTGTCTTCAGGTGGATTCGAGAATGGTTTAGATTTACAAATGAAAGTTGTAACTTAATTAGTTCTTTCTTTATTAATTTTTAACCAACTCTTTCAACAACTTTTCCACCTAGATGGCGTGAGTTGTCGTAAACACGATGTCAGAATTTATTTAATGTTGAAATGAAAAATGAATTTTTAACCGTAAGTGTTTAAAATATTTTTTCAACGTTAATATTGTTAAAATGTTAAAATTAGTTAAAATGGTATATTCTTTTAAAAAATTCGTCAATATCCGACGGAGTTATTTTATGTTAAAATGAAAAATGAATTTTTAGGCCATTATTATTTGTGCAGATGGAAAATGTACTAAAAGTTTTCCGAAAAATTTCACGATCACAAATGTTGTCGGATATCCAATATATCGTCGAAGAAATCCCGATAATGGCGGACAATCTTATCATTTATGGCGGTCATCTATGTGAACAACATAGATATTGACATTGATAACCGTTGGGTGGTCCCATATTCGCCTCTGCTGAGCAAAACATTCAATGCTCATATTAATAGCAAGAAATTCAAACTTCTTCACACACCATAAATTTTAAATCAGCACAACCGGTTTCGAAAGGACGTAGCCTTTCTTCATCAGGTGCAAACACGTTCAACTGCCTTGGAGGCAAAAGCAAGACTGAAAGCAGGACAAAATCCAGAGGGGGAGGAGCAACACAAACAACTAATAGGAAGCAACATGCAGGACAGGACCAATCAGAGAGGAACATACGTACACACACACCACAAAATGAGGAGGGAGGAAAGGAGTAAACAATTATTATTATTTTTTTTTTTCAATAATATTAAACTAATAAGTAAATTTAATAAAATTTATCCATTAATTATTATTTTTTTTATTTAAATTAGAATTATTTTATTATAACTAATATGATGTTATAAACATAATGAAGGAAATTATTTAATTGAATTAAACAAATTTTTCCAGGCTGTAGACAGCAAAGTGGAATCAGATTTTTCATTGACAATTTTATCACGATTAAGGTAAATAGCTAAATTTTCTATAAAATGCAGTTCGGAAACGTGTTTGGCATGAAAGATAATTTTGGCACTCTTAAAATTAAAACTATGATCAAATTCCCAACTGTGCTTCGCAATAGAAGATTTAGAAATTTCTTGATTAACAACATACCGAGAATGTTCACGTAAACGACATTCAAGATTTCTTTTAGTTTGACCAATATAAGATAAATCACAGTTATTACAAGGGACATTATAGATGCCCCATTTTTGAAGCTCAGGAACAGGGGATTTGGTTGAAGGGAATTGGAATTTATAAATAAAATCCAATAAATTAAAATTCCCTTCAACCAAATCCCCTGTTCATGAGCTTCAAAAATGGGGTATCTATAATGCCCCTTGTAATAACTGTGATTTATCTTATATTGGTCAAACTAAAAGAAATCTTGAATGTCGTTTACGTGAACATTCTCGGTATGTTGTTAATCAAGAAATTTCTAAATCTTCCATTGCGAAGCACAGTTGGGAATTTGATCATAGTTTTAATTTTAAGAGTGCCAAAATTATCTTTCATGCCAAACGCGTTTCCGAAATGGATTTTTTAGAAAATTTAGCTATTTACCTAAATCGTGATAAAATTGTGAATGAAAAATCTGATTCCACTTTGCTGTCTACAGCCTGGAAAAATTTGTTTAATTCAATTAAATAATTTCCTTCATTATGTTTATAACATCATATTAGTTATAATAAAATAATTCTAATTTAAATAAAAATAATAATAATTAATGGATAAATTTTATTAAATTTACTTATTAGTTTAATATTATTGAAAAATAAAATAATAATTGTGTACTCCTTTCCTCCCTCCTCATTTTGTGGTGTGTGTATACGTGTGTTCCTCTCTGATTGGTCCTGTCCTGCATGTTGCTTCCTATTGGTTGTTTGTGTTGCTCCTCCCCCTCTGGATTTTGTCCTGCTTTCAGTCTTGCTTTTGCCTCCAAGGCAGTTGCACGTGTTTGCACCTGATGAAGAAAGGCTACGTCCTTTTGAAACCGGTTGTGCTGATTTAAAAGTTATGGTGTCTGAAGAAGTTTGAATTTCTTGCTATTGTCTGTACGCCAGTTTTTTTAATTTATTTTTGGTGCTCATATTAATGTTCAGTTCTGCTGTTGAGTGAAGAGCATCAAATACATTTGAAAGTATGCGAATAAAGGCAGTGATATGGCTGTATTTCGAGTTGAAAATACCAATGTCAATGCTCCTCCGGTGAATAACAACGATGAAATAACACTTTACCAAATTGGCCGGTACGTCAGCTCCAATGGAGCTGTTTGGCGTATCTTTGGTTTCCCAATTCATGAACGGGATCCAGCAGTTCTTCATTTAGCCGTCCATCTTGAAAATGGCCAGCGCGTATATTTCACGAGCGAGACAGCGATTGATCGTGCTATAAATCCACCAAAAACTACACTCACCGATCTTTTTGAATTGTGTAATCGTGCGGATGCTTTTGGTGGTTTTGCACGGACATTACTCTATTCAGAAGTACCACGCTATTTCACATGGGCTCCAACAAAAAAATGGATGCCCCGCAAGCAAGGCACGCCGATTGATGCATGTCCCGGTTTATTCAAATCAAACACCTTGGAACGAGCATTTACTGTCAATCCAAGGCAGACTGAGTGCTTTTATCTTAGACTGTTATTGGTTAATGTCATCGGCCCTTTGTCATTTCAAGATTTACGTAAAGTGAATGGACAACAGTATCCAACGTATAAAGATGCATGCCTTGCACTCGGCTTGCTGGAAGACGACAACCAGTGGGAGTGTATGCTTGCTGAAGTAGGACTGAACTGTACAGCAAAACAAATTCGTCTACTATTCGCTATAGTGTTGACTACATGTTTCCCGGCCCGAGCAGAGACATTATGGGATAATCACAAAGATTCAATGACTGATGATATATGTCATCAACATCGTTCACGGTGCAACGATCTAACGATAGTATTCAGTGACGCTATGTACAATGAAGAATTGATTGCTATTGAAGATCTTTGCATTATCATTGCCAACTTACCACTCAGTCATTTCGGTATGCATTCAACAAATCGAAATGCATCTGATTTAATAAGCACTGAATTGAATCGTGAACTACAATACAATACTGTAGAAATGGCAGCGATTGTTGCTCGCCATGTCCCACTAATGAATGAAGAACAAAGAACCATTTACGACCGCATCATGCTCGCAGTTTTGGCAGGACAAGGTGGATTCTTTTTTTTTTTTTTTTTTTGGGGGGGGGGGATGCACCAGGTGGAACTGGTAAAACATTCCTTATTTCGCTAATTCTCGCCGAAATACGATCAAATAATGGCATCGCATTGGCTGTTGCATCATCTGGCATTGCGGCAACTTTATTGGATGGAGGCAGAACAGCTCATTCATTATTTAAACTGCCACTAAATATTCAAAATAACCCAGACGCAGTGTGCAACATAAAAAAACAATCGTCCATGGCCACAATGCTGAAATAGTGTAAAATTCTTATCTGGGATGAATGCACTATGGCACACAAACATTCGATTGAGGCGTCGAACAGGACATTGAAAGATATAAAAAACAACGACAAACTATTTGGCGGCACTCTTTTACTCTTTTCAGGTGATTTCAGACAAGCACTTCCCGTTATTCCGCGTTCAACATACGCTGATGAGATCAACGTGTGCTTAAAATCATCGTCATTGTGGCGTAATGTTGAAAAAGTGCAACTGAAAGTAAATTTGTGCGTTCAAAAGCTTCAAGATCCATCAGCTGAAACATTCTCAAAACAATTGTTAGATATCGGCGATGGAAAAGTTACTACAGATGAAACTGGATGCATAAAATTACCGACCGATTTCTGCACAATCATTGATTCTCAAGATGCTCTTATTGACCAGATATTTCCCGATGTACACAGACGATACACAAATCATGAGTGGCTGGCAGAAAGAGCAATTTTAGCAGCAAAAAATGTGGACGTCAACGAATTGAATCTCAAGATACAACATTTGTTACAAGGAGACTTGGTGTCATACAAATCTAATGATACAGTTTGCGATGCCACCGAAGCTGTAAATTATCCAACAAAGTTTTTAAACTCATTGGATTTACCAGGCATGCCACCGCATATTTTACAACTGAAGGTTGGATCTCCGGTTATTTTGCTTCGTAATTTGAACCCACAATGGTTGTGCAACGGCACGCGATTAGTCAAAAAAAAAAATTAATGAAAAATGTTATCGAAGCCATCATTTTAAATGACAAATTTCGAGGTGAAAATATATTACTACTGCGAATCCCTATTATACCCACAGATGTGCTAATTCAATTTAAACGCCCTCAATTTCCAATTAGATTGGCATTTGCAATGACTATCAATAAGTCTCAGGGCCAAACGATGTCTGTCTGTGGCTTAGATTTGAGCACATCATGTTTTTCACACGGACAATTATACGTGGCTCTCGAGTGGGCAAACCATCCAGTTTGTTTGTATTGGCGAAAGATGGGATAACAAAAAATATTGTACACTCTGTTGCATTAAGGGATTGATATTGTTTTTTAGTAATATTGTTATAAGTAGCGATATGTATATAATTTTAAAGAATCAATTTTAATAAATTAAAAAAATGAATGATTGGTGTTTTGTTATTTTTATATTCTTTCACCGTTCACAGCGCTCCATACATCTTCCACTTATATACCACATCCTTACACACTTACAATAAGTTAGTTATTTTTTTCTAGCAAAATAGTCTCTAGAAATAATTTATATGACAAAACAACGTTTGTCGGGTCAGCTAGTATATATATATATATATATATATATATATATATATATATATATATATATATCTTACAAATGTTTGTGAAATACTAAAGTGTGCGTTTTCAAATGAAATAATTTCATATTAAAGAGGAAAATAATTTCTTATATTAAGTTTCACTTTAAAAATAAATTAAAGGGGAATAATTCAACCTATAAAAGTTCCTACACATAATTAAGTGATTGTTTGTACATTTCAACACATTTGTAAAAGGGAAAAACTATAAATAATTTCAAAACAGTTCTGAATAACATATGAAATAAATACCGTTTTATTACATAAGTTTTTCTTTTCTTTTTCTTTCTTTTCTTTTCTTTCTTTCTTTTCTTTCTTTTTTTTTTTTTATTCAGCAATGTAATTTTGAAGAAGTTTGGTATCACATTAAGAATATCCTCTGCAAAAATGCATCACAAATCCAGGAAAGTTACTTCAAAGATTTCTGTTATTTGATAGAACAAAGTCAGAATAATCAAGTCCTTTTCATACTATTTCAAAAAGAATCCATTTAAAAAAAACGGATATTACTTGATTTGGATCCTTTCTGAGAGACTTCATTAAAAATTTAAATGAACAGTCTCACATTCATTTACGTTATCTATTTTTCAAAATTTTCCATTTCTTTTTTCTTTTGAAGAGCTGCTTAAGAATTATTTTTGCACCTTAAGCACTCAAGAATCGTAATATAAAAGTTATGTTTTCTAAGTTATTGAGTAGTTTTGTTTTCTAAATCTTGTTTTCTAAATATATAAGTTTTCTAATTTAACTTTTTAATGGCAAAAGGGATTTATAAAATTTATATATGTTGAAATAGATCTATTTTTAAACAGCATGATTCTTATATATGCTTTAATATTACTCATTACATTTAAATACCTACTAGGCAAACTTAAATTATATTTTTCTTTTGCAACATTTCTTAAATTTATTTCAAAATTTCTATTTGATCAGTGTTGCATTAATTGCAACTTTATAAAAGAAAAAAAAGTCCGATATCTTATATAGAACATATTTATAGTTATTCCAAATTCTTAATAAAATAAAATAAAATAAAATAACACTGAAATTAGAATTTCAGAGTAACACTTTTTTACGCATAAATAGCATATTTATACAAAATGTCTATATATAATATATAATATGTATATAAGGTAAAGCTAGGAGAGTTTGCATACATTTCAACAAAACGTTATAAAAAGTCTAAATTTTATTTTTTTGCTAAACTGTTGGTACATAGCTTTCAAGTGACCCTTCTTCTACTCATTTCCATTACTATTTTATTTTCATACTATGATTTAAAGTAACAGCTGTAATAAAACCAAGAAAGATATTTTGCGCAATCTCTCCTTATAGGGTAGGAGAGACTGCGTTTAATTTTAATTAAAATTAAATTGTTAACAATGGCAACTGCACTTAAATGACATTGGTATAAGGCTTTTGCAAACAAATATTTTTATATTACATGTAGATATTAAAAAAAAAAAAAAAAAAAAAAAAAAAAACAATTAAAAAGGATTAATTTTTTTTATTAAAATAAAATAAATTAAAGAACAGATTAAAAAAAAAAAAAAAAAAAAAAAAAAAAAAAAACTAGATAATAAAAATATTTAATTTTAAGTTAAACATATTATTTAGTAACTAATGCTAAATAATATGTTTAACTTAAAATTAATAAAGTTTCTTTTTAGTTTGGTTTCTTGTTTGTTGACCTAATATGTCGTTGTCTATAATCGTCGCATTCGTTGTTATAAATGATGCAAATTTCATGCAGCCACTTGTCACAAGTAAAATTTATAAACGTGTCCATGGGAAATCCTTTAAATTAAAAATATTTTGTAATACTACCATTCTATAAAAATTCCAGAAATAGTTTTTAAAATGTAAGCAAACATTTTTGTAAACGAGGCAAAATAACCCCGTTTAATCTTAGACTGTTCAAGCAATGAACATGCACATTTCAGTGGGCACTCCGCTATCGATGTTGTAGAACTACCTGGAGTTTCAGACCGTTCACTATACTCCTTCCTGCCGATCCCCTATGTGCGCAATCTCTCCTAGCTTTACTTCATATACAGTCATCTCCCTCTAATCTGCAAAAGTTTTGTGCAAAGTTTAGGAGGATTAAAGAAATTAGCGGATTAGAAGTTAATGTTTTCGTTTACATTTTTCTTTTGCAGATACAAAGTCAGATATCATTATTAATTTCAGAATAGACACTAAGACAATAAAATGGAAAAACAATTTCTAATAAATTTTAGAATAAAGTATTTTTTCAATATTAGCAAAAGTAAGCAAACATATTCACATATGAAGGTAAATAATTTAAGCATACTCAAACAATATATGTATAAAAAAAAAAAAAAAAAAAAAAAAAAACATACATATTTATTTTAGAAATAGAAGAGAAAATATTTTTTAAATGCAGAAATAAATATTTATCATTGATTATTTCTAATTTTGTTAAACATTCACGTAATAGTAGTTTGTTTTAAATTTTTATATACTTTAAAAAACGTTCTTTGACTGACCTGGCCTTACACTGTTAAAAATTTGGGTGTTAATTTGGTACCAAAACTTAGCACAGAAGTAACTGCAATTACCCGGTGGTTTAACCTTTTACTATAATTTGATAATTTTACGTTGAATCAAACATTGGAATTACGTTTTAAATAATAATAATAATAATAATAATAATTCGACCGAGTCGGGGATTGAACTGAAGACCTCCTTTTGTCGAATCAAACTTTCTGACACTATGCCACGCTTTCTTGCCTGCTAGTTCTGTGTGCGTGTGTGTTTCGTGGGTTTTGATAAACGGGATTAAATTTTTAGGGTCTTATCTTGGCCCATGGATGAGTTGTTGCAAAAAATTTGTACTTTACCCTATGTTTTCGACCGTACTCTTTAATTTAAGATTGGTTTGGTTTCAATAGGAATTTTACTGATTCATACTTCCCTTGTGAGTAGATGTGTAGTATCTCCAAGTTTTGGTGCAACTTGAATTCAATTTCAAGAAGTATAAAACTTGAAAGTTAGGTTAAATCACATTATGATATTGCTTACAACTTTACTCCACATAGTGGTTTAAGTTTGAACTGAAATTTTTAACAACGTAATCCGTATGAATTACAGGATAGTAAATACGAGAATCTTACTGTTTTAAATTCATTTGTGTTTGAAAGCAAGATATAAGCTAAGTACGATTTATAGTTTCATTTATATTTGTTCCAAAATGTTCATTCAAGTCATTATTTACAGACCTTTGAGATCATATTATAACAAATTTCACGGTTATTAAATACTTATTTTTCACTGAAAATAAATAAATAAATAAAAGTTCTAAACGTGCTTGTTTAAATGCATTTAATAATACTTTTCCTACACATCTTATTTTTTAAATATTTTAACTAAGGAAAATGATTCCAGCTGATATAAGAAATATAAAAAGTGCTATCAATAACCCAAACACTCCTATATAAATATCTAAAAATATTCTATTTTCAAATTTCATTATTTTCCAATTTAAGAAACTAAAGTCGTCTTATTATAAGAAAGCACCACAGAAGTGGCGTCTAAAAGTAATTAGAACAAAACTTTAAATAAAAGCGATAAAATATAAGAAACTTCTTTAATTTTATAATTTTTGTCACACCAGCATTTTTATTTAGATTATACTTTATTTATTTTGCACTTCAGAAGACTCGGTTTTTAGCGTTGCCCCTCTGTCTGCAGGCATCGTGCCTACTTTATTCGGCTGACGAAGGATCATATTTTCTTTCTACCTGAAACATTTGTTACGAATTCTTATATTTTATGGTGTTTATTCAAATTTTTGTTCTAAAGTCGTCTTAGCAATATTGGTATTTCTTTATATTAAAAAATTTAAAAATAAAAAGACATTTTTGTAGTGGTTCTCAACAAAATACTTATTCCGATTTAAGAACAATAGAGAACCACTACAAAAATGTTTCATTGTTGGTTCTATAATGTTCTTGTATCTGAAAAACGTATTTTTTAACTTGAAACAGTAATTTATTAATATATGCATACATACATACACACACACATATATATATATGTGTGTGTGTAATCAGATTATGTTTCTCATTAAAAATGAATTATAATAGAATATTTTTATTCAGAAAAATCTTTATGCATGAAAATTTGATTGTTTATATAAATCGAAACATTTATAAAAGTCTAGAACTATATTCATTTTAAAAAAAGGCTTGAATTATGTAAACAATTTATATCATTATATGTAAGAGTTTTCTTTCCTATTAATTATTTTCCAAAAAAAAAAAAAAAAAAAAAAAAAAAGGCATTAGTTTAAGCACATGCTCTTTAAAAATGTATCACGCTTTTAAGAATATTATTTCAAAGATTCATCTAAACTCACATTAAAACGTCAGAATAATATTGACTTCTGTTCATAATTAATTCAAAAAAGTTCCATTTAACAGGGATGTATATTATTTGATTTCGTTCTTTTCTGAGAGACTTCATTAAAAATTTAAATGAACAAATCTGACATCCATTTGCGATATCCATTTCTCCAAATAATTCTTTTCTTTTTCATTATTTTGTGGATCTGCTCTTAAATTATGCATTTTCCATAAGTATTTTAAATTCGTAAAATAAAAGTTATGTTTTCTAAGTTATGTAAAAGTTCTGTTTTATAAATCGAAAAGTTTTATAATTTAATATATTCATTTCACAAGAAATGTTTTAAGTTTATGCATGAAGAAATCTACCTATTTTAAAACACCATGGGATATCTACGTGCGTTAATGTTCATCATTATATTTACATTCCTGCTAGACAAATTAATCATGAAGCTTTATTTTGCAAAAATAACTTAAATTCACTTGAATATTTCTCTTTGATCAGTATTGCAATTGTAATTACAACTTTATGCTTTAAAAAAATTAAGTCTCTTGATTTCTAACATAACATAAGATAATATAATTATTCAAATTTCTTTTTTAAATACCTGTAACACTGAAATTAGAATTTCAATTTATGATTATTGTTTTTCCATAGATGCCGCACATTTTTACAGTAGTTACATACTCATATATATATACATAGGGTGCAGCAGAACTACACTGTCAAAAAAAGTTCTGTTTGCTGCAGTTTGGTGCCAGAAATCTTCTGTAATTCAGAAAAATACGTTCTATCAACGAAAAAATTACGTTGATAGAACGTGTTTTTCTGAATTATAGAAAATGTCTGGCAGTATATAATTTTCTTTAGAGTTTTAGAAGATGGTGTGCTGCGAAAGAACTTCTAACATGATAAGAAGGGAAGCTTTCGGCAATGTAATTAACTAGTAGTAAGTAGATGTTCTTTGGCTTTCGGAAACCGTAACTAACGAAGCGTACCATATTGTACGCTTTCTCCCGTTCTACATGCAAAATCGCTAAGTATATTGTGGCAAACCTTAAAAGCGTCTTACGACGCGTGCCATTTTGAAAGTGAATATGATGTGAATGAAGTTATCGCTTTCCTGTTAAATTGGTATGAAAGTTTTCTATGAAAGAATAATTTATTAAACGCAAATTAAAACTCTTTCATCGAAAGAGTAGTGAAAGGTAACAAAACTTGCTAGCTGGTTAGCTCCTTAAAAGCTCAAAGTTATAATATTCTTTGGCTTTGGGTTTGTTTAACCTGCTAGCATAATATTAAAAATTCTCGTCTAATTGATGATGGTGCATATTTATTTAAACAAGATTTTTCAAGTAATGAAGTAAGTGTTTCTTTTTTCCTTCTTTAATTTTATGTTTGAATTATTGTCTTAAATATTCAGGGGTCGGTCTAACTTTAAATATTTAATACTCTTTTTTAAAACAGTACTTTTTTAAAATTTTACTTTTTTCATATTTACTGAAAAAATATATCTATATATAATATAGCGCTACTATTGTTTTATTGAACGAAGTATATGCAGTAATTTTATATTATGAAAAACAGGTCTTATGTACACAAAAATTATACTTTTTGATATGCTTGTTTTCTACGAATTTAAATTTTGTGCAGGGAGTAAAACTGACATTCACAATTTCGGCTTAGATTTATTTTATTTTATTATTATTAATAAAATTATTACATTTATGATTTTCTTTTAATTGAAGATTTTAATTTTTGTTTACATTGATTAATATTCCCAATTTCCGCTTTTATTTATTTATTTTATTTTATTATTAGTAAAATTATAACCTTTTTGATTTTCGTTTAATTGCAAACTGTAATTTTTTTTTTTACATTAATTAACATTCCCATTTTCTGCTTTGATTTAATTTATTCTATGATTATTAATAAAATTATTGCCTTTTTGATTGTCTTTTAACTGCAAATTTTAATTTTTGTTTACATTAATTAACATTCCCAATTTCCGCTTAGATTTATTTATTTTATTGTTATAATCACAAATTATTATTATTTTGATTATCCTTTAATTTCAAATAAATACTCTTAGCTAATAAATAGACAATCACAGGGATCTAAATGTTGGTTTATGGAAATTTTAAATATTCGATTTTTAGCTTTATTATTATTAAATTGTGTGAATTAAAACTAACTAGAGTTTACATAAATAAAATAATTTTAAAACAATATATATAAATAGTATAGTATTTTTTATTGAAATCTATAAATTTTATCTATGAACTGTTTTCCACATAGATACATCTCAGCATCTGTTGATTAAAATTACACCAAATTTCATAAACAATTTATTAAGAAAATTAGTATGTTCTATTTAAAAGCGCCACTTGCAGTTATTTAACATGCACTAAAGTTTTATATAGCTTCTCATAATAAAGGTTTTCTATACAGAATTTGCAGCAATTTAAATTAACAGATGTTGAGATGTAGTCATGCAAAAAATCTCTGAAAGTGAGTAATGAGAGCATCGCCTGTCGGCTGATACACACTCTTAACTAATTCAGCATTCGTTTTTATATTGGTTGTCTCACATATCAAATTTAGTGCAGTTGTATGTGCTACAGAATTTAGCTTTCCTCGAAAAACAGAAGTTAAAAATTTTTACGTATCTAATATTTTCGCATATTGAGTATTAAAAAAGTAATAAAATTAATCATAAAAAAAAGTCTAAAAATTAAGTAAAAAAGAATGTTCCAAAACTTTTTTAACATGGGAATTTTTTCTTTTTTAAATTATTAGCAATTTTTTAGAAACGAAAATTCAATGGATATATAGAGCTAGCTATTTTTCTTCGATTTCAACGTTTATAAGACATAAGAAAAACCGTTGAAAATTGATATAAAAAACACGAGAGTATTGCGATTTTGAACAACCCTTTTACAACGTTTTTTTTTACGTTGTAAAATGTATTAAAATAACCGTTGAAAGATGAGGAAATCAACGAGACATATTTTCAGATTATTAACGTAACGGGAAAACGATAATTCAACGGAATGCATTGCCGTTTGTTCAACGTTGAAAATACCATACCATACTGTGCTACCTGGGAAGTTATGAGGAAAACCATAATATGGTTCAACCTCACTTTTAAGTTTTTTACTTCTGGTGATTGAATTAAAGTTACACCAAAACTTCAAGTTACCATACATCCACTCACAAGGGAAGTATGAATCAGTGAAATTCTATTGAAACCAAACCAAGATTAAATTAAGGAGGGTGGTAGGAAAAATAAGGTAAAGTGCAAAGTTTTTGAAACAGCACACCCATTGTTCAAGGTAAGGCGCTAAAAAATCTAGCCTTTTATATTAAAATAAACGAAACACACACTCACACACGCACAGAATTACCGGGCAAGAAAGCGGGGCAAAGTCCAGAGTGTTTAACTTGTGACAAAATGGGCTTCAATACGATCCCTGTCTCGGTCGCATTTTGATTTTTTTTCCTTTTTGTTTATTTATTTAAAACAAAATACCAATATTTGGTTCAACATAAATTACTAAATTAGAAGCTTAAAACATGGGGTGGTTACATCTTTTTCCGTGCCAAGTTTTGGTTCAAACTAACACCAAATTTTTAACAGTGTGTCAAGTAGCACCTATTAGCTAACAATAATCTCCACATGATAATGTACTCCTTTCGTGAGTATTGCGAAATGTATTTAATTTTTCTAAATATGCAAATTGTGCAGTCAATCTTTCCACGGCACGTATGTGTGTTTCAAGATATGGGATGGAAATTTTAAACATCATCCCATTCAAATACATGCAAATACAAATGTTAATGTTTCCAATAAATTTGCTTCGGTTCATAGGATATTACATCATAATTTTTTCTTTCGCAAAATTCTTGAAAACTATTTGCCGTAGAGATTAAGTCTTTTGGGAAATTTTTAATACCCCAAGTGAGAAATCTGGCTATGCAGAGTTCGGGCAGTTTTACTGGGAAACCTGTATTTTAACTCAAATAAAACTATACTTTAAAAACTGAAATCTGGAAACAAAAATTTAGTTGTAAATTTTAGGGTGAGCATTAAAATTTACGTAAAAACAGCAAGCTACGGTAAACACAGAAAATAAAGTATAAACTAGCGAGCTTCGCCCGTTAGCGGGTCACTATCTTTAAATGAGGAATTCTCAAAATTCATATTATCACTCATAAACTTTTATTCCTAAGAAAAGTAATTTAAAAAATCATTTCTGATCGGGTAAAAACTCGCACCGGGTCCCCACTGCCTTCAGTAGTGTAGACCCGTGCGCACTCAACGCGAACGAATACAAGGATACGCGCGCGTATTCCTTCACCCAGCTTTTCCGCACCTCCTAATAATTCTATATTTTCGAAAATATACGCAACCAATTTATCGATCCTTGATACCTAATAATACCAATTTTCAACGCTCTAATTCCAATTCTACAACTTTGCCTATTCGCCTTCTTCCACCCCTCCTGATAATTTTACACTTTCGAAAATATCCTCATTCGATTTACAGACAACAAAAACCTACATATACCAATTTTGAAGGATCTAACTCAATTTATATTTTTTTGCCTCCTCCCCCTCCCTTTTCCGCCAATCCAAATAATATTACACTTTCGAAAATATCCTCATTCTGTTTGTATACATAAAAAACCTATATATACTAATTTTGAACGGTCTAACTCAATTTCTATTTTTTCCCTCTCCCCCTTTCCGCCCCTCCTAATAGTTTCACATTTTCGAAAATATCGTCATTCCCCTTCTAGGCCCCTAAAACCTATACATACCAATTTTTTACGGCCTAATTCAATTTCTATTTATTTGCCCCTTCACCCCCCCCTTTCCGCTCCTCCTAATTGGAGATATTGAAATTTTAAAAAATTAAAGCGTCATCTAGTGATAAAAATATCTGAATCAAATGTTCAATTCCAAATCAAATAAGCTTTAAAGTGATGTATTACTTAAGAAATTATTTTGCCCCAAAAATCTATGCATACCAATTTTGAACGGTCTAACTCAATTTCTATTTTTCGCCCCTTTTGCCCCCTTTTTACGCCCCTGCTAATAATTTTACACTTTCGAAAATATCCTCAATCCACTTGTAGGCCCCTAAAACCTATCCATACCAATTTTGAACGGTATAGCTTTAGATGCAGTTTTTGTCCCCCTCGCCCTTCTTTTCCCGCCCCTCCTAATAATTTTACACTTTCGAAAATATTCCCTTAAAACCTTATAATACGAAATTTCTGCGTCATATCTCAATTTAAAATACTTTAAAATAAAAATAATAAATATAATTATATTTACTTTCAAATGTAGGCGTTGCTATGGAAACTCTTTCTAAAAAGAAAATAATAATAATAATAATAAAAAAATAAATAAATAAAAAGTAAGTTAGAATAAAATTTAATTAAAAAAAAAAAGGTAACTTTTTTGTTTATTAACCAAAATTAATGAAATTTGAACTGCAAGTTGGTTTTACGTTGTACAGGTTGTTTATTAACTTGTGTATTCGTGAGAGAAAATTTGAAAAAGTTTGAAAACTGCAATTTTTAATCCCACTTTAAGAACACGTGACCTAATGATTTGCAGATGTTTTCTTTCTACTCCAGTCGGCCGAGTCAATCATCTGCTGTAAGTTTAGGTTTAAGGCATTTGCTGCCACCTAATTTTCATACTTTAGATAATAATAATGATAATAATAATAATAATAAAGTAATTGTCCGATCGATAAGCTGTTTAATCCGTCGGATTCAGAAATTTCGCCTCTTGCATTTGATACCTTATTTGTGACATATATTTCTAATTTATTTTCCCCCTTTTCCGTTAGCAAGTCTATTTTTAAGCAATTCGCCGTGGATTCTCAGTCATTTTTCAATCGCCATGGTTCGACGTTTTAACTAATATCTCCACTAATTAGGGTCACGTCGATTAGCAATTTATTGCGACATCGAAATTAAGAAATTCTGCGTCACATGACAGTGGTTTCGAGGCTCTGCGAACGATAGCCGCCGAGATTTAGCTGTTACAACGCGTTTCTCACAGACACACGCACACAAAAATGCGCACAGATTTTAATAATACAAGAGATGTATGACTCAACCGTAAAATTTATGACTAAAATTTGGCAAAGGAGTTCAGGTTTTCTACTATACTGTTAAATCACACTTTTGAGAATTTTCATTTCTTATAATAGCTTCGAATTAGAACTTCTCATTTTTAAGAATTTCTTTTTACTCATTTAACTATTCTTACATGTTTTTGAAGAATTTCTATAATTCGAAATGTTTAAAAATTGTATAACATTAACTGATTAAATAACCTTAATATAATTAACATAGTGAATAAATAAGAATTAAATAACTTAGGTTTAAACTAAAACCATTTTTAAACAATTTACCTGGGGAAGAGGGGAATTGACCACAATCTCTAGTTTCGCTGTTTGAGGCTTTACCTCAGAGCCACGACGTTCACAAACGAAACAACTTCCGTTACAATATTAGAAGACTGAATATGAAACGAATAATTAAACGAGAAAAAAGTTCTTAAAAAGAAGAAGTTCCTACTCGGAAGTTTTATATGAAAAAAGAAAAAAAAAAATCTCAAAAAAAGAGAAGATTCTGCTTATTTTTGAGAAGTTTGATTAAACAGTATCCATTATTCAAGAGAAAAAGAGATTTGTTTTATAAAACAAATTAAAAACATTTATCCTGATGCTTAATATCCCACTTTCTTTCTTTCTTTTTTTTTTTTTTTTTTTTTTTTCTTAAATATTCCTATTTTTGAAGAAGAAATGGCTCCTGCATTTGTTGAGAAAAATCTTCTCAAAAAGCATGAGGAAGCTCATCTCATTTTTAATTAATTCATTTTTAACCGTGTATGAATTCAAGTACATAATGAATGGTACTTAGTTAATAATTACAATGAAACTGTGCGCGTAAGCTTTCTTTAAACCAAAAATATTTTTTTATAAATTAATTTTAAATTCACAACCATAAAGAAAATGTCTGATATATTTTGATGAGATACGTCTAAAATTTTGCTGGCGTATATACTTTTCTGTGCAATATTTGAAATATTGATAAGCACTCTGTTTTATACGTACATTTTCTGCAGATATTTCCATGAATTTAAAATCCAGAATATTTGAAATCTGTCGGCTTCTTAAAAAAATGTATCTTTCAATATTTAGTCAATTTTTTATAGAAATTTATACATGGGATACATTGTGCTAAATTTTATATTTCTAATACAAAAAATATATTTAAAATTATACATACAATTAAAGTTTAAATCTGTAGTTAATGTTTAGGTTTAAAAAATGATACTGATCACTACTTTTCTTTGACAATTTATAAATAGTGGATCTTTAGTTCAGAAAACTCAACGTCCTATTTGGATTACTCATTACTCTAAAGATCATTTTTTTTATTCCATGTTATTTAAAATAATTATACATACATACACACACACACATATATATATATATATATATATATATATATATATATATATATATATATATTATTATTATTATTATTATTATTATTATTATTATTAACACCCTACATAACCACACACGTTTCTGTGGGGGGCGTCCGATCCTGACAACCTTTCCGTTGTATCTGTCTGTCTATATCTGTTTCTATGTGTATATATATATATATCATTGTAACTTATTACCTGTCTTAGATTCTTGTAACTCACAAATATTTGTGGCAAATTTGTGGCAATCTTGAAATGCGTAGAGTAGTCTGGTCTAAGAGTACGCATTTAAGATTATTATTATGTTTCCAGCCCCCTCGGTGGTGTTTCTGCCTTGACGGGGCGGTGGGGCTTGCGTGCACTTGTGACCTTGAGAGCTATGCCGGTGGTAGCTTGCTACTGCTAGAGTCTCCCAAGCCGGACAGGTCGAAAGGTAGCTGCCAGACGAAAAGAAAATCCCTGGTCCTCTAGGTTGAGGGTTGTGCGCAAGGTTGGTTCCCTGGCCATTTAAAAAACCACTTACTCATAAGCCTCAAAGCAAAAAATTAAACGTCCTGTTAACAGCGGAAACGGTCGGAACGGATCTGGAAATGACTTTGGTATATCGGAAACATTAAATATTGCTACATGAAATGTTAGAGGACTAAGAGGAAAGGAGAATGAGCTTGACAGAGAATTTAAAAAACGAAGAGTAAACATAACAGTAATAACAGAGACTAAAAATAAATTTCAAGAAGCAAAATACATTGAAAACTACACCTTAATCTACAAAGGAGTTGATCAATATCAAAGAGCAGCTGCAGGAATCGCAATGATGATAGATAAAAGTTGGAACAGAGGAATTTTGAGTTACACTTTTGTTAGTGAAAAAATAATCATTATAAGGTTTGGAATAGACAGAAGAAAACTTCTAATAATTAAAGTTTATGCTCCAACAGATGGAAACACTATTGAGACATAAAAAAATTATGAACAATTACAGGAATTGATCAGTCGATGCAATAAAAATTATTTCCTGATACTATGTGGAGATTTTAATGCAAGAGTAGGGAGGCGGCCTATTCCAAAAATTATTGGAACAGAAGGAGAAGGTATATTAAATAAAAGTGGTAAAGTTCTCCGGGAATTTGTGACATTTAATGATTTGAAGATTACAAAACTTTTTTCAAAAAGAAAGACATAAATTCGCATGGAGTGCTAGAGGCTTCAGGTCTCTTATTGATTACATAATTGTAAACAGAAAACTATCTACACAGGTTAAAAATGTAAAGATTTTTTGAGGAAGTAACATTGGTTCAGATCATTTTTTTGACCTGTTCAAAGATTGAGTTATGGGCACGATAGAGAAAACCAAATTCTACAGCACCTGTAAACAAACACGATTATGTGTACAAGATACATTTATTATCAGAAGAAAGTGTCAGAGCATTATATCAAGAACGACTAAGGGTGCAAATGGAATATCTCCCAGTTACAGAAGATATTAATATTGAATGGATGAATTTGACTTCATGTATCAGAAAAGCTGCTTTGGAAGCACTTGAGACACGAAAGAGAAGAAAGGGGAAGAGGAGTTTACATATATGGAGCGTGGACATAGCAAATGGTATAAAAGAAAAAATAAGACTTATTTGATTCATTTGCAACAACATACAGAGGAGTCTAAACAAGCATATACGTTAAATAGAAATAAAGTTAAAACACTCATAAGAAAAACTCAAAATGACTCTTGGGAGCGTTTTATCAGTAACATAGAGAATGTAATTTAATAAAAAAGCACCACAAAACTGGTGTTGCAAAAAATATTACTTACAAACATTGAATAAACACCATAAAATGCAATAAACTCGCAAGAATTGTTTCGGGTCGAAAAAGCCCACGACCCTTCATCAGGCGAATAAAGTAAACACGAGTGCTGCAGACAAAGCGGTCGCTTTGACTGCAGCACTCGTGCTTACTTTATTCGCCTGATGAAGGGTCGTGTGCTTTTTCGACCCGAAACAATTGTTGCGAGTTTATTGCATTTTATGGTGTTTATTCAAAGTTTGTAAGTAATAACATAGAGAATGACTTACACGGATCACAACACATGGCTTATAAGGCACTAATGTTTTTAAATAGCAAGGAACGCGATACAACAAATATTAATGTGATTAAGGAAAAAGAGTGGATCGAACATTATAAAGAATTATGGTTCAATGAACAAATAGAAGCAGACGAAGTGGAAAACCTAATTGGGAGTTCTAATGAAATAGACCCCATAGAAGAGAAAGAACTAGATGAAGCATTGAAAACTGGAAAAAAATCGAAAAGCCACAGGAATAGATGGAATAAATTTTGAATTATTGAAGTTTTCAGACTATACTTAGACACGACTGCTACATTTAATCAATTTATGCTGGAAACAATGCAAAATTCCTGATGACCGGAGAATCTCTAAAATTATCTCCTTATTTAAGAAAGGAAACCGTAATATATGTGATAACTACAGATGTATTAGCATATTGAACACTGGATTCAGAATCTTTTCAAGAATTATAGTCAACAAACTAAAAGTCATTTCACATGCACTATTATTAGAAGAACAAAATGTTTTTCGAAAGGGAAGATCCTGCATAGACAGTGTATTTACCCTGAAACAACTCTTTGAAAAACGCTGTGAATTTAATTTAGAAACTCATGTTGCTTTCATAGAGTTTGAAAAAGCCTTTAACCGAGTAGATCGAGGAAAATTGTGGAAGATCTTGGAGTATATGGGATACCCTCCTCATCTCATTAAAAGTATAAGAACCTATATAAAGACACTTCTATTATTTTAGACCTAGGCTTTAAACTTTCGGATAAAATAATAATAAATAAAGGTGTGCGACAGGGATGCAGTTTATCGCCAGACCTATTTAATATCTATATTGACTATGTCATCAGAATCTGGAAAAACAAAATCAAAACAGGAATAGGTCTCGGAAAAATTTTGTTTAACAATATACTATTTGCAGACGTTATTGCTTATGTCTGTTTCAAGACAATAAAGATAATTTGCAACGTGTAATTTTTACTCTAGACAAAATTGGAAGTGAATATAACTTAAAGATTTCAAAGAGTAAAACAAAGGTGATGGGTATTGAAGGTAAAGAACCTATTAGAACAGAGATTATCTTAGAAAATAAACCAATTGAACAAATTTCACATTTTAATTATCTAGGATGTGACATAACTTATAATTACAACAATGATATACAGAACAAGCTAAATAAGTTCCAATACATATGCGGGAGAAGAACATTAAGAAATACAAGAAAATATACCAGAATAAAATTTTTCAAGACAATGGCGATCTCTTCTTTATGGAAGCGAGACATGGACGCTCAAAAAGAGTGATGAAAGATAAATACATTCTTCGGAGATGAAATTTCTAAAGAGTGTCAAAGGTTGTTCTATAATGGATAAAATAAAACAAGATGACATCAGGAAGGAACTAAAAACTAAGCCAATAATACATACTATAAAAATCTATAGAAATAAGTGGATAGAACATTTGGAACGAATGCCAAATGACCGTATACAAAAACCAGCTTTAAAATATAGGCTAAGGGGGTAAAGAGATAGAGGAAGACCACGTAAAAGCTGTATTGAGGCCGGATCAGGTTTATAGCCTTCAACCGTGTTGGACATGATGACGGTGATTATGTTTTCAGCTAAAATTACATATAGATAAATATCCTTTTTTTTTAAATTCTTTTAGTGTTTCTGTAATTAAAGTTTTAATGTCAGTTACAATGTAAAATTCAACAGATAAGAACGCGTCTTTTTTCGACGCAGAAAATAAAGTCTTGGTAAAATAGAGTACTTTCCTTCTTATAAAGTCAGATCACCCGATCTGTATGTGATTCAAATTAAATGATAGGATTAGTATCTCGACTAAATAATAATGCTTTAATGGCGAATTATCGAGTGTTTCACTTCACCTGGATACAAGGAGTGAAGCAGAAATGATAACAACTTTTACCCATTGCAGTGCAGTAAATTGTGCTCCCTGAACAGTACGCAAGTTAAGTCATAATTCCTTTTTCACCTACCTGACTGATCTTTTTTAACTGCATGTCAGTAAATAACAGCACGTATAAGCAGCGTATAATATTTATATATGTAAACTTCTAAGTTCTACTGAGTGCACAAATTTAAAAGTGAAATAAATTCACGCTGCATTTATATTTAACGATATCATAATCGTTACATTTCTTCTATTTTCTTTATTCTAAAATACTATTCTTAAAAATATAGAAAAAGTAAATATACAAAATTAAAGCGAAAATCTATAAACTATGCTTTCGTTCCGTTACAAACCATATCTAATCACCATTATTCATTTTAATAATTTTATTATTTAAAAAAAAGTAATATTTATTATTATATAAATCTATTTTCATTAGCAATAATGTATGTGCTTATACAATACTCTAAGACAAACAAAACGCCCTCATCTCTTATGATTCAGTTTAAAATGTTATTTAAGATGTAAGATGCTAACATATTTTGAAAAATACAAGCAAAAAATTGCTTGTTAAGGAGAATATATTTAAATATTCTTTTTTCAATAAATATAATACTTTAATCTTTAGATGAAGTATGCTTGTTAGATGAAAATTTTCTCATGTCTTATAAATGCTAAAAATTTTTACATTTCATGTTTTTATTTCGAAAAGCAGATTTGCGATTTAAATATTTTATAATGTTTTCTATTCTATCGGAATCAGGTTATAGCGCATATTTATTTCTTTATGATTCTAAATGTGCATGTCACTTGTGTTTTTATTATGAAAGCTTTATCATGTTTTTTTTGTACTTAAATTAAAAATCCATTTTATACAGTGAAAACAGAAAATACAATTCTATGGCCGACCTATCAAACATTGTTTTACGTTTCTGTTTACATACTTATTTATTCAGAAGCAACATCGATACCTCCATATTGTGACTTAAAAAGTTTTCGGTGTTTCTGTGTATGGATATATATTGTACATATATAGGAATTATTTTGCGTGGCCCTGTAAATTAATTACTAGTTCAATGACTACCAATTTCCATAGAAAAAATTCTTTTAAACATTTAATAATAGATGTCTATTTCATTGTGTTTAATGCAAATCAACCATGTTAAATTGCATTAAAAGAAAAAAAAAAAAAAAAAAAAAACCTCCGTCTCTAGATTATAATGGTACACAATTCTTTTGTAATTCCCTGTACATGAGCCACAGTAATTATAAAATATTGAATTAATTAATTGTAATTGATTAATAATTGAACCAAAATTGACACCATTTGGATGATTACAAAATGTCATCGGAAGCATTTTGTGTGGTCCTGTAATCAAACTATTTACACTGTAAATAGAAGCGTCTTAAATTCAGACAGAAGTGTGTCTGAAGTGTCAATTCAGACACATAAATGTCTGAAACACTTACGCATGCAAGATTTCAGACGCATGTGCTGCCTTAAATTAAGACACGTAAGTGTCTTTTTTTATAAATGAGCTCATATAAAGGTCTGAATAAGGTCGATATGTCTGAAATGAAGACATAGAACATTTTCAGACACATAAAATTTCTGACATTTTACAATTTATGCACTTAAAAATTCAGACATTACAAATTTCAGACACTTAGAAATTCAGACATTTGTATTACTTAACAAATTTTTCATATGGAATCTACTTTAAGCAGCATGCATATCCTGTTTTAACATTTTTTAAACAAATAAATTTGACATTATTTTATGTAATATAAGTAGTTAACTTATTTAAAATACTTAGACACGGATCTTATTCTGTTATAAATTAAAAAACAAAGTTAATTTTTATTTAAAATTCTCACATGTAATAAATCAAAAAAATATTAAGATAAACGAAGCATGTAACTTGTAGCTAAGAAAGCGAATTCGTAGCTAAACAATCTTAAACAATTTGTGCATAATTGATTTTTTTTTCGCGTTTTAAAAATTATTTTATGTTTCCCTAAACTTCAAAATATAAAAGAGCATTTTTTTTTTTTTGTTTCATGTATATAGTTTGTTTTCTTGCAAATACCAGTTAAAAAAAAAAAAAATATCGTTTAAAATCCATAGGTTACTATTTTTTCATATTCATTACGCATTTTACAAAAGAAAAAAAAAAAAAAAAAAAAACCTCTAAACCTTTACACATGAAATTTAAGATAATATGTATTAAGCTTTACTTCTTATGAACAGTTTTATTGCAAAGACATAAAACTTCAATTTGTTTTACGAATACTAGAATATATTTCGTTATACAAGCAGAGTACAGCGTGAGCACCGAGGGCTTGATTGGGAAGACGCTCGACTTCGAATCCATAGGTTGTCAGTTCGATTCCCGCCGGGGGCAACGGGGACACATTATTGTAAAAATTATTAATATGTATATTATATGCTAGGATATTCTAAAATCTGTTTCTCACAGGTAAACCGTACAAAACGCATCTTTTTATTTACGAAAAAAAATATTCACTTCAGACAGGATCAAAGATGGCGGAACTTCAGACGTTTCGAGTGTGAAACGATGTGCCTTTTAAGACACTTTTTAGCATCTTAAAATTAAACACCCGTTTTAGACACAATTTTGTCTGAATTTCAGACACTTGTATTTACAGTGTAGTTCATACGTATCTTTCTTCTACAGAAAATTTGCTTTTACGAATCTTAATAATATATGTTAATTCTATAATTTTGAATGCAAAATAAACTTGTAAAAATGCACTTAAACAGAAATCTGTCCATAGGCTCTAATGTCACGAAAATTATTTGCGTGCCCCTGTAATCGAGTCATAAATATCATATACACCAGTAAAAACTATACATTTTATACATAGACTTACTCTATGTAGCTCATAAAAAAATATTCGAAATCTGACAAAATTAGAATGAATATGGGGCATTTTCAAAACATTTTTGTATGGTCTTGTACATTAATTACTATGCCAAAGCACATATTTTTGTAAACAAAATAGGTTGTTAAATATCTCATTAATATACTAATGTTGTTTTCATTTGGTTGAATTCAGTGTAGCAATTTTAAAATGCGTTAAAACCAAATTCTTCTTTTAAGGCCATAATGATAAGAAAACCTTTGGTGTGTTCCTGTACACGATCAATAAACAATATAGACACCAAAAATTATACAGCTATTTCTGTATGACGCTTAAATATGTGTACTGATTTGAAAGACAACCAGGGAATATTTTCCTGCGGCTATTGCGGTATATACAAAATTTATCTGTAGGATGTAATGATAAGAAAATTTTTGGAGTGCCCCTGTACACGAACTATAGATAGAATGCACAGCAAAAACTATACAGCTAATTCTATTTGGTTCATAAGCATCTGCACCAATTTGCAAGTCATTAAGGTGATTTTTGCGACCGCTATCACGAGACATACATACGTATAGAAAAACAGACCAAAGAATTTTGAGTCTCCACATGAAGCCTCCTCTGACATTTCAGAAACTAGGGGATCTTCATATCAGGAGCCTCAACGTTTTATTTGCATCACACATTATTTAACAGATTTCTTTCTGTATTTCATATTATATACAATATATATATATATATATATATTGACTCGACTGACTCACTACATAAACAGATAAGTTTTTGAGCGGGTCTCAGTCCCTCGTTGTATCTCTCTTTGTATATCTATCTGAATATATATACAACTATCTATCTATCTATCTATCTATATATATATATATATATATATATATATATATAAGTATTCTTAATAAATGGCAACCTTGTACTAAATCCATGTAACTCATAAAACTTTGTACCAAATTTCATGTAAAATAATTGCATAACATATTAAAATTACTTTGTGTAACCTTGTAAACTAATCACCAATTCTATGCACACAATTACCACCGAAAAACATGCTTTTAAACATTATAATAGCATTTCGTTTCATTAAATGGATTGTAACAATGATAAAATACATTTTCAAGAAATACCGACTATACCATAATAACATGAAAACTTTTTGTGTGTCCCTGAATAGGAACCACAGTTATTATATACACGATTAAAAAGAACGCACCTGAATTATTATAACTCATTAATATTTCAACCTAATTTGACTTCATTTGGATGATTACAGAATAACATCGGCCTTCCTTTTGAAGGTTCAGTAAATAAATTATTTAATCTATACTTTAATTCCTTTTTTTTTTTTTTTTTTAGAGAAAAAATGAATTCAAGCATCTTTATAATTTATGTTAATTTCCTTATTTTGAATGAAGCATAAACGGGTTAAAACGCGCTTAAAGAAAAAATTTTCCATGGGCTCTAATCTCATGAAATAATTGTGTGTGTGTCTGTAAAATATTTAACTTATTCTACATATTTCATGAATAATTGTTCGAAATTTGACATAATTTTGGATGATTAAGTGACATTGTCGAAACACATTATGAAGCCTAAGCTTACATATTTTCTACGGAAAACATGAGTTTAAGCATCTCAGTAATGTATGCTAATTTCATTTTGTTGGATGCTGAGTAACGATGTTAAAGTGTTTTTAAACGAAGTTCACCTCTTAGGGAGTAATCATAAGAAAAACTTTGGCCTGCCCTTGCACATAATCTACAAACAGTATAGACATAAAAAATTATAAAGATATTGCTATATATATACTGAATGTGTGTACTAATTTACAAGTCAATCGGAGGATTTCTTCAGCCGCTATTACAGTATATGCAAATTCTCCCCATATGTTGTAATTATAAGAAAAATTTTGGTGTGTCCCTGTACATGAGATACAAATAGAATACACACCCAAAACTATACAGCTATTTCCGTATGGTTCATGAACATGCGTTTTGAAGTCAAAAGCGTGATTTTTGCGGCTACTGTTGCGAGAGAGACAGATAAACAGATGAAACTTAACGAAACTCACAAATGAACGAAACTCACAAATGTAAATTTAAAATATTTATCACTCTTTATCATTGAATTATGCATAATGCGTAAATTTAAAATATATTTGAATTTGTTATCGTCGTAGATGTTTATAAACATGAAATAGAAATGTACGCGATTGATATAAAAAAAAATAATAATAATAATAAAAACAATAATAATAATAATAATAATAATAAATAAATAAAAATATGTACTGCGCTTATGAAAAATTTTCTTATATATCACTTAATATAACAGCGCCATCTACTATCTAACGTGCACAAAAATTTAATAAAGGCAGCTTCTTGCAGTAAAGGTTTTTTACATTCCGTGTTGTTCATTTTTAACCAATAGATGCTTAGACATAACTATATGAAATATTGCAGAAAGTAAATTGCAGTAGCGGCAGCTGTCAGCCTATATACATACATCCAAATTGACTCAATATGATTTGTTTTTATATCGATCTCACATACCAAGTTTGGTGCCTTTAGATACAGTAGAAACTACAGCTGGTAACTGGAAGAATACGGATCCGATACTCGAACCGGTCGAAGACCGTCTTGTACACTTCTGGTGGCTGGTGCACACAAAATCCGTCATGGTTTAAATCTTCTCTTTTTTCATATCTAAATGCATGTCTCCGGACCACCTCTAGGGGTGTGTCCCAGACCGTCGCCAATTGCCCATCTGCGCAGCACTAGTGCGACGTAAAACCCAACCAATCATATCTCAATATATGTATAGAGGTCGCTAGAACAGGGGTACTTCCCCTCCGTGAAGGATCAAAATAGTGACGGTTGGTCTCCCGACCATCCTAAAGCGTGAGTTTCAGACCGTCGTCAGTTGTCCTTAGTGTAGCTCTAGTGCTCCATAACACTCATTCAACCTCATACTTAAACAAGAGTAATTCCCAACATAACGGATAAGTTGTCGCTTGACATGCATCCAAATAGAATCAACGTTGTTTTTCTCCATGTTATCATACATATAAAGTTTTTTACACTTTTACACAATAAAAGCTGAAATATAGCCTTCATTGAAATGATGGACATTGAATCATAAATTTTTTTGTTCGGTGATATATTCCAAAAGCTAATCCCACGAGGAAACTGGAGGCTAAATCCATAGATTCTTTCATGTGTTTGTGAAATCGTCTTAGGAGTGGCTTCCATTTGCTTTTAATAAAATATGGGGCTGACGAGTTAAGCCTAATTGGCACAAGAAACAAACAAGTATTTAATTCAACTGCAGCTTAAATTGCATTATTTATATCAGATGTTATATACAGAACCAGATTATGACACGAGTAGATTTGGAAGCCAATATTAAGGAGCCTCATCGCCAAATGTTGCAAAGTAATAGTACAAATATTCACGCGATACGTATAGTAAAAACAAAAATAGATAACACTTTATATACTAAATTATAGAGCTTAAGCAATTGTTAAATTTTGTCACAAACATACTAAATATTTATATTGGGCGACCAATGTGCTTTAAGGTTGGATGTCGTTGGCACAAAACTAATGAATTTCGTATAGTTTGCTTAAGACAGAAGAAATAGAAGATGTAACCAAAGAAGAAATTTAAAGAAATACATTACAGAACACAAATTACTTCCAATAGATAAAAAACTTATTTATTTATTTATTTATATTTTTAGAAAGGACCTATTTCCGCGAGCTCTGAAGAGGTTGGCAAGAAATAGGCTTCTAAGCAGCATCAATGACTCGACTCTTTAAAAAACATAGTCGGACCCTGGTTATATATAAATATGTACTTAGTACGTATAGTGATGTTCATAAATAATTGTAATTTAAATATGAAAGTGTTTTTTTTTTTTAATATTGTGCGTTTCGAAATATTCGCCCGATAAACAACCAAGCTGAAGTCCACGGATAAGACTTTGTAGCAAGCAATAGGGACACGGGCCATAAATATTGCAGATGAGGAAGATTTTGCTGAAGGCAGAGGGGATACGAAGGAAAGTTTTGAGTGAATTCAATAGATTAGTATAAATTATTCGAAGATTAAGATTTTTTTCAACGTGGTATAGTAAGCAAAATATGCATAAACGTACATTATATTGAATATTTACAAAATAAAGGTGCCAGACCAGTTTTAAAATATTTTTTTCTAACAATGGCATGAATATAATCGACTATGACGAATCTAATTGGAAGCTACATAAATTATTCAAGGTTCAAAAGGTTCTTATCATGAGAAAATAGGGTTCAACTGTGAGGAAGTTACTCACATATTATTTAAATATATCTAAATTTATTGTAAATTTATTAAGTATCAAATTATCAGTTAAATAATTAAGTAAATAAATTTAATTTAAAACTAATTCGCAATTAAGTTACTTAATGTATTCGAAATTATCTGAGAAGATAACTTTTATTAATATCAGTTCTTCCAATTCACTTAAATGAACAATACAAATTTTCTTTTAACCCTTTCAGGGGCACTAAGCAAAAATGATTGAATTTCCTTTTAAATATATATACATCATAAAGTAAACATCCCCTACAAGTCATATTTGATGAAGAAAAAAATTCAGCATGTGGGGATTTTTTTGTGGGTGGTGGCTAGACGTTCTAGCCACTGCGCACATACGTCATGTACCTTAATTTTCGTATGGAAATAAATATTTATATATTTAAGGAATAAAATTGAAACTATGCCTTGAAAATGTAATTATAATAATACAATGTAACAATAATTAATTATTACTTAAATTATAATGCTTCTTTATCCTTTTTTAATGATTTATTATGCATATATACACACATATATGGGCTTTTTAAAATTTGTTTAGAAACTTCTATGCATTAGTAATAAGAAAAAATTATTCACTATTTAAGGATTAAAAATTATAGTTATTCAATTATATTGTAAGTGCAATAAATTTTGAAATTGATTCAGTACATAAACTAAAAGACATAATTTCTTACCTTCATATTGTAATAAAATAATCAATTCAAAAATTGCATACACAGAAATATGAAAACTTTAAAAATATTAATGTTCTTTAAAATTTGTTTGTTCTTGATCCAGATACTGCAGAATCATCATCTGAGGGTAGCTCTTCAAACAGAGCAATAGCTTCATCCAAAGATAAGCCTTTTCTAGGCATTATTGTGATTAAAATTAAGATATATAAATTTAATTTAAGATTATTTAGAGAAATTAACTAAATTTAAAAGCTGTGGAAATAAAAAAATATTTTTAAAAATCACGATATAAGAGCAATAGAAAAAAGCAGCCTCTTTCTATACTGTAAACAGAAATACTGAATAGTAAAGTAAATTTGTAAGAACCCTCCCACGCTTGTTTACATCTGTATTTACATTCTGCTATCCCTTACTATTTATATTTATCACAGTTCCCTAACCCCAAAAGACCCTCTTTGTTTATCTCAAAGGAAAATAAATTGAGATTCTTTTCCCCAGCAGAACCTGTCTTATGTGCGCGGTGGCTAGAGGGTCTATCCACCTAAAAGATGCTCCTAAAAATCAAACTAAAATTAATGATCTAAGATAATATGTAAATCTGTTGTATTTAAAAGGTGCATTACAGTATATTTACACTACCAAATACTTTTGAATAAAAAATTATTTTTCATAAAAATATATAAAAGAAACTTCAAAAAATTTTCCCGCAACTTGTCCATTTAAAAAAGTCATAGGCACATCCTGCTTAAAGTTACTGTAGTGCTGCCGTCTCTATTTCAATTTTAGAAGTACACATTAACTTTTCATAAAAGTGGATAGAAAAAGTAGCCACTGCACACCTAGAGAAAAATTTCTAAAGTAGGTGGATAGACCCTCTAGCCACCGCCCCTGAAAGGGTTAATATTATAAGAAAGACTTACTGAAAGACCACAGGTTATGTATTTTCCGTTAATCCCAAATAATTAATTGTAGATTTATTGCTTAGTTTATTGAACAAATATCATTAACGAATGCAATTTAAAACCTTTCCGGTTAATAAATAACCCATCAGAAATCAACTAACTGACAGTTCAAAGAATAACTCATTAAAAAATTACTCTTTTAGAAAACTCAACGTCAAATGATATTGAATAAGTTTATTTAATTATAGCTAAATTTAGAAATCCCTGTCGGATAATATCATTAACAAAAAAAAATAAATAAATAAAAAATAAAATAAAAAATAAAAAATAAATAAATAAATAAATAAATAAATAATTTCTAAATTATAATAATGGTGCAACCGTCAGATGTAACGGATTTTGATTCGTGGGATTTATTTCGTTGGCGAAATAATTGGCTATAAGTTTTAAAACAAAATTTAGAGTTCAAAATATTTATATTATTTTATTCGAGAAACATACAAAGTATTTGGCACTATAATTTGGCTGTTTTTTCTGGATATCGGCTCTTTACATCAGACATCCCCGATCTGTTTTAGTGAAGCGAACACAGATCTGCTCCAAATCATCATATAGCTAAGTCGCAATTACTTTCGCTCTCTTCCCCATCTCATTCGACAATCTCAACGTCTCACCAGGGATTATTGCGTTGTTTATTGAATATTGATTAACGCTTTGTGTTTTGATATCTTGAGAATATTGTCCTTTATTTTTGGAGGGGGGGGATGTCCTCAATAAAAGCATCATGACTGGAAATGGGCCTTTTCTTGAAATATTGCTAGTTTACAATTTCCTTGGGAAACTTCTCCATTATGAACGACCACTACGGCAATAATCTACGTAACATCAAATTTTCATAAATGTTAATTTAAAGAATACATATATTGCAAAATGTCGGACTAGTTTTAAAATATCATTTATGATACTGGCATGGATGTTCTTGTCACTTAACATTCTATTTTAAAATATTCATAAATTAATTGAAATAAAAATTTGTCACAACGTGGTAGAAGAGGCAGTATTTATCTCGCATAAAATGAGGATTATCACATTGTAATTAGTATAGAATTGTTCAAAAGCTAAAATACAAAACTGACCGTAAAAAAAAAAAAAAAAAAAAAAGAAAGAAAGAAAGAAAAAAAAAAAAAAAAAAAAAAGAAACTGCAAATCAGTTAAAGGTAATAATATCAAAGTGGGGTTTGGTTGTCCATCCTGTAAAAAAAAAGCATTTCAATCTGAAACTGTCCCAAGTTTATTGATCTTAACATGAATATAACATATCTCATAAAAGGGTGAGCGAGTGAGTGGATTTTACGTTGCACTAATACTATGCCCTAATAAATTGGTGACGGTCTGAAACACACTCTAATGATGGTCCCGAGACATGTAATCACAATTTTGATCCTTCTGGGAGTCACCCATGTAGGGGATTGCTCCATAACTTCGGTGTCTCCCAGAGGTTTCTTAATGGAAACGTATGCAATATTTATATATATATATATATATACGTATAAAATGGGACAAAGCAATGTCCTTGCTATGACAACTAGTTTTTGTAGTGTTAAAAAATAAATGGAATGCATCAAAACACGTTTTAAAAAAACATATCCACGTTAACGTACAAAAAAAAAAAAAAAAAAAAAAAAAAAGATGATTCTTTAAACATAAAAGAAGTTAAAATGTGATTTTTTAAGAAACGTTTTATTTTATGCTGTAACATCTTTGATAAACCAAATACCTAAATATTTAAAGTTATCTCAGCGCTTTTTTAGGATTTTTTTTTTTTTACCTTCATAAAGAATTATTAATTTTTATATCTTTCGAAATTTTTTCTGTTTTTTTACAAAATGGTGTTTTATATTTTATCTTTTGAGCTGAATTACTTAAACTAAAGATCAATATATTTAAAATGCTCCATGCAGTTAAATATTTGTAGTAAATTTATAATATAATTCTCTGTGGTTTAAATCGATTTGCCATGACACGTGGAAAGCGCAAAGATTTTAGTTTGACTGGAATACAAATATCGAATTCGTATTTTTATCAGGCATGTTTTTCTCTTGAAAATTGACATAAGAAAAATATACATTGCAGCATATGTCAGAAAATTTCTGCTATAAAATATGAAATCGATTTGCCAAAAAAATCTTGCTAAGAAATAATATTTCTAATTTTCAGAAACAACACGTAAATTGTTTCACTTAAAAGGTCGATCTGTGGGAATTTTAACATTTAATATACTTATTGGTATTATTTTTGATTTCTTCTATATATATAAGAAGAAAATAGTGGATTCACGAAAATTTTCGTTCTCTTGTTTTCGACGAAATTACATGTTTTGAGATGTCCTGAACACGATTTGATTATATTTAGAAAATGTCTGTTTGTCAGTCTGTGCATGTGTACGAAAACTTTTGTGGACGCTGTATCTCTTCAACCAATAAACGAAATTTAAGCCAAACTTAACATTTAGTTTAAATTTGATATAAACTGTTGCTGATTGAATTTTGAGATGAATTGCTCAGCAAAGGGGCATTGTCATCTAATTTTTTCATAATTTTTAATATGGTAGTATAGGACAAAGTTTGTATAAATGTAAATAATGATAATTATTTTTAACATTTCAAAATGAAATTTAAAAAATATATATTTATAATAGTAATAATCAAGCAGAAATTTGTTTTTTATAAGTAGGGCCAGCGCTTCCTCTACCGAGGTTGAAAATGTTAGGAAAGTATATCACTCAGAGGAGTTCATCAATATCTTTTAAACGAATGGTGGAACAATAGAGATGTAATAATTTGAAACAAAATTAGTTATTTATTTATTGTTTGAGGAATTTCTAAGATATCTTTTGTGTTTCATAAAATTGATCTTTTTTTTTTTTTTTTTTTTTTTTTTTTTTTGACACTTAATTTTATACTTTTCCGTGATGATAATCGACTACCTTTATGATAAAAAATAATTTTGATAAATAATATTTTTTAGAAATAATATGGTCTGCGTGAATTTGTGTAGAAATGTATAAAATTATGTCTTGTGGTGGCTACAAAATAGTTTTCATGTATTACACAAATAAATAATTTATGCTGTAATTAAAATTTATATATATATATATATATATATAAATATTAAATAAACAAATAAAATAAAATAATTATAACCTCTTTTTATCTTAAACCGTAATTACAATATACATATTTGTTCACGGCTTTTACATGCATACGGTGATACTTTAGATTACGAAACTATGCATTTTTCTAACGCTAATACTTTAATGGTCTATTACTGACGCGTATATGTGTATGAACCTTAAACTAAAAAAATTAAATTAGTAAATTACAGTGGTGAAGCGTCCATGGAAGCGGTGGAAGCAACGCTTCCCCTATTTAGGATTTTTAAAAAGTAATCAAGTAACGTCGCCTCGTCGAAAAACTGAGTTGATTCTCATTTTGCATCTGGAAGCGCTTCGCTTCGGTGCTTCCCTAGTTTTCTGAACCACGCCTCGCCTCTGCTTAGGGGTGAGTTTTAGATCGTCGTTAACTGCCCATAGTGTAGCACTAGTGTGACATAAAATCCTCATGCTCAATTCTTTAAAAACTGACCGTAGTTATGCTATTTCAATGTCAATGTTTCAATGGGAACCGAACTTAACCAACTAGTCCAATATTGAACCCAAAAAAAGAAATGCGAATAAAAAGATTAAAATGTCCCAAGATTATCTCATGATCCAAGTGAATTTCCATTTTGTTCAGTTTTCTAAATTTGGGAAAGCCTGGGATCCACCTTCTCCGCAGAAGATCAAAATTGTGATAGTACAGGTATGCCTCCTTACCCTCCTAGGAGTGAGTCCCAAACCAGCGTCAATTGCTAAATGCGTAGCTTTAGAGTGACGTTTAAAAACACTGAATTTAACTCTAAAATTGCGAGATTAGAGAATCGTGTCTACTACTGGATCTGACCTTAAAAGTCACATGAGCCAGTAGTGGACAGAGCAGTCCAATATTGGTCATGATGGCATTTTTTTGTACCAGTAATGGACACCCATAAAAATACTATGTGTTAATACAAGATTTAAAAATAGAAAAAGACAATAATTATGCATACTTATTTTAGTCATATGAAAGCAAAAGATAGAAGAAATCAGTTAAAAATAAGCAGAGAGAGAGCAAATAAAATTTCATTTCCTTATTCAAAGTGATAAGAAAAAAACAGCAAAATCACAATAAGAGAAAATTTGTTTAGTTAAACTTACATTATTTTAAAACTAATGGCCGGAATTATTTTTAGTTAAAGGGTTTAACAGTAGAGGACTATAACTTCCTTTCTGAACATTGACGAATCTTCATAATCTTTAGATAGCTTATTTTCCGAGTTTAAAATTATAAGTGTCCACTACTGGGGCGTTTACCTTATATATATAACGAAGTATTTTAATTTAATAATTATGTAAAATAATTTATTAAATAAATATTTTGGAATATTTAATATTATCATTTCAGAAAAAACACATTAAATTAACAAAATAGTTTTTTTTTTTTTTTTTTTTTTGTGAACATTAGCTGAATCTCATCACATAATTTTATTCATGTTATTTGTTAAACTCTGCAATCTAAAACTCTACAGACTTCAAAAATGAATTGTTCATCATAAACATTTAAATTCTTCCTCAGAGAGTACTTGGTTGAGATTAATTTCTTCTAACCTAGGTAATAATTAAATCACAATCCTCCACAGCCTATTCGTTATAAGAAACTAGAAATTCTTTCTCCGTATTTATAGTGAAAAATTGCACTCGCAGAATAAAAAGAGAAAGGTATCGCTTAGATTACACATGAGAGCATTTAGCGAACCTTTTTAGAAAAAGTAATTAAAATGGCTGTTAAATATTGAGATGCATAAATGATGAAGTTCAATATAACAAAAAAATCAAATATTCCTGTTTAAATTAAATATTAAATTAGTTAAGTACGTATATTTTATGTTTAAATATACAATGGTAGTTCAGAAAATTATTTCCTTCTTATTCAACGAAATGTACGTGATTAGTCGAAAATTCTTATATATTAAATTTAATTAAATCAAGGATAAATTAGCTTACTACAAGAAAAATAGGTAAAGTTTGTTTTTTTAATTAATGAAATGTTATCTTTATACTAAACATCTGATGATATTAGTATGGTGATTAATCGATTAAAAAAAATCAAACCAATTATATATGTATATATATATAGATATATATATACATGTCTCTATTAATCATAAGTGTTTAAATACTTTTGATAATGACATCAAGTATTGTTGATTTATCTTACGATGTATGGTAGGGAAATTATTTTGGGGATGAATACTCGAAATTGAAAATTTCATACATTTACATGTGTTGAGGTCCAAACAAATACTCCTATTAATCAAGTACTTCTTTTTTTTAAATTTAATATGAAATAAGTTAAATGCGTATAATATATGTTTAAATATAGAAGGGTGTTTCTGAAAAATTTTCCTTCTTATTTGATGGAATGAGTAATTAGTCAAAAATTCCCTCTTCGATTGCTTAAATGTTAAACTTAATTAAATCAGAGTGTAATTTAGCTTACAGCAAGAAAAAATTGTGAAGATTTTTCTTTTTTTTTAATGCAGTGTATCAAATAGCCGATGTGGTTAACAGGGATTTAACTTGTAAAATAATAATAATAAGATTTTTTTTTTTTTTTTGCCTTTTTAATTATGTGTATTTTAACATGTTTAATATAGTTATTAATTATTATTGCGCTTCTGTGACCATGTACTGTAAAGATAGCATTCTATTGAAGCCGAATCCTCTAAATTTAAATTTTTATATATTTATATGTTTTGAGGTCTCCTGTATTCGAAAATCTGATTTTTATCAGTTCGTCTCTCTGTGTGCTATTTTGTCGCTTATCTCAATACCTAAAAAACAAATGTTAGCAGACAGTCCAATCTTGGTGTTTTTAATGTATCATATGACGATAACACTTGAATTTAATACTGGAATCAATTAAATATTGCGTGTACAGGACTTAAATATGTTACCTCTATAGACAGAAATTCTAGTCGATACAGTTTAACATCTATAGAATTCACTAAGAAAAATTATATATGTATATATTAGACGTTGCGTTTTGTGTAGAATATGGTATTAAAATCATTTACCGTTCGTTTGCAGGGCGCGCAATGTAAATCAAAATTCTAGCAAGGCTAGAGTAGGAAAATGATGAATGTGTATTTCATTTTGTGTTATGCGTTTTTCATACTATGTTAAATTTCCGTATATTTCGAGGGGTGTGTTATACACAAAATTCGTCAAAAACAATCCTTTCTATAGAATGTAATTGACGGAAGTACTTTAATATGTTTTAACAAGTCCTGAAAATTTCCTTAGAAATGTTAATTACTGCCTTATACTCCTATGACAGACAAAGTATTGTTTGAAGTCCAGTATTCGACATAATTGTTTGCGATAATTATATGTTTTGAATTTTTTGATTAAGAAAATCTAGTTTTTAGCGCTTGCTACTAAGTATGTCTTTTGTCCACATGATATGCAGAAATATTAAATTGGGCATTTCGAAGATAATATGAAGTTGTCAACTGAAAATTTGGACTAAGATTCGTAAGTTTTAAAGAGTTGTACGAGTATTAATGTACTTTGTCTGAATAATTTTGAACAAATTGTTTAATCCTAAAATGCATAACGATGTGCATCGGCATCGTATGTTTAAAACTTCATAGTTCTTTATATAACAAACTTTGCATAGAGTTTTTTTTTTTTTTTTTTTTTTTTTTTTAACCAAAGCTATTTTATCGTTTCCAAACGCAATTAGAATCTTTGACAGTTTACTTCTTTATCTGGGTTAATTTTCATTTGTTGGTGTGCTGTCTGATGCTTTTGAGTACAATTTCATTTCGGTGGGTGTTACAAATTGCGATTATTTATATAAAAAGGAATAGAAATTTAGAGGAAAAATTTTTTCGGATATAAACAAGCTAAGAGTAACGAATAATATTTATATTTTTGCATATACTGATAAATTTATGCAACAAAAATGTAGTTTTTTTTTTTTTTTTTTTTTTTTTTTTTTATGATGTAGAAATACATCAATATATATATATATTGAAAAACAAATTTTATGTGGATTTTTTTTTCTCATTACTGCAGTCATTTGCAAAAGTTTAAGATCATTAGCCGACTTTTTGAATTTTAATAAATTGCATCATTTGCGCAGATTATTGCGTCATATCATGTGCAGATTATTGCGTCATCTCATCAGACGTATTCTACTGCTATAAATGAAGTTGCCGGCACGTTTATCGCCAGTTGTTTATTGAATTTTGTCGCAGACAGTGCTGTTGTTTAATTATTGTGATGGGTAACGAACCTTCACTTACTGTTACAAAAAGGTCAGAAATATTGACCCGGCATAAAATTGCATTTTCTGAACGTTGAATAGTTCGAGGGTAAATGTAAACAAGACAGCTCTTCATCAAGCTATTAGCAAATTTAAAATTTCAGGAAAATTTTTGGACCTTAGAAAAACGAGTGCCCGTGATGATCATGTGATGAGAAAGACGATCGTACGAGATCCAAGAACCTCCTGCAACACGATTAGACATTCTCTGGCTGCAAAAGGCACCAGCGTCAGTTTGAGTACTATTTCTAGACGTTTGGTCAAAGATTTTGGTTTATCATCCCACAAACCTGCGAAGAAACCACGACTTACTCCAAGTATGAAAAAGAAACGATTGACTTTCACCTGACAATATCAGAATTGGACAAACAGCAGAAGAGTAGGGCTTATTTTTGGATGAGTCAAGTGTGCAGCAATTTTCTAGACGTGCTACAAGTATTCGTCGCACAAGGAGAGAAAGATATGATGAGAGATATACGATTAAAACAGCGAAACATCCTCCAAGCCAAATGATATGGGGGGGGGGGGGGGCGATGTCTGTGTTAGGTACTGCTAGTCTGAATTTCGTGCCACCTAAAATCACTATGTACGGAAAGCGGTACCTTAATTTGTTACGTGAGAAGTTGAAGCTTCACATGAGTGTTCATATATGTTCAATTGTCATGCATGCTGGAGTTCCGTGTCACGGAAATTGTCAAGAAATATCCCAGAGATTGTCAAGAGATTGTGACAGAGATTGTCACAGAGAGATTGTCACAGAGATTGTCACAGAGATTGTCACAGAGATTGTCAAGAAATATCTGAGGGCACAGAAAATCAAAGTATTTGACTGGCCAGGTAACAGCCCGGATTTGAATCCAATAGAGAATATGTGGTGTATTGTGAAAAATAAAGTCTCCTAAAAGCAAAAATCCACTGCTACGGCACATGTTGAAGCAATAAAGTATGTCTGGTGCACAGACATTTCTAAAGATTACTACAAGTGTCTTATTTATAGCATATCTAAGAGGACTGCACAAATTATTAAAAACAAAGGAGGTCTTGCAAAATACTGACTTTAATTACGGTAACTTACCATGTGCAGTCTATTTTGTTCTTTTATATGTAAAATATGTATGTGAATTTAGCGGAATTCCATTAAATCTGATTTTTCTATTGATGGTCTTAAACTTTTGCAAATAACTGGATATCCTTTTCCTTATTTATTTCAAATGTTATTTATTAAAAATAAAAATTCATGTGTTTAAGGGTTAAATTCACTAATATATATATATTTTTACTAATAACATTTATTTTTAGGATTGTACGTACGATGCTTAGTCAAGGAATTGATAGGGACGACAGCCTCGCTCACAGCAAAATATACATCAATTAAATCTGTTATTTAATCTATTCTGAACTATTTATAAAACATATTTATATGCAATGCAATTTTCTTACCCCTTAATAAAAAATTTTTTTTATTGTATTCAAATTTAAAATAAGAGAAAGTTATGTGAGTGCCAATAAAGATTACTTTGATTATATACAGTATTTTATTATTATTATTATTATTATTATTATTATTGCATCAGTATCATGATAATTGTTTAAACATAATTTTTTTTCTTTTATGATATCGTTATTATTTCTTTTTATATACATGACAACAAAATATACTAGAAAGCCTATCACAAATTTTAAAACAAACTTAAGTAGTTTCACAAAAAACAAAACAGAAAAAAAAAAGAACTTAAATTTGCCTAGAAATAACTTAAATATAATGACAGAAATAAAAACACATTCATATCATGCTATTAAAAAAAACAAATAATATTTTAACATGTATAATTTTAAAATATACCTTATGATATTAAGAGATTAAATTAGAAAACTTTTAAATTTAGGAAACAAAACTTTTACGTAACTTAAGAAACATAAATTTATATTATGAATCTAAAATGAGTAGGAGACATACACGATTTATATGCAACTTTACAAAATCATGAAAAAGAGCAGAAGAACTTTGAAAAAAGGATATAGCAAAATGGGTGTCGGAATTGTTCATTTAAATTTTTAATGACGTTTCTCAGAAGAAGATCGAAATCAAGTAATATATTTTATTTAAATGGATCTTTCTGAATTAAATATGAACAGAAGTCGATTTCTCTGACTTCTTTGCATCTAATAAAAGGAATCCTTTAAAATTACTTCCAGAATGTGTGATGCACATTTATAGGGCATATGCTTTATGTGATGTCAAAAGTTTTATAAAATTAAATTATAGGGTGAAGCATTTTTAGATACAATAATATTAATTCTGTATGTAAATTAAACCTTTTTAAAAATGGGCATAGTTTTTGACTGTTACAAATGTGTTGTGATCCATAAACATCCATATTTTAATTAGGTTGAGCTTATTTTCATACGTTGAAATATTTCATTTCCATTCGTTTTTAACGTGAAATATAGGTGGAGTAAATAAATAAATAAATAAATAAATAAATAAATATTTATTTATTTTACTTATTTTCATACGTTGAAATATTTTATTTCCATTCGTTTTTAACGTGAAATATAGGTGGAGTAGATAAATAAATAAATAAATAAATATATATATATAGACACGTAAATGTCTTAAAATCTACCTTAGACGTTATAGGTATTTTAATTTAAGACAGAAATATGTCTGAAATATCAATTCAGACACAAAAATGTCTGAAACACGTAAATATGCGAAGTTTCAGACAGCAAAACGCGTTTGAATTTTCAGACACTTTAGAAATTCAGGCACTTACATTTTTTAGAAATGTTTTCATATGGAATCTACTTTAAGAAAATATGCTTATTCTACTTCTTTTCACATTCAATAAATATATTATTATTTTATATAATAAGCAGTTAAACTACTTAAATTATGGTAGCTTTATGAAATTATATTTTTATGGAATAATACTCTAGGGATGTGAATGATATTTCCCTGCTATTACCTTTAACACAATTCATAAACAACATATTTAGACACAAAGCTTATTTTGTTCAAAAAAAAAAAAAATCATTGTCTTTAAAGCTTTCTTATAATAAAAGAAAAAGTGTGAAGACGGATGTAGCAAGTAATTTGTAGAGAAGAAAGCGAATTTATAAGTGAACAATCATGAATAATTTGTGCATATTTGTCTTTCTTTCTTTCTTCTTATTGTTATTCATTTAAAAACTTTTTTCTTTCACAAATTCACCTACATCTAAATGTAAAACTACAAATTTTCCTGTATTCATGATTACAGTTCGTTTTTATTTAAATATCACTTTAAGGAAAGAAATCGTTATCATAGAGGGATGAAACCTTCACATACTTGTTATGATGCATTATTGAAAAATTCTGGTCCTCTAAATATGAAATTTAAGATAATAATATTTATTAAGTTTAAGATATTATACTATCAATAGATTTATGGCAAAAAATTAGAAATAAAACATAACACTGCGATTAGTTTCACGAATACTGCAGTATATTATATCATAAAAACACGTAATGCTGTATTCGACGGTAGCGTGATTGGTAAATGTTTCACTCCGACGATGTTTGGCTCGCGGTTTCGGTTTCCTTAGACAGTGCGAGTTCGAATCCCAACGCCGGAAAATGGGACTTTTCATTTTTTTTCTTTCTTTTTTTATATAAATATTTCATTAATGCTCTAAACAATCCTAAAATATATTTTTAACAGAAAAACATAATCGCACGCCATATTTATTTATCTATACATTTATTAAAAATCCTTAAAAACGGTAGTATTTTTAAGCCTAACATGGCGGTGTTTTTAAGCCTAAAACATGGCGGCGTTTTAAGACACTTACAATATCTTAATTTCTGATGCAAAAAGGTGTCTTAAAAAGTAAGACATTTTTTTTCGCTTAAAAAATGACCATCCATTTAAGACACTTTGAATTTAAGACATTTACGTTTACAGTGTATAATACATTACTTCCATTACTCGACTACGTTGGTAATAGCAGTATTATATTAGGTCAAAAATTTCTATGTCGAATTGCCACTTGTTTCAGGTTTGTCTAATTTAAAAAATGTATACCCTTTTCTGAAATTTTTTATAGATCTCTGTGTTTGAGGGGGGGGAGGGGGGGTCGCCTGACTATCATCTTTTAAAAACGACTAAATATAGAACGACGAAACTTCAGAAATAAGACAGATTCGCTGTACAGTTTATTTTGTCAACTTCTGGTGAAAAATCGAAAATTGCAAAAGAGACATTGAAAACTAGAAGTGAACCTGAAAAACAGCTCTGGCGAATTTCTTCGAAGTTGTTACATGCATACTATTTCCGATGCTTCTTCGTATGCGCTAGTCGGTTACTTTACACTGAGAAAAAAATATATACCGCTTTGATCTAGAACGAATAGGTGGTCCTTTTCTAAATCCCTAAACTAAAATTATAGATTTCCAAGCTATGAGTATAAGGCACGCCAATACACTGAGAAAAAATTCTGTGACTGACATCTAGAATCAAAATTAAAACTCTAGAAAAAATAGTTCCGTGTCATCCTTATAAATTTCTTATAAAAAAATTTCTAGTCCCCTTCGAAAGCGAATTCTAAAGACCTCTGTTAGAATTCTTGAGCGTTTGTCTATAGTATCGAGGACAAACCTATTTGAAAATATCTCCAAATAAATGCGAACACCAGAGGCGTGTTTCAGCAACTAAAATCTTGGTTTATGACCCTGTTATATATGATCTAGCGAGAATTTCTCGCCATACAAAAGATTCATATTATTCAGAATATTGTTTCACCATTTAGAAATGTGTAGATTAGAAATTCCCGTCTATTCAGTTTATTGGCGTGCCTTTTGCGCATAGCTCGAAGATCTATATTTCTAGTTTAAGGATTTAGAAAATGACCATTTATTCATTCTAGATGAAGGCGGTGTATATATTTTTTTTCTCAGTGCAAGGGAAAACTGACGGGCATCATATATAAGAATGTAAATTTTGGGTAAGGCAAGTACCGTATTCTATTTATTTATTTATTTATTTATTATTATTTTTATTATAATAATTATTATTATTATTTAATCTGCCGAATCTGTGCGAAAATATATCCATATTTTCAAATTCTAAATTTACTGTTAGACATGTTTTCAAAAGAATCCAGAAAAAAATATATAATCATGTGTTATTTTAGCGAACAATAGGCATTATTTTAAAGGCGAAAATTTAAAAATTTAAAACTGAAAATGAAGTAAAATATTGATTAAAACAATTTTTAAAATTCAAATCTTGTTCTTTAAAAATAAGTATAATTCGTCATGCATAAATTGAAAATATTTCTTTTGACATAAAGAGATTAAATCAGAAAACTTTTAAACTTTTACATAACTTAGAAAATATAAATTTTACATTACGAATCTTAAATGATTCAGATATATGCATGATTTATCAGATCCCATTATCTACACAATAATGGGAAACTGGAGAAGAATTGGAAAATAAATATCGCAAATGGATGTCAGAATTTTTCATTTAAATTTTAATGAAGTCTCTCAGAAAGGAACCAAATTAAGTAATACTCACTGTTTTTAAATAAAACTTTTTGAATTAAATATGAAATAAAGTCAATTTTTCAGACTTTCTTGCATCAAATAAGATTAATCTTTGAAATATATTTTCTGAATGCGTCATGCAATTTTGCAGAACATGTATGTTTAAACACAATCTACCTAGTAAGTATTTAGAAGTTTTGTGAAACGTTTAGAACAAACCTGAAGTAATTCTTTTTAAATTTTCGGAGTATAAAGAACATGTGAAGGCTCATATATTTCAGCTGAAGTTTTGTCCTGAAAATGAAAAAGAACCAGTAAAAAAATAAACAAAAACCAAAATGTTTTTGATCACTCTGTGAAAAGTAATGTATGAAATACATTTTGGCTGTAGTCATGTGATTATGAGAATATTTTTAATTATCTGTATAAATTTTTATGAGGCTTCCACATACTGTCATTGAGATATGACGGTTTCTTCAAAAATTTGAAAAAAAAAAAAGCCATTTTTTTAACTGTAACATATATTAGACCCCGTGAATCATACTGTAATCACAATGCAAAAATGTTAAATATCTTAAGAAGTATAAGCATTTTTATTAAATAATGTTTAACTACGGATGCGCAAGATTAAAAAAAAATCATTAGCACAAATTAATGGCTAAAAGTATTGATCAACTTTCATGAAAACCACAAACAAATATCATGTAAATTCAAAAAAAAAAAAAAAAAAAAAAAAATATATATATATATATATATATATATATATATATGACAGCTAGAATGAACAGGATTTCTTTTCCTCTCAAAATAAAAGCTAAACTATAAGGGATATTAATCACATTTTTATTTTTATTCAGTCAATCCCCAACTGTAGAACAGTTTCCGCTGTTTTCAAATAAATATTGATAAAACCCCTATCAAATTATTTTTTTTAATTTCTTCTATATTCAAAAGAAGAAGGTATTGGATTCGTGAAAATTTTCCAGTTTTCTATGGATTTGTTTAAGATGTCCTGAAGAAAATTTGACTGATTTTAGAAAATGTCTGTGTCTCTGTCTTGTGTCTGTGTGTGTGTTTGTGTGTATCAAAAATTTTGTGAACACTGTATCTCACAAACCAATGAACATAATTTAACTAAGGTCCTGACCTAAACTGTTTAAGGTCCTGATCTAAACTATTGCTGATTAGATTTAGGAATTAATCGCTTAACTGGTGGCGCTGGGATCCCACTTTTTTTCAGTTTTTTAACATGGAAGAATAGATTAAAAAAAATCGTATAAATGTGCATAATAGAGTTGTTTCGAACATGCTATTGTAAAATTAATATGAATTATTGATATTAGTAGTAGTAAACCAGAAAAAGAAAATCGTGCATATAGGAGCTTCACTTCCCCCTCTAGGGGGGGGACAAAATTTCAAAATAGGTATGTTTTGAAAGAGCTCGTCAAGACCTTTAAAACGAATGGTTGAACTATGGAAATGGGCCAATTAAAAAAAAAAAATGTCGATTTTTTTTTTTTTTAATGAAAAAAAAGAAAAATTCTTTTGATGTTGGCAAAAAAACGACTTTCTTTCGGTATTTAGTGTTATAATTAAGTTAGATAAAAATTGTCTGTATTCATTATTGAAATTAATTTTAATAAATAACAATTTATAAAATAATTTGTACTGAATGAATTCATGTAAAATTATATAGTAGATTGTCTTGTGTTGGTCAAAACATAGTAGTTTTGAGAGGAATGGAAGTTCTGTTCATTCTGTCTCTCATAACCTTTTGAATTCATAAATTATTTGTTTGGGATTTTCATATAAGTAGGTCCATACATTTGTCTATTATGCAACTACTTTTTTTTAATGTTTGCGCATGCGTAGTTAACAATTAAATACTTATGTCTGGTAAAATATTTAACTATTTTGCATTCTGATTGCAATATGCTGTGTCTCATGTAGAATGCTAAGTTTTCTAAAAATGGTTTCATATTGGATCTAATACTGTACGTGTTATAATAAAAAAAAAAGGTAAACGTTTTGCGATTTTTTAAAGAAACCACTATATCTACATAAATATGTATAGTAGCTTTAGGAAAATTTATAAAGATAATTAGAAGATGCCTCATATTCACATCATGCAGCTTAAACGCATTTCATGTATTACTTTTTACAGGGTGATGTAAAATATATTGATTTTTGTTTAAAAATTTACTGGTCACCTTTTCTTTTTCAGGACAAAATCTTTGCTGAAATATATGATGTATAACATATTCTATATTTTTCCAAAGTTTCAAGATAATTTTAAAAGAAATTTTGTACATATTTGACAAAAACATCTTAATTCGAAAGTGTCCAAATACTTATTGATAGATAATTTTATGTCGTAACTTCTTCAAAACTAAATTATATATATATAAAGAAAAAAAATCTTACATAAAGTTATTTTATTTTATATGTAGTTCAAGCATCTTTATAAATAAATATTATTTCCGATTTTTACAAATTTGTTGGGATGGTTAAATAATAAATTTTTATATATATGGAAGGTTTTTGCAAGTTGAAATATTCTATTTTAATTAATTTCTAAAGAGCATTATGAAAATAATATAAAATAAAATAAAAATAGCACATTTTCAATTGTAATACACAAGGTATTATACTAATACTTCTTCTTCTTCTTTTTTTTTTTTTTTTTTTTTTTTTTTTTTAGAGAACATGATATACTATGTTAGTCACAATCTATAGCAATCAGAATATAAAACAACTATATATCTAGTGATATATGAACAATTTAACTAAATAAATTGTAACTCCAAATGCGTAAGCAAAAACAAAATTTCTTTTGCATGATTTATAAACTAAATGTAGAGCCCCTTAAATAAATAATAGGCCGGCGCATCACCGCCATTTTTTTGCCTCGTAAGAGGACAGCATTTCCTCTAGGCGATTTTATCGCTTCACTGGCGGTTTTAAGAAATTTTCATCTAAAAATAAAATCGGCCAAAAATGATACGCAACACAAGTAATCTGTTTCTGTTTCTTAAATAATTCATAACATTGGAAGGGGCAGGGGGGGGAGAGCGTACCAATTAAAATTGGAAAGTTTTTTTTTTTTTTTTTTTTTTTTTTTAATTAATTTTCTTTTCTCTTCCTCGTATATATATGATGGAGAAAGTATTATTTTTAAGTTAAATTTTTAAAATTGAGTTTTTGTCACATTTACACTTTTTAAAGTCTACTGAATCCGCAAATCATGTTTTTAGCGGTTAGTCTGTGTGAAGAACAAGTAGTAGCAGAAAGTCTAAAATCGGTATTCTCAATGTCTATCATATAGGGATGACACATTTATACTTTTCGTTGAAATCAAGGAAATAGTTCGCGTAGAGTAACATCCTAGAGAATTCCAATATATTACGTCTATGGAGTAATTTCTGATAAGCACATTAGAGGTCTGTACGGGTCAGATTTACGGGCCGGGTTTGGGCCGAATTTTTTAATTTGCTGTCGGGCCGGGCCGGGCCGGACTCGGATTCATTTTTTTTGTGTATACTCGGGCCGGGCCATGAGGAAATTTTTTATGGGCCATTTCGGCCCGAATCTTTTCTAGCTTCCTCGTTAATCAACGAAAAAGGAAAATGATAAAATCTTCAGTCATTTATTTTACATAATTTTACAGGCTGGTATGTCACACACACACACACACATATATATATTATGCCTGTAACTTCAATTTAATTGTCTATCAGTCTGTTCGCGATCTGATTTTCTGCAAATATTTTTAGCATGTCTCGAAATTAATATATTTTATTTAAAGTAATATTAGATGGTTTCCTATTCAAAATAAAATGCTTGCCACTATTAGTTTGGCACATGTACAAACAAAAGAAATAAAATACGTTACTATGTGCCCTTACTGTGTATGTTACTTTATGTCTTATAGTCTGTAGAGTTTAGGTGGTATGAAGCGATGAAGGCTATAAAAATCATTCCGCTTTAACTTTTTCTCTAAGGATCCTTTTTCTTTTCTCCAGGTCAATGGGTAAAAGTATCATCATTTTCAGCATGTGCAAAAGCATCTTTTTAATTGAATAGGGTTAGATTAGCATTAAAGTTTTGTTTACTGGATCACATGAAAAATTCGGATACATTACAGTATATAAGAGGAAATGCTTGAAAGTTCATTTTTAGTAGTATTAATCATTTTAAACACCTTCCGATATTTTTTGATGAATGCTAATATTTTTTATATGACTTTCTGTCAGTCTTTCTGCCTTCTGTATGTCTGTAATAATGAACTTCTGTTTTTTATAATTATCTTGTAAGCATTGAACAGTTGTGTTAAAGAACATTCTATTGCTTAGCTATATAAAACCTCTACAAAACACATAATAAAATTATTTTTCATAAAAAAGCATGATTTTTCTTTTCTTTTTTTTCTTTTACATATTTATCAATCGGGCCGGGTCGGGCCAGATTTTATCGTTTTTTGTCCGGCCCGGGTCGGACCGTGCACTGGTAAAAATAAACGGCCCGGATTATTCGATTTCGAACTGGACCGGGCCTCAAACAGACTTTTAAAGCACAGTATAACATCTCTAGGCTGTCTTAAACAAAACGAAATGAATGAATAAATAAATAAATAAAAATAGAAAAAACATGCATAAAACCATGTTTTTTGTTGATTGTGATATGGAAATGCTTCATCATTCGTTTACAGGGCTACCAAAAGTATTTGGATAGATTGGGGTTATACTTGGAAATTGCTAGAATTGTAATTCATTTTGTGTTAGATGTTTTTCATATAAAACTAAATATAAATACACAATATTGTTTATAGTTCTTATTATATTGTTCATAGACAATATACAGAGCTACCCAAAATTGAGCTATACTGTAAACAAAGAATTCTTTAAAGTTCTATTTTCATTTTTATTTATTTACTTATTTTTTTTTTTTTTTTTTTTTAAGTATAATAACACGATTTGAGTTGCCCTGGCAACGAAAGTCCAATTTTTAGCGGTTGATGTGTATTCATATTTGTTATCAGCATAACTTAAAAACAAATAACTGAAAAAAAAAATTTTTTTTTTTTCATACTACTGTGTTATATCGCTTTCATAACAAAACTTAAAAAAAAAAAAAAAAATAAGTTGCAGTTTTAAAGGAATTAAGTTAGCAGTCATTATTAATATGAATTTATGTACATTTACGTGATGTATATGTAATATTAATATACAGACGTTTATTTCAATTTAATGCATTTTTTTTTAAGTAAAAAAAAAAGTATGAATTTTTTAATTTTTCCCCCCTAGAAAGTAGACATAAATTGTAATATGAAATAAATATCTCAATAAAAAGTAATCTAAAAATAGAACAAAATAATTAATTAATTAATCAAAAGTTCAATTAAAAAAATATATTAGGTGTTTGCATAAATTCGTGCGGTTTTTTATTGCTTCATTTCATAAAAATACATCAAATCAAATGACAATTTTTAATCAAAATATTCTCCATTACTTTCTACAACCTTTGCCCATTTTTCGAGTAACAAATGTATATTACGGCGATAGAAGCTCTCGTCTTTGAAGGCAATAAAATGATCCGATTCCGCACGAACGTTTTTGCAACGACCTAATGCTATCAGGACACGGAAACAAGACAACTTTGGCGAATCAAAAAAACGTCGCCAAGACTCTACAAATACACAGTAAAAAAGCGTTTCTTAAAATAATTTATAGTTATTAAAATACATATTTAGATTTAAATAATACTTTTTTTTTTTAATTTTTTACTTTATAAATGTCAGAAATGCAAAGAAAAGTATAAGTGAATAACAATAAAACTTACTATGCAAAGCTGTGCATTAGGTCTGGCCGACAATTCGCTGCCCATTTTCTCCTTCTTGCATTATCTGAAGGAAACCTAAACATTTTGTATCCTTTTCTCGAGTGTTTACAGCAGTTTATCGCTGAACAACCTCCCATATTGCAGTTTATTTCACTAAAATTACGAGAAGACGGCGGAAACAATGGCTGCCGTTTGTTTATCACGCTGGGTACATGCGGCAACCCTAAGGCAAAAAAATGTCGGATGCGCCAGCTCGTATATATAGGAGCCTTAACTAAATGCACTCTTAACAGAAACCTAGGAAAATATTGTAAGGTTAAAATATATATATATATGATTGTTGGAATAAACAAAATAAACGGAATTTCAATTCCTCTAGTATAAAAAAAAAAAAAAAAAAAAAAAGGTGAATCTATAAGGCATTTTACCCAAATTATTACAATTTAGTCAATGGAATTCTAGATTAATTTTATTGTAAATAAATATGTTTTTTTCTTGAGATAAACTGAATTTAAGTTTAATCTATACACAATAGCATTTTAATTTTTCAAAATATTTGATTCGGGTTTTGTAAGCACATTGCGTTTGGTTAATCATTTATGCCTTTCCCTTCACCAAATTAAAAAAAAAAAAAAAAAAATGTTAACGCTTGCGCATAAGCAGTTATTAAGTATTTGCCAAAATTTTTCATATTACATCAGACTTTCAGAATTTTTATATTCTAGTTGTATAGTGTTGTGTCTAATGCAGTATGTGAAATTTCCTGCAATAGAACCTATATTGTGTTGATTATACTGACTGTTATATGTAAAAAAAAAAAAAAAAGATTTTTATGAAATTACATGGTATTCAGATATGAACGAACACGGGAAAAAATAAAAGAAACCGCAAAATCACAGTCTACAGCTGCAACATGTTTCAAGAATTAATTTTTACAAATTGATCTGAAATATTCCCCTATGTATATTTTATTTGTTACTAGTCTTCTTTTTATCTGCGGGACAAAATGTTCACTTAAATATATGAGACATAACATGTGTCTTACTTGTTTCAGGATAATTAGTGTACATTTTACTTCATATTTCTAAAAGATCTAAAATCTAAAGTGTTCTGCCACTTACAGTAAGACAATGTATATTACTTTAATGCTGTAAAAATGTGCTCGATCTTAATATATAACTAATTTTTGAACATCAGAATACATTTTATCTTAAAAGAATAAAACTGTAATTAAAAATGCAAAAATTAACAAAGAGAAAATTTTAAAGTACATATCCTATCTTTTAAGAATAAGCATATTTCATAATACATAAACTTATGATGTTCCTTTAGATTTAGAAAAAAAAAAGTTACATAACTGAGAAAGCATAACCTAAAAATTTCGAAATTTTAGGTTTCAAAATTCTTAAGAAATGCTCCAGAAATATGCATAGTTTAAAAATAGATCATTAAAGTAATGAAAATTGTAGAAGAATTTCGAAAAATGTATATCATGGAATAGGTGTCAGATTTACTCTTTTAAAGTTTTAATGAAGTCGACCAAAAACGATCCAAGTCAAGAAATATAAAATTTAGAATAAATGTTTACTTTCTTTTACCCATAAGGTAGAGAAAGTGTTGTTTTAGGATCAAATTTGTGAGTTTTTGTTATATTTACACGTTTTTTTGTCCTCTGAATCCGAAAATCGTGTTTTTACCGGTTGGTCTCTGTGTGTGTGTGTGTTATCAGCATATATGAAGAGCAAATAGCAGTAGAAAGTTCAAACTTGGTATTCTTAATCTGTATGATATAGGGATGCTACACTAAGCTTTTGTTTAGATGAAGCAAATAGCTCGTGTACAGGGACACCCAAGAGTATTCAAATATTATGAGTATTCAATTCCCTCTATGGGGAAATTTGCAGATGAGTAGAGTTTAACATCTATAGACTGCATTAAACCTAATGAAATGAATATATATTTTTATATACGTAAAAACATGCCTCATGTAGAATATAGTAGGGAAATCCTTCACTGGTTCATTTACAGGGCTACGCAAAAGAACTAGATTATAGTGCGACAATAGCTGAAAATTGATGGAAGCGTATTTTAGGTTGTCCCGTGAGATATTACTATAGGATTATATTTAGGTGCATCATGCGGTTTCTAAATAGTTTTCAAAAGGTATACAGGGCTGCAAATATTTAAGCGAAAACATTATTTTTCATTATAAGTGGAAGTGCCTTACTGTAATATTTTACCATGTCTAGGAAATCTGTTCAGGAATTGAAATGAATTCCTCATAGACATATGATAAATAACGTTCGTTTTAAGCTAAATATTCACCGCTGGTTTGTTGCATATTTACACGTTTTGAGGGTTCCTGATTACCTAAGTCATGTTTTTTTAATGTTTGGTCTTGGTATGTGTTTTTTTGAAAAACTTAGAAACGAATAATTTTAGGAGATCCAAAAGTTATATTTTCAAATTAATAAAAGTTTGTTGCTGGAAAAGTTTGATCAAGACATAAGTTTCAAGGAAAGTTCCGTGTGAAATTGTCTCAACAACTTTAAGTGAACTTTTAATCTTAAGAACAGATTTAAATGTAGGTGCAGTAATGAATTCACACAGAACTAATTATTATATACACTGTAAAAAATGCTGCAGGAAAATTACGGGCAAAGCCCGGCAGCAGAGATTCCAGTCAAAGCTCGCAAAAATACATTTAGACGATGAATGATGTATCGCCAGTAATTTTACATCGTGATGAAACGTACAACCAAGCTGCAAAAAAAGTAGCATTAACCGTAAAATTAAAAGTTAAAGTTTGAGTTTCTCGATTGCTTTAAAAAAGTTTCTTGCAATTATTACACATGCATGCAGTGAGAAATCCACAACACTAAAAAACGTATTTATTTTTTACTCGCAAAAGCTAATTTATTAATTTTCATGCGAAGTAAACCGTCTTTGGTAGCCCGGAATTCGAACTCAAAATCATATATGTCAGAGGCCAGTGCTTTGCCAACCGCGCCGTTGGGATCACAGACACTTTCTTTAAAAAAACAGATAAAGTCAACATCAGAACTGACTAGTTGATAAATCTTCTCATACGCACCAAAAGACTTCTGGAAATTTTTTTAAACCGATTTACAGCACAATGTGAAGTAACAAATCATCAATTATTTTTACAGAACTAGCTATACAAATTTTACAGCAACCTATGCTGTATTTATATTAAAAAAAAGTGCTTCATTTTTACAGAATTCTTTTACAGTGATTAAATTGTTAACGTTCAAACTATGCATAAAAAATATTTTATTTTAAGACCATTTTTAAAATCTAAATTTTCTATTTTTGACAAAATTAAGATGTCAGTTAATTCTCATATTGAAAAAACAAAAACTTTTTTTTTTCCCTATAAAAGATTACGATACTGAATTTTGTGAAAGAAAATCTAACTATTTTTCGAAATCATTTTTATTTGTAAACGAACTGGAGTGGATTTGGGAATTAAGTCGATTGACTGCTGTAGGTCCTAGGCCTGAGGAGGAGTGCCCTCCGAGGGGTCTTTCTGAGGGGTCCTAGCCCGTATTTACACAAGTTTCGGAGGAAACTACGGAAAACTCCGAACGGCTAATTCGACGAGCACGACATATGATCGAGCCCAGCACCTCACGTCTACCAGCTTTCAACGCAGAACCGCTCGGCCGCTGGTGTTTTTTTTTTTATTCGTAAACACTAGCACTAAAGTGGTAGTCTTATTTCAAGGTTCTCATTAGAGGTAAATAATGGGTCAGAATTTCTCACCCTTTTTCAAAAACGAAATGAAACTTTTGAAAACTATGTCAGATCTCTGAAAATTAACCGAGACGCAGAATAAACTTTGAATAATAATAATAAATCTTTCACATAAATACAGATAATCTGATCTTTAATTAATACGATTTTTTTCATGGTTTTCGATCTTTATAGTTTCAGTAATGGGTGCAAAGAAGAAATAACTAGAGCCTAATTCTTATTCATACAAACAGGTTTTCATTATAAGGTCGATTTCAAACTGTGTTTATGAAGTGTTAGGCATATTTGCACTTTTTAGACTAACAGAAAACGTTTTTTTTTTTTTTTTTTTTTTTTTTTTTAAGCTGCATTGCATTGAAGGGAGCCCACCAGCGGCCGAGCGGTTCTGCGCTCAAAGCTAGTAGACATAAGGTACCGGGTTCGATCCCAGGTCGCGCTCGTCGACCTAGCCGTTTCGAGTTTTCCGTGGTTTTCTTCGAAACTTAAGTACTAGGGCTATGACCCTTTAGAAAGACCCACACGGAGGGCACTCCCCCTCTGGCCTAGGACCTATAGCAGTCAATCGGCCTTATTCCCAAAATCCAAATCCACTGAATGAAGAAAGGATTGAAGAGAGCAGAACCTGCTATATTATGTAATGTACATATCTGATGGTCGTATTCAGATAAAACAACTTTGTTTTTTAACAGTGAAGATCATACATAATAATCATAAGGCTTACCTTCAAATGGTTAATTACATATTCATTTCATATTGAAATAAACTTTATTTTAGCATATTGTAAAAAATGCATTGCGGAAACAACATTAAAATTTTCCGTTTTCTAAGGCTTAACTAAAGGGTTAAGAACAATTAGAATGCAGTATGCTTAAAAAAAACTAAAATTAAAAAAATGCGTTTAGCGGATAAAACAATTATTAGATTGTAGTTTGTGTTTTAGAAATCTGGCTTCAAATCAAGAAACCATTTTAGCTTTCTTTTTTAATGTTTTCGTGTTAATAGACAAAGAAAATCAATTTCATCAATATCAATTACTTAGTTTCAGTCAGATGGAAATTTTTTGAATTAAATTAAGAAAACAGTAGCTTGTTAAAACCAATTGATGTTTCTATGCGTCATGTGTGCATAATTAAACACATTCAATTAGTATAAATAACAATCATAGTTTCAGTTTGAAAATGGAAGAAAATGGAATTATCTCTTGATGTCACTGAAATAATAGTATTTGAAAGATAAGAGCAATTTGCGTAGATTAACGGCTTTTTCACGTAAAAATTCAAAAAATTATACTTTCGAAACATCAAATTACGGGCTTCAACCGTTTAGCTAACAAAACGGTCTTTTTCCATAAAATTATACGGTCATTTCCTAAATTATGCTTCCAAAACAATAATTTACGGATTATGACCGTTTAGGTAGCAAAACGGTCATTTCCCCTAAAATTATACGGTCAAATACCGTGATTTTACAATTTTCTTTTACAGTGTAAAACTCTTCCGAAGCCCAATTTGAATTGTTTTAACGTAGTTTTACATAACATTACTCGTTATATTACTTGTTAATCTCCAACCTGTATTTAAAATATTAAATTTCAGGGTAAGAGAAAGCCGTGTAGGTGACTCACCAGATTATTTGAATTAAATATGAATGGAAATCAACTAATCTCATTTTGTTACCTCAAATAACCGGAATCTTTTAAGTAAATTTTCTAAATGTTTGATGCATCTTTGCAGATCAGCAAAGAATACTTACATTAAGCCAAATTAATTTTATGTGTACATAATTAAAGCCTGTTTAAAATTAAGTGTAGTTGTGACTTTTATTTTGAGATCTATAAACAATCTCACTTTCCTGCATAAAAAGGTTGGTTGTTTGATTCTAGGGTTTAAGGCTGATTTAATACGCAAGATTCCTAGGCCTATAGGTGGAATTCCCTCTATGGGGGTTCTTCCTAAGGGGTCCTAGCTCGTATATACGCGCGTTACGGGGAAAATCCCAGAAAACTTTGAATGGCTAGGTCAATGACCTGGGGCATATACGGAAAGGACTTATATAAAATGAAATATACTATTTTAAATCACTTTTAACAAGAAGCGAAAACTGATAAAAATAGTTTTTTTTTTTTTTTTTTCAAATAAACGATTGTTTCAATTTTAAAAATAAACTTTACAACTAATTAAACAATCTAGAAGCAAAAGAAAAATTATTTTTTTATAAATTACTAATGTAAATAAATAATAATATTGGACAAACTAGGATGGTTATAGCTGTGAAAACTGAAATAATTATACGAATTAAAAAAAAAAAAAAAAAAAAAAAAAAAGACATTTTATATAGGTGTGATTGGGGATATAACTGACGTTTTATATATCTTACATATTATATATCTTATATCTTATATATCTTATATCTTATATATAGAATTTTTAATTTATTAAAATATTTATAAAGTAACATGTGAAATAAAGATATCACTGAATGCAATTATAAAATATACTTTATATATATATATATATTCTGCAAGTTAAGTGCATTTTTATGTAAAGTAACTGTAAAATTTGTCACACAATATCTTAAAATGGTATAAATTGTGACATGATTAAGCACTTACAAATAAAAAAAAAAAAAAAAAAAAAAAAAAAAAAAACTTTAGTATCTTTTTACGAAACATATTTTAAAACTTCTAAAATTTATTTTTTAATGAATTTAAAATATGTTTATATTACTTTAATGTTGTAAATATGTGCTGAATATGTTTGAAAATAATAAATATATTTTTAAATTCTGATTTTAGTTTTAAAAATATTTTATAAAAATGTTCTGTATAATTAAAATCATGTGTTAAATAAGAAACAACGGACTTTATTTTGAAAATATAAAGTTGTAATTACAAATGCAATATTTGTTTAAAAAAAAAAAAAAAAAAACGAATGAAATTATAATAATTCAAATGAAAAATATAATTTAAAAAATTTTATGTGCAATGAGAGACATAAACAAGATACATATCATGCTGAACAGAAGTACGCATATTTCATCATGCATAAACTTATGACATTTGGAGATAAAATTATAAAACTGTCCCTATAGGAAATAAAACTTTTATATAACCTGAAAAAAAAAAACATAACTTTTATAATATGAATCAGAAATAATTCAGGTATAAAAATGATTTATAAACAGCTCTTGAAATGATAAAGAATAATTTTAGAATAATTTCGGAAAATGAATACTGGAAATATATGTCAGAAATATTCTGTTAAATTTTTAATGAAGTTTTTCAGAAAAGAACCAAATTAAGTAATATTCATTTTTTAACGGTTCTTTTCTAATTAAATTTGAATAGAAGTCGGCTTTGTTCAGTCAAATAATGCAAACATTTGAAATAAACTTTCTGAAAATGTGAGATGCATTTTTTTTTTTTTTTTTTTTTTTTTAATTATGTGCATTATATGATATCAAAACTTTCAAAAATTCAAACTAAAAAAAGAAAAAAAAAAAAAGGTCTTTGCTAAAGCTATGTAATACATTTTTTTTTTTTTTTTTTTTTTTTTAATCATTATTCAAGAATCTTTTGAAAATGAATAAAAGTTTTGAATATTAGAAATCTATGGTGTTATATAAACAAACACATTTTCATTTATGTACAGCGGATTTTTATTCATTGGCATATTCTAAATTATTTTAATGAAAGAAATAGGCTGTTTAATAATATTTTTCTCTTTAATAAAGAATTATTTTATTTGCAAAGACACAGTTTACAATTTCACTAATAGTGGAGTGTCAACATAAAAATGTTTTATTACATAAATTATTAACGTAAGAAAATACTAATATTGTTAAGATGAATTTAATTGTAAAATATTAGAAAATAATGAATTTTTGAAACAGAATAATTTTTTTAGACTTTTTTACATTGGCTATATGGAAGCAACTAGTGGCATCGCATTATATATATATATATATTACCAGTAATATGCTTAGTTACACTGCTCTGTATGAAAATCGACACAACACAATTTTTGCAAATTCTTATGTAAAATGGCCTCCATTTTTTAGGGACGACCTTCTATTTTTATCACTTTTCGGTAATTTTATGCCTATAAATTTGATTTCTAGGGGGGGGGAGAGGATTATTGTAATTGTTAAATAGCTTCTGAGGGGCTACATGGTTGAAAAAGTCTAAAATATGAACGAACATTTGCAGTCAGAGGAAAAGTTGGGTGGGGGGAGGTGCCAATGAAATTGTATATTACATTTATCATATTTTTTTATTCAAATATTATTATTATTATTTATTATACATTATATACACACACACACACACACACACACACATATATATATATATATATATATATAATGATGATCTATTAAGCATAGTAGAAGCCAAGCAACAGATACAAGATCACTGAAACACCAATGACCAATAAGATTTAAAAAAGAAATTAGCAGTGGATAAAATACACTAATGTAAAGAAACCAGATTTATTAATTAACAACCTGCAAAACAAACGAATCAATAAAGAACCAACAAATCTTTACATAAAACCATAAACTTTATCAAAATTTATGAAAAAATAATTTAAGAAACAGAAGATAGGAAGGAAGGAGGCAGGCGGCAAGATTTGTGACTTGCCTGTAGGGTTAAACTAGTTTCAAGCCGGTAACACTCACCCAGCCTGCCACGACCAGAATAGGAGTCATATGGAATGAAAAAGCAAAATTTCAAAGCAGATGAATAACAATGAAACCACGAAGCAACAATGAAATTCACTGATTGATTACATTGTGTTTAATAGTATAAATAGAATTTTAAGAATAGTTGACAACTTAAAAAAGAAGAAACTGAAATTTTACTGGAAAAAGAAAGTTTGCATAGTAATACAAAATAAATGCAACAAGCCTTCTGCTTTTCTTTTTATTTAATTTCACAAACCCACCCAACCATCCAGCCTTACAACACCACTTCACCTCCGTAATCAAACATCTGCCCACCCAACCACCACCTTTTTTATTGTCTTTTATTATTTTATAATTTTTTTGTGAATATACACAAAAGTGTACACACCTTTTTTTTTAATATATTTTTTATAATGTACTGACAGAGGCATGGTTAAGGATATAAAATAGAAAATACAAAGTTTTTAGGAAGACCCATTTTAGCAGTGGCTGTGATTAGTTAATTAATATTCTTGTTTTTATACTTTGCACAGCATAAATTATTAATTCGAAATAAATGGTTAATGATGATGTTTCTAAATACCGAAAGATGCAGACATGAATTAAAATGTGTAAATAAGTTTACTTTAAAACTAAAATCTTGCCGTTTGTCATAGATATCTGTGTAAATTTTATTACCATCAATGATTATTTTAAGATATAAAAAGTTAATTGATTGATTAGTTAGAGTATTTTGAGTTAGCTTTAAATTAGGTGGATAATTGAAGGAAAAGTCATTTTGTGAGTGCTTGTTGAGATAAAATACAATAATATCATCTATATAACGATAAAATCGAACATTGCAAATTTGCTTTTCATAATAATAAAGATAGAGATCTGCCAAAATACTGGAGCTACAACCTCCTTGTGGGATGCCTAATTGTTGCAAATAGATATTGTTGTTGTGGAAGATATAATTATTATGGATGACAAAGTTAAGAAGTGTTTTAATTTTTTCTGCTTTAAAATTGTGAGGAAGATTAATTTGAGTTTTATATTCTTGAAAAAGACTGTAAATGATATTACTAAGATCTGATAACTCAATATTATTGAAAAGATCTTGAAAGTCAAAAGTCATAATATTGTCTATTGAATCGAGCGATTTGATGTATTGAATTAAATGAAAGCTATTTTTAAGACAGTTTAAATTATCAACTTTGCAAGTACAATCGTAAATTTGTTTTAGAATATCCAGTAGAACTTTATTAGCATTGTTGTTATAAGTGTTACACCCAATAGTGACAATGCGAAATTTAATTGCAGATTTGTGAAACTTAGGTATGAGAAACTACGTATGGATAATTAAAGTTATTGATAGGAAGTTGAAGTAGTTTATAGTAATTATGTATTTTTCGGTTATTAATAATAAGGTTATTATTAGTTAAACTGAAGATGTTACTATTAGTTACTGAAGAGTTTAAAATAGAGATATAGTAGGATTTACAAATAATGGCATAATTAATTGGTGATTTGTCAACATAAGTGATCACAAAGTCATCCTGTAGTGATTTGATTGAGTTAAGAAGTACAGATTTTTTTTAAAACACCAGATTTGAAGAATTGGGAAATAATGCATTTTTAATTTTTTGTAACACTAAAACTTTCCATTGAGTGAAGTAGGCAATAGGTTTATTATGATTAATAGATATTTTATTAATAAATAAATTTAGGTCATAAGAAAACAGTTGAAAGATTTGTGGAATGCTAGTTTTAACTGGAAGTCTAAATTTGGTGCCAAATTCCATAATTTTTTTTAATTGATAATTATCAATAATATTGAGATTACCAGTGACAATGTGTCTGTGGTCTCTGTCAATATAGTTTGGGAAAGAAGGATCATTGCATTTACATGCTACAGTGTTGGTAAAAGAGGTAGATTTAAATACAGAATTATAATTGAATATCTTTCTGCCAAGAGGAAGAGGATATTCGAATGTACGAGATAGATTTAAATCTTTAATCAGAAAGAAACATTCGTTGTCATTAATGATAGACGTAATGTTAATACTATTCAATATTTGATTTGTAAAAGTCACAATTAATTGAGTATTTGCTTTAATTTTGTTGGACTTTTTATTAATTTTTAAATTAAATTGATTGATTTTGTACATTATAATATCATAAAAAATGTCTGAAAAATGTTTATTATAGGATTAGCTTTGAAATACATTCAGAAAATTTACTAAGTATTTCTTTTTAATTGCAAAAATTAATTTTCGAACAATGAACCAGTTATAGTTAGACAAGTAATTAGTCTGTAGATCTGAAATTAGTTTAATAATGGCATTTTTAGAAAAGATTAAATCGGTTTTTTTACTACCTCGTTTAGTTCTAGAAGTTTTATTGTTAATTTTGTGATTGATTTGTGCATAAATAGACGAATAATCGTGTAGAGGGTTGATGTTAGAATATGCTTTAATAGTTTTATTAAAGTATTCGGAATTTAGGCCATGTGGGTAAATTGTATTGTAATATTGCATAAATTTTGATTCGAGAAATAGACGCTCACTTTTGTTTTTCTGAATTTTGACAATCTCTATTGTACATGAATTAAAATTATGTGATTTAAAGTGTTGTAATTCTATAGTTGATTTAGAAGATGCAGCTGAAGATGAAAGGTTTTTTGAATCAGAGCGATGCTGATTAATACGTAGATGTAGAGGAATGGAAGTTTCACCAATATAACTGAGTTTACAAAGATCACAACTGATGTTATAAATAACATTTTAAGCCTGACAAAATTCAACCAATGAGGGATTATTATTTAAATGTGTGCGAGAGGCCATAGGGCAAGTTTTACATCGATTGGAACCGCATTTTCTAAATTGAAGTAAAGGAGGAGGAGATGATAGGTAACAGGTTGTCGATCCAAGGATATCCCTATAAATATCCTTGTACCGGGCACAATACTGCAGTGAAGCTAAGTATTTTTTGCCAGGATCTAAAAATGTACTAAATAGAGTCATTGTAGAGGAAAAAATGTTCATGAATATTCATAAATTAAATTCAATCAACTAGTAATATTGATAAGAATTTAGAAATCACAAAGCAAGTAAGTATATTAGTTTTATCGAAAGTTGGCTATACCAAATTCAATTACATAATTAAATTGATTCTTGATTAAAAAGTAACTGGATTAATGAAAAGTGAAGAGAAAAAAAAATAATAAAATAATATTTACATATATACACTAAACCTCCCTTAACAGAATCTATTAATTTGGTTCCAATTACAAATTAAATTCCGCCCATTTTTTAAGTAAATCAAGAAAAACAAACCAACACAACTCACAAAATGTCAGGCACAAAATGTTAAAAAAAAAAAAAAATTACAAATATATATTAGAAATAAATATTCGACTACACGTACACAACATATTTTTTATCATGATTTAAGATGGAACTGTGAATGATATTCTAAAGATATTTATCTATTTAAAGAACAAATTCTTAAAGTAAGTTGCCAACTATACCGTAATTTTGAAAAGATCCAGGGCCAGTGACAAAGCACACTGTCGCAAAACTTCACAACACTAGACGTATCATAATTTAATTTTTTTAATTAGTAAATAACATATTGAATAAATTACAGAAATAATACAAATTGTAAGAGCGCAAATGCAGCTTTAAACGAAGTGTATAATACAAAAAATAGTGTAAATGCCAATTTAAGACAAATCTAAATATGTGAAATTCATATATTTTAATTTAAATGACATAAAGCAATAAGTTTTCTTAAAGTCAAAATACATTCAAAATTTATGCGCAATTGCAGCAGGTTTAATTTTAAATGTAAATATAATAATGATGATCTATTAAGCATAGTAGAAGCCAAGCAACAGATACAAGATCATTGAAACACCAATGACCAATAAGATTAAAAAAAAATTTTAGCAGTGGATGAAATACACTAATGTAAAGAAACCAGATTATATATATATACATATTAAGTGTTAAAATAATTCTTTCCCATTCTCCAAATCAAATTCATGATCAAAAAATTATCGAAAAGTAATAAAAATTAGTGAGGGGTTGGCGTCCCGAGAAAACAGTGGGTGTTTGGGCAAACTGGGAGATTCAGGAGATCATTTTTCATAAGATTGGTACCAAAACTTGATTTTTTTTTTTTTTTTTTTTTTTTTGTGCAGTATTATTTGAAATATTTTTCAAGTGATACGCGTAGAAAAGATCTTATTGAACGTACTTTGTATAAATTAGTTTCATATTTTAAAATATTTTTTTTCATGTAAGGTAAGTTTCATATAAATGTGAAATTCGTCACAACTTGTATTAAAGTGTTGCTAATAGTGACATGATTGAGTATTTTGCTATACATAAAATGGAATTTTCAAACTCATGCTTATATAAGAGTGTCACTTTAAATTTTTGAGTTACAGATAATGTACAGTCTAAACTTTCCAAATCGTAAGAGCGATCAATTTAACCCCTCCAGCATCACTTTTGAAGGCGATCAAATTTTTCAAACCATCTATTTTTTGGAATATATGATAAATAGATACATAAGTCCCACTTTATGAATGAAAAATGATGAACATGTAAATTTTTCTTTTGATTAAAAAATAGCCAAAAGTTACTCATAGCAAGATCAAAATAATTAGTGGATGCTCTAAAACTTGTGTGTGGGATTGTTCAAGAAGTAAGATTGTCAATCTTGCCAAATGAGGAGATGCATTACCATGATGTAGCATGAATCCCTTACAATAAATTTGAAACTACAGTGGTTGCAATGTGTGAGGTTGAACCAAAGTTTGGTACAATAGTATCTGCAACCATACGATGGGGAAACGTTACAAAAACCTGGTGATTCTTGTTGAAAAAACGCACCAAATCACGGTAAAGGATTTCACCATCATATTGTTGCAAATACTGTAGCACCAAGTTTTGGTTTAATCAAGTGGCAAATCATGGTAAAAAGCTTTATCATGTTTTGGTTGCAGCTGCTCTATTACTATGATTTGGTTCAACCTAGTACAAAATTTTTACAGTGAATTTCTTGAAGACACCAGTTAGTTCTAAGTGTCTTTTATTCTTCCGGTTTGGTTGCTTTGGCAGCCTGTTTTTCCGAAGAAAACGGCATTTTCAATTTCGATTTTTTACCATTCGTAGTTACAGGACATTTTCAAAAACTTTACTTTCCTGATGAGTTGGAACGTCAAATAAATGTATATAAACATCATCATCAGCTATGATTTTTAATTTAAGGCGGTTTCCAATTTCTTTAAGTAATTTTAGGGTTTCTTTACAGATTTTGATTTCATTTGTTGTGTTATGAAAGACCCAATGTGAAACTATTTTTTTTTTTCATGGATACACTTCTTCGTGAATAATTTTATTTATAGTTGCGGATTCGATGTTAAGTTCTTTCCCTATCATCTGGAAAGTGCAGCGATCATCATCGATTAACATATTTCTTATGGACTACAAATTTTCTTCAGCTACAGTTGACAAAAAAGTGTTCTTTATCCAGAAGAAGTCTTCGGCCACTATTAAATTCTGTAAGTCATCTGAATACAGTAGAACGATATTAAGCTTCGTTTCTATATGCTAGTTGTAGGGGTTCATAAAATTTTCTTGATTTAATCTCACTTTAAAATCATAGAAAATCGTAGCTTGATAATGATCTCGTGTAAACATTTTTTTTTTTTTTTTTTTTTTCTGTCAAAATTTATTTCACAGCAGCTAAATTGATATCGTTGTCAGAAATTATAATCGTTACGTAAATTATTATCGTATAATTACTGCAAATTATTACTTTCGACCAAAAATTTATTCAAATATGCATATTTAACCGGTAATTCTTTGTTAGTGCCTATAATCTGCCAATGTCTCAAAAATTTTAGTTACTGTCCTATATATATACATAACTCTGATGTGACGAAACTATGTATAGATAATAATCATTACAAGTAAAATAATAATAATAATAATAACAAAATAAAAATAAAATAAATAAAATACATCGTTAGGTTTTTTTTTTTTTTTTTTTTTTTAACTGATTCCTCTGTCAACATTCGTTTTTTTTTTGTCAACTTTTTTTTTTTTTTTTTTTTTTTTTAAATTTGTTCCACCACAGCTAAATTACAACCTTTGTCACAAGTTATTGTTTGCGACCATAAGAGTTCAAGTTTACATACTTAACATTAATTCTTTTTTAGCGTCTATCGTCTGCCACTGTCTTAAAAATTTCTGTTACTACCCTACATATATATATATATATATATATATATATATATACATAAATGTGTTATGCTGAAACCGTGTGAAGAAAATAATCATTACAAGTTTAAAAAAAAAAAAAAAAAAAAAAAAAAAAAAAAAAAACCTGGTTTGTTTTTTAATCTGATTCCTTTCTTCAGGTGTTGGTCTAAACCTTCTTCATAAACTGTTTGTGTATGTGGATTTTTTTTTTTTTATTCTTCTTCCAGTAAACAATGCTCTCTTACGTCCATTTTTATTGGATCTACGTCATTGCATGTGCACTAACATTTCCATTGCATATCCTTTAAAGGGTTGGTAAAAATTATCGCAATCGGCATTTCCTTCTTTTTATTTTATTTTTTTTTTCTTAATGAAATTTTAATTTGGACATAAATATTTATTATACTAATTTATAAACAAAAAAGACACAAAATCGCTATCAGTAGCCACTTGAAAGTATTCCTCGATTATACATATACAGATATGCATAATTTACCTCCATAATATGTTCCGAAATGAAAAAGAGAACTGATAAATTCACTAATGAATATAGGAAAGCATTAAAACAAATTTAGAAATAGACATTCTGAAAACAACGAATCTATTATAAAAATTTTCATTAGCACTGGAAATATTAGAAAATAATAGTGCATGGAAGGACGTAGAACCAATTAAAGTTGACGCAAGATGTCACTGTCGTTTCTATAAAGAAAAGAGGAAGAAAAGACAGAGGGGAAAAAAAAAAAAAACTTTCCCATTTATAAAGTTTTATGTAGAACATTTGGTTCAAACCAAAAAGCTCATATTAAGGAACTAAAAAGTTAATTTTGTTAACTGTAATAGTAAGAAGGTCTCTATAAAATATTTAAAATATTAAGTACATAATTTAATTATATATTCAAAATCTCATTTCAGTTACAAACGTATTTTAAAAAAATAATTCTCAATATTTAAATTTGTATGCTATTTTAGAAAACAGTAGTCTTTATTTTAAAAGCGCAAAATTGTAATTACAGTTGCAATGTTGATTAAAGTAAAACTTTTGAAATATATATCTTGTTACTTAAAAATAAGTATATTTCATCAAGAATAAACTTAAAACATTCCTTATGCATTAAAAGAGAAATTTAGAAAACTTTTAGATTTAGCAAACAAAACTTCTACATAACTTAGAAAATATAACTTTCAATCTAAAATGCTTAAGGAATATGCAAAATTTAAAAGCTGTGCCTGAAAATTATGAAAATGGAAAGAATAATTCGCATAATATGGATATCGCATATGGATATCAAAAATGTTCGTTTAAATTATAATGAAGTCTGTCAGAAAAGATCTAAATCAGGTAGTATTCATTCTTTTTAAATGGATTTTTCCGGATTGAAAATAAAGAGAAGTCGATCCTTTTGATTTTGTTTCATGAAATAAACAGAACCTGTGAAATATACTATTTGCATATCTGATGTATTTTTGTATAGTATATGCTTTATATGAATTAAAAATGTCTTAAAAATTAAATTATACGTACAAAATTCTTATGTAAACTGATATTAATCTATGTTCAATTTAATGTTGTTAAAAATGAGTATAATTCTTGACTTTCACAATTGTGTTGGGATACAAAAGTAATTACGTTTTCAGTTATGTAGTGAGATTTTTTAAAAGTTGAAATATTATATTTCAATTAATTTTTAATGTAAGATATTAGCTTATTAAAAATATTTCGTCTTTTAAATAAACAATTGTATTATTTGGAAAGACACAGTATAAAATTTCATGAATATTAATGACTTGCATAATGAAATGAAATAAGACTCGCAACTTATTACAAAAGGGTTTCTTCTACAAATTTTGAATTAAAAAAAAATTCTAATATTATTAAAGTGGTTTTAAAGTTGAAACTAGAATGAAACTTGAAACATAATATTATTTTGTTAAGACGCTTTATGTTGTTAATATCGGGCTATTAACCGTTAGTGATTTATATATTTTTTTAATAAGCTGTAATATTTCTGGTTAACAAAAATATTTAATAAAAAATACGTATAGAAAGATCTTATTGAATGCATTTATAAAATTACTTCATGTTTAAAAATATTCTTTGTATGTAAATTTTAGATATTTTAAATATTATCACAGATTGCTATGAAGAAATGCAAGTTATGACATGTTTTGGACAATTTATGAACTGTAGAAATGAGCGTTAAAACTGAAATATATTTTAGGGCATTATAAGTTTATTTTTGAATGTACTTTAAATTGTGAAATAATAAAATAAAATAAACTAGAACAAAAACCAACAAAATATTATTTTTACAATTCAATATTTAACACACGTTCGCATACAGACACACACAAACACATATTCAGAAGTAATAATAAAATGTCATGGCAACCAATCTTTTCATAAATTTAGCGCTATATTTTGCAATTTTATTAGCGACATTTTAGTGATACGCATCCCTGAATCAAACTTGCCATTATTATATATATATATATATATATATATATATATATTTTTTTATTTTTTTATATTTATTATATATATATATAATAGTTTATTTAAATCATTACAATCCTGATTTTTTTTTTTTTTTTTTTTTTTTTGTATACCTTTGAGTTCTTGTGTGTGACGCAGTTTTAGCAATTGGAGGGATTTGTCTCTACGCATAGGAACTTTTAGCAGTTTTATTTTAAGGATGTAGGGATAGATTTTGAATTCATAGGTACTTTTGGGAGGTAAATTTATAAGACATTTCATATAATTACGCGTGGATTATATTAATTTTTTGATTTATGCATGATTTTTTCACAATGTAAGAACATTTTGAACTCTCAGTAGGGACATGGCGTAATTTGAATTTGCAGCACTGGTGAGACTGAAATTGCAGCAAAATTACCTCGTTTTATTACATTAATACAAACTCTCAATATCGAGATGAGCGGCATAATTAACCAGCTATAACATTAAATGTTATTTGGTTCAAGTCAATTTTTTTCACAAAATGTATTATTAAAAGTACAAAGTCAGGGCCCTTTACACTCACTTGGGTTTTCATAACCCACTTGAACCTATAGAATATTCAGGTAACACATGGCTTTTGAAAAACTTGTGATAATAAAAGCATACTTGATACGGGTGTTTCCTGAGCATTAATACAAAACATCATACTTAGGATTGTTCTCATTTCACCAATTCTTTTCTTATATTATTAATCAATTAATTTTGAAGATTTCTTTCTCTAGATTCATCGATATTTTATACATGAATCGGACTAAACATATTAGACAATTTTTATACTGCTTAACATGTCTTACATTAAAATAATGAAAAAACAGTTCAAAATGGTAATTATTAACCCATTAATGTCTAGCGTCCCTTTTTAGGGACAGTAAAATTGTACGAATTTACTTTTTAGAATTGGTAAAATTCTACTAATCTATTCTTTTGCTTTTGTTAAGCATAAGATTTGCACAATTTCGAAATTAAAATGTTTATTTAAATAAAATTGAGGCAGACTTTTCAAACCATCCCTAAGACATAATTGTGGATTCAGGCAGTCGAAAGGAAAAACGTAGGATAACATCACTTAAACTTGTCGGTTAGACCCAACTTGTATGTGTTTTTTTTTTTTTTTTTTTTTTTTTTTTTTTTTTTTATAAACACTAGTTTTTGAATATATATATATATATTCTAATTTTAATTGCGAATGGTAAATTTAGTAGTTCTGAAGGTGTAATATTGTATAGTAAAAAATTGATCTTTGTTTGCATACTCTCACAATTCCATTTTGTGCTAAGTTTTAAATATCATGCAAGAAATTCTTTAATTCCAATATGAATATTTATTTTATGATTAACCCCTTGAGTACGGATTTATTTGAGAAAATATTTGCATGTGGAACGAATATAATTTTTGGTTGCTTGGAGTAGTATGTAAAAGCAGTACATTTTACGTAAGAATTTATTTATTTCTAAAATATTGGTGACATATGTAGTATTAAGATGTCTTCAAGTAATTAGAATTGCGAAACAAAAATAAAAAACAAAAAAGTGAATGACGTGTCTCAGACGTCAAATGTACCCAAGGGGTTAATCATCTTTTCTATTTATGTATGTGAAAATGAACTTTTTGTTTACTTTGAAATCACCTTGGAGTTTTCTTAAACTACTTTTTTTATATTCTACTTCGAATACAGATTTTTCATTATTGTCACTTTTTCTCTTCCAGTATACCTCTTATAATTCACTATAATTTTTTTCTTGACTGAAAATAACCATAAACCATGTTGTGGTAAGTAGTAAGAATTTCAGGAAGCGTTTATCACTATAAAAACTATTTTTATGTATTCATTTATTTGCCATTACTATAGCGCTTCTTTGCTTCGAAATAAAATTGAACTACATAGAAAACATCTTAAAATTTAAATTTTCCAATAATGTTATTAAATGCTTATTTTCCCTAGAGATGATTAAACAAACTTAACGAAATTGCCCCTTTAAATAGAAAAGACAATAATTGACTTTTACAATATATATGTGTGTTTGCGTTTTTGACACTGTTTTGCAGATTCCAGACCACAGATTGAAATGATTAACCTTTTCTCACAAAAAGCCTAGGCGTTACAAATTATTGACTTAGATTTAACTACTTGATCTGGTTTTACAACCTTTGAAATTTCTAGCTCACTAGTTACAACTAATCCCGATCTACTGTATTAGAAAATGCTATTTTTCTTTTCTTTCTTTAATATTAAAGTATTTTGTCATACTTTTACATTTCAAATTAACCTTTATTTTTTAATAATATCAGACTATGGAATAATTAAGTAATTAAACAATTTTGCAGTTCACATACAGAGTAAAAATTTTTTGTAATTTTTTCTAAAGCATTGTAGCTCCGTTAGTTCTAAATTTATTTTACACCACACTTTGTGAGGAATTCGAGTCAGCCATGATTTCAATTCCTCAATCTTAATTTTAAAGATTAACTTAATTACTTAATTAGATAATAAGAAGAGCTCGAGACAAAGTTAAATGGAAAATTACACAGTTTATTAATGCTTAATTTCAAGGCGGGTATTGGGCTAACTCAATTTTAACTCAAATGACCTCAGATAATAACTTCAACAAAGCATAAATAAAAGGTAATTTTTCTCACCAATACTGGTCTTGTCGACGGCTGCTTTCTGTTACCACTAACTCTTCTCACAGAAGACTCGTCGACTGGATTCCCGAGGCGCGACAGATTCTTCTCTTACTTTACGCTACAACACTACACCTCTCTGCCATCACTTAACATACGCATAAAACTATCACCCCCAACATTACTCCACCTCCTCTCACACTAATCCGCTACAATTCTCTACCACTACCAATTCACCATTTTTATCTACCAAAACAATCTCCATCTTATACTACATTCTTCAACTTCCTTTCTCTTTATTTCAATCAATACTTTTAAAATCACTTCTAATTCATCTACCTCTCACTGCCTAATTCCTTCGTTGCAGCACCCTGCCGACACAAAACTAACCCAACCAAGACTTTCGCCGAGTCACTGGCGACGAAGTGAATTGATAGTCCCAATTGTGGTGATGGTCTATATTCTCGACCTCACAACTTTTCTAGGGTAATTTTCTACAATATGTAACTATGACATAAAAAGGAAAAAAAAAAATACTCTTCAATGAAAGTGGTCTGAGAAGAAGGGGCACTAACGTTGTTCCTGAATAAATTATAAAAGTTGACAACTCTGCTCTTATGTCATGTATATTTATCGATTATTATTTGAAACTAAGAAGACGATTTTGAAATCGTTATCTAAGTATACCTGTATTTGCATATTTTTACATGGCAATACTAAAACTAAATAGATATATAAATGAAATTGCTTACCAGTAAAGTTTTAAGGGAAAGATGAATTTTTTATTTATGAGGAAGAAATAATAAAATTCTAGTAAAAAATAAAATTAAATAAATAAATAAATCTTAATAATGTCATCTGCATACTTATAAATAAATAATTTAAAATACAGTGCATTTGAACAAATAAATAAAAAACTATTAACACACGCATTTATAATTGAGAGATATAAAATATATACAAATTATATTGCACTAGATATTTTCCGTACATTTATTTTCTTTTTGTATGCATTTTCATTTTTCTTCTTTTTAGTACGGAAGACTATTAGTCTCAATCTACGGATAAAACTTTGTCGCCAGTTTTACGATAGTTGGACATTTATCTAAATCGAAAATTTATCGAAAATATAATTGAATAATTTGAAAGAGATGTTATAATTTGAAAAAAAAAAACTAATAGCCCTCCGTATTAAACTAAATTCTACTTTTTTTTTTTTTTTTTTTTTTTTTTTAAGAAATAGAATAGAAAAGAAAAGAAAATTAATAATAAACAGTATCGAAACGGACAGTATCGGAAAAGTTGATGTAGCCCTTATTTAGACAAAAATACAAAATTTATTTTAATTTTTTTAAACAGATTTTTATTTAAAAATGCTTCAGTTATTTTTTACGTACGAATTATTATTCCGCATAATTATTTTCTTTCTGTAAATAAATCTATATATATATTTAATGCTTTGAAAGATAATGTAAAATTACTTTAAATTTATTTATTTATTTATTTTTTTCTATTAATTTCCTCAAATTAAAATTAAAATATTTAAAATTAATTGCAGATATTAACTTTTAAATGTTTTAATGGAAAATAGCAGGTTTTTTGTTATTAATAAGCAATTATTATTATTATTTTAATTCTGCATACATTTATGAATTTTTATTTAAAAAAATAATTATTAAATCCGTTGATCATTATATTAATATTTATAATTCGTTAAATGTGTGTAATAGTTTTATTTTTTACGTTACATCTTTTCCAAAGAAATGTTTTACAAGTTTTGCATCATCAAACAAAATCATATTAATTAATATAATTTTACAATCGAATTATTTTGCATGTTTTTGAAAGCTTGAAAGTTAATTATCCTATGCAGATTTATTTTCTCTAAAAATTCAAGGCGAACCTTTGGAATCATTATGCTTGGGAAGGAAAAAAGAAATTCCTCTTTAATAAGTACAAATAGAGTTTTTATTTTATAAATATTTTATGTTTAATTTACGTTAATTATTCAAAACAGTTTATAAAGATTTTTTTTTGAAAATGAAAACTTCTCATACTAATTCAAAAATTATCATTTTTATTTTAAAGTTTCGCTAATGATTTAAAATATCAATTCACAAAAAATCTATGTATAGTAATACATTTTGAGTTTTAATATATATTGTTATTTTTAAATTTTAATCCGTATTTTACATTTAAAATAATTTGATTATTAATTATCATATTAGGAAGTTTAAGAAAATTTGACATTACTTTGATTAATTGTACTTATTCTTTGAATAATTTCTTTTGGATTGAAGTACAAAAAACCATTTTTCCTTAACAGATTAATTAGTTAAGTTATATAAAAATTTATATTGACGATTCATTATTTAAGAATCCAAAAATCACTTCGAAGTATTTTTAATTAAAATAATTAACAAACTTAATCAGTTATGTTATTATAGAAGAACAACGGTGACTGATGAGATTTTTATTTCGTTTTTAAATAAAGTAATTTTTATAATTTTATTTTTTATTAATCAACCAAATTAAATTAAAGTAATGAAACACAATTATTTTAATAATAATTTAGTAATTGGTGTAATTATTTTAGAATAGTTTGTATCAAAGAAGTGCGTCTTAGGGGGTTACAATAGTATACGCATTATATTAGCTTAACATCGCAATTTAATAAATTAATTTTAATAATTTGTAATGGAAAATGAATTGACAATAATATTGAGAAATAATTCTGTAACTGACATCTAGAATCTAAATTGTGACTCTAGAAAAAATAGTTCCGTGTCCTCCTTATAAATTCAAGTCCCCTTTAAAAGAGAATTCTAGGAATCCCTATTAGCATTCTAGTGCGTATGCCTATATTCACGAGGGCAAAGTTATTTAAAAATCTCTGCAAATAAATACGAATACAACAGACGGGTTTCAGCAACTATAATCTTAGTTTATTATCGAATTCTGGAAAATCAATCGAGAATTTCTCGCGATACAAAATATTCAGAATATTCAGAATATTGTTTCCCCATATAGAAAAGTGTAGAGTAGAAATTCTCGCTCATTTCATCTGTTCAGTTTATTGGCGTGCCTTATGCTCATAGCTCGGAAATCTATATTTTTAGTTAAGGGATTTAGAAAATAACAACTTATTCATTCTAGATGAAGGCGGTATATATTTTTTCTCAGTGAAATAATTATTATACTACAAATTTGAAATGAACTAGCGGAATTAGGTTTTGTAAGAGCTAAATGCTCTATCAATTTAGACAAACATGCTTCTGATACAGTCGGCTGCAAAGTTATTCGAGCACTAGGAATAATCCTTGCCAAAAAAAAGTACACTTAATACAGCTTTGTTAAATAAATCCTTATCGAGTCATGTTCTTAATCAGTCTAAGAACATGATTCGACAAGGATTTACTTAACAAAACAGTCTTAAGTGTACTTTTTAAATATAGGAATTATTGGCTCGTGCTCGAATAATTTTGCAGCCGACTGTATGTCCGTAAAACAATTCCACAGGTAGTAAAAAAATAACTTCCCTTTCTTGATAGTACTTATAACTAAAACTAACGAACGGAATGAAATCAGGTTTCAAATACAGAATATGAAAAACATGAAGAGATGACTCCACTCGACTTTCCAAATAATAAGTATTTAATGGTTGTATAAATAAATGCAAATAATAAAAGTCGTTAAACAAACAAAAGAGATAATAATATTTGGCTGCTTGAGTATTTTTTTCTTAAAGTAGGTTCTTGAATTTAACCGCTATTGTACTTCAAATAATTTGAGCAAATATATCGTAGTGTTAAAGAATTTTTCGTGACCCTGTAAAAATCTATAAGTGATCGCTTCCCCAAAAACCATACAGTTCGTGCGACATGGAACTATAATATGTATGTAAAAGTTCAGCTCAATCGTATAAGGCATATAGGTGCAATATCACCCCGTAATAAATTTAACTCATAAGCCACAATGAAATAGAAATTTTCGTTGTGTCCCTGTAAAAAAAAAAAAAAAAAAAAAAAGTCATATAATTGTTATTATTCTATAGGCAAATTATAAAACTTTAATAATGTATACGTGATTTTCGATTTGTTAGAAATAAAAATAATAATAATACTTACTTACAATGAATGCACATAATATAGATTATGTAAAGAGTCGTTAAAGTTCGAATAAAAATTCCCATGCAGAAGTGAATGACATTCAGTATTAAACTCCGAAAAATACTCTTGTATTAATTAACATTGGGGTCTAATGGACTACATGCTATGTATGCAAATTTACAAAATCGTGGTAGATTAGGCAAATTTCATAGTACATGCTTAACAGCAGCGCCAAATTATACTCTTATCGGCCACTTTTGGTACTAATTTTTTTCCGAACATACAAATGTAAGGAGAGTATTGTAATCATGACAAAAATTCGACTTTGAGATTTTAGTGTTTCTTTGCGGTTTGTAGTTCCCATAATACATTTAAGTTATTTTTACTGTGATGTGTGTATGTATGTATGTGAGGGAACACGATAGCGTCTAAACACTTCGATCCATTAAGCTGAACGTTAGATCCCCTTAGCACAAATCCTATTGATTTTGGTGAATCTAGCACTTATAGTTTTTTAAAGGGCCACAAAGAAAATTTCTTTAGCATTATAGCCTATAGACCCAAATAATTTAAAGTGCGATAGCGTCTAAATACCTTATTGAATTCAGCTAAAAATTTAGATACATGTTATAGGTTACCGTGGCATGAACTGTATAGCTTTTGATGAAGATTAGATAGATTTTAGTGGGCACAAAGAGAAATTATTTATTACTAAGGCCTATGGGCTCAAATTACTGAAATTGATATAGCGTCTAAACGCCTTGTTCGAATGAACTGAAAATTTATATACATATTATAGATCACCGTCGTATAAGTAGAAATATTCAAAACAAATAAAAAACATTTAAACAAGGTAGAAATATTCAAGATAAGAAAAAAATCACATATGATTCTAATCACAAAACTTTTATGTATATTTTTCATATAAGTTTCACAGTGAAAATTATTTATTATTTATAAAACTTATTTTTCATGATAAATGCAGACAATTTCCATCTATGAAACGTATAACCCTAAATATAGAAGGAAAATCAGTTTTGTGTCCATTGGACGACATCTATGAAAAAGGTTTTTATTTTCACTTTTTATTTAATTATTTATGTAAAGATGAAAAATAATCGGTAACTTTGTTTTAAATTACGTCTGATCTATCGTAAAAAATATTCATTTTAAAGGTATCGAGGAGTTCTTTTGAAAATTCGCATTTAAAAAAATACTAAGTCATGTTCAGGAATTCTCAAAATAAGTAAATCCATCGAAACCGGTGCTCGAAAATTTTTCTGCAGAAAAAAAATAATATAAGAAAATTAAAGCAAAAACTATAAATTGCATCTTTCTTATAAACCTTAGCTAATCATCAATATTCAACTTTGTAATTTTATTATTAAAAAAATAAAAGTCATATTTTATTATTATGTAAATCCATTTTCATTTAAAAATCCTATTCTTAATGATACAATTTAACAATCATGAATTTGCTTATTTAAGACTCTGAAACAAACAAAACGTCTTCTTAGATTTCATGTTTATGTTTTAATATTATTTAAGATGCAATGTGCTAACATAGTTTAGAAAATTTAAGCAAAAACAATGCTTGTTAAGGAGAATATATTTTAATAATCATATCAATAAATATAATTCTTTAATCTTTAGATGAAGTGCATTCTTTCTCGTTAGATGAAACATTTTGCATGCGTTATAAATGCTACGAATATTTTTGTTTTTATTTCCAAATGCAGATTTGCGTTTTTAATATTTTATAATGATTTCTATTGTATCAGATTCAAGTTATTAAAGTACATTCTCATTTCTTTATCGCTTAAAGTGTATTTTACTTATGTTTTTCTTATGAAAGCTTTATAATATTTATTTGTATTTAAATTTAAAATCATTTTTATACAGTGAAAAATGAAAATATATTTCTATAGCACACGTATAAAATATTGATTTGCACTGTAGAAAAAAAACGTAAGATTAGTTTTACGGGCAAAATGTATTTTTACAGGCATGTAACGTAATTTAAGTTTATTATATACTTAATTTACGGTCTAAACGTTTCTTTTTACGGGCTTTGTCTGGAATCTCTGCTGTCGGGCTTTCTCCGTAATCTTACGGGATTTTTTTTTACATTGTACTTTTCTATTTAATTATTTATTTATTTCAAAAACGCCAGCCAGGCCTATGTGTTGAGACTTAAAACGTTTTTTATATTATTGTGTATGGTAGGTAGGTAGGTAGGTAGATTGGGCTTAACGTCGCACTGGTACTGCGCTATGGGTAATTTCCAACGGTCTGAGACGCGCCCCTAGGGATTGTTCGGAGACATACCACCACAATTTTGATCCTCCACGGAGGAGATGGCTGCCCCGCTTCGGTGACCCTCAGAGTTATAATTTGGATGGGAACATGGAGGACATTGCGGCCACGGCGGATTTTACGTGCACTAGCCACCATTAGTGTACACGACGGTCTTTGGCCGGCTCGAGTATCGAACCTGCAATCTTCCAATTACGAGATCGGCGCTCTACCATTCTGTGTATGGATATATGTACATCATAGATATAGTAATTTATTTAGATCTATCATCCCCATGTTAACAATCAAAGATTTTTGATGCCGGGTAAATTTTTTGGCACCAACCATTAGCAGGTATGAAACTCGGCAATATAAAAGGTGAATTTTTGTGCTCAAACAAAAGGGAAACACATTTCACAACACTAATACTACTTTAAGGCAAACAGATTTCTTCACGATAAATAAGGACACTAATATTTATCTTTAAACAGGCAGGTTTGCCGCTTTTAAAAATGGCTATTTACAACGAAGTAAAGCACTTTTCTTCTTTTTGTAATACATTTATTATTTGAACTGGAATAAAGAATTCCATTCATTTTAATTTGAAAGACACAAAGAATCTGGATGATTCCATAAAGCACTAAATCAGGATGATTCAGATTCCACACATAACTTTTAGACTACATTTCTACATCAGGAACAATGACGGCTCCAAAACAGATTTAAATTGGCCATTAAATCCATATTGACGAGGCTGGCAAATACATTCGCGCCACTCGATTGGGCGCCACATTTTATAAGGAACCAGGACCCAGCTAGACGAAATAATTACACCAGGCTCGATAATAACTCTTTAATAACTATTCCCTATACTACATACAGATATACGAGTACTTATTTATATATATACATCGCGCGCAGTAAACAGAACATTTGAATGTAGTAGGTTACGACTATAACTCCATTCAGGACACTGTCTATGACACCCTAGCCACCGGCAATGAATACGGAAAAAAAAAAAAAAAAAAAAAAAACATCTTTTAGCAAGAACCGATTAACTTCTGACTCACTTCTGAAAATTAAAATGATTTTACTTCACTTTATGGATTGGCAAAATATCATTAGATATTTTGCCAAGAATGGCAACAGCGCCGTCTATATTATTTTTAAAAGATGGGGAAGATAGCTCAATATCGATAGGCTATTTTACATATTCCAAGGAGTTTGAATTTTGCGCGTTACAGCAATAGTAATAGAATCAGAAAATAGAATGTTGATGATTTTGAAAATGCTGAAATATTGCGAGGCTTTAAATTGTTCTAATAAATATAATGGGATAAGTTTTCATAAATAAGTTACATTTGACTAATTTATGAAAAATATATAATTAATACTGTTTTCATATTTATTGGAATTTTTTTTTAAATAATTTTTATTATTTTGTATTAATAAGTAATGTGAAATTTTCAAAATTTTGTGAAATATAGTTAGTAGCGACGTAAGTAAAGCTCGCTATTTAATATACGTAAAAAAAAAAAGTTTAACTTTAAATATTAACTACATTATATATATAGTAAAAGGAAAAAAAGAAAGAGTGGAAATAAACAAAAAGAAACAAAGAAGAATGAATTCGAAACTATATCTTGAGTTTTTCCTTCATTTATAGTACATAAATCATTCAGAAATTTTATTTGCTAAATTATTCATGTGTATTTGCTCGGGGAAAGATGTCCATCAGAAAGTAAAGTGGCTGTTTTTCCCCAAGTGAAAAAAATCACATTTTTCGCTTCGATGATCAATCTATGCCTTATTACTATATCTATGATATGCATGCTTACAGAAGATCGTTTACATTTTATGGAAACGATTTTATAATATATTTTTTTCTTTTGTAATTGAGATAAAAATTTAGTAACTTTAGAATAATCGTTTGCTATTTTTACTTTTTGACTGGAATGTAAAAATAAAAGATTTATTTTGAAAATGGTTCTTAAAATTTATAAATGGTTCGAAGATTACGTAACTGAACTTTACGAGGAGAAATATTCGTATCAACAGATTATAAAGCGGCGTAAAAAATCGCTGTTTATTGCATTTTTGAAAAATATATTTATTATAATATATTTAAAAAAATGTTTATGTGAAAGTTAAAATGAAAACATGGCCGCGAAATTTCATTCTAAGACTGCTCAAATGCAAGTAAATATAAAGAAAGTGAAATCCCTTATCCTAAATCAAAATCCGCCAAATCAAAGATCCATTGCATCGAAACTAGGAATGTCCTCTGGCACTGTAAGAAGTATCATTCATAAACATTTCATGTTAAAAAAATCAAAGCTGTTTAAACCTAAAGTTCATCTGACTTTGCCAAAGCAAACTGCTGAAAGAATAACAAATTGTAGAAAAATGTGTAAAAAAATATGTGAGCTGCTGAAAAACGGGGATTTTTAGTAACACTCGATGAAGCATGGACATATTTATGTGACTGTAATAATAAATGGTCTTTTTTCTATTGCTCATATTGCTGACGGGATGACTGTACGAAATGGTTTCCTTGGAGTACAGAAAAGTTCCCAAATGGATTCATTATAGTTGCAGATTTTTTTTTTTTTTTTTTTTTTACAAAGGGGAATTAAAAATAAAATAAAATAAAATAAAAATAAAAAAATCTCAAGCGAACCCAAAATTTATTCACTCTACTATCAGTAGAATATTTTAGAAGAAATTCCTGCTTTAATGGGAAGGACATTGATAAAGTTAAGCTTCATATGGACAAAGCTTCTAGTTACACATCTAAATCAACCGTCGCTTATTTAGCAAAGAAAGAATCAGAAACAGTAATAAAATGTGTCCTATTCAATGAAATACCTGTAAATTCACCTCATGTTTCTCCAATGAACTTTTGCGCTTTTGGCTTATTAACCCTTCTGCGGTGTTCATTACGAATGAACGAAATGGACATTCATTTTTGAATGCACGAAATGGAGTCCAAACGAGACCAAAAGCTTTTAATTCCAATATATAACCGTACTTTCATTTCCTACATTTTAATTAAATTTATATAATGTTTTTACGGATTGTAGTCTACATAAAATACAAATTTTCATGTATGTCGATGTTGGGTCGAAATGGACCCGAACGCAGCAGTAGGGTTAAAACGAACCTTAGGAAAACAGCATCCAGGAACAATGAACGGACTTTGGAAAAATATACAAGAAGATTGGAATAAAATTGACATTACATTACTAAGAAAAGGTATACTTTCATGGAAAATTTGAGCTAAAGCTATTGTCCAGAACCATGGTTATCAGACAGAAAGAAATCGACGCAAAAACTACAGCACTTGTATGTAAAACTCAACTAGTAAAACCGTTTCCATGAAGTGTGAAAGACCTACTGTATTTATGTCCTTTATATCCACATAGAAAAAATTGGTTTGCTCGGTACGATAAAAATTTTGTAAAATAAACCAAAAAAAATTTTTTTAGTACATGTTGCCTCTACAAAAGTTATTTTGTTAGCAGAATTGAAAGAAGAAAATCGTTCGTTCATTAGCTATTTACAGAGAGACCTATGACTTAGTTATAAGACTATTCAATGACAGCGAATCAAGATAAATTTAGTCTACAATAGTTTGGTTCTTCCATAGATGAAGAAAGAAATTCGATGAACTTTGACAGTGCTTGCAAAAATATCCTATTGACTTGCAATTATGTACAAATGTTAAGTTAATTGGATGTGAGCGTTAGTAATTATGCTGATGGATTACGAGAAATTAGTTGTATAGTTTTCTGTTCATATATTATTTGTGACTCGTGTAGAGGGTTACACTAAATATTTAGTTATATAACGAGCTATTGATGATATTTTTTAAAGAGTATATCAACACCTTTACACTGTATTAAATAGAATGGAATTAATGTGCATTATTAAAATGTGTAAACGTTTGTTTTACATTAGAAATATTATGTGAATAATAATAATTTGTTTAGAAGTTCACACTGAAGTACTCAGATATGTTATGTATCATATGAGCTAACTACTAAATGTATATTTTCAGTGGTAATACATTCATACAGTATAATTAAAAGAAATAATCAAAGGAAATTCCGATGGGGCTATTGCTTACTTTATGCATAAACATATCTCATTACTGAACCAATTAATCTTAATTATCAACAACAGCAAAAACTGTAATAATAATAAATGTTAATTACGTAGTTAGTTTAAAATGAAAATGTGTTATGATTTTTTTTTCCTATTTTCTTAACTTTTCACGATTTTTCATGTTCGTCCATTAAACTGTTTTTATTTACACATATCATTTGTTGATGCAGTATAGATCAATAAAGAACCTACACCATCAAATTTTAGCGCCATCGAAGAACTTACGCTGTCATTTATTAAACTAGTTAACAACTGATAACTAAGTACATTTGTGAGATAATACTGTTATGTTATTCTTTTGAAAAATTAATGACATGAGAAAAATATTTCATAAAACATTATCAGTCAGTACTACCTATACCAATGTCAATTTCACTCCAGTACACAACACACTGCATCACCAAATTTAATCTATATCCATAATTTTTATTCTTAGCAAAAACAGAGTACTTCTTATATTAATTAAAAAATTATTTAAATTTGCTTAGTATTACCAGTAATTTGAATAAAAATAATAGTATATATTAAATGTTTAAAAATGTATTGTTTAACAACTAATTTTATATTTCATTTACTAGATACAGTAACATATGCAATTATTTGTAGCAACTTTTATAAACCTTTTTTCATCTCAAAACTATTTTCTTAGCCTGATTGTAATTCACATAAAAAGTAAAACAAATTCTATCGCAGTCCAAACATCCAGATATTTTTACGTTAACTTAATGTAGGTCAAAAAATCTCCTCGATCAGATAGAAAATATCAACTGTATCAAGCTTCATCTCCGAAACAAACGACAAACTACATTGCTAAAACTTTTGAGACTGGCGCGGGGGGCAAACCCGGCCTAGAGAAAACTCCACAATACTCTTTCCAAGACTTTTTGAATTGACCGAATGAAGTCTCGGGCCGCGGTAACCCAGTCGGTAGAGCGCCGGCCTCATAATTGGAAGATTGCGGGTTCGGTACTCGAACCGGCCAAAGACCGTCGCTTACACTAATTGTGGCTGGTGCACATAAAATCTGTCGTGGCCGCAATGTCTTCCATGTTCCCATGAAAAAATTATACCTCTGGGGGTCACCGAAGCGGGAGAGCCATCCTTTCTGTGGAGGATCAAAATTGTGATGGCATATCTCCGGACCACCTCTAAGGGTGTATCCCAGACCGTCGCCAATTCCCCATCTGCGCAGCACTAGTGCGGCGTAAAACCAAACACTCCATCCATCCGAATGAATTGTCATTTGCCGGGTTATGAGCACTCTCTCTCATGGCCCAATCCGAGAACAGCAAAGAGACGCTAGTCTCGTTATCAAACGGCAAAACGATCACTCCCGAAAATTCGGAAAGGTGGTGATTTCTCCCTTTTTGGAAGAAAAGTCAAACAAAATGAAATATGAGATTTTCAGCCGGTGAAATATGAGATTTTCAGTGTTATAAAAGGCAGTTTTTTAAAGTTATATATATTTTTTTTAAGTAAAAGCCAAATTATTTCATTTCTTTTTGATGAAAAATATATAAAATTTTATAAATCTGAATAGGCTTTTTACTGAAATTAAAAATGAATTAACTTAAAATAGTCAAAGTAATTATTATTATGAAGAGTGCAAAAATGACTGTTGGAAAAGAATGAAATCGCGATCCGAATTTTTTTAATGCTAACAATGATAACTTTTGCAATTTAAGTTCTAAAATATTTAAATACTCTATTTTAAATTCGGAGTTATGAAAAAATTTCATTTTAATTTTATTCAAATGAATTATCTAGCCATAGAAATAGTTTTATTAGCAATTTGATATTTTTGAAGCACTTAGATTTTTGCAATATTTGTGATATTTCCTAAAAAACATATATATATATATATATATATATATATATATATATATATATATATATTTTTTTTTTTTTTTTTTTTTAGAATAAGTTTTTTGAATTTTCCAAAATTTATGGTCAAATTCGATTTTTGGAAATAAAATTCTTTTTAATTTTGAGAAAAAGGACTGTTATGGTCTCGAGTATAACACAAACAAACATTCAACAGAACTCTTTTATTTTTTTAATTAAATACAAGTAACGCAAAATGTTTTAGCGGTAAAAATAATGATTTGGCAAACACAAACGTTAGGATTTCATTTTTTATTTGAAACGAATTAAATCAAACTGCATTTCATTTAACTATACGCGTAATTAAAAAAGGAGAAGAGTGAGCTTTTTATACATAAAAAAAAGAAGAAAAAAAGAAAGGAAAGAAATAAAAGCTATCTAATTAGAAAAATGAATTACTTAATGACGTACTGGAAGTATTATATCTGATTATGAGATAAGAAAATTATTGTGTATTCAAATTTTCCAATTAAGAATTTCATGATATGCATTAACACGTTGAGAGCAATGTCAGCCACTCTAGATTCTAGACATTTTGTTATATCTAGACGTTATCTAGACGTTTTGTTATATTTTTGCTAAGTACTGAAGGAATCATCTTGAAACTGCAGAACATGCTATACTTGAAAAATTTCAGTGAAAGTTTTACCCCGAAAGTAAAAACAGTACCAATAAAAAATTAACAAATTGAGCGCCATGTCAGCCATCGTTGGCTGACAGTGTCAAATATGATATAGAGCCGCGTCAACCATTGGTGGTTGACAGTGTGAAATAAAGTATAAATTTAAAAATGTTACATTGTTTTAAGTAATTATTGAAAATGTATTTAAAATTTGCTTAGTTTTTATTTATTACATCAGGAATCATTATGGAATTTTAATGGATTTAATGAATTCGCGTGGCACTCAACGTGTTAAATAACGTAATTTAAAAAGAGCTTGGATATTATAGATTTTATCATTAGGATAATAGACATAATCAAGTATCAAGCGATATAAAATTGTTAAATATCTATAAAGGCCGTAGCTATCTGCTGTATTTAAATGATGAAATATTAAAACAAAAGTATTTTAACACTTTGTTATTTCTACACTGTTAAAAAATTCAACAGAAAATTGTGTGTAATGTATTATCTTAAGTCTTACGTAAAATTACAGAGAAAAATAAACGGAGATGTTAAAAAACATTTTTTATATATTCACTTTAATAACTAATATTAATTTAATTAATTATTAGTGAGAATATATTTCGGACTTAGAATGTTTTTTCTAAAGTAAAAACAGTCATTTTTAATTTTAATTAAATAATTAAATAATAAAATTTGGAAAAATACAGAATAAAGATTGAGAATCTCGATTATTTACTTTTAACTAAGAAATACTGTAAAATTCCAGAGACTCTGGAAAAATATTTACATTAAATTTACAGAAATTTTCAACAGTGTAACAACAATTTCAGTAAAAATAAATAAATAAAAGAAAATATATATATATATTTTTTTTTTTGTCAAAGTGTTTTTATGTGTTTTGACTACGTTAACGAATCAGATACTTAACAATTTTCCGGTAAGTGAAGGAAAATACATACATCCTTCATCAAGACATATAGAGTACACCTAGCGAGCTTTAAAAAAAAAAAAAAAAAAAAAAAAATGGCAGAGTGCTTTATTTGACATTGACATGTCATTCCCCAAAATCTAAAACTGATCTACATAAGTAGGTCGTCTGTACATTCCCCTGTAGTAATTATGTAATACATGCGGAAATATATCTAAAAGGGGGTTCACATATCAAATTTGTTTATATAGCGAAAACCATTTGAGACTTTTTTTTTGCGATATCGACGTTCAGTTCCTCTTTCGATATTTACCAAAACTGGATAACTCATATGTTCACCTGAAAACAACAATTAAATGCGAAGGGACACTTAAAGAGGAGTTACTAGGGCAAATATGAAGAAAATTAATATGATAATTTTTTTTGGAAATGCATTTGCTAGTTCAAAAATTGACTACTTATACAGAACGCCTAGCAAATTTTCTAAAGAAATCAACCAATGCATACACTGAGAAAAGAAAATATACTGCCTTCCTCTAGAATGAATAAGTGACCATTTTCTAAATCCCTTAACTAGAAATATAGATTTCCGAGCTGTGCGCGTAAGGCAGGCCAATAAAATTATAGACGAAATGATCGAGAATTTCTAGTGTACACATTTCTAGTTGGTGAAACAATATTCTGATTACTCTAAAAATATTCTGAATCATTTGTATTGCGAGAAATTCTTTCTTGATTTTCTAGAATTTGGTAATAAGCCAAGATTATAGTTGCTGAAATCCGCCTCTTGTAGTCTCATTTATTTGCAAAGATTTTTAAATAACTTTGCCCTCGGGGATATAGGCAAACGGTCTAGAATTCTAATAGGGGCTTCTAGAACTCGCTTTTCAAGAGGACTAGAATTTATAAGGATGACATGGAACTATTTTTTCTAGAGTCACAACTTAGATTCTAGGTGTCAGTTACAGAATTTTTTCTCAGTGTATGAAAGGACATCTAAAGAGAACTTCATGCAGCAACTTTTAATAAAATCGAATAGAAGATATAAAATCATTATATTTAGATATGAATTTACGGTCCCACTTCACATTTTCGATGTACATTTTCCGATTTTGTAGTTTTTACCAAAAGTTGGCAAATAATCTGTTTACTGGAATTGTCTTCATTATGATGTTTTATCGTTTCACCATAGCCTCCTAAACTAGATGCCTGTCGTGTTGCTCGAAAACTTGACAAAAGTTGAAGCGGTAAACAGCGTCACCTGTTTCAGATTGCGCGACTATTTTATTCAACAACCACCAAAATTTTATTTACTTGCGATATGATATATGTAAAAGGCAAGCAGAATCGAAGAAAAGTCGAATATATATGATATATCACCTCTTAAAGTTATTGGTGAGAGTTGAATAAAAAAGTCGCGCAATCTGTACCAGGTGGCGCTGTCTACCGCTTCAGCTTTTGCTAAGTTTTCGAGCAACGCGGCAGGTATCTGGATTAGGAGGCTATGGTTTTACCTTTATTCACTTTGAAGATATGATAGTCGGAATAATTTCTCGTAGACTTACACAGAAACACATAAACAGACACACATACTGACTATTTACCAAAACCCCTTTTTCTGGACTCCAGAGACCTTAAAACATAAAAGTCAGGTGAAAATTCAAAATCTAAATTTTTGACCACAAACAATAATTCCATTACCTATGATACTCTGGTAAGGGAAGTAAAAATCCGATTAGTCTTTATTATTTTTTCCGAATAGCGTTGTCTACACTGTTAAAAATTTCACAAAAAATCTACTGGTAATCGTTTATCTTAAGTCTTATATGAAATTACAGAGAAAAATGTTATGTTAAAAATTCTAATTAATATATTTTAATGACTAATATTAATTTAATTAATTAATGGTGAGAATATATTTGCTACTTAGAATGCCTTTTCTAAAGTAGAAATGTTAATTTTTTATTTATTTTTTATTGAGAAATTATATAATGAAAATAGATAAAAATACAGAATATATATTATTATAAAGATTGGGAATCTCGATTACTTACTTTTAATTAAGAATTGTTGTAAATTTACAGAGATTCTGTATAAACATTTCACTAAATTTACAGAATTATTTTAGAGTGTACTAATGCCTTATATCAACAATGTTAAACTGTTCGTGATATCTCGTAACATAGGATTTCTACCACATGTTTGAAAATTTTTACGTTTAAACACTATTTTATGAGTGTAATCTCAATAATTACATTAGCTTAAAAATCCGTTGATGAATATGTTTGTTATTTAAAAAAATAAATCTAAAACTGTGATATACAAAATTTCTTTCTATTTAATATGAGAGATATATGCAATCTACAACTTCATTTAATGATTATATAAAAAAAAGGAGACTTTTTTTTTATAATTTTTTTTTTAATATGTTTAATTACTTAATAAACATACTTTGGAATTTCAACTTATACACTGATGGGAAAAAAATCCCAACACAAGAAAGGAGTTGTGCTAGATAAACGAAATTTGGTAGGCGTGTTTATACATCTGAAAGATGACGTCGATTCAAATTTCGAGCTACGCGCATAAGTGTGGCGCTAGTAGCGACACTATGAACATGCAAATGAGGTTTGCTTTAAATAAGAGCTGTAAGGTTCGTGATAGTTATTTACAGTTGAGATTTGACGTAGTGGGTTAATGTTAGTCAAGGATGCCTCTAAGAAGACGAAGAAGCCATTATCAACAGCTCACTGAGTTTGAACGAGGTCGTGTAGTAGGGCTACGAGAAGGTGGGTTTTCTTTCCGCGATATTGCAGAAAGACTTGGCATGAATGTATCCACTGTGCATGAGTGTTGGCAGCAGTGGTCAAGGGAAGGTACTGCCTCAAGAAGACCGGGTTCCGGGCGGCCACGTGGCACTACTGAGAGGAAAGACCGCCGCGTTCGGCGTATGGCTGTGGCTAATCGTACTGCGTCTGCAGCTGAAATTCGAGCTGCAGTTGGCACCACAGTGACACAACGAACTGTTACAAATCGGTTACTTCAAGGGCAGCTCCGAGCCAGACGCCCTATAGCGTGCATTCCACTCACTCCAAACCACTGCCGTTTGCGACGTGAGTGGTGTCAAGCTAGAGCTCATTGGAGGACGGAGTGGAGATCTGTTGTGTTTTCTGATGAAAGCCGGTTCTGCCTTGGTCGCAGTGATAGCCGTGTGTTGGTTAGAAGGAGGCCAGGTGAACGCCTGCTAGAAACCTGTCTGCGGCCTAGACACACAGGGCCTACTCCTGGAGTTATGGTTTGGGAAGCAATTTCGTATGACAGCAGGAGCACTCTCGTGGTTATCCCACTCACCCTGACTGCAAATTTGTACGTCAGTCTAGTGATACAACCTGTTGTGCTGCCATTCATGAACAGCATTCAAGGGGGTGTTTTCCAACAGGATAACGCTCGCCCTCATACCGCTGTTGTAACCCAACATGCTCTACAGAGTGTCGACATGTTGCCTTGGCCTGCTAGATCACCAGATCTTTCTCCAATCGAGCACGTATGGGACATCATTGGACGACAACTCCACCGTCATCCACAACCAGCATTAACCGTCCCTGCATTGACCGCCCAAGTGCAACAGGCATGGAACTCCATCCCACAAACTGATATCCGACACCTATACGACACAATGCCAGCACGTTTGCATGCTTTCATTCAAAATTCTGGCGGTTACACCGGTTACTAATGTATCAACATTTCACATTTGAAATGGCTCTTCTCGCCAATGGCTCTACTTGTGATCTTGAAACTTTAATCAATTAAATATGTTACCTAGACAAATGTATTGCTGAAATTTCATTACTGTACAATTATTTTTTCTTGGTGTTGGGATTTTTTTTCCATCAGTGTATCAACAATCCATCCGGGTCCCCACTGCCTTCGGGAGCGCAGACCCATGCGCGCTGCGCGCGCACGTGTGAAGGTATACGTGCGCTGCGCGCAAATATTCCTTCTCAAATCAAATTTTTATTCTTAAGAAAAGAAAAGAAAAAAAATCATTTCTCATGGGGTACAAAGTCGGCCCGGGTCCCCACTGCCTTCGGCAGCGGAGTCCCGTGCGCGCGCACACGTTAAAGAATACACGCGCTGCACGCCCGCATTCCTTCCCAGACACTTCGTGCCCCCTAAAAAAAATAATTTCTGATCGGGTAAAAAATCACACCGGGTCCCCACTGCCTTCGGCAGCGCAGACCCATGCGCGCGCACGTGTGAAGGTATACGCACGCTGCGCGCACGTATTCCTTCTGAAATCAAATTTTTATTCTTAAGAAAAGAAAAATAAAAAAATTATTTCTCTTTGGTTAAAAAGTTGGACCGGGTCCCCACTGCCTTCGGCAGCACAGTCCCGTGCGCGCTGCGCGCGCGCAAGTTAGGGGATACGCGCGCGGTGCACGCCTATTTCTTCCCCACCCTTTCAGCCCCTTCTAATTAACCTACGTATACCAATTTTGAACGGTCTTACTCAATTAGCTGAGATGCAAAAGAACACCTAATCAGGACGCCTCAAAACGTGTAAATCTGCTGAAAACTTTCGATAATATAAAAGAACTTTAAAATATCTTTCGAATGATGTATTAAAAATAATTTAATCATGATTAGAAATAGAAATATTGAAATTTGAAAATATTACAGCGCCATCTGGCGGTAGAAATTTCTGTATTCCACTGTTCGATCCCAAATCAACAAAGCTTTCTAATGATATATTACTTATGAAATTATTTTAATTAGTAGTTGAGATACAAAAGAAAACGGATTCAGGAGACCTCAAAACGTGTAAATCTGGTGAAATCTTGAATTCCATTTTCGATAATGTAAAAGTACTTAAAAATGTGTATCGAATGACGCATTAAAAAAAATTTAATCATGATTAGAAATAAAAATATTGTAATTTAAAAATATTACAGCGCCATCTGGCGGTAGAAATTTCTGTAATCTACTGTTCGATTCCAACTCAACAAAGCTTTCAAATGATGTATTACTTATGAAATTTTTTTAATTAGTAACTGAGACAAAAGAGAAACCCATTCAGGACCCCTCAAAACGTTTAAATCAGGAGAAATGTCGAAATATCGAATTTCTGTAATCTACTATTCAATTCCAAATTAACAAAGTTTTCAAATGATGTATTACTTATGAAATTATTTTAATTAGCAGCTGAGATACAAAAGAAAACCCATTCAGGAAACCTCAAAACGTGTAAATCAGGTGAAATCTCTAATTCCACTTTCGACACTTTAATTAGTAGCTGATATACAAAAGATAACCCATTCAGGAGACCTCAAAACGTGTAAATAAGCTGAAATCTCGAATTCCACTACTGCGATGCAAAAGAAAACCTAATCAGGAGACCTCAAAACGTGTAAATCGGGTGAAATCTCGAATTCCCCTTTCGATAATGTAACCGTACTTTAAAATGTTTATCGAATGTCATATTAAAAAAAAAAAAATTAAACTTAATTAGAATTTTAAATATTGAAATTTTAAATTATTACAGCGCCATGACACCTCAAAACGTGTAAGTCAGGTGAAATTTCGAATTCCATTATCTACGGTAGTCGGTTAATGGAAGTAAATAGAAAAAGAAATATTTTTACCTTAAGTGTATTTGTGTCGTTTTGAAACTGGTATCCTCTTTCGACAGATGAAATGTCAGGCGTGTAAAGATAAAATTTAATTTGCAATTAAAATGTAAATCTTTTGTTTATTGACCAAAATCGATGAAATTTGAAATGCAAGTTTGTTCTGTGGTGTTAAGATTGTATACTAATTGAAATATGCGAATTTTGAAAAATTGAAGAAAATAGAAAATTGCAATTTTTATTCGCAGTACAAAAACACGTGACCTCATTAAACACCAGATGTTTTTTCTTTCCGTTCAAGATCGTCTGCCAAGTTAAAATGCTTGTGATTTGTTGCCACCATTTTCTTTTAGTTTAGTTAATTTAAAAAAAATCTAATTGTCCGATCGATAAGCCGTTTACACCATCGGATTGAGAAAAAAAAGCCCTTTCCAATGGTATCTTGTTTGTAACAACACGACTGATATTTCTAATTAATTTTCCACTTTTTCCGTAAAAATGTCGCTTTTTAAGCATTTAATCATGAATTCTGGGTCATTTGTCAGTAGACATGGGTGGACATTTTAATTAATATCTCCGCTAATTAGGGTCGCATCGCTTAGCGAATTATCGCGATGTCGAGATGAAGAAATTCTGCGTATGTCGACACCGGTTTCAAGGCAATGCGACCATTAGCGCCGGAGCTTTAACGGTCACAAGGCATTTCTCACAGACAGACAGAAAGACAGATGCGCACAGATTTTAATAATATAAGGAGATTGCATATACTGATAAATTTATGCAAGAAAATGTATATTTTTTTGTGATGTAAAAATTCATATATGTCTTTTTTGAAAAAAAAAAAAAATTCCGTTTTGTTTTAAGTACCACATTTCCCTGTTAATTTAAAATTTTATTCATTAAAAATAAAAATTCATGCATTTAAGGGTTAGAAAATAAAAAAAAAATAAAGGAGAACAAATTTAAAAAAATAAAAACTTGCAAATGGCTGCTTTGGAAATTCTAAATTTCCTTCATCTGTCCTAATGGATTTTTTTTAATTAAATTTAAAATATTATAACATTGTTTTAAATACTTCAAATAGATGAGATAGTGCAATAGAGATGAGGTGAGAATGAAATTTAAAACTTCGGAGCTTGCCAAGAAAACATGACCCTAAGATGGATCAAGAAATACAAGTTCTGTTAGGTACTTCAAATATGTGATAGATTGTGTAGAATGACTGAAGAAAGTACCAATAAAAAAACTGCACAGAAACCATTTCAATGGAGGGGTGATAGGAGACAATAAGGGGATGATGTATATTTTTATAATGTTTTAGCTTCTATTATGTATATATATAAATATATATATATATATATATATATATATATATATATATATGATATATTTAATAGAAGTTAAAACATTACATATATATATATCGACTAACAGTGGTGAAAGAACATTAGAAGTTTCGAAACAGCCGTTTGTTAATATTTAATTTCTTTAATTTGTGCTAGTTTTAATGTTGTTTTTTCATTTTCCTTTGATCTTACCAACACAGTGTATCCTGTTTTATCCGTAATGTGTATTGGAAGTTTTTCATAATATTATACAATTTTTATTAATGCGCAAAATGGTTAAAATAAGCCTAAATCCTGTGTACTTCCCCTGTACTTCCATGTTAGAGCTTCAAATAAAACACCACATCCATTTTTATATTGCACAATAAATGAAAACAACACATATATCAGTAACATGCAAATTATTAGTGAAAAAGTTCCTTTCATATTTGTTTTTCTTCCAACTGTCCTTTTTTTCCCCCGTCGGCCGAATACTCAAAAGTACTTTATGGCTTATTTAAGATTTTTTAATGGGATTCATCTAATAAGTTTGATTAAACTTATATTACCTGCATAAGTAGCGTTTTTAAAAATTTGTCCATGCTGCTTTGAGTATACACTTTCAAGAGATTTTCCTTATAAGTTTTAGAAAACTTGGGAAAAATGTTACAAAAAAAAAAATAAAAAATAAATAAATAAATAATTTGGTTTTAGAATGAAATCTTATACACTTTTATTTATTATTTTTTTAAATATTGTTAATATTATCACAAGTATGAGTATTTATCATATACTATTCAAATAAAGTATTTTCTATCTTTAAATGTCATTCCAATTATTTTTTTGTTTTACTAATGGGGACTCAACCAATGTGAAAGTATGTTAACCTTAACAGATAAAATTTTTTCGAGGGGAACACTCAGATTGAGACTAATTTTTTCCAATCGGTTTAATAAATCACATCACTCTACAGCTTATTTCTCGTAAATATATGAAGAAGTTTTAATTTGTTTATGTGTGATTACAGTAAAACATCAGATGCAAAGAAAAAAATAATAATGAATTAGTCAGATTACACTAGAAAGCATTTAGCAAACCTCATAACTGTCATTGATTTAAGAACGTAAATAGCTAATTATTAAATAACAATTCATTAACCTTAAGAAAGTAACTTTTTTAAGCACAAAATGAAATTTTAATAATAATATTATCATTATTAATTAAAAAATCTGGAGTGACTCTACTCGAATTTCCGAACATTAAGTAATTAATGATTGTATAAATGAGTTTAAGATAGAGAAGTAGTTAAACAAACAAAAGAGAATATTGTGATAGGTTGTTTGAGTATTTTTCTGTGTACCGTATGTTGTTTAATTTAATGCTACACTGAGAAATATATATATATATATATACCGCCTTCCTCTAGAATGAATAAGTGGCCATTTTTTAAAATACCTTAACTAGAAATATAGATTTCCGAACTATGCGAATAAGGCACGCCAATAAACTGAATAGACAAAATGATCGAGAATTTCTAGTTTACACATTTCTAGATGGTGAAACAATGTTCTGAATATTCTAAGTCTTTTGTATTGCGAGAAATTCTGGCTTGAATTTCTAGAATTGGGTAATAAACCAAGATTACTGTTGCTGAAACCCGCCTCTTGTAGTCTCATTTATTTGCAGAGGTTTTTAAATAACTTTGCCCTCGATAATATAGGCAAACGCTCTAGAATTCTAAAAGGGGCTTCTAGGATTCGTTTTTCAATGAAACTAGAATTTATAAAGATGACACAGAATTATTTTTTCTAGAGCCACAATTTAGATTCTAGATGTCAGTTACAGAAATTTTTTCTCAGTGTATTGCTCTTCAAATAATTTGAACCTATAGATCATAATGATAAAGAAATTTTCGTTGTGTCCCTGTAAATCTCCATCTGTGCTAGACTAACCAAAATCTACACAGTTCATTTGACGGTCACCTATAACATATATATAGATTTTAGGTTTATTCAGATGAGGCGTTTAGACGTTATAGAACTTTAAATAATTTGAATCCATTAGCCATTTTTAGTGATTTCATACATTTGATTGGATCCATAATTTATCTCTTTTCATCTGGTAAATGTTAAATAGTAATAATAATAATAATAATAACTGTCCCTTATTTTGTTAGGTATGCAAACCGTAATTTAAACAGGAAAAAATAATTCGCATAATTTTAAAAGATCAGTGTCTCACTTTCCTGCATAACCTAAAATGAATTTCTATAAGAAAGATAACAAAAAATGCCGAAACAAAAGCCGTAACGAAAGCTTTTGTATGAAAATTTTTATATTTTTTGAATTTAAATACATTTTTATATATTTGTAAAAGTATAAATTTTAACCAGAAATTTATGATTAATAAATATAACCAACAGGTAAATTTACAGATATATTAAATAAAAATTATGTTGTCCCCCCCCCCCAAATCTATCCTGTATTATGTTAAATAATATCCACAAAAATTGAAAAGTAATTAGTATACTCCATAACAAGAAATTTAGACCTTGTAGCATGGAAAAAAAATACAAATAATAATAAAAAGATTATAATGTGGAAAAATAAAATGTATTTTCAGTCCAAATTAGGATTGTGAAAATTATTCTCTAAGAATCTAAAAAACTCAGTATACATAATTATTTAAATGAAATCCACCCCATTATTTCAATTCATGTTAAGTAAAATTTAAAGGACATTAATAACATTTTAACTATTTAAAAAAAAAAAAAAAAAAATCGGAAAAAATGGTGTTATAAACAGATTAACTTATTAACGCATTGATTCTATCAAAAACAGAAAATTTCAAAATCTGTTTTATATTATTTACTTTAAAATAATATCCACAAAATTATAGCTTAATTATTGTAATACACGGTTAGATATATCACTTCTTACTCCTCTTATTATACGAAAATACACAATTAATAACACAATGATTAACATAAAAATTGGTAAAAATAAGTATGTGTTTATAGCAAATATTATTATTGTAATTATCCCTTTGAAATATACAATAAAATTCACTGTTTATAATCGATTAAAAAGTTCAATTTAATTGTTTGATTATTTAATTTGATTTAAAAAGTTCAATTTAATTGTTTGATTATTTAATTTGATTATTTAACAAAATCTCAACTAATTTAAATAAATAAATTATTTTATAAACCTGAAAACGGGATACTATGAAAAGACTTTGTTAATATATATATTAAAACCAAAAATCCTCAAGATCACATTATGTTATGCATACATTGCTTATTAAACGAATATATAATACAAAATAAAGATAAAAGCAATTTAAAATCAATTAATATAATGTACATTAAGAAGTTTAGATATCATATTACAAAAAAAATACACAAATTAATAGTAGAAAGATTGACAGGTTTCAATCAATAAAATTAAAAACATTCAATTCTTCCTATTAAAGTTAGATAGAAATTTTTAACGCGTTCATATTCAAAATTCTATCAATAAAAAAGAGTGAAAAAAAAATGGCTACGGAGGAATACAGAAAACTTCGTTTGGTGAATAAATAAATTTCTATGATTTTTTTTTTTTTTTTTTTTTTTTTTCACAATTTTATAAAAAAAAAAAAAAAAAAAAACTTATATTATCATCTTACTGGAATAATAAAATTAAGTTTTAATCGGTTTGAGAAATTCAATAGAAATATCTTATTGAGAAAAGAAAAATAGTGTTTTACTAAGTTATAATTAAACTAGAAAATTCCCGATTCGGGAACGAACCGAATTCCAAAAACAGGAAAAATTTCAAAATCAAATTCGAAATGTACAAAACAAGGTCTGATGCTGTTTACGTGCCAATAGATCAAACTTTGTTAACGAAATCGTTTTTTAATTCATGAAATCATTGAAGGTAGTGTAGATCTTATCATTAAAGAGATCCCCGAACAGATTCTTTCGAGTTATTTTCTATATTTATTTGAATTATTCGATCAGCCATAAAATTTCACGCCAATTTCACGACAAACATAATATTACAATATACTATGATCGGCTACGTCTATCGTATGATATAATCTTTTGTGGTTATAATAGTAGTTGAGTTAGTTAATAGTAGTTGGTATATAGAAAAATAAATAAATAAATTATTAAATATATAAACCCAATCTTGGTACAGGCTTAATATAACTTACCTTGGCGACTTTTGAATTTTTATCGCTATTTTAGACAAAAATACATAATTTATGCGATTATTTTTTCTGTTTCTTTCTTTTTTTTTTTCAATATTTTTGATGCGCTACTTGGCTTAAAGATTCTTTCGCGAAAGCAGACTCCTTGGTGAAAAATGTCCGATCCATTTCAGCATCAAAATTTTAAAAATTACCAATGATTAAATAAAGCTCTTTAATATAATGCTGAATTAGCACTCATGCCAAGCGTAATTCATGCCAAAAACATACACGTTAGACAAAAAAAAAAAGTACATTAAAAGAAGTCATGAAACAAAATTTAGTTTAATTAGGTAATTTAATTTAATTTAGTTTAAATTAATTTTAGTTTTTTTTTTTTTTTTTTTTTTTTTTTTTGTCTAAATTGTATGTTTTTGGCATGAATCACTCTTGGCATGAATAATAATTCAGCATTTTTTAAGAGCTTTATTTAATCATCGTAATTTTTTTAATTTTGATGCTGAAAGAGATCAGACATTTTCCGCCAAGCAGCTTGCTTTCGCGAAAGAAACTTTAAGCCAAGTAGCGCATCAAAAATGTAGATAAATTAAAAAATATTGAAAAATAGAAAAGAAAGAAACAGAAAAAATGTCATAAATTATGTACTGTTGTCTAAAATAGCGATGAAAATTCAAAAGTCTCGGTGCATCTACACACAGACAAACAGAGTCCAAGAAAATCTCTTAGCCGTTTATATATATATATATATATATATATATACAGAGAGAGAGAGAGAGAGAGAGAGAGAGAGATGAAATATCTCCCTTTAAAAAAAAAAAAAAAAAAAAGATTATAGATTGCATAAAATAATCTGAAGTATTTTAAAAGGAATAAATTATTTTTGATTTTTATAAGGACATAATATCAAGAGAATTTTTAATTAAAGTGCTATTCCATTCAATAAGAATATTTTAAAAAATTTAAAGGCAATTCATATATCTTTACGATACTTGGTACCACTAAAATAGGTTAAATATAAAATCTTATATTTTCATTTAATATTCATAAAATGAAATACATTAGCGTTCTTCAATAAAATCTTTATTTAGGCAACACTTATTATGGTTGACATTTGTTACAGATTTGAAATCTTTAAATTGCGTTTCTTCAGTTTACAACTTTTCACGAATTCGTGATCTTCAAAATGCCAAAATTTGTACAGATATTTAAAGAAACATTTATTTATTTTATTTTTTATTTTTATTTTTATTTTATTTTATTTTTTGTAATAGAATCTACTTAAATGAATTAAACATGGATTTTTGAATTTAATAATTGGTTTTGGAAGGATAAAATTAAAAAATGCATGCCTATGTAAAAATTTGCATAAAACCATGATTTGTGTTATAGTTTTATTTTTAATATATTTTTTTTTTTAAAGGTATTCCACAATACTCCCTATATCTATCTATCTATATATATATATATATATATATATATATATAAGTTGGTTTTATTAAGCATTCAAAATGTGTATTAAATCTTTTCTTAAATACATGTAGAAATTTTAGTATTTTGAACATCATGAAATCATGAAGAAAAGCAAGATTTAAAAACTTCAATTCTGTAAAAAAAACAAATCTATCAAATACCATAAGAATTTTTGCCTAAATATTTTATTTTTATTGAAAAAAATGTAATAAACTTCATTTTATAAGTATTAAATGATAAAAAGAGCTTTTTATTAAACCTACTTCAGTGGCGTCAAATCAGTATAAAGTACAAAATAAGAGAGCCACAAAAATTAAAAAGTAATTAGTATGATATACATCAAGAAATTTAGATCTTTTATTACATGAAAATACACAATTAATAATACATTGCCCCTGCGATTTGTTCCCAAAAGACACCGTTTTCAACAAATCAGTCTTTATGTGTCGTGCAACACAAACTGTAATCAAAAACAGACAGTTAAATATAAATAAATAAATAAATAAACGCTTTGCGTTGTTCATCTGCAGAAAGTTTTGCTGAAGAGCTTTACTTTTTTTAAATAAATATTGAAGTTGTATCGAGCTTCTTGGAAATAGCGCATATACTGAAAAAAAAAAAAAAAAAAAAAAAAAAAGGAAATTAAAGGGAACTAATGTGCAAGTTGTACCTGACGGGACTAAAGTGAAAGTTGTACCTCAAGGGACTAATGTGAAAGTTGTACTTCACGGGACTAATGTGCAAGTTACAGTCGCTAACAAAAGTGTCCGAACACTAGCAAAAATTCCTATGTACAAAAAGTACACTTCATACCGTTTTGTTAAATAAATCCTTGTCGAATCCTGTTCTTAGTCAGTCTAAGAACATGATTCGATAAGGATTTATTTAACAGAATCGTATGAAGTGTACTTTTTTTACATAGGAATATTTGCTAGTGTTCGGACACTTTTGTTACCGACTGTACACCGAACGAACAAACTATTTCTTTCGACGAAAATGCCTACTAACCTTGGACGATAGGTCTAATGTATCGTATCATATTATATATCGTATTTATCGTAATATAACTCATTACTTATTTCGCTTCCTTCTTCGACTCGTTTTAATACGCATTTTTTATATGCATGAGCAGCCCCCGAAAAACAAAAACATTAAATCATTAAATTCATTTTTTTACTTATTTTTATTTCATATTATCTCACGCGCACATTTTATTTCCTAATTCAAAATTATTAAAAAAAAAAAAACTTTTTCGATATCGCTTGAACGATACTGATTACTATTAATTTTCTTTTCTTTTTCTTTCAATAATAATAATAATAATAATAAAAGATTTTAATGAAATTCTGGCAAAAGCAGAATTTAGTTTAGGACGGAGGACTATTAGTTTTTTTTTTTTTTTTTTTCCCAATTATAACATCGCTTTCTAATTATTCAATTATATTTTCGATAAATGTCGAAATATCGAAAAATGATTTCGACAAATGTCCAAGTATCGAAAACGATAACGCAAAAATCCCAGATTGAGACTAATAGGCCCTCAGACCTAAAAAAAAAAAAAAAAAAAAAAAAACACGTTATAAGTACAGGAAAAATCTGGCAGCTGGGTGCCAATATTTCTCCTTCAAATATACAGTTTAAAACCGTAAAATTGTATCACTGGCATATATTTTGCACAAGAATCCTGTAAATCAAACAGGTTTTTTGTTAAAAGTACAGTTTTGTCCTGTACATTTGACGGAGAAATACTGGCACCCCAGCTGCCAGATTTTTCATGTACTTTTAACATTTTTTTTTTTTTTTTTTACAGTGTAGTATCCTAGCCTTAAAATACATCAATGTTAAAACAAATATAAACACATTCAAATTTAAATTAAGTTATTTAATTGATTTCTTCTATATCGTTTTCCTTTATAAATTGAGAATTCTTTTTGGAAATATCGTGGGAAAAAAAAAAAAAAAAAAAAAAAAAAAAGAATGTTCTACTTACACAAAGAGTTGCTGAATATTACTTCTTTGGAAATTTGTTATATTAAAATACTTATTTTCAATCGTCCATATATTTGTAAGATATAACGAAAATTGAAATATATCAACGCATTTTTGTTTCATATACAGCCAGCAGCAAAATTATTGAAACACAAATCCACACTTGGCATGTATATATATATATATATATATATATATATATACAGTCATGGCCAAAAGTATTTGTACACTTTACGCATTAACAATTTTTCTCTTTTATTATATCATTTATTTGATAAATAAAAAAAAAATTTCAACAACAATTGAAATTAAATGTCAATAGCTGTCACTTATTAACAGTTTACAGTCATTTAATACTTTGTATGTCGACCCTTGGCTCGTAGGACGGCCTTAATCCGGGAGGGCATAGATTTTGAAAGTTTTTCGCAATACTCATGAGTTATCTCTTGTACCCAAACCTTCTTGATAATTTCAGCCAGATTCTTCTCTGAGGTCGGATTTGCTTGGCTAACCTTTAGTTTCATTACTGTCCACATGTTTTCAATCGGGTTGAGGCCAGGACTAGATCCAGGCCATGGCCCTAGGACTTCGATGCCCTCGTCGGCTACACTAAGGCCCATAATTTTATAGCAAATATGTATGCCTTAGAGAATATAAGCAGTTTAGGACCAGTAGTAAAATCAGAATTTATTTTTTCCAGTTGTAAAAAAAATATTTAGGAAAAAAATAAGTGTACAAATACCTTTGGCCATGACTGTATATATTGGTTTTATCGCTAATTTTTACCATCAGTTTACTTTTCTATAAAGCTAAGACCATGACTCGACAAATATTTACTTAACAAAACAGTATTAAGGACACATCTTTTAAGTAGGAATTATTGCTAGTGATTCAATAATTTTGCTGCTGACTGTATATTGAATTTTCTAAACCTTTACTGTTTATTACAGAAAAAATCATTTATTTTTATACAAGAATTGGAATGAAATACGTCATTTTACATAGATTAAGAAAAAAAGTGCATATAAGCTTTCACAAAACAATTTATTTTATTTATTCGAATAATATCTTAGAATTCTCAGATAATTGGCTTTCAAATTGAAACCCGTGTTACGAAATATCATTTATCAATTTCGAATTTTTATTTGAAAAGAAAATTTAATTCAGTTTCAGAAGACTGCTGATTAAATTACATACATTAAGAAAATGGCAAACGGAATTTTCAATTCATTCTAGATTTACAATTAATTAAATGTTCTTTCTTATAGCCTTTTTTAGAGAATAGAGTCTTTTGCGAGTTTATGCTATCGGTTCTGATGGGGAGAAAAAAAAAAAAAAAGTGGAATTTAACATAGAAGCTGATAGACTTTTTAAAAAATTGAGAAAGAAAATACATTTAAGAATTAAAAGAAGAATGGTTAAAAGTTATATATAACCTATTTTAGCTAACCAGATTAAAATCGCAAAGTAGAGAAGCTGTATTGTTCTTCGAATCCTGAATTTTATGGCGCCTACCGCAGCAACCGTAATTTACTGCTTGTTTGTCGCAATATTTTTCCTCACATTTTTCTTCTATATATATTATATAACTTTCCATTTCTATAATGTTAGAGAAGGTATTATACATTAGAACCTCAATTATCTGACCCTCGTTTAGCCGGAATTCTCCGTTAACTGACGTTGGCTTCATAACTTTATTATTTATTTATTTATTTAATTTTTTAGTGTCTGTTATCCGAAACTCTTTTTAAACGACACTTCATGTTAGCAAAAATTCATTTTTAATTTTTTTTTTCTCTTTTTCTTTCTCTCTCTTTTTTTTTTTTTTTTTTTTTTTTTTTTTTACTTCCTTATACAAAGTATAAGGAAGTATAGTAATCCCGATTTGCGAAATGGATTTTGCATTTCACATTGCTCGAAAACGAATGATCACTGAATATTGCCAATTTATACGTGTGACTGTCATGATGTCTTGTTGTACACCTGCAAGTGTCGTCTTAACACGAGCTCTCGTTTTAGAGATATAAGGGACTTTACACGATTTTTCGTGACGTCTGTATGTATGTGTGCCTGTGTGTGTGTGTGTGTGTGTGAGTATGTCGCATAACTCAAAAACGGTTGGACGTAGAAAGTTGCGAATTGGTGCATAGGTTTGCTATAACATCTAGTTGTGCACCTCCCTTTTTGGACTTTGTATGATTTTCCGTTTTGGAGATATTTAGGAAAATTAGGTTTATAATGGCCAAAATGTATCAAAAAACGGTAGTAACTCAAAAACGGTTTGGACAAATCTTGCAATTTAACTGACTTCCCGACTAGCTAGACATTTGAAACTTTCAGAAAAGTTCAGAACACGTTGACAATGCATTTTTAAAAATATTTTTAGCCAACTGTTTCTAATACCTGCTGCCTTCAGCAGCGTTTATGTAATTCAACAGAAAATTTATTTAACTAACTTCTCGACTAGCTAGACGTTTGAAACTTTCAGATTAGATCAGAACACGGAGAAAATGCATTTTTTAAATACTTTTAGCCAACTGCTTAGGGTCCCTGCTGCCTTCGGCAGCGTTACCAGTACAAATCTTGCAATCTATTTTTAACTAACTTCCCGACTAGCTAGACATTTAAAACTTCTGGAAAAACTCAGAACACGGTGACAATGCATTTTTTAAATATGTTTAGCCAATTGTTTCAAATGACTGCTGACTTCGACAGCGTTTATATAGTTCAACAGAAAATTGATTTAACTAACTTCCCGACTAGCTAGACATTTGAAACTTTCAGAATTGTTCAGAACACGGTGAAAATTCATTTTTTTTAAATACTTTTAGCCAATTTTTTCGGGTCCCTGCTGCCTTCGTCAGCGTTACCAGTACAAATTTTGCATAGTTTTTTAAGTAACTTTCAGAAAAGCTCAGAACACGGTGATAATTTATTTTTTTTTTTAAATATTTTTAGCCAACTGTTTCGGGTCCAATGACAATGTTTTTTAACAATATGTATATTTCTAAAAGTGTATAAGGAAGTCGTGTGGTGCCCACATCATATTTTTTTTTTTTTTTTTTTTTTTAGTAAGCATGGGAACCTATGCCGCAGAAGACGAAGTTGGCATATATTTTTACTGAATTTTTCAAATGGCGCAGATGAAAATGATACAGACTTTGCAGAAAATGGTGTTAGTGAATTTTCAAACATTTTTAGTTCGATGACAGGTTTTGAAAACTGCGGGATCAAAGAAATCACAGATTGCTTGAATTGTGACATAGAAGATATTGGCTTCCAGTTGCTTAATGGTGAGGAAATTACCATGCAAGTCCGATGTTCACTAAAAGAAGACGAAGAAGAAGGTGAAGATGAAGGCGAATATGTTTCTCAAGTAAAGATTGGTAACAATGATGCTTTTGAGTGTTTTTTAAAAAACTTTTCTCTGGTATAACAAAAACAGTGTGATTCCTCTGAACTAATGCTTTTAACAAAACTTTGTGACAAAGAATGACCAATTTACGTCAGATGAAGCTTTCATTCAAATCATTGAAAATTTCTTGTTTTAAAATAAATTTTTGTGTGTAATTTGAATTTGGATATTCATTTAGTCTTTTAACTAGTCTTAATAGCAGTTCGATGATTATGTTACATATTAAACTAGAGGATTATTGAAAAAGTCTCTTTCATCCGGAAATTCCAATTATCCGACGTAGGTTCGATCCCAATTACATCGGATAATCGAAGTTCTACTGTATTTCCTTTGGATAAAGTATTAAAAATTGAGTTTTTGTTATATTTACTCATTCTAAGGCTACTCTTACTTATTGCACATGTGTTTGTGTGTCATTAGCATACCTGAAGAATATATCTTAGCAAGAAACCAAATTTAGCAGTCTAAATTTCGATTATAGGGAAATTCTACTGAAATTTTCCATTGTAATCAAACAATTGGTTCATGTAGTAGAACATAAAAGCTAAGTCAAATGCATTAATCAGATGAGCGAAATATCTGGTAGATGCAATTTAACGTTTTTAGACAGCACTGGATAATGTGACATGAATATTTATATTTTTTGTACTCTGAAATGCATGTTTGTTATAGGTATGGGATGTGGTATGAAAATCCCTCGTATTTGGTTTACAGTGTCACCCAAAAGAAATCGTACATATTTGTACTATAGGAAATTGCTGAAAGTGCATTTTAAGTTGTGTTGTGTGTTTCTCATACTAGGATACATTTAATGCATTTTGTGATGAATAAATATAATTTACAAATAATATACAGGATGACCGAATGTTGAGTACATATATTCTTCCCTACTGAATGTAAATCATTGAAGTACTTTATTAAACACTGATAAAGTCCTAAAAACTGATTAATAATGTCAATTACTTTCTCAAGCGCATATGTTTGAAAGTTTATTTTGAATTTCAATTTTCAAGGTTTATTTTTGCTGTAATTACGCGTGTTTAGGTCCTATGAATTCAAAAATTAAATTTTTATCTGCTGATGTGTTTGTAGCTCAAAAACAAATAATTACGCTTATTTGGATGTTTGGAGATTACGTGAGGTTGCCGCTTTAAATCTCTGACCAAGTTTCATAAATTTAAAGAGTGGCATAAATGATATTTGTCTGAATAATTTCGAAAAAACTTTTAATTTTAATAACAGTCTTAATTTTCTTAATTATAAATGTAGCGCTATTTTTAATCGGAAATTATTTGAAGTTGTTGCAACACAGAAGACATATTAAATAAAATTGTTTCTAAACTAGTTCTAACCTTTTTACAATTACATATACGTACATACTTAACATGCGTTTATATGCATACATATACGTGCATATATATATATATCTATATATTAATAGGCAAGCATAAAATTTGTTGTCCCTTTTTAACATATTAATTATGGGAGTAGAGGGTTGAAAATGGTATCATTCGAAAGGTATGGTTAGCCGGAAGGTGCGAATTCAAATATTATTTTCTTACGATGTCAAGAAGGTATTTAAAAATACATTTATTTTTTATGAATTTTCCCCCATTTTTCCCTTTCATACACGTATTCCTTTACATTAAAAAATACCTAAAAGTAGAAAGTTGTTAAATCTGGCAATTTCATAAAACTCAAATAAAACCATAGACACAATAATTTGTATAGCATCCCTATACGCAAGCGAAGTGATGACGTCACTGGCAGTCCGTGGAACCACAAAAAAGATTTCCTACGTTCATCGTCCATTGATAAAAAGGATTTGATTTATGAGAAATCATTTTTTTAGTTTCTAATTTATTTATGATCTAACTTCTTTCTTTTTTGTTTTATGATTTATGTCAGCTGTAATTTAAAGAGATATTAGCCGTACGATAAATTTCATGTTTGTGTATTAATATGTAAATAATATATATAATTTCATTTTTGAAACTTCAAATGTTCTTTGTTATTTGTCTTTTGGCAACAAAAAGTGACTTCATTTATCTTCTATATATTAATAGGCAAACATAAAATTTGTTGTCCCTTTTTAACATATTAATTATGGGAGTAGAGGGTTGAAAATGGTATCATTCGAAAGGTATGGTTAGCCGGAAGATGCGAATACAAATATTATTTTTTTTACAATGTCAAGAAGGTATTTAAAAATACATTTATTTTTTATGCATTTTCCCCTATTTTTCCCTTTTATGTTACTGTCTACATGTGTTTGATTGAGTTATTTTTTCTGTAAAATTGATAAAATTTTAATTTAAAATCACAAAACTCCAGAAAAAAAAAATGGCAAACTTCCAGTTTCGAATGTAAACATAAACATTTCATTTCAAAGGGTGGTATTTAAACAATAAATATTCAACTAATATACTAAATAAAAGGAAAATGGATTTGTTACTAACTGCTGCATGTATAAGTAGACGATACGGAAAAAATTCCGATTTCCGTTTTTTGCTGAATTTACATGTTTTAAGCTTTCTTTACGTTTCAATTAACTGAAATTGGCTACATATTTTTTAAAAAAGTGTCTTTATTGCTAGCTTTTGTGGGTAGAAGAAGCAAGTAGAAGATACATAAAAACTTTTGATTTCCGGTTTTCGATGAATTTACACGTTTTGAGATTTCCTTGCATTTTAATTAAGTGAAATTGACTACTTTTTTTTATGTTTTTGAAAGTGGATTTATTATTCTTTCCTCTGCATATTAGTAGAAAATATAAGATTCAGAAAAGTTTTAGATTTTCGGTTTTCGATAAAGTTACACGTTTTGAAATTTCCCGAACTCAATTCGAGCATTTTTGAAAAATATCTTTTTTTTATTTTTTATTTTATTTTTTATTTTTTTATTCAAACACTGTACTTTATGAACCAATCGAACTAATTTAACAGAATTTGATATTTGGTTGGGCCTTGGTTTGACATGGTACCTATTAGCTTCTGGGCTGTATCACACAACAAGGGGCGTTTTAACGTTGCGATTTTCTCTCATTTCAGGAAAGGCTAACATCTACAGAGAGAAATAGTTATATTAAGTAAAATTCTGCTGATTCAGTTAGAGTGAATATCGGCAAACAATTGCCGCAGCTGTGTTGCAATTGCATTCCGTTTAGGACAAGGCAATAACTTTGCTTTACCTCGCTTTGCAAAAAAAATGGTCGAGTTTCGACCACTGGGCGATACTAGTATATATAAATGCACAAGTGATGAATATATTAATAAAAAGGAAAGGAACAAAAAGAACGCAGTTAAACATAGAGAGGATCTTTTACAAGAAAATACATCGAAAAACTTGTTTTTTTTTTTTTTTTTTTTTTTTTTTTTTTTTTTTTTAATAATAATAATAATAATAATAATAACCAAGAACCATATATCACTAAAATATGAAATATTACATAAGCACAGCTGACCTTTAGAAGAAAAATATTACGTTAACCTTTATCACCTGACGAAGTATCATGCATAATTAACCGCGACAACTGTTGCATGTTTTTGTAATTTATATGGTTTTATTACGAATTTTTTATTCCCCATAAGTTATCCTGACACATACGGAGACGTCATTTTTATATATTTTTAAAGTACGTCTCCCTTTGTCTTTACCTCTTCCTCTCCCCTCCACTTTTAATTATATATTAAAATATGATTAAAAACTTAAAATAGGATAAAAGAATCTGTATTTTTTTTTTCTTTTATTATATACATATATATTGTCATTCAAATGAGCAAAAATATACACTTTCGCAAATTATGACAACCTTCCCTTTTAAAAAGGGAAGGAAAGAAGGAACAGAAAGTGTTTGTTCCTGCTTTGGTAAAATAATAAGCGGAATTAAATCTTGTTCAACATTTCGGCAGCAGGTTTTCATCCTTCCTAAACTTTTACCCTGAATTTATTATATTGCTATTATTATTTTAAAAACAATACTTTTTTAGATAACATTTACATCATTTAGCATTAAAACATTCATAATATTTTTTTTTTTTATTAAAGAGTGGTGACAGTATAATTAAACGCGAGTAAAATTTTAGAAACACTGCAAGGCTTTGGTATGTAAATTGTTTTGGAGTAAGACGCCGATAGTTCTATTTAGAGGAAACATATCTGGATGTCTTTTTTGTTCTTTTAAATTACATCTGACCAGAAAACCATCCCCATAGTGTATTAACAGAAATCAGTTAAATAATTTTCATTCGAGGGGACATAATCTAACGTAATTTTCAACGGGTAAACTGTTTACACTCGCGAGCCCATTTCCGTGAAATCTGTGATTAAGTCTATGAGTAAAAACGTACTAACAAGAAATGAGTGGATGGAGTCTAGATAAAACTTGCCTGACCCATTACTTTTACATTAGAGAATTTTCAGATATTATATCTCCATAGAATGTATCACAAAACTGAAATGAGCAATTGATTTGTGCATCAAACATTTGTTAATACTCTTTTGATTTCTGTTTCTTTTGGACTTCATTCTTTATTTCAGTAAGGCGTGGTTTTATCTATTCAGGCATGGTTCCATCAATCATTGGTGAAATTTTAGAATTTATAACTCAAAACGAGCTGACAAGTGCATTTGTTTTATGCGTCAAAAAACATATTTATATATGCTCTTTCCATTGATGCTTGTTTGGGATTACAATATGGGATAATTTCGTGATGAGCATTAATTATAACAAAAAATAAATAAATCAGTGTTGGGCATAATTGATTAAAAAGTAATTGAATTACAATTGAATTACAATTAAACTGCAATTACAATTATTTTACTGTCAATTAATTAACAAGTAATTGATTGCAAATAAATTGAATTACTTATTTAATTTATTTGTAATAATTCAATTTATTTGTAATCAATTACTTGTTAATCAATTGACAGTAAAATAAATATAATTGTAGTTTAATTGTAATTCAATTGTAATTCATTACTTTTTAATCAATTATGCCCAACACTGAAATAAATACATAAATAAATAAATAATGTAATATGTAATATATTGTTTATGTTTTACCTCAGTCAATCATGTGTTTAAAAATAAATAAGTAATATTTCCAAAAAATGTGCATTTTAATTGAAATTCGATATACCATCTTACTTCAAAATAAATGGTCATCTTATCCAAGATTTGGGGTAAAATTGGACGAAACGAAAGCATTAAGAAAAACTTATTTTTATGTTCTTCTAATATTTTTTAAGTTATATATATATATATATATATATATATATATATATATATATATACTCAAGAGTACAAATTTTAACAAGAGATCGATAAATAACAAATATAACTAACAGAGGATTTTATACGAATATTAGACAGGAAAACATTGACTTCCTCTCTCAATCTACTCTCTTCCTTTTATTTAATTTTGCAATTGATGTTTCTTGAATAGATTTATAAATAGACGCATTTATTGTTAAAAAAGATTAATAATAATAATATACAGAAACATCAAAGTGCCAAGAATTGAAAAGAAGTTGCAAATAAAGAAATCAGAATATATTTTGGAAAAATACAGTTATTTATTCATACAAAAAAAAAAAAAAAACTGTTGCTTGCTACAAGAAGTAGTGCTGTTTTCGTCATAAATAAAGAAAATAGTTGAATTTTCTAGAAAAATCGAAATTACGAATACCATTAGAAATAAGTATATATTTAGAGTATTAGACATAAAACTATCTCAAAAATGTTTAACAAAGACGATATGGAATGTTAATGATTGTAAGCAACAGAAATATTCGAACAAAGGAATTTCTAGATTCCTTTTATTATCATCAATGTTACAAAGATGGTAATATTTTCGAATTCCCCATTGCAGAAATTAAGTAACAAGTATTTCAGAGAAAAAAGGAAATATAAAAAACATATAATAAAAGTTAAAAAATTAAAAACTTAGACTAAATATGAAGTTTAGAGAGTTTGAATTGTAATAGAGCATATAAGAAATTTAACGGATACACAAATGTAATTTTTAGAGGATTAATTATAATAATTAAGAAGTTAAGAAAGCGAATTTTTAATAAATTTGAGTTTCAGAAAGTTATTCTATTTCGAAATTTTTATTTACCGTCTTATTTACAATATTGATAACTTAAAAAAAAAAAAAAAAAAAAAAGAAAGAAATCGGAGGCAACCTAAATTAATTTAGAATATGACCGGGTTGTAACCCATTCCACTTAAATGTATTCCTAAAACTTTAGTACACTTCACTGAACTATTTTAATTTTATGAAAATAATAATAATAATCTAATTTACATATTTATTTTTTAACAACATTCTGGTAATGAATTAAATACGAAACATATGATATTATGATATCATGTTTAAAAGTAAATGTTGTTTTCCTTGTAAGGTAGAGAGGATATAATGTTGATGATTGAAGACGTGATCGTAAATTTACATTGGTAGCCCCAAATAAACCAGGCGATTAAATTAATCTGAAGAATCGAATTATTTATAATTCTCGATAAAAATTATATCTAATAATTATATCTAATAATTTAATATATCAACCCATTAGTCTTCGACAAAGAGTCTTTATATTTAAAAAATAAGTTCAGGGGACAAGCCGTACCGCCCCAGACTGTTGCATGACCTTCTTTAGGACGATCCTGACCACAGATTACAGTTTTAACTGTGTATACCTATTGTATTCCTAATTTTGGGCCACCATGTATAATGTAATTTAAAAGAACGTTTTATTCTACAATCTGATAACAATTCTTATTAAATAATTGAGATTAACTTTTATTAGATTTATATAATGTAGGAATTTTAAGTTTATATTTTATTTCAAAAGTTATTTTATTAATAAAGGGCTACGTTTACATTTCAAAATGAAATGAAATCTTTAATTTATGGGTTACATTTACATTTCAAAAAAAAAAAAAAAAAAAAAATTGATTTATGAAAGATGTATTTTAAAAGATTTACTTAATTATCCTATATTAAAATTAATCTTTTCCTCAAAGAACTACAATGTTAATTATTTCATTAAACAAGTATATGATATAAAATAAAATTAATTTCTTTTTTAAACAATTCTTCATGCAAAATGTAACAATTTATTAATCAGATTTTTTTTAAAGAATTAAATCTAAAGTTGACCACATGTGCGGAACACCTCCCAAGATGACTCAATCGCTCGAAATCATTCTGCAATTGTAAGTGTAAATTGCCCATGGAATGTTTGGTTCATTGATGATTAGATGTTCATTCGAGTTTCGTTTATTTTCCATAGGTTTTGGAGGAAGTGTAAATTATCCATGGAGAATTTGATTGGTTGAGTGTGAGATTTCCATTCAAGTTTCGTTTTGTTGGCATTTGTTTTGGAAGAAGTGTGAAAAGTACATGGTTATGGATGTTGGGGGATTTAAAATCCACTTACATGTTAGTATTTTAAGTTTAGATGTTTTAAGGAAAACGAAGTGAAGTATTCTTCCAGTTAATCTATTTAAATAAAAAAGTGTTTTCTTTTTTCAGTATATTTTTGGAGAATACGTGATTGAGTTTTGTAGCACGTATTTATTACAAGAACATCTCTATATTAGTATATATTATCTTAAGTATAAATTATTAGAACTTTTCTAAGTGCATGTGCTAACCGATGGAATTTATTAAAGTCACCCAGCTAATAATTAAAAAAAAAAAAAAAATGGTAAGTTTCATTCAACATTTACACACATGAGATAATATGAGATAATAAATAAAATCTGCTGGAAAAGTTATTAATTCACAACGAAAAGGAATATTATTTTTTAAATATATTCTTTTCTATAAATCTTAATTTAAAAAAAAAAAAAAAAAAAAAAGGTGTGTCACTCACACGGCTTTCTCTTACCCTGAAATATTATACTATAAATACAGATTTTAGATTAACATAACAAGTACTATTATGTAAACCTATGATAAAATAATTCCAATCAGGTGACGGAAAAGCTTTTTTCTGACAGATAAATCTGTGTGAGGGAGGTGGCCGTCCCCCTCAACCCCCAGATTCATTATTTTACCTACATTTATATAAAATTTAAAACTTCATTTGAAATTATTCATATAACTCTCACGCTCAACATTCTTTGAAACTTATCATTCTTGAACAAACTTTTCTACTAACAAATGTATTAACTTCAAAATACAACCTTTGGATCGGGCAAAATTATTTGTTATTAATTTACACTAACAGACGCAAAGAGCAAAGTTCAAAAATGTGACTACGGTATTCAGGAAGCCTCAAAACGTGTCAATCCTGTATTAATAACACACGGCACTAAAGTATACTTCCATGAATTTTCAAGTATTGTCGCACTATAATCTAGTTCTTTTGTGTAGCCCTGTAAACGAACAGTGAATGACTTCTATACCATATACTACATCAAACATTTTTTAACGTATATATATATATATATATATATAAATATATATATATATATATTGTTTGGTTAAGAACAGTCTGTATATGTTTAAACTCAAGTTACCTGCAATTTCTCCCATGGACGTAGTGTATTTGAAATATCTTGGGTGTCCCTGTACACGAACCATTTACTTGATCTCAACGAAAAGTTTAGTGTAGTGATACACATTTAGTATACAAAGTTTGGACTTTCTGCTATGATTTGATTTTGAGATATGCTGATAACACACACACGCACACACTAACGCTGAAACATGATTTTTTCATTCAGGGGACCTCAAAACGTGTAACTCTAACAAAAACTCAATTATGAAGATTTGACCCCAAAAACTACTGAATATGAAATATGACGAAAATTTTCATATTCATAAATTAAGCCAATTAAAATATTATTTTCAAGGAACATCAAAATAAATTTGGTGTAAAATTAGATTACAGAAATGAAATATTAATGACTTTGGAATTTATCTCCTTGCATTTATTTAAATTTTTAAGTTAATGGAAATTATTTAAATATCTGAGTCCATAATTTCATTATCCAATTTTAATAACTAAAAGAATGCTTTTAAATTATGTAAATAGTCATTTGATTTTAAGAGATCATAAAATTACTTGATGTAACTATAAACTATATTATTAAAGTTATATTCTCTTAAAAGTGAGCTTATTAAATTTTAAATATGACAATAATGTCATTGTGTAAGGAATAGGGTTAAAGAACTTTCTTATAATGCAAATTAAGTTTAAATAAGTTTTTATATTATATTTTGTTATAGTTGGTTTACATAATAAAATTAAGACTTTAAATTTGGTTTTCATCTTCCTTTATTTATTATTATTGTTTTGTAAATATCTATTGCATTATCTTAATACTAATCGGTCTTTGTCCGCTTAGCCATCGATATTTTTAAGTGAATCTATCTCCAAATTTGCCATAATCGCCAATTAAAAAACCGTGACCAAATATCGGGATAAATTGTCAATAGTGTAAAAAATAAATAAGTAAGTAAATGTAAGTTAGGTGTGCTTATCATCAAAATTCTAGAATTCGAATCATGAAACATAATTTAAATTTTATTATTTATGAAAATTAACTTCAGTTCAAATTCATCAAAATCGCCGCTAGTTTTTTTTTTTTTTTTTTTTAAGATTACTAATTTAATGTGTTAGATAGGAGTTTTAAAATTCTTGGCGTGATTCTCTAAGGTTATATCACTGAATTTAAAATATTTAAAAATCATTACGTCTCGTAGTAAAGTTAAATTTTAATCACATTAAAAACTGAGACAGATAAAATACACTAAAAATATACATTTTAAAACATTAAAAACACAAAACACAAATTTAAACATTTCGAGCCTTTTACAGGCTCCTCATCAGTAAAAAACATCAAGTGCAAATGATGAGATGAACAACAGACTTTACGCACTGTTAATTTATCTGCTTCCTATAAACCCCAATTTCTAATTCGTAATTTCCTTTCTAATTTTAAAACAGCTACCCCCCCCCCCCTTTTCCCGTACAGGTGTTATTTATAATATCCCTTGTAAATCTTGTAGTTCGGTTTATATTGGTCAAACTGGCCGTTCTCTTCATACTCGAATTAAGGAACATAAAACAAATTTCAAAAACCGTGATATACGTTCGAAAATAGTACAGCATTCCATAGAAACTGACCATTTGCCTGATTTTAACACTACTAAAATAATCATATCTAATTGTTTAAATTATCACTCAAGAATTTTCCTGGAGGGCTGGTACACAAATCAACATTTTTCGCCACTTAATGAGGCATGCGCAGTTCCTGATGAATACGTTGTACTCACTTAATGAAATTCTGTTGTTCATCTCAGCATTTACATTTGATGTTTTTTACTAATGAGGGGCCTGTAAAAGGCTCGAAACGTTTAAATTTGTGTTTTGTGGTTTTAATGTTTTAAAATGTATATCTTTAGTGTATTTTGTCTGTCTCAGTTTTTAATGTGATTAAAATTTAATATCACTGAATGTTCTGCAACATAGGAAAAATGGTGAAAATGGTAGTTCTTAATGTCAATGGCTTTATCAAATGCTAATCATGGTATTAAAGCTATATCAACTATTCCAAAAATTCCGAAAATTCAAGAAGCAGCAACTTCAGTCGAAAGATCCTTATGCCCAGCTCGAGCCTTCTTCTTCCTGTTGACTTTTTCTTAACTATTTTTCGTACAGAATTTGACAGGTGTCAATTCATTTTATTCTTTATTAACATTTCGGATTTTTCGTTTTCCTTTATTTGTATCGTAATTTGTTTTTGAACTGAGTTTAGAAATAAGTTCTTATAGATATTAGTTTTATTACATGTAATACGTTGCTTAATAGAGATTTGTGGCTCTCGTAATATCTTCCAGAAATAAAATATGTGACATATTAATGGCAATTATATTACAATATCAGATTACATGAACCCCGTAACAAGAACAATAAAGAATATATTTGATCTAATATTGAAATTTTCAAAATTGAAAAAATAAAATTAAACAATTTTAACTAAGTTTATTATTATTTAAAAGGAAAAAAAGAAAAGAAAAAAAAACTTATTTTATTTTTCACTTTTTTACTATTATCTGAAACTTTACTACATTTTTAAATCTATCGAATATAATTTTATGAGAGCGATTGAAAATTTAAAAATAAAAGCTCCTTTGGAAAAATATATTCAAGTACCTGTAAACAAATCGACTTATTTACATTTCTAAGAAAATGTATCTTGTGTCATAAGAATGGTTATTTAAATCCCAAGGCAATAACTGGTTATTTTTTAGAAAATACCTGTTGTTAAAAAAAAAAAAAAAAAAAAAATCCTTTAAAGTAGATAAAAGCTTTGCTGATTTTTTTTCTTTTCTTTTTAGAGGATTGAATTCAAAATATAATTGGAAAAAAAGAAAGCATTTTTAAAGAATCTCGTTTCTGTTGAGTAAATAACATTGAACGCTCTTTTCCAAATATATTCCGAGCGATTGTTTTGAGGTTTTTATTTATATAATACTGGAATATAACAGAAAAAAAAAATGATTTGGTTTAAATGCTGGTTTGTCAGAATATTGTGTAAATTTATCAAATAGATATATATAGTGATAGTAAATACCTTTTATTGCAAAGTAATAATTTTTATTGTTTAAAATATATAAATATTTAATGTATTTTTATGTTACCTTAAAAATCTTTCATAAAAGGGATTTTTCAGGTATAGAAGAAGTAAAGGAAAAAAATATTCTCTCATATACACGATTTAATTGAATACGACAGCACTATTTTGTATAGGGTGATTATAATTAAACTTACGATTTCAAAAAGCTCTAACCTTAAAACTAACAGTCAGGGCGATTTAATATTTCACCAGAACAATCGTGAGACAATGGAATTTTGTTTGGCATAGTTCCAAATTGTGTATATAGACGGCGCTGTCAAAGTAATGTCAGTAGAAACGACTAAATGGAGTCAATAAACACAGAAATGTTCTTACCTATAAAATAGACTATCAAGAAATAATAGATACTAAAGCTCTACGACATTATATATATATATATATATATGGGTCATTCTCTGAAAAGTAAGCTTTAAAAAAAAAAAAAAAAAAAAAAAAAAAAAAAAAGTTAGTCCAAATAAAATTGATCCATTATTTTTTTTTTTTAATTTTTTTTTTTAATTTTGTGCATGTACACATACGTTACAGTTAATAAAAAATAATATAAACCAAACTGCATCTGCTAATTTTTTGAAATAGTATTATTTTTATTAATTATAAAAATGAGGGAATGACTGTGAGGGAATGACAAATTTCTTCTAGAAACTACTTTATAAAAATATGATTAGGTTTAGTTGTATTTTCAAACACTAAATATTTATTAAAACATATTTTTATTACTATAATCACATAAAAAAGCAAATTTGATTTCTTTTAGTTAACTTTATAATGAATGAGGGAATGACGTATAATAAAAATACTGTATTTCAATCTAACGTTTGAGAGCCTTATGCAACTCATTGTAAAAAGTTTCGAACAGAACACAAAATGGCAGTTTACTTTGCTGCCATACAAATTAGGTTTGACTTATATAAAGCGCGTGCTGCCATTAATGGAGTAAGTAGAGGTGTAATTATAGTTTGATGAGGGAATGATATCTAATACCAGGGACAACAATAAAGTGTGTTCTAATTTCTTTCATTGCATAATATATAAATGTAGCATAATGGATAAATATTTATTAAAGTATGTTTAATAAATTTTCAATTAACATAATCTAAATATACATGCTTTAATACCATAGAAACCATTTTATTTACTTACATGTGTGAATGGGGACACAGTGAGGGAATGATATTTTGCACTTCAAAAAATATTTTAAAATTATATTTAAATTCCAGTAACCAAAGAATTACAGTTTATATGCATAACTAATTAATATTGATAGTTCTGACAGCTTTTTGTTTTTGTGATTTTAAAAATATGCCCTCAAGATTACTGGGACATGAAATGACCACTTTTCAGAGAATTACTCATATATATATATATATAGCGAAAAGAACAAGAATACGTGTTTAAAGCGAAAACAGTGATAGTGACAAAAGAAAAAGAGGAGCTTCATAAAACTAACACCTTACGAATGATTAACGGCAGATTTTGGAACTACTATTTTTTCCTTTGCCAAACAAAATTCCATCGCTTCATGATTGTTCTAGTAATATGAAGCCTTTCTGACAAGTAGTTTTAATATTAGAACGTTTTGAAATCGCAACTTTAATCGCCCTTTATATAGCAAACATTTTATGTCTATTCTTCAATATAAAGACATGTGATAACTAAACACGCTCATATAAATCAATACTTTAGAAAAGATTCTGTATTTTGTCGTTTTGCACAGAGAAAAATTTCTATGAGTTACATCTAGAAACTAAATTGTATCTTTAGTAAAAATACTTCCATGTCATCCTTATAAATTCTAGTTCTCTTTGATAGCGAATTCTAAAAAACCCTATTAGAATTCTAGATCGTTTTCCTGTATTATCATGGAGTCAAACTTATTTAAAAATCTCTGAAAATAAATGCGAATTCAAGAGGCAAGTGTTAGTAACTATAATCTTGGTTTATTACCCAGTTCTAGGAAATGAAGCGAGATTTTTTTTGCTATACAAAGGATGTGTAATCTCTATAATATTCATAATGTTGTTTCACCACCTAGAAAAGTATGGACTAGAAATTCTCGATCATTTCGTCTATCTAGGTTATTTGATTCCCTTATACGTATAACTGGTAAATCTGTTTTTCTTGTTTAATGTTTCAAAAAATGACTTCAAACCTAAGAAATATGCACAAAGCACGTATAGACATATGTTATATGTTTATCTTTATTTATATTAATTTTTATGAAATTCTAAAATTCTAAAGCTAATTATGAATTTTAACATCATATATGAACTTATAAATTAAGTGCTAAATACACAGGAATGCTGGATTGTATTTTTATATATTTATATTTTTAAGAAAAGGAGAAGTAATGCATAATATATGCAGTAAGTTAATATGAATTTGAAAATAATTATGTTTATAATCTATATTTATTACATATACCATTTATTATTATTATTGATTGTATAAATATTTGGGCCTGTTTACAGCTTGAACTAAAAAATTTTAAAGAAATTTGCAGGAGTAAATGTTAAATACTTCATACATGTCTAGAAAGTATTTGTATTTCTATTGTCTCACAGTAATTCTGAGAATTTAAGCAGCAATTCAAGGTTGTTTAACATTCAGAAATATTGCCTTTTCTTAAAAACTCGCAAACCAGTAGTCACTTAAATATATACACCGTGACCAATAAGTTCTCATACACTTTCAAATTTTTATTACAAGAACACAAAATAAATCATACAAAAACTTTTTGTATCAAATTAAAGTAACAATCATTAAGTATCTTTACAATAAATCCTTTGGAATAATTCCGACTTTTAGTTTCTTAACGAGCTTAAGTCTTTTTTGAAATCGATCACATGCGGCACGCACGGCTTCCATTGACATTTCCTACTATATCTTTTGAATTACATTTTTAAATTTGCTCAAATCAGTGATTTTATAGTTATTCAGTTAGGAGAGCAAATATGACCACGCAAAATAATGAAGGGGGTTGATATCGGGGGAGTTGGGGAGCCATTCATTCTTTGGCAAAAAGTCAGCTAAATTTTGACTGCACCACTCCTGAACCACACGTGCGGTATGAGAAGGGGTACCATCTTGTTTGAAGCAGAAATATTCCGCCCCATACATTCTCTGGACATTTGGGAGTAAAACGTTTTCCAAAACCTCAGTTTTATAATATTAGGCATTGATTTTTAACCCCTTATCAACGAAGACTAACGGGAGTTTTCCTCTTTTGGAAATAGCGGTCCAAACCATCACAGACGAAGCATTTTGATAACGCGGAACGTAATGTTGGTTCTCAGGGATGTTATCAATAGAAACTGATCATACTCTGTCATTTTCGGGGTTGAGACTTTGCTGTAAACTGAATAGTTTCTCGTCTGAAAAGACAAATTCATCCCCAGCGTGCCAAGCAAGAATTTCTTCCACCTTTTGCTTCCATTTCATCTTAGCAGACTCTAAAACTCCGTGAATTTTAAGTTTTCTATAAACCTTGCACCCAAGGTCCTTTTTCAGAATGTTTAGCATTGACTCATTCGATATTTTGAGCTCTCGTGCTAATCTTCTAGCAGATCTTTATCCGTTTCGTCGTATCCTTTCCCTGACCCTTTTCGCAGCCTCTTTTGTCCGAACGGACCTCGGCCTGCCAGATCTTTTTCTGTCATCGACATAGAACGTCTTATTATACCTTCTGATAGTTCTGTAAATGAAATCTCTCTTCACCCCCAGGGCTTTGAAGTCTCTGAAAATTTCACCGGCTGCTCTTCTTTGACGAATTTATTTATCACAATTTCTCTCAATTTCTTCATTCTACCTAATTAAAGAAAAATTATAATTACTACGTCATATACACTTGGAATAGCTTTATAACTTACACTAAATTGCCTGCAAAATATTTGGGACTACATCAAGACATATGTATAACTTTTTAACGTGCTTCAAAAGTTGTATGAGAACTTATTGGTCACGGTGTATATATATATATATATATATATTTCTATAAACTATTTAAATACAAGATAATAGGCTATACATATTTATTTCATTGGTTAAATATATAATACTGAAAATACGATGCTAAATAAATAAATAAATAAATAAATAAATATACAATCACGTATTACAAATAAAATGATTTATCAATCAAAATGACCTATCATAGGTTTATCAATCATGAATATTTAAAAACCTAAAGTTTCGTTCTATAATAATCAAAATATTATAATAATGTTTCTCCAAAAACTTTAATCTGTTAACTTTTTAAAACATACTTATAAATAATATCCTTTTGGAAACAACTAAATTTTTTAAATATCACATAGCTAAATTAAACAAATTCTATATTAAGAATATTTGTATATAAATTTTGTAGTAATGTATGAAAGTATCACAGCATATTTTAAATGAATTTAACAATAGTTAATATTGAAATTTTAAAAGCCTAAAGTTATGTTTTTCATACTAGACTAAATGTTATACCAATATGTTTTTCAAAGAATATTTATCTATTTACATTTCAAAATATCTTTGCATTTTTATATAATACTAGAGGACTCTGCCCCTTGATAGCTCCGTTACCAACCCCCGAGGGAGGCTTTGCCTCCCCCTGACTCACTTTACTTATTAACCATGCAGAGCTCTGCCCGCCTATTTGCTGCTTTGTTTTTCACTGAATAGGAATATTAATAACGCATAATACAAGCCAAAAGTAGAAAAATATTATAAAAATCCCCATATTCTTTGCCAAACTGAAATACATAATATTTAAGACTACACAACATATTTTCATTCATTTTTACGAAATTATGCTGATTTTTTTTTTTTTTTTTTTTTTTTTTTTTATAGAAAGAAATTTGTAATATATAGACCCCTTTTGCATTACAGCTTTAGTATAGGACCCTTTTTATTTCTTTTTTACAGCCATGGATCCAGACCGTGGTACCTCAGTCGGTAAAGCGCAGAGCTCATAATTGGAAGATTGCCGGTTCGATACTTCAGACGGTAAAAGATCGTCGAGTACACTAATGGTGGCTGGTGCACGCAAGATATGTCGTGGCCGTAAAGTCGCCCATGTTCCCATCAAATCTGTTTCTCTGGGGATCACCAAAGCGGGGGAGACATCCCCTCCGTGGAGTATCAAAGTTGTGATGGCATGTCTCTGGAACATCCCTGAGGGTGCGTCCCAGACCGTCGCCAACTACCCATAGCGTTAGTGGTGTTTAGTTACTGGTGTGACGTAAAAACCCAACCTACCTGCCTACCTACATACAACCATGTATCATGTTTTAATTTTCCCGGGTAAAATGATTTCATGACAGAAGAGCGACGTCACCGAGAGAAACTTTTTTCAAGGTTGGAAATAGAATACCTTCATAAACCTGTCGTTTTTAGATAATAACTTCCTTAAGTAAAATGATAGAAATTTTTCAGCAGCTGAAATGTCTTCCTAGAGGTATTCGGAAGATATTGATACTCTCATGACGCGTAGGACCCTGCCCTACGAGAGATGATTTGGTCGCAGATATATATATATATATACAGCCGGTAACAAAAGTCTCCGAACACTAACAAAAATTCCTATGTAAAAAAAGTACACTTAATACAGTTTTGTTGAGTAAATCCTTGTCTAATCCTGTTCTTAGTCAGTCTAAAAACAGGATTCGACAAGGATTTATTTAATAAAACTGTATTAAGTGTACTTTTTTTATATAGGAATTTTTGCTGGTGTTCGGACACTTTTGTTACCGACTGTATATATATATATATAAAGACACCAGCGACAGTAACATTTTTTTTATATGTAGAAACTTGTATTATAAATATAGGTTTTTCACAGTTTTTGACATTTTTGACAAGGAAGCTTTTCATATGACGTTTGTCATGAAAATAATGAATTTTTTCAAACATTTTCTACTGTATGAAACTTGCTTACCCAATTTACCCCACAGTAGACCCATTTTCATCTGGTAAAATGGGTACACAGAACATATAGTTATAAACGCTCCCTTTACGAATATAGAATTTAACAAATTCCGAGTAAAAATTATTTAATTTTGCTCTCAACATACATATGTACATATAAAAAAATGTAGAAACAAAATATTTTGAGAAAAATATTTGAATGAAAAATTTAAAAATAAGCTATTTTATACCCATTTTATCCCGCTTAAATAATTCTCTGTTGGATGCATATGTGTTCACTTAAATGTATTACTAGCAACTGCATTTCTGATAATGTACATAACTACATATATCGATGTTATATATTATACATATTCTCAATGCATTACTTAAAATTAGCAATTTTTATTTATTATCAGTTTTTAATTTAATAACTAACTACTTAAGACTTAAAAAAAGAAAAAGAAAAAATCACAAATGTTCCATTACAAAATTATTTTGCAATTCATTATTTAAATTTCTTTCTTTCAAAAGTTGAATCATTTTTATTAAAATATTTTGAATTAATGAAGCAAAAAATATTAAATTTATTATTCCAGTTAATACTGTATATATTCACAGGAATGAGCATATTAAAATTCATTATTTTCTATATTAGTTTCGTATTATTGCATTAAGTGCAACACTTAGAAGGCCATTACATTAAGATGATGTCATTTCTGATAACCTGAGATGTCTTGATTAAGTAGAATACGCCGTTAAAGACTTACATCTATATATATATAAGAGCAGAGTCTGTGTGTGTGTCCGCTATAGAATCCTAGGCCGTTTCACCGAGCGGGACCAAATTTGGTACGGTTAATGTTTACGACACGAGAAAGACAACGCCGCAAGCGATTTTACAAAATTCGCCTCCCAAGGGGGGGAGGGGAGGGGGGCAAAACGTAATTTTACAAGATCCATCATATCTCAAACAAAAACACAGATATCCGTAAAATTTTTGCTTTAAAATATAGCTAATACAAATGTCTAAAAATCGGTTTCTGGAATTTTTGAAATTCGGTTCCCAAGGGAGGCAGGGGGGCAAAACGTGATTTCACATGCGTAAAACGTGATTTCGCATATTCCTATATATCTCAAACAAAAAAAAAAAAAAAATAGATATACGTGAAATTTTTGCTCTAAAATATAGCTAATGCAACTATCTAAAAACCAATTTCTGGAATTTTAGAAGTTCAGCCCCCAGGTGGGGCAGCAAGGGGGGGGGGCTATGAAGCAAAAACAAATAGAAATACAGTTAGGCCGTTCAAAATTGTTACAGATACGTTTTAAAGGCCTGCAAGTCGAATGGGGATATTTTCGATTGTGTAAAGTTATTAGGAGGGGCAAGAAGGGGGGGGGGGCAAAAAAAAAAATAAAAATAGTGTCAGATCGTTCAAATTGGTACATAGAGGTTTTCGATACTTACAAATCGATTGCGGATATTTTTGATTTTGTGAAATTATTAGGAGGGGCGGGTAGGGGGTGGGGCAATAAGGGGGGCTATGGGGCAAAAACAAATAGAAATACAGTTAGGCCATTCAAAATTGGTACAGATAGGTTTAAGAGGCCTGCAAGTTGAATGGGGATATTTTCGAAAGTGTAAAGTTATTAGGAGGGGCGAGAAGGGGGAGGGGAGAGGAGGGGCAAAAAAATAAAAATACAGTTAGATCGTTCAAAATTGGTATATAGAGGTTTTCGATACTTACAAATCGATTGTGGATTTTTTCCAATTTGTAAAATTATTAGGAGGGGCGGTAAGGGGGAACTATGGGCAAAAACAAATAGAAATAAAGTTAGGCCATTCAAAATTGGTACACATAGGTTTTTGAAGGCCTGCAAGTCGAATGGTGATATTTTCGAAAGTGTAAAGTTATTAGGAGGGGCGAGAAGTGGGGAGGGGAGAGGGGGGCAAAAAAATAAAAATACAGTAAGATCGTTCAAAATTGGTATATAGAGGTTTTCGATACTTACAAATTGATTGCGGATATTTCCGAATTTGCAAAATTATTAGAAGGTGCGGTAAGGGGGGGCTATGGGCAAAAACAAATAGAAATGCAGTTCGGCCATTCAAATTTGGTACAGATAGGTTTTAGAAGCCTGCAAATCGAATGGGGATATTTTCGAAAGTGTAAAGTTATTAGAAGGGCCGGGAAGGGGGGGAACAGAGGGGCAAAAAAAATAGAGTTAGATCATGCAAAATTGGTACATCGAGGTTTTCGATAACTACAAATCGTTTGCGGATATTTTTGAATTTTTAAAATTATTGGGAGGGGCGGGAAGGGGGGAGGGAGCGGAAGGGCAAAAAAAATAAAAATAGAGATAGATCGTTCAAAACTGGTGCATTGAGGTTTATGATACTTACAAATCGATTGCGGATATTTTCGAATTTGTAAAATTATTGGGGCGCTCATATATATGCATTCGCACGTGCGCATCGCGCACGGGTCTACGCTGCCGAAGGCAGTGGGGACCCGGTGCGACATTTTACACAATAAGAGTTTTTCTTTTTCTTTTTTTTCACATGATAAAAATTAATGCAATTTTGAGAATTCATTAATTATAATGATTCATTTAAAAATAGTAACTAGCGAAGCGGGCGTAGCCTAATAGTTATATATATTTCTGGCAAAATTAATTTTGTTGCAAAAATTCAATACATCATTCAAATAATAGAAAAGAAATAATTTATACAGATTATAGTAATTTCAACTGCAATCAGTTTATGTTAAAAATTACTTGTTTTACATGAGTCTTTCTTATCTAATGCAAGCTGCAATTTGTAAAATATATTTTAAATCCAATCGTTTGTCTTACATAAAGTACATAATATCATCTCATAATTTTATGATACAGGCTAAGTCAAAACTAGAAGAAAATGTATAATTTGTGTGCAATTCAAGTATAAAAATGCAATATTACGTGAATATCATAACTGCTATAGCAATACTTATTTTTAATGTAGCTATAACATGTAAGGTACAAACAAGCTAATAATACAACATTATGCAGTGCCAATTTTAGCAAAATGTAAATATTATTAAGCAGGTTGTCAGATTTTAAAATATGTCTTGTTACGTAGTTTCTGTTATTTATTTATTTATTTATTTACTAATTTTCAATATTGGTTCATTCTTATGCAAAAAAATTATGGTTATACAATTTACATAAACCTTTATCCTTTTTTTTTTTTTTAATCAGTTTTGAAAAAAAAAAAAATATATATATATATTTATTTATGTAATTTAAAAAATTTTCCTAAACAATTTTATACTTAAATTTGTTTATATTTGAAGTGGAGGTAATTTGGTAAATATTTAATATTTAATATTATTTTATATATTTTTTATTTATAAAATATCCTTGTAGTTCTTAAACAGCTTTACATAATTGTAGATTGTGATTAGGTAGCAGCATTACAAAACTCAAGGACTTTATAAAAATATAAGAAAAAAAAAAAAAATAGGTAAATGAATTGAATTCTAAGCATTTAATTTATTAATTTATATTATACTTTAAAAAACATTATTTTATGTGTAACATTAAAATTACAAAACCTTAACATAAATAGTTTTTATTTTAAACCTTTTTTGTGTTATGATGATATAAGAAAAATAATATTTATAGGACTTAAACAATGCAATGTATAAAAAACTATATTTTTTATCCGTCATGCGTTTTCCATAATTATCCTTTTTTTTATGTATATTATACTTGAAAATGTAAATGTTTCAAATTTTTGTTATAAAAGAAGAAAAATTATAAAAACTTAATACAACAAAATTATTAGCGATAACAGAATTGGCCATTAATGTAATTAGTAAAAGCTATTAGCAAAACATGATTTAAAATATTCATTTCCATGAAAAGGGAATAAAATTGTATCGTTTCTAAAACAAATTACTTTTACAGCCTTCTTATAACAGTTTTATTAGCTAAAGTAATTATAAAGGGTTTTTATTTACTTCACTTTGCCTTACAACTCAAGATTAAATCTTGAAAGCATTACGTTCGATTGTTTGTAAAACTAAGCTGAAAAAAATTGCCCGCTGTAATTTTTTTTTTTTTTTTATGTGCATTTAATTATCTTTCAGCCATTAATTAACTTTAAAAAATGTGCTAATTTACAATTTTTACAGATTTAATAAAGTGAAAGTTTAAATAGACATTATTAGACCTCATAATATTGTGTTCTTTATTATATTTTATTTTAAATATTTTGATTGATACACATATATTTTTACTTCCAGTACCCGACTACCGTGAGTAATGGAAGTACTGTATTCGGTCAAAAAATTTGATATCGAGATTAGACCTGATTTACATGCTTTAAGGTCTCCTGAGTCCAAAAAAGTATTTTTTGTCAATTGGTCAGTGTGTGTGTGGGGGGGGGGGGGGAATCTTCTGACAATTATATCTCCGAAACTAATAAATATAAAACTAGGAAACTACAGAATTCAGACAAGTCTGGTGTACAGGTGAAATTTCTAAATTTTGTTGGAAATGGGAAAACTGGAAGTGGGACATCCGAAACCGGAAGTCCATATCTCAAAAATGGCGCGAACGATTTTCTTCAAAATCACTGTATAAACATTTTATTAGATGCCCTTTCGAATGATACAGTTGGTTAGTTCAGGAAAATTGATAGGCGTCCTGTATAAATAGCTGAATTTCAGGTACTGCAACTGCATTCCTTTCAAAAATTCTGTATGGATTTTTTTCAAACTTTCAATATTAACAGTATTTTAAATATCTTTTTGTATCTAATTATTGTTTTCCGGTCAACAATTTAATATCCCAAGTTTTGGTAAAGGTCGGTATCTCAAAAACGGCTCTAACGAATTTCTTGAAAATTTCGACACAAACCCATTTTAGATATCCTTGTTGATGCTTTACGTGGTTATTACAGGAAAATTAATAGTCACCCTGATCAGATAGATCAATTTTAGATCCCGGAAATTTCCATTTCAAAAAAAAAAAAAAAAATAAATAAAATAAATAAACTTTACTCTTTCTCTCTCTCTCTCTTTTTTTTTTTTTATTATATTTCATTAGGTCAATTTTATGTCTTCTGATAACATTATTTCCAAAAATTGCATATAATACTTGTAATAGTGGGTAATGGAAGTCGTGTCGTTGTTTCACATTACATTTTTTAAAATATAATTTGGAGAATAAAAGTCATTTATATTTTCAATAAATTTTAAATTTATTGAAAAACATTTTTTCCCTTGCTTTAAAATTTCAAGAATATCTATCCCTGCCATTTTTTTTTTTTTTTTTTTTTTTGTCTTATAAGAACTGTTTTTCTGTTAACCCTAATGTCTTAAAGGAGGTTAAAATCTCATTTATTTAAAAAACGTGTTTAATTAAAAGCAAGTAATTTAAAAAATCATGCACATATCATAGGAGGTGTGTTAAAAAAGAAACCGAACTTTTGAAATAGCGCTCCAACCATCAGAGACTGCGGCTACTGAGCGCACCTAGCGGCAGGTTTAGACAACAAAGTGCCATTTGCTTCGTGTCGCTCGGACAATTAGCAAGCGAACCAAATCCGCTGAAGTAAGCAAGTGCATAGCCTGCTCGTCGTATTAGTGACAAAAAACAATGAAAGAGCTTGAAGAACAACGTGTGTGTGTGAAATTCTGCTATAAACTTGGTAAAAATTACAGAGAGACATTTCAAATGCTTAGCCAAGCATACGAGGAAGACTGTATGAGTCGCACGCATTGCTATGAGTGGTTTAAACATTTTGAACAGTGCAGAATGTCGGTCTGTGACGATCCCAAGTCTAGACGATTAAAAGTCTGGTCAGATGGTAAATAAGGTAATCTGCCAGGGAATCCTTGTGCGCATGAGGGATTCTGTGCACATGAAGAGACCTGAATTATGGGAAAACCAGACTTGCATAATGAAAATGCGCCAGCTCACGCGTAACTCCTTGTCTGCAGCTATCTAGCAAAACACCGTATTCCCGTTGTGCTCAGTCCACCGTATTCTCCGGACCTAGTCCAAGCACACTTTTTCCTGTTTCTCAAACTGAAAACACGTTGAAAGAGCGTCGTTTCTAAACCATAGAGGATATACAGGACAATGCGACGAGAAACCTTCGCCCCATCCCACAAAGTGCGTTCAAAAAATGGAAGAAACGATCGGAACGGTGTATTGCCAGTAGAGGGGACTATTTTAAAGGGTACAGTGCTTAAAATGTTGTACAATAAGCAATAAATCTGATACAGCAAAAGTTCGGTTTCTTTTTGAACACACCTCATGTATGTATACTATACTTAAATCTCGCTCTGTGTCACTAGGTGCAATACGTTAGAAGACAGCCTACACACGGACATCATACCAATTTTGTAATTTTGGGATTCTTCGGATTTCAAAATGTTAAAAAAAGTGAAGAATCGGGTCAGTAATTTTCACAATTACTTGAATTATCCATGCTATACATCTGTATGATGAGGAACTAAAAGATACTTATGAAGATTTAAAGTAGAATTTTACAAATTAATAGAGTTCATTCCAGTGGCATAAGGGATATTATAAAACTGGTCTGACCTCAAAACAACTGTTCTTTCTTCCGATATCGTATACACAGACTAACATACTAATACACTAGTAACAAACTGACTCACCCACAATCTTATCCATTAACCCATTAAAGAACACCCTACAAATGGACACATATCCGTTTTGTTATTTTCTATTTCCTCACACCTGAAAATGTGTAAAAGAAAATCAAGCAAGGTCGAAATTTTTCCCGATTACCAATGTTTCCTATTCCTATAATATGATAGGGAATTAAACAGTTTGGGAATAGGTGAACTCTGCTCAGTTCCAATCGTTTACTTCTTTTCATAAAATTCTAATACAAAGGATATAGATTCATATTACGAGAAAATAATTTGACTAATCGTTCGACAAAACGACAGACTTAAATGTCCCAACCAATAGGCTACCATACAGTTCGATACATTTACCTCAACGAAATTTGTTAAATATATTTTATAGAGCTAGTTACATATGTTATTTTTCCGGCAATTCTATACTGTTTCAAATGTACTGATTATCTTTATGTAATTTTATGCGAAATATTATGCAATTTAAATTTCACATTCCTACAAAAACTACAAAAAAAATATATTATTATTATATAGGCAAAATTAGACTTTATTTGTAATTAAATTCTTAAAGAATTTATACTGCTGATATGCATTGAAAAGTTCTACTTTTTTGGGGCTGTGATAACCGGATCGCTTGAGCACTGAGAGCGTAATAGGAAAATTGAGGGTTTAATGTTCAAGCTAGCCAAAATCTGTAATGTACATGAATGACAGCTGATGCATGTAAAATCTGTCATGGCCTTATATATCCACCCTATTCCCATTCGAAGTTATACCTATAGGGGTCATCATAGTAGGGAGCCATCCCATCCGTAGAGAATAAAAATTGAGATGGCATGTCTACGGATCGTCCTTAAGGGTGAGTCCCAGATCGTCATGAAATGCCAATAGAGTGACACTAGTGTGACATCTAACTATCTCAAGCATTCAATCAAATTTCCACTTATTTAAAAAAAAAAAATGAATCTGCAAGAAATATTATTAGATAAATAGTACATTAAATAATTATAAATGTACGATCAATATATTTATTAGGGTGGTCCTTAAAAATTAGCATTTAAATTTTTGTATGGGGAACCCACTTATTTTGTTCTATGTATAAAATAAAGACTTCCACAAAAATTTCAAAACTTTAAAACAAGTTTTAAAGGGTGGCGACCAAGGTTTGAAAAAATTAAAAATTGACAAATTTGACACATTTTGTAATTTCATTATAAGTAATTATATTTTAATTACATTAAAACATCTAATTTAAAATATTAAAATACACGTAACATAAATTTAAACATTTCGAGCCTTAGCTTAGGCTCCTCATCAGTAAAATGCATCAAAAGTAAACGATGAAAAAACAATAGATTTTTCTTTACGAAAGTACAGCATATTTAGCAGGACTTGTGCGTGCCTCATTAAGCAGGGTAAAATTCAGTTTCATATACCAGTTATTCAGGAAAATTCTTGAATGTTAATTTGAACAGTTAGATACGATTATTTTAGTATTGTTAAAATCATGTAGATGATCGGTGTCTATGGCATCCTGCACTATTTTGGAACGAATATCGCGGTTTTGAAATGTCTTTCATGTTCGAAAATTCGAGTATGAAGGGAACACCAATATAAACAGAACTCAAAGATTTACAAGAAATATTATAAATAACCACTGTACGCGAAAATGGGGGGGGATACTGATGAGGAGCCTAAAAAAAAAAAAAAACTCGAAATGTTTAAATTTATGTTACGTGCATTTTAATATTTTAAATTGAATATTTTAATGTATATTGTCACGATTTTTAATGCAATTTAAATATAATAGTTTACAATGAAATTACAAAGTATTTCAAAGTTGTCAATTTAAAATTTTTTCGAACCTCGGTCGCTACCCTTAAAACTTGTTTTAAAATTTTCAAATTTTAGTGGAAGTCATTATTTTATACATAGAACAAAATAAGTGGGTGCTCCATAAAAATTTAAAGGTTAATTTTTAAGGACCACCCTAATATTATATATATATATATATATATATATATATATATATATATATATATATATATATATTATTATTATTATTATTATTATTATTTTAACAATGCGAAGAATATTTTTGAAAAATTTCGAAATGCAGTACAGAAATATTGCATAGATAATGTTACATATGAATTGAGTGAATAATAAAAAATATATCTTATGTTACATATAGAAAATTCCGATATACTGGCTTTGCAATCTCACGAATATGAGAAAAAAGTACGCATGTATAAAACATGAATGCATATCTATATTTCAGCTTTTTACTCGAAAAAAGGATATGTGTCAGCAAAATTTTAGATGTTTACTATATCCAAAAATCTTTGATATCAAACTTCAAATCTGACCAGAAAAATAGTTTTTTCCAAGATAACTTAAAGAAAAAAATACTTTTGTAAAGAAATATTGAACCCTAGAAAATAGCTTGAGCAGAATTTTTAAACATAAAAAAAAAAAAAAAAAAAAAAAATCTCGTTTTTAACAGCATTTAACTTTTTTTAATATTAATATATATATTAAAAAATAAATTATGCCTCTTATAGAATTAATTAGAGCTATAAATAATACTATTATAAAAATCGATTCTTTTTAACTAATTCTGTACTTAGTTTTAATCTTAAAATTTATTTTAAAATTAAAATTTTAAGAAAGACAGGACCATTACTTTTAAGAAAAGAAGGTTAATTAGAGTATCTTGAAATTGAATTAAATCATTATATGCTTTAAAAGTGAAAGATTATTTATTTTTTCTTTAACTAAGAAAATTCTCTTTTTTTTTTCGGAGATTAACTAAGAAACACGAAATCCAACACGTGCCATTAAAAATTATGTATTCAGTGGATATCATGCATGTTAAGTTACTACCAATTAAAAATAGATTTTATATCACTATATAGGAAAAAAAAAAACTGAAGAATACTATTAAAAATATTCTGCTATAAGGTTTTGGAAAAATATGGAATAACTGTGCATTTTTTACACCTTTCAATTTGATTTCTTTAGAAATGGATTTATTTCTATCACATATTTTATATATAGATCGCCCAAATGAAAGTGGCACTGCTATGATTGCTCTATTATTTTATTACACATGGTATTATAGATGGCTCTGAGTGCTGAGAACGCATGCTATGTCGTATGATAAAGACAGATGATTGTGTGATAATGTAAAAGCAAGTTAAACGGCAGTTCGTATCGTGAACGCCACCAAGCTTTGTCAACATGACGTCGTCCGGTTGTTAACGACATAAATATGAGTGCTGAAGAAATTTAACACAGCAAGAAAATGTTTATGGCTCAAAACGTATGTGATGCAGATCAGTATTCCGGTGGTATAGCGATTTTCGTTAAGAACGAAGCTGTACGGACTATAGGGTATGACCAGTTCAATCGCATGTGGTTATCATCCACAATGTCATTGCGGCTGGGACAGTCTCGTGAGAAATAAGCTGCGAAATTTAAACTGATTTCGGTGATATACACTCAGTACCATATACATTTTACATGCGACGGCATTTCCCCAGGACTCACATTTCCTTCCTTTTAAAATTGAACGAATGCCAGTTCACAACGTCTTAGGGCATCCATGATACGAACGATACCGTTGAATTTGCTTCTTACGCTGTTATATAAACATCTGTCGTAATATGACATTAGGAGAACTCAAGGGGATACTTCAATAAGGGCATGCGTAGTGTTCTCCATATTAGAAAAATAGCGCAATCACGGCAGTGAAAATTTCATTTGGACGACCCTTATATACATCGAGAGTTTATCATTTTATTCCACATATAGATGGCTCTACATTTCTACACTAAACTTTTCATTGAGATCAAGCAAATGGATCGTGTACTGGGACATTCAACAGAATTCAGATAGATTATGTCTAAGGGGGAAACTTCTGGTAAGTACAGTGTGATATCTATAGGCGGACATAAACAAAATAGAATGAAAAAAATTTTTTATATGCGTAAAAACATGCTTTGCGTAGACTGTGGCATGGAAATTCATCATTCGTTTACAGGGCTACCCAAAGTGTTTGGATATGTTGGGGCTATTCTTGGAAATTGCTGGAATTGTAATTCGTGTTACATGTCTTACAAGTAAGAATAAATTCAAGTGCACAATACTTTTTATAGTGCATGCTCTTTATAGACAATATACAGGGCTACCGAAAATTGAGCTGAACGTTCTTTTCTATTGAATGTAATTGATGGAAGTTCTCTTCTACATTTTACTATATTGACGAATACTATTCAGGGAGGAAAATTATTTTTTCATACACATACTATTTTTAACTCTGGTTTTAGTATGACATCAAGTTTAGAGGTGCCTTGGCTACAAAAGGACGATTTTTAGTGATTGGAGTGTTTGTATACCTGTTATCAGCATAATTACAAAGCAAATAACCAGAGGAAAGTCAAATGCACCCCTCACACAGAATTATATGTCAAATAAAACTGTTCCTAAATCGATTTTAGATTTTTTTAAAATGCATTTACCTTTATTATATTACCTTATTGATCTTTGTGTGTGTGTGTGTGTGTGTAAGATCATGTGTTGAGGTTCCCAGAATGCAAATGTCCAATTTTTAGCGGCTGATATGTATGTATACCTTTTATCAGCATAGCTTAGAAACAAATAACTGCAGGAAATTCAAATTAAGTTTTTTAAAGGTTGTATTAGGTTGATCAAGTTTAGCAAGTTTGAAGGCAATATAATAATACAATTTTTATTAAAATCACACAATCAACTGTGGAAGAAAATCATATTTATTGAAATTTTATTTTTCCGACTGAGTGAAAATAATGCCTGGACCGGGACTCGAACCCCGGATCTTTGACTTACAAGGTCAAAGCTCTACCAATTGAGCTATCCAGGCCGACACCCCGGTCAGCATTACTCAATCAGACATCCTTTAGGCAGAAACATCTCTGGTCTATCATGTAGATGGCTCAACAGAAAATAAGCCGCAGGAAATGGAAAACACCATTAGATAATGGGAGAAAGAAATACAATTTTTATTAAAATCATACAATCAACTGTGGAAGAAAATCATATTTATTGAAATTTTATTTTTCCGACTGAGTGAAAATAATGCCTGGACCGGGACTCGAACCCCGGATCTTTGACTTACAAGGTCAAGGCTCTACCAATTGAGCTATCCAGGCCGACACCCCAGTCAGCATTACTCACTCAGACATCCTTTAGGCAGAAACATCTCTGGTCTATGATGTAGATAGCTCAACAGAAAATAAGATAATTAAACATAATATAAACACAATATTGTAATATATAAACACAATATTGTGTGATTTTAATAAAAATTGTATTTCTTTCTCCCATTATCTAATGGTGTTTTCCATTTCCTGCGGCTTATTTTCTGTTGAGCTATCTACATGATAGACCAGAGATGTTTCTGCCTAAAGGATGTCTGAGTGAGTAATGTCGACCCGGTTGTCGGCCTGGATAGCTCAATTGGTAGAGCCTTGACATTGTAAGTGAAAGATCCTGGGTTCGAGTCCCGGTCCAGGCATTATTTTCACTCAGTCGGAAAAATAAAATTTCAATAAATATAATAATAGCCTGATTAATTGTGGGTGATACACCCCCTGCACATATAATTATACGTTAAATAAAACCGTTCTTAAACCTATTTTAAACCATTTTAAGGTAGGTTTAATTTTATTATCGTACTTTATTGATTTTACTACATAATCTGTCATCTATCTCTATAATATCGAAATGCAGGATACGAGGAAGCTGTGTAAGTGACACACCATATTATATTATTGTATGAATATGACAAGAAAGGACATTCCTTCAATCTTTCTGTAATTTGGCATCTCATTGGAAAAGCATTTCATGATTTTTAAACAGGGATTAATTATTACTTCAGGAAAAGTTGATCATTCGTAGAAAAGTAAAATATTTTAAGTGTTTATTCTTTTGAGAATTATTAAGTAAAACCCAAAGAACAATAAATTAAAGAACTGGTGTACAATAAATATTTAAACCTAAAAACTTCTTCACACACCATATAATTAATGTAACTACTACCGGTTTCGAAAGCACGTAGCTTTCCCTTTTCAGGTGCAAAAAACAAGTGGTACTACCACGTGCTACATAATCAAAGGTAAAAAAAAATCATACACCATAAAATTATTATTGTAAGCTCTATCAGTTTCAAAAGGACGTAGCCTTTCTTCTTTAGGTGTAGCACTGTTTGTAGAATATATTTTTTGCTCCTGAAGATGAAAGGCTACATCCTTTCGTAACTAGTCGTGCTTATGTTAATTTTATGGTGTGTGAAGAAGTATTTATGATTAAATAAAACGTAAAAAACATTGATGCATTTTCTTACGCATACGTTTAAAAAGCTTGGGAAAATCTAAAATCAGTTTCAAAATATAGTTATGTATAGATTTCTTCCCCCCCCCCCTCCTTTTTTTTCCCTCATGCACTCCAGATTTTACTTTCACTACAACAATTTTTTAACTCAAGACACTAAACATTGAACTTTTGTAGGAAGTTTTTTAAATAATTTTTTTTTTCTTTGTGCATATTTTTTGTCTTACAAACATTAGGTTTATAACATCTGCAGAAAAAAGGTTTTAAAAGTTTTCCGAAAGAAAAGAAAATGTATATGTGATTAGTAAAGGTATCAAGGGGATTTTTTTTGCCTGTTACTGTTTTTTTTTTTTTTTTTTTTTTTTTTTTTTTTAATGTTATAAATAAATTGTAAACATAAGAACGCAGTATAAGGATAAATAAAACTTTTATAACTTCATATTTCACTAAAATACTGAATAAATTTAAGATATAAAATGTTCATAAATAAGTGAGATAAGTAACATTTTTACTTTCTCTTAGCCATAAGGTAGAGAAAGTATTGTTTTTGGGTCAAATTTTTGAAATTGAGCTTTTGATATATTTACACTTTTTGAGGTCCCCTAAATCCAAAAATCATGTTTTTAGCGGTTGGTCTGTGCGTCTGTGTGTGTATCTGTCTGTGTGTCTGTGCTGTGTGTGTCTGTGTATCTGTGTGTTTGTTTTTTATCAGCCTATCTCAAAAACAAATTATAGCAGAAAGTTCAAACTTGGTATTCTAAATGTGTCTCATATAGGAATGCTACACTAAACTTTTCGTTGAGATCAAGCAAATGGTACGTGCACAGGGACACCCAAGAGTTGATGGAAGTGTACTTTACGTTGTTCTATGTGTTAGCACAATTAATATTGATTGTATTTATGTGCACCATATGATGTGTACATAACTTTCAGAATATATACAAGGCTGCCAATATTTAAGCCATAAAAGTCTTTTTAATTTGTAAGTGGAAGGGCTATAATATTTTATAATTTATATCATATACATATACTATTGTACTATATATTTACTATAATATTTTACCGTGTCCAATAAAACTGCTCAGAAATAGAAATTAAGTCCTCATAGCCATATAATAAATAATGTATTTTTTTAAGATAAATACTCATCACTTGATTTTTTTTGTATATTTACACGTTTTGAGGCTTCCTGTATACCGAAGTCAAGATTTATAGTTTGATCTTTCACTGCGTCTGTGAGAGTAAATTATAAACAAATAAATTCAGGCGATCCAAATGATGTATTTTGAAGTTAATGCGTTTGTTACTAAAAAAAAAAAAAATTCAAGATTGATAAATTTCAAGGAATGCGTGTGAAAGTTGTCTGAAAATTTTTAAATAAACTTTTGAACTTAATAATAGATTTGAATTCTATATAAATGTAGATACAATACAGAAACGGGCGGTTGGGAGGGCGGTAGTCCCTTCACATAGAATGTTTTGTCAAATAAAGGTGTTCCGAAGCCTAATTTGAATTGTTTTAACATAGGTTTACGTAACAGTACTCGTTATCTTAACCCTTAATATCCAATCTGTACTTTAAGTGTTAAATTTTAGGGTAAGCGAAAGTTGTGTGAGTGAATCACCAGATTATTTAAACATTATATTCTATTCCAAGTAAAATATTTGTATACAAACTCAATAGTTTTGTTAAGCTGTTAGAGATTGCAAGACGAATGTAAAAATTCAAATATATATTTATGTAAAATTTTCAAAAGAGGTAAGAAGGATATATAAACTGATGTAAACATAAATTTCTAATCATAATGTTTATTCATGTACGAATAAATTTTTAACCAATGTTTGATATTCCGAAAAATACTATATATTTCAATTAACTATTAAAATATACATAAATTTTTAGAACAAAAATATAAGGAAATATGCGATTGTGTGTTTATATGTAATTAGAATAAAGATTCATGAAATTTCCTCAATCACTAATTTGTAAATGATTAAAAACATATAATGATGCCTGCCCATAAAAGTACATATATTAGGGAGTCGTACTGGCAAAGTTTTGACGTGAAAATAAAATTACTTTTTTTTCTTTTAATTTATGTTGTTTAATTAAAAAGTTATTTATTTTATTAAGTTAATCATTTTTTTTTATTTAATCCGGTAAAGAATGAAAAAATAAAATAAAATTAAATAATAAAAATAAAAATAAACCGAATTCAAACTTGAACGATAAAAATACTATATATATATATATATATATATTAACACACTTAGGTTCAGTTACGTGTTCGACAGGGATTTCCGAAATTGGTTAAGCAATTTTTAAAAGAAAATATACGGGGTGAATGTTAATGGGTGAGCATTCTTGTTCTAAAATTACTTGAATTTTATCATACATAAATTTACTCATTTCTTTACTGAATATGTAAAAAAAAAAAAAAAAAGAAGAAGAAGTTTTTATCATAATAAAATTCAGGGAAAATTTAACAAATATAGATTTTAGTGAAATGTCATGTCAAAAAAATGTCGAATTCGCTACAAAGTTTGAATAATTAATTTTAAGAAAATTAGTTACATTTGTTTATATAGTGCTTTAGATTACAATGTAGAACACTGAGAACAGAAATATACCGTCTTCATCTGGAAGAATACGTAGTCATTTTCTGAACCCCTAAACAAGAAATATAGATTTACGTACTGTGCATATAAAGTAAGTAAATAAACTGAATAGACGAAATGATTGTGAATCTATAGTCAACACATTTCTAGATTGTGAAACAATATTAATAATCCTTTGTATTGCGAGAAATTCTCACTTGATTGCCTAGATTTGAGTTATAAAATTGAATTATAGTAGCTGAAACTCACTTTATGTGTTCGCATTTACTTGCAGGGATTTTTAAAAAAGTTTTCCTTCGGTAATATAAGAAAACGCTGTAGAATTCTAATAGGGGTTTCTAGAACTCACTTCCAAAGGGGACTAGAATTTATAAGGACGACACGGAACTATTTTTACTAGAACCACAGTTTACTTTCTAGATATTAATCACATTATTTTTTTCCAGTGGAAGCTAAGATAATTGACTAACATTAAAAAAAAAAAATATTAGACAAATTCTTTCTTTTAAAAAATGCTATAAAACCTTAAAAGAGTCAAAATATCACAGCAGTCAGAATGGTGCATTAACAATATATATATATATATATATATATATATATATAAATTATAAATTATAAACCAAATTATAAAAAAATCTAAAACATTTTTAGTTGTTTTGTTTAGTCATATGAATAAAAACATATATAATGTTTAAAATTTACTAATGTTTAATTTGATAAGATAATAAACAACAAAGCATTTTATTAATTAGTATTAAAAATTATAACTATAAATACACTAACTAGCTGAAAGGCGACTAATGCGCCCGTTGAAATTTATCATTTCTTTTCATTTATTTCTCGCTTCAAATAAATCAATTGCTAACAAGACCATGCGAAGAAAAAAAAAAGATAGACCAAAATTATCAAATCAAAAATTTTTATATAGATCTGTCTAATTAAAATCCAATACATAATGAACAATATAAGATGAATACACTAAATTAAAAACAGAACATTGCTAATGTTTATCATCATCTCGTACAAAAATTGAAATGCAGAAAGCAAAAACATAATTCAATAGCTGACATTTACATTTACTTGAAAATACATTTCTCTTAAAGCATGATAGTTCTAATTAATCTTGTATTATGCATGACGAAAATTTCATGTTTCAAAATGAACTTTCAGAGATTAAAACAAACTCTTAAGGGATTAAAAGCTCAGTATGTGTCCATGCCTATCAGTAAATAACAAAATCTTTGTCAGGAACAAATTTGTTTTACTCTAAACACAGTGAAAGCATTTGATGTCTTTCGTAGTAAGTATCAAAAGATGTTTAAGGTTTCATTTTGTTTTCTTTAACGCTTCATGGCATAAATTTAATGGAAATGTAACTCTATAGCATAATTGAATTTTTCATTAAGCGTTCTTTAAAACGTTTATTATGTATGTATATATATATGTATATACACATAGCGATTATAATTAAAATTAATATTTCAAAATGCTATGAATTTAAAGCTACCCATCAGAGAGATTTAAAATTTTAACAGAGCAATCGTGAGGCAATGAAATTTTGTTTGGCAAATGAAAAAAATAGTTCCAAAATGTGCCGTTAATTATTCGTAAAGTAATTATTTCATGAAGCTCCTCTTTTTCAATTTTCACTATGACTGTTTCCGCTGTAGTCACGTATTCTTGTATTTTTGTTAAAAAATATTAGTAAACCCCTGAATTGTATTGTTTCCTGCTATTATTGTGTTTAATGAGTCCATTTAGGCGTTTCCCTTGACATTACCTTGACAGCGCCAGCTATAGGAACATGCTGGTACTACTTTTTTTCCTCCCCCAAACCAAATTTCATTGCCTCACGATTGCTGTGGTAAAACATCAAATCGTTCTGATGGGTAGTTTTAAATTTATAGAAATCGTAACTTTAATTATAATCACCCTGTAAATAAAAAATAAAAAAATAATTTATCCTTTTTTGCTGCAATCGTCTTTATAAATGTGATATTAATAAATAACATTTATATTTACTTAATACAGAAACAGAAAATACTGTAGGTATTTTGTAATATTCCGTGATTGAAAATGGAATAAATTTGAGACTTTCATTAAGAAAAGTATACTAAATATACATATTGGGTTGTAAAGAAAATTCTGTCGTGTTTTACTACCTGCAGTTAATTTTACCTGTCAGTCTAAGACAAGCAGGTAGAAAGCATCATGTGGGGGTCTTATTCTGTTCCATCAAGGTAATCCAAAACTTCATGCTGGAATGGTGATGTAAAAAAAGTTAAACGAGCTTGGATGGGAAGTTCTTAGTCAACCGTGATACATACTGCAATAACTTTACCGGTATACTGCATATTCCAATTGCTTCATAATTATCGAACGGGAAAAAATTTTCTTTTTTCAAAGCTGTCTTCATGGTAGCTGCTGAATATCTTGTGTCCGAGAATCAGAACTTCTGAGCTAGGGGTATCGACAAGTTACATGTAAGATGGTAATGAGCAACTACAAATTATGTATATTATATTATTGATTAAAAAAACTGTTTTAAATGTTTTATTTAAAATACGACAGAACTTTCCGCCAACCTATTATATATATATATATATATATATATATATATATAATAGGCATTGAATCGAACAGCGATTGGATGACATGTACGGGTAGAGCACTTCATGAAGTTTTAACACGATGCCACAATTCATCGATTGAAGTTACTGGTGAGTGGTGGGGGGCCAGTCGCTTTTCAACAATTAAACAGTCATTTTCATTGGTGCGAGATCAGGAGAACGCGCTGGCCAGAGCAACAGTCGAACACATTCGGCATCAATGAAGGTTCAGACAATATGGACAACTTGCGGTTGTGCATTGTCCTGCTTAAATGTTGCGCTTCGGAGGCCTTGAACATAGGGCAGAGTGATGGGCCTTAACTCGTCAGAAATGTAATGGCTGGTATTCAGAGTGGCGGAAATGAAAACAAGAGGTGACCGGGACGTGTATCCAATGGTACCACATACCATCAATCCAGGTGGTGACTCAGTATGCGGCAACCAAAATTCTGATTACCCTCAAACTGCATCACTGATATGGGCGCCATTAATGTGTAATCAACGATGAACCGGGACGCAGGAATGGCGTGAAGTCACTGTTCAGACAAATCACAATCCTGTTTACAGCATCAAGATTGCCTTATCCGTAATTAATGGCATTATGAATAATGCACATTGCCAGCTGGGATTCGACATCATCATACTGTCCATCATTCGCAATGATGTTATGGGTTCCCATTGGATACACGTCTCGATTACTTCATGTTCGTATTCCTGGCATTCTGAACAGCGCCCATTAAATTTCTGATGAGTTAAGGCCCGCCCCTCTGCCCTGTATTCGAGGCCTCCGCAGCGCAAAATTTAAGCAAGATAATGCACGACAGCAAGTTGTTTGTATTGTCCGGACCTTCTTTGATACAGAATGTGTTCGACTGTTTGCTCTGGCCAGCGCGTTCTCCTGATCTCGCACCAATGAAAATGACTGTTTAATCGTTGAAAAGCGACTGGCCCCCCACCACTCACCAGTAACTTCAATAGATGAATTGTGGCATCGTGTTAAAACTTCATGAAGTGCTCTACCGGTACATGTCATCCAATCGCTGTTCGATTCAATGCCTAGGCAGATATGTGCTGCTATTGCTCACAGAGTTCGCTGCTTTATGTACTGTTTTCTCAGTACATATTACTCCAAATTTCCTGACATTTTAATCAATTGTTCTTCCTACTATAATGTATGTCCAAAAAATTTCATTCCGTTATTATTATTCCTTCTTGGTGTAGCAATTTTAATGGCCAGTAGTATATAAACTGATAAAAAATTAAGAATTGGTTTTCGGAAAAGGCTTGGCAGCACAAACTTCTACATTCTCCTGTAAATATTACAGCCTGTAACATTATGTATTTAGATCCTATTAGACCGCTAACAATTTATCGATATACTGTGATTCTCTGTTCTATCAAGATTTGTTGTCACAAACAACTAGTAATTTATTAAAATTGTCCGAGATATGCTGTTAAAGACTGTAAATTCTGTGTTTCTTTCCCCCCTTTGACTATATATGAATGTTGGAGAGAGGATAATTATGTGAAGAAATGGTCAATTACGGTCAATAACAGATTATATTTTTACCAAGGACTGATATTTAGCGTTAAAGCGTAATATTTATAGTGATACAGTTATTCACAGTATATTAGTTATGCAGTAAAAATTTTTAAAGCAGTAGCTTTATTCTAAAGTGCAAATACGAGGCGTGCAAAAATAAAATAAAGATACAATGCCGTACACGCATTAAAACAATTTTTAATTTTGAAATTTCAACTTATATACTGCTCTTTCTTACAAATTCTGGCATCATGTGTAAAATTGCCAGCATTGTTCAAGCATTTGTAAAGTCTGGGTATAAGTTTTTACACTAGTTGCCCTAAAAAATGCAACACGAAGAAAGAATGTAAATATCAGAATGATATTTATTGGCCACATACATTAGAGTAGGTAGAAGAATTGATTAAATTTTCAGGAAATTTGGAGTAATACATCCTGAGGAAACAGTACTTAAAGCAGCGACCTCTGGGAGAAGTAACTGCGTCTAGGCATTCAATCGAATAGCGATTGGATGACATATTCGGGTATAGCACTTGATGAAGTTTGAACATGACGCAAAAGTTCATCGACCGTAGTTCCTGGTGCGTGGTGGCGGGTAAGTCGCTTTTCAACGGTTAAACAGTCATTTTTATTGGTGCGATATCAGGAGAACGCGCTGGCCAGAGCAACAGTCGAACACATTCTGTATCAAAACAGGTCTGGACAAAGCAGACAAATTGCAGTCGTGCATTGTCCTGCTTAAATTTTTCACTACGGAGACCTAAATTATAGGGCTGTGCGGTGGGCCTTAGCTCTTCAAAAATGTAGTGTTAGCTATTCAGAGTGTCGGGATTGCGGACAAGAAGCGATTGAGACGTGTATCCTTTGGGACCCCCATACTGTCACTGCAGGTGTATGAAGATTTAGCATTTTTTTTTTTTTTTTTTTTTTTTTTACGTTAAATAGAGAGTACTCTATTGAATGTACCTTAAGGAAATATTTTTTAAAAAAATTAAATTCATTTATTGATAAAAATATTTTAAAAAGAAATGATTTCTTCTAAGAATGTATCTCTTAATATGATCTCTTAATAAGTTAGTGAAATAATTTTTAAATATATGCAAATATACACATATATATCATGTTACTAAAGACGAGGCGAGTACACAAGAAACTAAAAATTCTTTGTATTTGCAAATTTTCCTCGTAGAAATACTTAAATGCGAAAAATTGAAGTTTCCTTTAATAAATGTCATTTATATTAATTTCAATATACATTTCGTAAATTATAATAATTTTAATTACTCTTATAAGTCATTACTGGAAGTGCATGATTCAAAATGAACTCTCAGGATTAAAGGAAATTCTTAAAAGGATTAAAAACTCAGCGCTGCGCTTCCATGCCTATGAGTAAGTATTAAGATTTTTGACAATAACAACTTGTTTTTGCAATAAACTTAGTGTACGCCTTTGAAGTCTTTCTTAAAAAGTAGCAGAGGGTATTTTAAGTTTCACGATGTTTATTTAATGCTTGTAACATACATGTCATGCAGAATTAAAATATAGGTAAAATTTTCCAAGCTATAACAACTATTAATGTTCAATTTTCATATTTTACTTTAAAATAAATATATATCATAATTTAGAAATTTATTTATCAACCTTGAAAGTTCATTCAGAAAATTTTGGAGTGGAAAAGCTGATTTTTTATACCAACTATGTGAATATTTTATACCAACTATATATACCAAAAGCGGAAGGCCCGGGTTCGATTCCCGGCTCTAGCATTTTTCACATAGTTCGTATAAAAAAATCAGCCTTTCCACTCCAAAATTTTCTGAATGAAAAAAATATATCATTTAATTCTAATTCCAGACACTGAGAAAAAAATCTGTAAGTGGCATCCAGAATCTAAATTGCCGCTCAAGAAAAAATAGTTCCATCTCATCCTTATAAATTCTAGTCCCCTCTGAAAGCGAGTTCGAAAATTCCTACTAGAATTCTACAGTGTTTGCCTATATTATAGAGGGCAAAGTTATTTAAAAATCTCTGCAAATAATTGCGAATACAAGAGGCTGGTTTCAGCAACTATAATCTTGGTTTATGACACAATCCTAGAAAATCAAGCAAAAATTTCTCGCAATACAAAAGATTCAGAATATTCAGAATATTGTTTCACCGTTTAAAAATGTACAGACTAGAAATTCTCGATCATTTCGTCTATTCAGTTTATTGGTGTGCCTTATGCACATAGCTCGGAAATCTATATTTCAATTTTATGGATTTAGAAAATGACCACTTATTCATTCTAGATGAAGGTAATATATTTTTTTTTTGTCAGTGATATACTAAATCTAATCTATTTCTTGCAATCAAAAAATAATTTATTCTTTTCTACGCTCAACGAAATGTTTATTATGTTACGCATTTCTACAAATTTTTATGATGACATTAACTAAGTGTGATTTTTATACTTATTTCGCCATTTATATATTTTAATAATGCCATTTAAAGCAAAAAAAAAAAAAAAAAATGTTTTAGATCTTTATCTTCGTAATATAATTTATATAGAGATAATTATATATATTTCTCTATATATGCGAAAGACTACTTTTTATTCATTTTCTAAATAGTTATTTACTAGAATAACTACCTTTTGCTTGATTTAATGTGCTATAAGATTGATATTTCTACTGTTATCTTTATAAAAAGGAATAAAAACTTTCGAATCAACATAAGTATTACTTCCTCCATTTTTATTTTCCCAAGTACTTTTCTGCATATCAAATGTACGAACTTCAATTATTATGGGCCTCTGGGTTCCGACATATTCTAACAGCCTATTTCAAGAACATGTCATAACAATACATTTAATTGAAATTTTACTGCATTTTACTGGAGAATTAGAAATGGGATAACTTATACTTTTCTATGCAAAAAGTTCTGATTAATTAAATGTAGTGATAACAATAAATAATATTTAAAATAAATGTAATCAGTGTAGAAATGGAAAATACCTTATGTATCTGATAAAGTTAATATTGTTACGATTTTGTAAATCATAGTAGCGATTCTTATGTAAATCCATTCAAAGAGATTTATTCAGTTTATAAAATGTTATTTTTCTGCATTTCTAGCTTGTTTTTGCGTTAAAATAGCTTATTTTTCTTTAAAAACCCGTTAAAAAACTTCATTAAGGCGGGTAAAGGCCTTGGCGCCAAATTCGACGACTTTTTCGCTCCTTGGCAACTTTTTGGCAACTTTGGCGAGAAAATCTTTATTACTGATATCTTAAATACCTAAACTCTAACTTGATTCCTTGAGACGTTATCTGCAAATTCTGGGTTTGTAGAAGGGTATAAAAGGAAGCCCAATCCAACCAAGTCAGTTAGTCTCACGCCAATCGTCATACTGCTAAGAGCTTCTGACTAAGGTAGCTTGTACTATTTGATTAATTGCTGTGTATTAATTCTTTGCTACAGTTTATGCTGTGAATTTAATGTTATCAGCTGTTATTTAAGCTGTGTTTACTGCTGAAACTGAAGTTGATACTTGGTGTATAGACCTGTAATCTTCTAGAATTTTCTGTAAATAAACTTCTAAGCCTCTGCAACACTCTGAAAAAAAAAACGGTAGATTTACAGCATAACATGCTGGCAATATGGGTGCATGGAGGGAGGAAAGTAAAAAAGTTATTTACAGCAGAAACAGCCATAAAAGTGTCTTTTTTTACAGATGTTTCCGCTGTAAATTGCCTTATTTAACAGCAGAATGTGCTAGCAATATGGGAGCCAGCACATTCTGCTGTAAAAGCTTCCGTTTTTTTTTTTTTCAGTGAATATTCGCATTTTATTCACAGACAATTCAAAAACCCCGAGTACGCAACAATATGTAATCATGTTACTGCCATCACAAAGATTTCTTCTAACTTTACTTTACGTATTTACGCAATTTAGACCGAAACAGTGACCACTGTGTCTTAGATAATAAGAATATGAAAAACGAAAAGATAAAAAAGTGCAAAAAAGATTTTTTTCTTCTTCTTTCTCTCTTTTTCTTTTCTTTTTTTTTTTTTTCTTTTTTTTTTCTCTTTTCTTTTTTTTTTCTTTTTTTTTTTTTTTTGTTAAAATTGAAAACAAAATCGATAGTTTTCTTTCAAATATTCATAGATGTACGGTCCAACTATTATTTATTATTTTTATTGTTATTATTTTATGTACATTTTAGAGATATTCAAATATGAAATTTACATTTCCTAGGAAGACTGAAAGCTATGCTCCTACGTATCAAAAGTTTTTCAATGGTGGACTATTACTATTATAGATATAGTCACATATTTTAATTACAGAATGATTTTTTTTTTTTTTTTTTTTTTTTTTTTTTTTTTTTTTAAAGTCCTGTTTGTGTTATCACTTTATATGCTGCTAGTGTATATATATAACTTTGACATTTACAAAACCAATTACTATGAATAAAATTTAAATACTTTAAACGTGAATACGCAAAACCATTTTAATAGATAACATAACGTTTTAGAGGAACGCGAAAAGGCGGGGCTTACTGTTCAAAATAGGAAAATACCTCGAAGACAAATTCGTTAAATTTTATGATAAAACGCGACGACAGAGTACTTGTTGAGCGATATGTACCAAAACTTTATAGGCAATCTCCAAATACATTTTACTTTATCTCCAGATACAAATGTTTTACTCCTTATAAATACTTTATTTCCAAATACAATTAAATATAATCTTTTTTGAAATTTTTTGCATTAGTTCTCGATATAGAATAGGCAGAAAATTTCTGTCACACACATTCAGACTGACACACATTTTCTAACAATAATCAAATCATGTTCAAGACATCATAAAACGCGTAAATCTATCAAAAGCCAGATGTTTAAATTTTGTATGAATCCAATACTTTCTATTAAAGACATCTGAAAACGTGAAAATCTCTTGAAAATCAGAAGTTTAATTTCTTTTACAAAACAAATACCTTTGACCAAATATATTTATTCTTAATACAGAAGAAGATAAAAACATAATAATTTGTTAATATACACTTTTAAAATATGTGTATATATATACACATACAAATAAAAAAAGATCATTTTTTTTGCTTTAACATAAACATTTTATAAAACTTGGTAATATCATTAAAAAAGAAGAAAAATATCATATAATTTCTATTAACTAAAATGAATACTCTATAATAAAATTAAAAATTAAATAAAATTGTTTATTTACAAACACATCTCTCGCAAAATGAAAATTTGGAAAAGAAATAACTATCTTTTTTATATACTTTAATATACATTTACGGTGAAGCATGATATTCGTAACTAGATTTTATAATACATAACAGGAAGTACGTGTTTCAATATAGATCATCGTGTATTAAAAAGTCTTTAAAAAAGATTAAGAGCTTAATATTCATCCATGCTTATCAATAAGTACTAAGACTTTTCACAAGAACAAGTTATTTTTATGCGTAACAAAGTGCAATCTAATGTCTTTTGTAGCATGTAACAAACGATATTTAACATTTCACTTTGTTTTTCTTAACGCTCCTTGGCATAAGTATAGTGAAAATGTAAGTGTACTGAATAACCGAATCTTTCATTAAGCGTTCGTTAATATATTTAGCATGCTGAATAAAGAATGCAATAATTAATCCGTTTCGTCTCAAAGCACTCTTAAGGAAATGATTCTAAACAAAAATTAAATTAAACGGGATTGATGAAAATGTAGAAAATTATTATTATTCTTTTTTTCTAAATGTATTTCATGATATGAATAATTATAAATTAGAAAAACAGTTTATAAGTATCTATTTGGTTGAGTGAAAAGTTTTGTCCTTTTTTAAATATTTTATTAAACAGAAAAAAAAAAGTATATGAATTATAACAAACATTCGTCATCATATTCTGCATTACATTCAACAACTACTCTCCGACGTACAACATTGAAATTCCACGGTTATTAAAAAAAAAAAAAAAAAAAAAAAAAGGGGGTTTGAGATAAGGAGTTGGCAATTCTTTATCGGAGGTTGTTTGCGTTATTGAATCTTCGTCCATGAGTAAAGTATTCAAGCGACTTAAACAAATGGTAATCTGAAGACTCAATGTTAGGACTATATGACGGGTGAACGAGAAGTTCCCAGACAAACTCGTTAAGTTACTCACGCGTTTAGTTAAAAACATGTGGTCTTAAATTTTCTTGTTGGAAGAAATTTCGATCTGAATTAAAGTCTTTAAAAATGCAGCTGAACGCAATCCACTTGAGTGCAGTAAATATTTAAGTACACAGTTAGTCCATGAGGAAAAAGATCCCAATGCACAACTCCTGTCGACATCAAAAGAAAAAAAAAAAAAAAAAGAAAAAAAAAAGAAAGAAAGAAAAAAAAAAGAAAGAAAGAAAAAAAAGAAAGAAAGAGAAAGAAGAAGAAGAAAAAAAAAACGCATAAAATTGTTTTATTTCGATGCATCTTTGGACGAGCTGTCCTAACTCCAAGCACATGCAGGCTGAGCCATTGTCACCGAGTTTTGTTTTTGTTGTCATGCAGTATCCACTTTTTATCATATGTAAGAATTCGACACCAACCACCTGGACTAAACTTCTGCAGCAACAAGTAAAATTTCTATTTTCGCTGTTTTTTTTTTTTCTTTTCATTACGTTAATCTCGTGAGGTACCTTCTGAGAACTCATAATATTCTTACCAATTTTGTGAAGATGACGATTGGTAGTTGACTGCGAAGTGTCAAACTCTTACTCTAATTTTCGTGTTCTTTGAGTCCAATCGGCTTCAACTGCACAGCGTAAGTCTCTTTTGTCGATTGCTGGTGGTCATCCAGGGCGTCTTTTAACTTTTCGGTACGTATCGCCGGAACAGTACTTTGCACACCATCGTCTGTAAGTTATTTCATCTGTAAACTTTCGACCAAATGTTGAAAAAATGTTACGACTTGTTTCGTTTACATTGTGGCCTTGTTTGAATTCGTATAAAATGAAATTGAGGGTTTCCTCCGATTTATTTTATATATTTGATCTTCCTTGATGAGTAATATACTTGTAAAAAATAAAATAAACATAACATTTGATACATCATACTGATCAGCACAAAATGAGCTTTAAAAAATACATAGAATGTACAACTTTAACATTTTTATTTATACGCAAACAAAAAACGAACAAAACTTTTGACTCAAATTGATAAAACATAAAAACACAGCACTTTGACTCAATATAATATATACAGAAAAATACCCAATTATCACCGAGCGGATTATGCGAGTAACGGATTATCAGCTGTTGCGTAAAATGGGATGCAGAAAGCGGAAACACAAGAAAAAGTTATTTTTGAAGAAGAAACAAAAACAAATGATTATTTTAAAGAAAAAAAAGAAATGAAAGATAAAATAAAATAAAATAAATGTGTTATTTTTATTTTTTATTTTTTATTCCTATTTATTTATTTATTGTACAGTGCAACGCAGTACTATTTAACTTAGGGCACAAATTTCCTTAGACATACTAATTTGGCTTTTTAGTAATTCTACTTTTGTGTTTATCATTTTTACAATTTTTAGTATATAAAATACAAACATTTTTACTGCCCTGTGAATATTTTCACAGTTTTTATTATATTTTAAGTACATTATAATCAGGTTTTTCCGCTAGAATAATTTTTTGTATATGTTCCTCATTTATATTATTTTTACAGCTTATCCCCGAAATCCGTGCCATTCAATTCCACAGATAATCGAGAGTTTAGTGTACATATATGTCACTTTATTATAAAGTACACTATTAAAAAAAAAAAAAAAATGCTTATTTTTATTTGTAAATTTTTCTCATATAAATCATGAAATGCAGAGAAAAATGGTGTAATACAATAACTGCCATTTACATTTATTTACATATATATATATATATATATATATATATGTTTCGCAAAGCATAGATTTTCAAATTGTCCCGAGAATTAATGACAGGAAGTGCGTGATTCAAAATGGAACTTTAGGGATTAATACATACTTTTAAAAGATCAAAAGCTTTCAACATTTTCATGCCTATCAGTAAATATTAAGACATTTATTAAGAACAAATAAATTTTAGCTAAACAGCATGCACGCTATTTATGTTTTTCGCAGTAAGTAAAAAAATATATTTAACCTTTCCTTTTGCGTTTATTAATGCATCATGACGTAATAATAACGTTACTGCATTGAGTAAATTAATTTTGAAATAAGCGTCCGTGAAACCGTTTAACGTGTCGAAAGAAAAATACACTTATTAATCTTGTTGGCTAAAAGCATCCTTTTGAAACAATAATACTGAATTAAACGTAATTAATGGAATAAAAGAAAAGTTACTACTTGTCTTATAAAGTAAAAATTTGTTTCTTGATAGGAAATGTTGTAATCTCGTAAATTAATTTACTAAAAAAATTATATATCGTGCTATTGGTGGGAGGTTGTTTGTGAATCAGTTTAATTTATAACAAAAAATATAAATATGGGTCACATTTATAAGCTTAAACAAGCGCAAGTTCTCACCGATGAAAACAAACGAGTACGGTTCAAAACATGCAGGAAACGAAATTAAATTAGAAAAGTGAGCTACAGCTCCACACGGTTTTCTGAAAAAAAAAAAAAAAAAAAAAAAAAAAACTATTCTCAGTGGAACTATTGTACAACCACCAAAATGGTTGTATTTTGCCAACAACTTCTCCAGTTCAATTCATCCATGGTTCAACGTCAATGAAACCTTAAAAACCTTTCAAAAAGTACGTGGTCAGGATTTAGAGCAACAGACAGAACTTCTCTTATTCTCGTGCATAAAGTCAAAACCCATAAAGACGCGTTACAAGAAGATTCTTGAAGATACTTCCGTCGCGTCGGTTCAAACGCACTTTGTCACAGGGTTTAGAGGTTTCAACAACATTTCGTGCCATCTTACAGAGTAAAACAGCGCAGGCATGGTGTCAGATCAATTTTCAACTAGACTGAATTATGTCCTCCAATCTCCATACTCGTAACCTCAATCTCATAGATTACAATTTGTAGTCGATTTCGTAAGAAAGGAAAGTCGTAAAGCGTTACAAAAGTTTGGAAGTTGTCAGGTTTTCACTTATAGAGAATCGAAGTGAATATTTAGGATTGAGCTGGCCCAATTAATGAAAATTTCATCAAAGTTTTCATATCTGTATCAAAGCAAAAGCAGGATACTCTAATTAAAAATGATTTTTTTTATATCTGTAATACGTAAACGTTAATAAATAATGTATTTCTTAGTGCAAATGTTTTTCTGTTTTTAATAACTAAATTTAATAAGACCATTACGTTATTTCTGGACGTGCTGCTTAATAGTATTTACTTTGATAGAATTGATAATTTAAGATAATCAAAGAAAAATTTCTATATAACAAATTTTTTAAATTTCGTATAAACAGGTAGAATATAGAATTCTCTTTATATCTTAAATGGAGCACTTATTTTACTAAATGTGTTTCATCATTTAAACCTGATAATATATACATGGAGAAAAAATATGCTTTGCATTTCAAATGCAAAATAATATATGGGTTTTATTTCCATAATTACACTAAATCCTGTAAGCTTTTCATGCAAATGATGACGACAATGAAAATCTCATTATGAAGGAAAGATTTAGATCGCGAAACGCAATAACGAAGAATATTTTTAAAAAATATTTTTAAAAATACTTTTAAATTTTGAATATTTTTTGTATTTTTTTTTTCTAAATAATAATTATAATGCATTATAATAACTTATAAAGTTTGATTAAAAAATTGTCTTTCAAAAATTATATTATTTATTTTAATCATTTTGATTTTTTTTTTAATTCATATAGGACGCGTTAAAAACTGAAATTATCTTTTGTTATCCAGTATTATTTTAAGATTTATGTTTTAAGACTATTTCTTTCACTTACATGCAGTAAAATGCAAACAGATTTTTTGGACTGTTTCGAAAATCTCAATTTAGAGATACAACAGTCTCTGTGTTTTGATAATGGAAATAAAATATATAATCTAATGACTTCAATATTTATATATATATACTAGCAGACCCGGCCACGCGTTGCTGTGACTAAGTTATACGTTGAATTATACGGCTGTAAACTATTTAGTACAGTAAAATTATTATTTACGAACAAAGACGAAAACGTTGTAGCCGATGTAAAAACCCACAGGGTTGAGATTTGAAACTTAGGTCAAAATTTGGAAGCGATTGATAAAAATTTTCGTAGTGTTGATATTAAGCACAAATTAATTTTATTGTAGGGTCCTATAAATTTTAATGGAGAAGTGATATATATTATTTCTAATGCTACTTTGGATAAAATTGCTAAAATGACTAATATATAATTTAAATTCTATTAAAATTCTATTAAAATAAAAGTATAAAAGAAACAGACGATTTTAAAATCAATTTTTATGGAGGAGTGAAATATAATATATGCTATAATGGATAATTTTACTATAAAATGACCTCATCATTTTAAATATTTTAAAGAGGGCAACAGCTGTAGTTATAAAAAGGAAAACAATAAGGCTAAACCAGAAAAATAAGTAAATTTGATAAATATTTTATAACTTTAAAATTGGAAATCTTATGAAATATTGGACATTTAAAGTAAATACATGTATCATTTTAAATAGAAAAAGATTTTGGAAAAGTTTAGTGTATTTTAACGAAGTGATGAGAAGTTTTTGAGTATGTTAAAATTTTAATAGTAAATTCAAGTTAATAAAGATGGGAAACATTGAGGATTAAGATAAGAATAATTATAAGATTAAAAAAAAAACTTTTTATATACCATGCTTTTAAATTTTAATGTACTAATAATATACTAATTAAAAGGAAAATGATAAATGTTCTATCATAGTTTGAAGTCAAATTTGTTTTCAAATGTCTAAATAAAATATCTGATGTAAGATACTAATATTTTGCGGCGGAATAGATTTCATTTCTGTCATCCTTGGCGAAAAAAAAAGAATATCGCCAAATTATCTGGCGAAAATATTTAATTCCTTTCAAAAATCATGGTTATTTTAACAACTTATATTAAAAGAGTAATGAATAATATGAAACAATATTTCGTACAATACATATTACATGTCATACATACGTACAATGAATAATACATATTACATTTCGTACAATGCATACATCTGGCATGTATATTTTCGTGTTACGCTTTTGATCGCCAAATAATAAAAAAAGCCAAGAGCGACAGAGTCTTGAAATTTAAAATTAAAATTTTGTCAATTTGACAGCAAAATAATTCAATCTAACACCCGTGATATCTATACCCAAATATAAGGATTAAAATCGGGAAATAAATTTCCTCGATTTTTAATAATTTCTTACAAAAAATCCTGTGGGCAATTAACATAGGAAATCCTTTTCTTGGCTGCACAGACGCTCAGTGAGTCACACTTCGCTTGCGTATAGAACTCATAGTATAGCATATATAGAATAGAGTGATCATTGGGGAGAAAAAAGTTATTCCTTTTCATTTGGGAAAAGACGACGTTTTTACCAAAATATGGCCGTCTTTCCCCGAATGAATACACACGGGAATACATACTAATATTTTAGCAAATAAAATTTATGAATAATTTATTTGCTAAAGGGGAATGGAAGACTCCAGATACAGTTTCAAATTCATATTTCTTTCTTTCTTTTCTTTTTTTTTTTTTTTTTTTTTTTTTTAATACCACTTAATGGCTGTTTTCAAAGCTTTTATTTATTTATTTTTTTTTCGGCATCAAAAATCTTTGTACGATAACATGGGGTTGAGACATCTATATATATACAGATATCTATGATAGAACTACATTAGCACTATATCAATGTGTATAAAATCTTTAAATTGATTATGACGTCAATTTTCGTGAGATGCATAATTTAACTTTTTATAATTTTTTAACGTTCACGTTTGATTAAATGTATTTATTTTTATGTCGAAAGAAAATGAACTCGTATTTTTTTTTTTTTTTTTTTTTTTTTTTTTTTTGGCAACAATTAAATTAATGGAACTCACAGATATTTTGGAGCAACTTTAATAAAGGTCTATAATTAACAAATAATTGCAATAAAACAATATTGTGACAATAAATTGAGATAAAAACTATCCTATCTCTCAAGTTGGACCAAACTGCACACAGTGTGCAAAATTTCATTAAAATCGGTTCCTTAGTTTAGGAGTTTACCCCGGACAAACATCGTGACACGTAATTTATATATATATACAGATATATGATATGCATAGGTCAACGTGTATTTTTTAAATATAGAAATAAGCTGTCTGCAGAAAATTGAGTCGACTATTCAAAAAATTTTAATGATGTGTATTTAAATCCAATTAAATGAAATCTGCATTTCTATTACCATAAAAAAGAGAGAATATTACCACATCAAAAGATTATTATCCCTAATATGTGAAACGAGAGATGTGAATAATTAAATTAATAAAATGCACAATTGAAGGTTTACAAAGTGGAATTCGCAAAAACTTTCGACACACATATTGAGAACTCTTTTGACAATCTATCATTAAATGTGCCGCACTATGCATAAGAATTAAATTAATAGATACATTTATCGCGATTTCATATATTTAGAAATGCTTAAAGAAGTTTCGGACAGGATATATTCCTTTTATAAATTACGTGCTAAATAGGTTGAATCATACAGAAGTAATAGCTTGTTGAATAATTTGAAGGTTCTCTCATTCATGTTCTCAAGTCATGGGCACTGAATTGACAGAGTATGAGTCTCCCAAATATATTTTCATCTTCAATTTGACAAAGAAAAAAAAAAAAAAAAGAAAAAAAAAAAAAAAAGAAAGAAAGAAAGATTTAATGCTGTTTGAATAAATGGTGTGATAGCTACTAATATTTATTCTCTAATTCAAATCGAAAACAAACAAAGATGATTCTACTCAAGAAGGGGTGGACGTTGTCACTGAGATTAACGTTTCCTGAATTTTTTTCTCTGACGTTTCTTTTCCATACCTATTTCGATAAAATCGCATCAGAATTGACTCATCCGAATTGGAAAACAAATAGTAAATGGGGTTTCTTCCCTATAAATTTAACAAGATTTGTTAAGACAGGTCATACAAACACAATGCACTCTAAAATAAGAAATACATTTTACTAAAATATAAACAATTGATAAGAAGAGATTACCTTTAGACATTCATTTATAAAATAGGACAAGTCATACAAACACAAGCCATTCTAAAAGAAGAAATACATATCACCAAAATATAAACAAATGATAAGAAGATATTACATGTAGATATTCATTTATAAAATAGGACAGGTCATACAAACACAAGGCCTTCTAACTTCTAAAACAAGAAATACATATCACCAAAATATAAACAAATGGTAAGAAGGTATTGCATATAGATATTCATTTATAAAATAGAACCAAGCAACAGCTATATCATCTTCTATATACTGAATTTTTTTAAAGTTTTTACTAGTGTGAATTAACTATTCATTCCGCAACATTTCTTGCATTTCAATTTCCTACAACTAATTCTGTTAAAGAAAGAAGAAGCAGAAGAATAAGAGCTAATTTTCCTTTTTGATTAATATTTTCTTTTTCAGTAGTATCGAATCCATAAAAATACTTTTATTTAATTTATTTTTCAAACTTTTGTTTAATTTACAATTTGTTGTTGCACTACATTAAAGTGTAATTTACCATGATTTGAACATGTTATTCAAAGTTAAATTTATCTGTTCATTTATTTAAAAGTTATGGAAGAAAAAAAAAAAGAAAAGAAAGAAAAGAAAGGAAGCAAAAACACAAGTTATTCTTAAACTTTTGGATATTATTCATGAAATAGTAAAAACTTGGATGATCCTTTAATATTAAGCCTCACTTAGAAAACTAGTGAAAAAAACCTTTGCTAACACCGATAACTTTATCAGTTTTCAAGATAGCTGTTTGCGTACATTTTTAAGTTTTCCTAGGAATTTGTCTTTTAAATTTATGCTAACGATTTTTTTTTTCTTTTTCTTTAGTGTTCCCATATGCAGAGTTACAAATATGATAGTACAAATGCTCACATTTTATGAATGATTAATATTTACATTCTTTTTAAATTATCAATTATTTTTTCTAGTATTTTCTTCGATATATCTTAATCTGACGTTAACTTACTTTGAAAATCCGGTGACTTATAAAAACAGAAAGATGCAATTTTTTAATTATTTTATTTATTTTATTTATATTTTTTAATTCATTGTATTTTCATAAATATAAGAAATAGCCGTAGACACTTGAAGAAAAACATTGTAAATGACCCAGAGAAGACTGTTCTACAATTACGGAGTATTTAGACAATTACTCTGTACAGGGCGATACCAAATATTTTTTCTTGCATTTGTAGTTGACCTCTCTGTATGTCCCTGTCCCCAAAATGTCATTAGAAAATATGAGGATAAGCATGTATTTCACACTCCCAATGTTACAGAAAAAAATCTTTAACTATTCATTAAGATATTTGTCAAAGCATGTTGAACCGGATGCAATCACATTGTTTTCTCAACCATGTCTGTATGATGAAAAAAATGATATAAAAAAACAAGGGGATATTATATTTAGACACATAGGAACTCTAATTGAACTGTTTCAAAAATATATATATTATTAATATATATATATATATATATATATATGTATTCCCACAACATATATTTAAGTACCCTATAATCAAATTAGAAAGATAATATTAGGATTGTTCAGCTACAATTGCATTATGTAAAAATATTAAAACGCCTGAAACGAAAGTGTAATTTAATAATTACCATTAACATTTACGTTAAAGCATGGTTGTTCTAATTAGTCTTCTAGAATACATTACAGAAAATGTATGTTTCAAAATGAACCCTCGAGAATTAACTCAAACTCTTAAAAGGATTTAGAGCTTAGTTTGCTTCTATGCCTATCAGTAAATATTAATATCTTTGAGAAGAATAAATTATTTTTATTCTAAACACAATGCACACTATTGATATTTTTCCTAGTTATTCAACATTTTCCTTATTTATTTATTTATTTATTTTAATATCTCTTAACAAATGTAATCGAAATCTTACAGAGAAGCATTATTGAATTTTTCATTAAATGCTCGTTAAAACAATTTTTATTAAAATCACACAATCAACTGTGGAAGAAAATCATATTAATTGAAATTTTATTTTTCCGACTGAGTGAAAATAATGCCTTACCGGGAGTCGAACCCCGGATCTTTGACTTACAAGGTCAAGGCTCTACTAATTGAGCTATCCAGGCCGACACCCCGGTCAGCATTACTCACTCAGACAACCTTTAGGCAGAAACATCTCTGGTCTATCATGTAGATAGCTCGACAGAAATAAGCCGCAGGAGATGGAAAACACCATTAGAAACTCGTTAAAACGTTTACTATGTAGAAGGAAAAATGCAGTAATAATCTATTTCTACTCAAAGAATCTTTTAAATTCAGTGGTAATAATTGATATTAATTGAATTAAATGTAATTAATACAGAAATGGGAAAGAGTTTAAGTTTGATTATAATCAAAAAAAAAAAAAAAAAAAAAAAAAAAATGAGTGAAGTGCATTATTTATATTTAATCGTATGCTTCTTAAGGATTAAATCAACTTTGAAAAGTTGTGAGGCAAAAGATTTTTTTTTTTCTTTGGGGGGAGCTACAATGCTTACAATTTTCAGAAACTTCTCTTTTCTTTTCTTTCACTCTATAGAGGAGGGTACCCTGAGGAAGATTTCTATGTATTTTGGAGTACTCAGCTTATGTTTCCAGCCACAGCGGATGTAGGGTGCTATCTATTTAGTAATGGGGTATGTATATATAGGTGGCCTATCTACCGTACATTCTGTCTAATTTGAATAGTTTTGAAAGAAAAGAAAAAAAATCATCATTTTTCTGACTGGTGAGTAGATTTTATCATCGTACATTTTTTTGGTCTGGTGAAATGGTAGATAAATTGAGGTGATGCTTATAGCGATTTTCGAAAGATTAGGCAACTGTTGTTGCATGTATGTATCATAATCTGCTTCTTTTAATGTTTGAGATTCTGTGTTATCCAACTTATGTTGGGTATCCTTGTGAATCTAGTTCGCACAGTAAGGTATAAGACCAGCTGGCAATAGATGTAACAAAGTAATGGCATAGCTTGGCATTGCTTATTGATACTTTAAAGGCTGAAGCACCTCACAAAAATAAAGAGTTTTTCATTTTCAGCCTCCTGCCAAAATGAACATGAGGCATTTTATTCAAAAATACCTACGAACTCCACAAAAAATAAAAAAAGGTACGGAAAGGTCACCTAAATCAAAACCAACAACGAATCCTCCAGAAAATCAAGGGCCTCCGGACCACCCTCGATACAAAATAAATGACTTTGTTTAAAATCAAATTGGAGTGTAAAGGTTCACATTTTTTATTTACCAACTATGTGAAAAATACCAGAGCCGGGAATCGAACCCGGGCACCTCCGCTTAACGCACGCATGATCTTCCACTAAGCTACCCTGGCTGACAACCAGCTAGGCACTTCTTACTCTCTCCTAGCTGGTTGTCAGCCAGGGTCGCTTAGTGGTAGAGCATCCGTGCGTTAAGCGGAGGTGCCCGGTTTCGATTCCCGCCTCTGGTATTTTTCACATAGTTGGTAAATAAAAAATGTCAACCTTTACACTCCAATTTGATTTAAATACATATTCACGGTTGATGAATAAAATTTATAAATGACTTTGTTTTGTTAAATATCAATCCGTCAGTATATAAGAAAAGATGATGAAACCGAAGGCAATGAGATTCCCTTGTCCACCATAATTAAAAGGAGAAAAAATTGGAGATAACCAGTCGAGAAAGATTCAATTTTGTATGACCAAAGTAAAATTTTGCGGAAGTTCAACGTACTTGTTTAAATGAACGAGCATGCAACACCCTACAATCGTGATTGATTTCAAATATTGAGCTAATTCTAACTGAATAATTATAGGAAGCTATAATAATAATAACTTATCTTTCTTGATAAAATTAATATTTGTTCATATACTTAAGCAGAAATTTTTGGCCAAATATTATTAAAATAAATTTATTTGAAAAATGGAAGTTTTTCCTCGAAAATTGCTGTATTCTGGCGACTCACTCCTACAAGAATTGGAATAGATACAAATTCATAGAAAAAAGTTTTTGGGGTTGTTTAAACACTTATGTAATAGATGGGTCATACACAGGGGTGTTTGTGTCCCCGGAAATTTCTACCAAAATATTTTAATAGTAATATTATTGGTAGTTTTCCTGTAAAGTTCAGTAATTAAATATAACGAAAAATATAATTCATAATTACTTCCCAAGTAGCACCAGAACGTTCTTTGGACGTCTAATAACGGTTAAAATAGTTCAAACACCGTGTTTCGTGTCAAAAGAGCGTTCTATTAGACGTTCAAAAATTGTATTATTTAGAACGTTCTAAAAAAGTGTGCGTTGTACATTCCATGAAACGTACAATTTCAGTTCTATACTAAACGTTTAAATGTAACACCGTCATAAAACGTTCTGTCTCAGTGAGATTATTACGAATAGGACAAAATGCCCAGATTCAGTTTTGATTTCGTAATATTCATTGAGTGTTGGTGTTAGGATTAAAACAAACTAACTACACGAGGGTCCTAGGTCTGGATGGTGTACCCTTCGTGGAAATCATTCTAAGAATGCCTAACCCTTATTTACGCGAGTTTCAAAGAAAATCACGGTAAAACTCCGAAAACCTAAGTCGACGAGCGTGACCAGGAATCGAAACCAACACTTCCCGTCTGTAATGTTCGAAAGTAGAACCTCGCGGTCACTAATACTCATCGGGAAGTTACAGATTTTTTTTTTTTTTTTCTTTAAGCATAATTTTAAACTTTTATTATATTTTATTTATGTTTCTATTTAAGTTTGAATGTTACTGATAAATTATCAATATCGATAATGTTGTTATCAATTTGTTGATAACAACATATGATATGATCTCTGTTTGATTGTTCTTATTTTTTTTTTTTTTTTATTTTTTTTTTTAACTCCAAATTTTATTTAATAAATTTTAATAAAAGAAAATTATTTAATATATATTTCAAAAATTATTTTCTTAATAGATGAATATTTTACGTAGCCATTCTCTTTTAATTAAACTGTTTAAAAGAAATCTTCTACCTGTCGCACTACTTTATTCTGTAGCATTCTATATAACAGCGCCACTTTACCAGTTAACATGAACAAAATTTAATAAACACTGTATCTCAAAATTAAAATTTATCATATTAAATTTGTTGCAGATTTCACTAACACATGCTATCTGGAAAAATTGCATAATAAAGAGTACTATGTCGGCCGATATATACCCAAACTGAATTATCATAGTTTATCATAATATATATTTCACATACTCATGTTAGTGAATTTTTAATAATAATAATAATAATAATAATAATCTGAGATATTGCTTTCCTTTCAACGGGATTGAGTTGCAGCACATTAGTGCCACCTCTCAATCAATATATGCTCAAATTAGATCTCCATAGTTTAACATAATATCTATCTCACATATCAAGTTTGGTGCAGTTTTATTTAATGGAAACTGAGATACTGCCGTCCGTTACATGGAGGGGGGGAGGGGAATTACATAATAGCTGAGCACCTATTAGGTCATATATTCCAAAAAATAATCAGGGCTAGTTTAAATAAAAGTTCGACTAAATATCAAGTTAGGTTAAATTCTGACCACTGATTCTTCATATACAATTTTCACAAAATTTTATTAAGATGCGCAGATAAGTTCTAAAAATTGTCGAATCCTATCGAGTCGAAAATTTCCATGCATCCATTGCGTTCTTTTTATGTATACTGAAAAAATAAAGTGTATGCCATTTCTGATCCTTTCACTGAATATTTTGTTCAATTCTGAAATATACACTAAAACAAAATATGCTTTTCCGTTTAATTCGTGATTTTAAAATGGAAAAATAAAGCGATCTCATAAGTTTTTAAAATAATTTATAAAAATTTAAATAGTTGTTTAACTCAACTCCATTTTTCCTTAAAATATTGACTATATGTTTTCTACAGCTATAAATGCTTAATAAATTTCTGTTTCAAATGTTGAACTTTGAAACATGATTATTGCGGATGTAAGAAGAGAGAGCAGATGATAACATCGACATCTGTGGATAGCATTTATTTAATTCTCGCTGACCGTGCAAAGTCAAACGCCAGGTCTTGGGAAAGTCGTGTCGTTATGTGAGGCGGTAATTTTAAAACATGTAATCTGTTTTGTTCAGTTTTAGCGTTATAATGACTTGGATAAACTTTAGAAAAGGTAAAAATGTAATATTTTTAACCTGTAGTCCTATTTTAATATCAATTAAACAATCATTTTCATATCTGCGTAAGTTCTTAAGCCTAACTTTTGATACTTGTAAGCAGCGTTGAATCGCAGAAAAAAATGCTCCTGTTACAGAAAACCGCTTAGAAATTATGGATTCATTTTATTAATTTAGTCTTCTGAGATGGAATTTGTTAAAATAACTATTTTGGTTATTATGTATCTGAATGAAGAAGTAACATAAAGAGTTTACAAGATAACAGCTAATTTTAAGTGAATGCCCTTCCAGACTGGTCATTATGTATTTTAAAATGCTAGTTGCAAGGGTATTTTCTTGAAGAAAATTCTTATGAAGAAAATTCTAATGAAGAAAATTAAGAAGGTTCGTAATTCTTTTTTTCTTTTCTTTTTAAACACTGAAGTATTTATTTAATGTTTATATGATAATATATATACAATCTAGGTTATGCAAATTGCATATTTTTAAAATAATATCCTAAGTTTCACCGACTTATAATTTTAAATATCTCTTTACTGTTATTTATTAAATAAAATATATGAACTTGTTTAACTGCATAATAAAACAAAGATTCAATTCAATTTTATTCCTAAATATGACTATAGGGATCTGGGACTATGTAAAAAGCTAGTTTTTGCAATTTTGAAAAAAATAGATATTTAACATGTTATACCACAAATGCTCATATTCTTTAAAATATTTTGTAACTGAAACTATATATTTGCGACCAATAGTTGCGGAGATAAAGGTATTCTCGTCACAATGCTTTGCACCCTGTATTTAAAAAAAATATAAATCTTAGTTAAAGCCAAGCAACAGATATAACATCCCTGAAACCACATAGAACAATGAGAAGGAAATTACAACAAATTTAAATAACCTGGGGAGACTGATTGTGATTTATTGAAACATTTATTTTTTATTTATTGATTTTTATTTTATTTAACTTCAGTCTAATCATAAATTTATTCCTATATTGTTAGTTGCAATTTTAATAATTTTGGCAGTGCGTAAAAGCCACATGAAACTCAAATCAAAAGATACAAACAAGCAACGAGGAAATAAAAAAATAAGACAGCATTTTAAACATTTTTTTTTTTTTTTGGAAAAGTTTGGAATGGTAGAAAAAAAAAAAAAAACTCGTCAGGGGTGACCTTTTTCCTCGTTGAGCACCAATGTACGATTTCGTTCATTAGCAGCTATAATAGCAAATTGCTAGCGGGCACCCTATCGTACAAGAAATTAATTGAAGTTAGAAATGAAGAATAAATTGGAATAAATTATTTACTTCAAGAAATCAGAGAATCAAACAGAAAACAACCATAAAAAACAAACATTAATCATAGGATGACGCATTCGGAATCACAAGGATTAAAAAGAGCAAAATAATTCAAGAGTTTAGTTGTACATAGCAGATGAAGAATAATGATACAACACAGCAACAGGGATATAAAATACTTTTTTTTTTAATTCAAATAATGTTTGAGAAATTTTAACATACTTACTATTCCTTTAATTTCAACGTATATGCATGAAAAATTCCATATTTTATGACAGTAATTTCCAAAAAGTGTCATAACGTGTCTATATCCCTTAAAAAATTCCTTAAATTTTTGCATTTTTAAAAAATTTATTTTTTCCCCTAATTTGAAGACAATGACGTTATAGTATTAATTACGAAATTTTGAATAAACACCATAAAATGCAAGAACTCGCGACTGCTACAAACAAAGCGGCAACGCATTCAACACGCTCAACGTGCTTGTTTGCAGCTCTCGTGCCTACAATGTTCGCCTGATGAAGGGTTGTGTCTTCTTTTGACCCGAAACAGTTGGTGCGAGTTCTTGCATTTTATGGTGTTTATTCAAAGTTTTGTAATTAATACTATTACTTCATTATCTTCAGATTAGGGGAAAAAAAGAAATTTTTAAAAAATGCAAAAATTTAAGAAATTTTTTAAGGTATAAAGAGACGTTATGACACTTTTTGGGGAAAACTGTCATAGAATATAGAATTTTTGATGCATATACGTTGAAATTAAAGGAATAGTAAGTATGTTAAAATTTCTCAAACATTATTTGAATTGAAAAAAAAAGAAAAAAAAAAAAAAAGTAATTCATATCCCTGTTCATGTGTTGCATCATTATTCGTCATCAGCTATGTAATTTTTACTTCTAAACGCCCGTACTGAGGTGATTTTTATAATGACGTCTTTTTTTTTTTTTTTTTTTTTTTTTAACTACACTATTTTAGAACGTTTACAGTACGTTTTCTAGAACGTTCTGAAAATGTGTATAACGTTTTGAAAACGTTCTAAAAACGTTTAGAACGTTCTGAGACCTTATACATAGAACGTTCTCAGAACGCTTCTATAACACCGATGGTGATAGTTACACGTTCATTGAACGTTCTCTGAACCGTACTATTGTACGTCTTCAAGATGGACAGATAGACGTCTATAACACGTTCAAAGTGAACGTTCTTAGAACGTGTTTGCAGAACAATTTTTGAACGTTCAGAGAACGTTTCGGTGCTGCTTGGGTTGTGTGTAATGAAATAAAAAAACCCGGAACGCAAATACCCCTGTTCATACATGATTTTATAGCCAATCCGTTAATCTTTCCGACGTAATCATCAAAATTTCTCTAAACAATGTCCGAAAACTTAAAAAAAAAAAAAAAAAAAAAAAAAAAAAATCGATGCTACTTATCCCCAGTTTTTCTTACTTTAAAATAATTCGGATGATAACATAAAGCATAGAAACATAACGAGAACAAGCTCATATAGAATTTAAACAAAAGTTTTCTGAACAAATAAATAATAACAAAATGGACCAAAAAAAATTATAGGGAAGCTTAATTTCATGGAATAAAAAATAAATTAATGAATTAATAAATCTTCAGAAATCGTCATCTATACATTCACCTTAAATAATATGCAAAGCCTCAAAATGTAACAAGCTCTGTTAGATGATACTACAAAGTGCCACAATGTAATATAAATTTATTTCTCGTTAAATTATTGATTTCTTTAAATTTAATAAATAAATAAATTGGTTAAAAATTAAAAAATATATATTAAATTGTCCGCGCTGAAAAAAAAAAAAAAAAAAAAAAAAGCTTATTTCAATATAATTAATATTTTCTCTTCAAATAATAGCATAATTTAATTAAAAATGTGAAAAATAAATATTTCAGTTGAAATAAAAAATTAAAATACAAAACGCCCTTGCTGGGACTCGATAGGAGGACCTCAGTATCAGAAGTCAAGCACGCTATCACTGCACCAATCGCTCACACTGCTTTAATTCTTTTATTGATTTTTGTAAAAATAACTAAAACTATTAGAGGGAATATCTCGCCCCCATGGGGGTTGTTGCAGCTAATTTGTATTGTACCCAATTTTTTCGACCATGCTTTTAATTTAAGCTGAGTTTGGTTTCAATAGCAATTTTACTGATTCACACTTCCCTTGTTATTGATACATAACACATTATTACTGATATAATGTACTAACATAATAAATCTAAAAATGCACGCCAAGGACATAATGCTAACTCTTCTCACACACACACACAAAAAAAAAAGTTATTATTTTAAAACAATAAGACAATTTATTATCCTCATAACATAATATCGTAAAAAACCTTTATAATATTTAAATTATTAGGAAGGGAATATATATATATATATGTACCACGGAGGCAAAGTACACAATGTCACAAAAATGTAATTTTTGCAACTTTTTTATTTTTTTCTACTTTAAACGCATGTTTAAATAAATTTTTTGCAAGTAGCAGTAATCGCACTCATAATGTACTGTAGTTCAAACTTCCCTTGTTATTGATACTTAACTCATTATTACTGACATAATATACTAACATATTAAAGCAAAAAATTCACGTCAAGGTCATAATGATACCTCTCCCCCCCCCCCCCAAAAAAAAAAAAAAAAAAAAAAAAAAAAAAAAAGAATAGTCAGGGTGTCTTTTACCTCCGAGCACAGATGTATTAATTATATGAATTAATAAATTATGCTTTGTTAAAATTCCCTACTAAATGTTATTATTATTATTATTATTTACAAAAAACGATTATTAATATTAAAATTATTTTAAATTTTCATTTAAACATGCAGCTATAGTTAGTATTTCTAAGACCATAATAGCAAAATTAAATTAAAATTCATATTATCCATACTGATAATTTCTTTTTTATGTATATACATTCCAATATAAAACCTTCAATAATAAAAACAAATAGATAATTACTCATAGTGAAAAAATATACAGTCGGTAACAAAAGTGTCCGAACACTAGCAAAAATTCCTATGTAAAAAAATTGCACTTCATACTGTTTTGTTAAATATATAAACCTTTTTTTCTGTTATCAAATCAGAATCTATATCAGTAAATCTTAAACTTCATATATCGCACCCGGGTAAGAAAAGTGACACAATTTAATAAAGCAGTATTTGAAAAAGTTATACTTAAAGGATGCGATAACACTTTAACTAGTTTACAGAGAAACTGACTCAAATGCTTCTGAGTTATATAATTTTTAACTGAACTACAACTAAACTATACTTAAACTAAAAAAAAATAATTCTTACTATGCAGGTGTGACAAAAAATATTACGAGAGTGTCATTAAATATATTTTAATTATGATTAGGTATGTAAATAGTGAACACTAAATGTAAGATGGATAATTCAGTAACACATAACCCAAAGTAAATATTTTTTAATTATCAAAAGTGATGAAATTTTAAATTGTTTAATAATAACCCTTATTATATATGCAAGTGATAACAGTAAAACTATTTATGTGACTACATATTAATTTTCACACAAAATCTTATTATTTTCTTGCCAGTACTAGAGTACACTAGGGTAGAGTACATTGGGTTTCAACGTTGAACTATATTTACACTATTATAATTTTTCTTCTAGGTTAAATCAAAACTTGGCACAAGAGCAGCTGCAACCATGAGATGGTAAAACCTTTTACCCTGTTTTGGTATTTTGTTCTACGAAAGCTTGGTACTATAGTTGTTGTAACTATAAGAAGGGTAAACTTTTATAATAAACATTTATCAGTAAACACAGCTTAAACAACAGCCGTTAACAGCAAATCCACAGTACAAACTGTATAGCAATAACATATAAAGCAAGTCTTATTTAAAGGGGCTCAAAGCAATGCAAACATTTGACGAAACTCACTTAGATAGATCTGAGACTAAACTGCCTCGGAGAAACAAACGCTCCTTTTATACTTCTCTATCGAACCCGGATTTTTCGAGAAAAATCCAGAAAGTGGTCAACCAATGAGATTTCAGCTTCCATATTTGGTATATCGTAAATAAGGATTTTCTCGCCAAGGTCGTAAAAAAAGTCGCCAAGGAGGGGAAAATTCGCCAAATTTGACGCCAAATCCATTACCTGCCTTATTGAGCATTTTAATGAGTTTTTAAAAGAAAATTAACTATTAAAACGCTATAACAAGATAGAAATGCACAAAATTATTATTTTATTAACTAACTGAGCCTCTTTCAAAGAATTTATACAAAATAAATACAATTATTTACAATTCCGTAATACTGCTCCCCTCCCAAAGTCTGCACGTCGCGGGCAGTGCAACCTTGGTCAAGACGCGAAACTAAACAAAGTAAACAATCTAAAATACAAAACCTAAGTTGCATATAATGATAAAATAGAAATATATATTGCAAAATCAAGTGAGAAATATTTACAAAATTTACAAATATATACAAATATTTATATACAAATATTTACATTACGCATGCGCAAACTTTACATGTATTTACCTTTACATTTTAATATTACCGTTAAGTGTGGTACTTGGCTAGCCTATCAATGTGCACCACCTTCGGTTTTGATAAAGGTGTTTTAGTAATCCGTACAACTACATCATTCAGCCTTTTTAAGACAGTGTACGGTCCGTCCCAGTTGCACTGTAACTTGGGAGAGAGTCCTTTGCGTCGAACAGTATTCCACAACCAGACATTTTCTCCTTCCTCGAACTCATGTTGTGCAGCCTTTAAATCGTACCTTGTCTTCATTTTCTCCGTTGCCATGTGAATCCGCTCTCGAGCAAAGTTCTGCATGTCTTCAAATCGTGCCTGGAGATTTTGGATGTACTCCTCGGGCGATGAAGGCGCATCTGGTGGACAACCGAACAGGAGATCACATAGGAGACGAAGCATCCAAACAGCATCAGAGGTGGAGTATAGCTGGTGGTATCATGCACAGTACTTCGAAAAGCCCGCAGGAACAATGGCAACTTCAAGTCTCAATCTTGATGGTTCCTTGATACTAGAAGAGAGAGGTTATTCAGAACGCTACGGTTAAATCTCTCGACCATGCCATCCGACTGGGGATGTAGGGGTGTTGTCTGGGTTTTGTCTATGCCGAGTAGTTGACACTGTCCTTTGAAAACAGCAGAGGTAAAGTTCGTACCTTGGTCGGTATGAAGTTGTAGGGGTGTGCCGTACCTTGACACCCATTGCTGCACTAGGACCTCCGCAACTGTGCATGCCTCTTAATCGGAAACTGGATATGCCTCAGGCTTCTTGGTGAAATAATCCATCACGACGAGGATGTATTTATTTCCACTGGAGATCCGTGGCAAAGGAGCCAAGATGTCGAGTGCAATCCATTCAAATGGTGCTCCCACGTTATATCGTTGCAGTCTTTCTCGACTTCGTTTCTGCGGGCCTTTACGTGCCGCACAAGCATCACAGGATTTACACCATTTCTCCACTCCTCCCTTGCCTTGCACCAGTAGAAACGTTTCCGAACTTTCTGCAGAGTCTTCATTACCCCAAAATGGCCTCCAATAAAGCTACTATGCAGCTGCTCTAGAACTTCTGGAATCTTCGATCATGGTAGTACAATCTGCCATCTGAAGGTTTTTCCATCATCAGATTCCCATTTTCTGAATAGTACGCTGTTTCTAATATGAAAGGAGTCCCAGAGTGCCCAATAATTTTTTGTAACGGGACTAAATCTGGAATTGTCTTGGCAGGTAGGTCTGTTGCTGGCCGTCTCCTTCAATTGTATTTTTGGTTTTATGCCAGGATTTTCCAACTGGGCTTGTCTAATTTCCTGGGCACTCCACTGGTCCAGTATCGATGATGTTGAGACTGTACTTTGACAGGCAACCAGATTTATCGACTGGTATTTCTGTTCGTCTCTAGAGCAGTACTTGCAGCTTTCCGAGCAGGGTTTCCTTCACAAGGTATCTGCATTACCATGTAGAGTCTCTTTACGATGGCGTATCTCTTAGTCATATTCCAGGAGGCGATGTATCCACCTGGCAATCTGGTCTTCCGGGTCTTGAACTGAAGCAACCACGTTAATGATGCGTGGTAAGTCCGGAGCAGAAATCTTCTGCCACAGAGGTAATGATGGAAATGTTCTATGGCTTTTACGATGTCGAGTAGCTCTTTTCTGGTGGTACAATAATTTTGCTCCGGTTTAGACAGGCTTTTACTCCAATAGGCTATGACACGTTTCTGTCCATCAATTTCCTGCGACAGAACAGTACCGTCCCTTTCATGGCTAGCATCTGTATCAAGTATGAACTGTTTGTAGGGCTGTGGATACGTCAGGATAGGCGATGATGTTAAGGCCTCTTTAATTCTCTTGAACGCTTTTTCACATTCATCTGTCCACAGGAACTTCTCTTTGGCTTCTGTCGGCTTGTGGAGTGGTCTGGCAATATTTGAGAAACCCTTGACCCTTGCTTTAGTAAGTACGTAATCTCAGGAAACACCGTAGTTGGTGTTAGCAACTTACGGATGTTTCTTAGATGATCTTCAAAGGTGCGCCCCATAATGATAATATCATCCAAATACACCAGACGGACTTCGTTGGAAAGTCCTTTTAGCACTGTTTCCACCAGTTGCTCGAATGTTGCAGGTGCATTACATAATCCAAACGGCATAACTTTAAATTGTCGTAGTCCTTGTCCCATGGTGAATTCAGTCTTCTCACGATCGTCAGGATGTAATTCTACTTGCCAGTAACCGCTCTTCATATCCAAAGTCGAGAACCATTTATTGTCAGCTAGCGTGTCCAATGTGTCGTCGATTCTAGGAAGAGGGTAACTGTCTTTCTTCGTGATGTCATTCAAACGACGATAATCCACGCAAAGTCTTGTTGAAAAATCCTTATTTCGCACCAGTACTATGGGAGAGGCCCAAGGACTCGTTGATGGTTCGATGATGTCATTACGCTGCATTTCATTTAGCCTCTTCCTGTTTAGCAAATGGAAGTCTTCTTGGATGTTGTTTGATTGGAGGATGATTTCCTGTATCAATTCTGTGCTGGGTGATGTGCTCCCGACGTCTTCAGGTGTTCGAGAATAAAGGTCTTTAAATTCATGGAGTAGCTTCTTCGCAGCACGTCTCTGTTCATTTCCCAATTCTGCATTCTTGAGTAGTTCCGTTGCTAATAACTCAGAAGACTTGAATTCGGTTGATTGCGTGAGCCGGTTGATGCATGTAAGAGGAGTACAGGTTGCTAACACCTCATCTTTCTTTACTGTCCTTAACTTATCACTCATGTTTCTGACTCTCACAGGAATTGTGCTCTTTCAAAGATCAGCCAGAGATGAAGCCACCAGAACTCTTCTCGGGCTATTGTCTCTATTCCGGTATTCAATAAGTCCATAGCGGAAATGTTGCTGTTTGGGAGGTGTCCCGAAACTATTGTCTCTGTGTGTGGAAGGAGGGAAATTTCAGAGCTGTTATCTGACAAGTTGGCTGAATATCTGGATTTTCAGTGTTGAACACAGCTATGTCTTCTGAACTTGAATGCAGTTCATTATTCTTGAACTCAGATTTAAAGTTAAATTATCTTAGGAAATCAATTCCAAGGATTAAAGGATCTCTTATATCAGCCACATATTCCATATGATGATAACTGACATTTCCAAGTGTGATGGTCAAGTTCATTTTTCCATATATTTTGATTTCGTCACCGGTTACAGTCAGGAGTTTAACGCAGGGAGCTGTCCAAATGATCTTCTCTTTTAGTTTTTGAGCCAAATTCGTTCTAATGATGGTTACTTTGGCTCCAGTATCCAGAATCATACGGCAGGTGGTGTTTTTATTTTGTCCATAGACGTAAAGTCCATTATCGCCGCCACTCATCGATGCAGCATGAAATACTCTAAATTGAGGCTCTTTAATTTCAGGCAGCCTCGGCCCAGCGAGATGGCCTTCTCTTAGTTTCTCTGCAGTGATGGTGAATCCGGGTTATTTTCTTTAGTAGGTCGTATAGGGCAGTTTCTCTTCACATGTCCATCTCTTCCGCAGCCGCAACACTTTATCTTTGGATCCTTTACTTTCTTATTACTTTCAAGGCTGCGCAATCTCTTTAAGAATTCTGCGAGACTTCTCTTCATTTCATTTACATCAGCTGGTGTATCATCTAATGAGACTGTTCTGATGGAACAGCGGTCTTTACGGGAGGCTTGTTGGGCTGCCTCTTTCTTAAGTTCGTAGCCTGAATTTGATTCAACAACCCAGACGTTGGAGAGTCTAAGCGCTTTTTGAATTTCTGGATCCCGAACAGAATCTATAAAGTACTGAAGGGCTCGTTTCTAGTGTCAGCATGAAAGTCGGATAATGCGAGGTGTGACAGTCTCTGAATATCCGCTGCCAGCTCTTGAAAACTTTCATCCGCTTTTTGGTAACGGTATTTTAGCTGGAGGCGACAGTAGTCCTTAGAACACTTTTCTCCGAAACGTAGCTACAGTGCTCTAGTCAGATCCCCGAAGTCGTTCCTTTCTTCTTTAGAAATAGATCTCAGTATCTCGGCTGCATCTCCCCGTAGTACTTCTGGTAAATGGACTGACTTGGCACTAGAATCCCAGCCGATAGCTTCAGCTACGTGAAAAACTGCCTCTTATATACCTGCCAGGACGAACTGCCGTCGTAGGTGGATAGCTTAACAAATTCCTGATTCTGGATTCTCTTTTGTATCTTTTCTCTTTCTTGGGGCACAACAGTCAACTGCTCTTCAAGACTACTGATCTTATTTTGCAATTCATCTCCTAACACTTCCCTGACGAACTCTTCGTTTATCTTTCTCTCAAGATCTTCCTCCAGTCTCTTAAATTTACTTTCAATCTCCGAAAACTTATCTCTCAGCTCTTGATCAACATTTTCTTTAACTTTTTCCTCGAAATTCTCTTCTATCTTCATACATCTCTCTTCAAGATTCCGTTCTACCTTCATAACTTTCTCTTCAATCTTCTTTATCGACTTTATGCTCTCCTTCTTTAATTATATCTCCCACAGTCGAAAAATTTCTCTTCAATCATCCTTTTTACAGACACAAAGTCGACTTTCACAGCTGAGTGTTCTTTCTTCGTATCATCTTGATTTAATTTAATTTCTTCAGTTAATTCGACTTTCATCTCTTCCTGTACTGCTTTCATTTCTTTCTGACCTTCCTTTATTTTTTCAGTCAATCTATCTTTCAACTCTTTTTGTCCTTCTTTCATTTCATTCATCTGGGCAGTTAGGCTTCCTAGAAGTTTCTTCCTTTCTTGCTCCATAGCTCTAGTTATCACCTTTCACAGACAACCCCACTTATGACACCAGAAATGTTGCGTACTTGGGGGTTCGTAAGTTGTCCGAGAATAAGAGACGAAACTTCCAAAAATTCAGTAATTTATTCACAAAAAGTTCCAAAACAAATACAGGTCTATAAACCAAGTTTCAACTACAATTCAACCAATAAGCACAGCTTAAACAACAGCCGTTAATAGCAAATCCACAGTACAAACTGTATAGCAATAAAACACAAAGCAAGTCTCATTCAAAGAGGCTCAAAGCAATGCAAGTATTTGACGGAACTCACTGAGACAGATCTGAGACTGAACTGCCTTGGCGAAAAAAACGCTCTTTTTATACTTCTCTATGGAACCCGGATTTTCGAGAAAAGTCCAGAAAGTGGTCAACCAAGGGGATTTAAGCTTCCATATTTGGTATATCAATAAGGATATTTCTCGCCAAGGTCTCCAAGATGGGGTAAAGTCGCCAAATTTGGCGCTAAATCCATTATCTGCCTTATTCGAGCTTTTTAATGCGTTTTTAAGGGAAGATTAGCTATTTAAACGCTAAAACAAACTAGAAATGCACAAAATTAACATTTTACCTACTAACTAAGCCTCTTTGAAAGAATTTATACAAATTAAATACAATTATTTACAATTCCGTAATATTGCCCCCCTCCCAAAGGCTGCACGTCGCGGGCAGTGCAACCTTGAGAATTTATACAAAAATAAATGCAATTATTTACAGTTCCGTAACAATATTTAACTTAATTGAAACTTACTATGAGGATAAAGATAGAGAAGAGGTTATTACAGTTCCACATCGAATTTTGTACCTCTTTTTAGGTCAAAAAAGAAAACAAATGTGCATGGAAACATAGTATTTCTGAAAATAAAGTTAAAGTTTCTAAAATAATGTGGCAATTTCTAATAAATTAAATACATGGAAAGAGCCGGAAAAAACTTAAGTGTAGGAAATGAAAGGGAATTTTCTGAAAGTAAACAAAATTTTATGATATAAATTTGACTATTAAAAACTTAAAATTATAAAAGGTGTACGTCGAGCAAAAAATAAACAAAAATAAGTAAATATCTTTCATTTATGTCGGAAAAAATGAACGCGTCAACTTTTTTATTTTTAGTTATTTATTTTACTTTATTTTTAACTAAAATAAAACTGGAAAATTTTTTTCTAAAAAATAAAACAGATTCATTATATAACATCTTGGCGAAAATTAAACGTATGTATTTACAGAAATTGTAAATTTAGAACTTGATTTTTAAAACTGTAGTGATGGTGCATAATCATCAATAATGTCGATATAAAACTTTCATCTAAAATTTCACGAACAGATTTGCTTTTTTGAGTAAAATTTGAAAAACAGACATGAATTTATGTTTTATACATGTGATGCATTTTTTAAATATTTGTGAAATTTCCAAGTAAATATACCTGATTTTTGTATTAGACATGAGATGTATTTTTTATTATTCACTCAAATTTTATGGAACATTATCCAAGCGTTATTTTAGCTTTGTAATTAAAAATTTCAATATATATGTACATTGACATTGATAAAATAGTACAAGAAACAAAGACTCATACATTTATCGTAAATTCTTTTAAGTAAAATTTAGATTTTTTATATAAGTAAAAGCTTTTAAGCATATCAATATTATAAATTCTGTCAGTATTTCATTATAATTAAAAAACGACTTTCGCCTATAAAATAAAGATACAATATTTATATCTTCTCTGTAGAACTCTCAGACAAAAACGTTTATAAAATTTTTGTTCAAAAACTTTAAATTTATTAACTTCATATTTTCAAAAATGTTATTTACTTAAAAAAAAAAAAAAAAAAAAGAAAGAAAGGAATACATTTAATTACTTTATTACTTTCTTCCAGTCATGTTGCATTTAAAAAGCCTATTGAATTAATATTTCTTAAAGATACTTATTTCTAATTATCCAAAACGGTTACATTTATCTTATGTGAAAAATAAATTAAATAACCTGGTGTGACACTCGCACGACTTTCTTCTACCCTTTAATTTAATACTATAAATGCAGATTGGAGATTAGGTGATAAGATAAAGAGTAATTTTACACAAACCTACGTTGAAAACAATTCAGATTAGGCTTCGGAATAGTATTTGACAAATAATTCTGTTTAAGGTTGGCTGCCGCTCTCCCCTTCCGATCAACCCCCCCGTTTCATTATTGCACCTTCATTATATAGAATTAAAATGTGTTATTAAATTAAAAAATTCATTTACAATTATTCAGCAAATTTCACACGCACCATTCATTGAAATTTATTAATATTGATAAAACTCTTCATGTAACAAATTCAAATTAACTCCAAAATGCAATATATGAATCGCTTGAAATTATTTGTTTAATGTTATTCTGGTAAGAGACACAGATAAAAGTCAAACCTTGAAAACTTGACTTCGGTATTCAGGAAAACACAAAACGTGTAAATATACAATAGCAAATGATGAATATTTAGCTTAAAAATACTTTATTTACTGTATAGGTATGAGGAATTAATTTCAATTCATCAGCAGTTTTTTTCCGGACGTGGTAAAATATTATAGTAGAAAACTTCCACCAATTACAATAAAAAAAATAAATAAAAATGAATGATTTCGCTGAATGGGCTCTTCCCACCTAATGTCAGAGGTCACATGATAGAGGAAAAACAAATAGCAGACGAAGTCTTGTTTACCTATAGCGATTGCTGAAATAACATATTATCTATTCTTATTTTTGATCAATCGTATTTAATCTGTGTTACTTTTTTATACATCATCATTTTTAATCCATTTTATATCATTATTCATGATCTTTTGTTTGCTGTATACATTTACAATCATCATGTAGTTTATATTTGTTATTGATGTTTAAGAAGAACATGTTAAATACTCTGATTTTTGGTACTTAAATCAATGACAGTGCAATATCGTACTGCGTAAATCCATTTAGACCAGTAACTAAGTGAAATAACTTGTTGTAACGCATTATGAAATTAAATTAAATGAAAACATTTTAAAATTTAAATTATAATCCATAAACATTCCACAAGAACAAGCTATTATTTATTGCTAGATCAGTTAATGTAACAGTTACACTAGAACATACAAAAATCGTTTCTTACAGTTGAAAATAAATAAACACATAAAGTGTTTTTAAAAAATTATTAAATTTACAAATATAACTCTTCTACTGTTTACAAATGCACAATATTACTTTTATTTTATTATATATTAAATAGTAACATTTTTGTTCTCAAGAACAACATTTAATTGAATTTGGCTCTCAGAATTCGGTTATTCGTATTCCTGTATCACATGATTGAGCAGACGAAACTGGAAATAGTCCATTATCGACAAATTTGTATATCTTCTAAAAAGTATTTACACACCACTTTGTGCGCATAAATGTTATACTATATTAATAACATACAGCACAGCCTGAAATATACTTCCATCAGTTTTCTATTATTGTTCCACTGTATTCCTGTTCTTTTGTGTACACTGTAAAAAACATGTCCTATTTGATGCCAGAAATTCTCTGTAATCTGAGAAAATACGTTCTGACAACGTAATTTTTTCGTAAATTACGCGTATTTTCTCAAATTACAAAAAAATTCTGGCAGCAAATGGGACGTATTTTTTACAGTGTAGCCATTCGCAAGAGGCATCAAAATATTCTAATTGCAGTATTAATTCATTACAAGATTACAGACACTATTTTAAAACAGCTTACATCTATCAGGTCTGGTTTCCAAAATGTCAATATGAATTTATTTACACTGCAATGTTAAAATAATAGTTAAATGTTTCACCATATGAATGTTGTAAATTAGAAACTTTAGCTGCAATGAATATTTTAAGAAATTTGGTGCTTTGTATTACACCATTTTAGTTGTGTTATTTAAAATTTAAACACCATTTTAATGGATATTTTAACCATTTTAACCTTATAATTTTTATCTGTCAAGAACATGCTGACAAATATTGACGTAAAAATCAGAATATATATTTATAGGACCTAGTATCGCCCAGTGGTCGAAGCTCGACCGCATTTTTGGAAAGCAATGTAATTGCCTTCTTGTGAACGTAATTAAATTGCAACACAACAGCGCTACTTGTTGACCGATATGCACTCAAACTGAATCAGCAAAGTATTACTTAATATATATCTCTTTAGTTTGGTATGACTGCATAGAGTCGAACGTATCCTTTTCAATGGAGTTTTTAAAAGAAAATTACTAGTAAAATACAACAAAGTCATGCTTTTAATAAAATAACATACATCTTAACATTTCACTAAATTTACAATTTAATTCGAAACACAAATAAATTTTATTTTCCATAGCATAAAGAAAAAAAATTGTATTAATTAAAATATTTATATAAAAAGTTAGTAAATCAGATTAGCATATTAACAGGTAATTACATTGCAACACAACAGCGCCACTTGTTGACCGATATACGCTCTAACTGAATCAGCAAAGTATTACTTAATATATATCTCTAAGTTTGGTATGACTGCATAGAGTTGAACGTATTCTTTTCAATGGAGATTAAAAAAAAAAAAAATTACTAGTAAAAGACAAAAAAGTCATGCTTTTAATAAAGTAAAATACATCCTAATATTTCACTAAATTTTCAATTTAATTCGAAACATAAATAAATTTTATTTTCCATATCATAAAGAAAAAGAAAATGTATTATACAAATATTTATAAAAAAAGTTAGTAAATCAGATTAGCATATTAACAGTTCTACGGATCTTTATTTAACCCTCCTACTACCATGGAGTCAAATATGATCCCTACGCCAGTTTGACGTTTAAATATACTTAAAGTAATTAACCTAAAATTTAGCAAAATTTACATTGTTTATTTGGTCACAATCTTTACTTTAAAGACAATAATTAACACTAGCATAAATATACAAGAAATGCTTTGGCGTTTTTTGTCATTTATCTCACTGACTAACAATGGTAAATAATTAAAACCAAAAATATACCAAAATAAATAATTAAATAAATGAATAAACTATAAATAAATAATTTCTACTCAAAATATATTTAAAGACAATTTTCGTTTAAGATAATTAAAAATATATATACATAAATTACCCTTATTTTGCTTATAAAAAAGTTTAAAAATTTCTACGATTTAATCTTGAAACATAAAATAAAGTGAAGTAAATAAAACCCCTTTTTAATTACTTTAGTTGTCACAACAACAATAAAGGAGTAAGTGAAAATAATTTGTTTTAGAAACGATAAATTTTCATTTTTCTTTCGTACAAATGAATCTTTTAAATTATACTTTGTTAATGGCTGCTACTAATTACATTAATGGGCAACTCTATTAACGAAAAATATTCTGTATTGTTGAATTTTTATGATTTTTATTCTTTTTGTAACAAAAAATTTCAAAATTTACATATTTAAATATTGTTTTGTCGAGGAAAATAATGAAAAATTATCTTAATTATGAATACTCAGATATTTCTGATAATTAAGGAAAACGTACGACGCATAAAATTTATCAGTTATTATTACTTTATTTTTCAGTTATTTTCTCTACTTATCAGTTACTGCATTACTTTTTTGCATTGTTATTACACACCGCATACAATTTTCTAAAAATAAAATTTACCTATGTAAACGTTATACACACTGTTAAAAATTTCTGTAAATATAATGTAAATATCTGTCCAAAGTCTCTGTAAATTTACAGTAATTCTTAGTTAAAAGTGAATAATCGAGATTATCAATCTTTATTCTGTACTTTATCAAATTTTATTATTTAATTATTTAATCAAAATTAAAAATGACTATATCTACTCTAGAAAAAGCTTTCTATGTCCGAAATATTCTCAACAATAATTAATTAAATTAATATTAGTTATTAAAATGAATGTAATATAAAATAAGTTTTCTTAACATCTCCGTTTATTTTTCTCAGTAATTTTACGTAAGACTTAAGATAATAGATTACACAGAGTCTTCCGTTGAAATTTTTAACAGTGCAGTCTATTTGTCTTTCACAAAACATATTCTTAAAAATTTAACATGAATTATTGTTTTAAATGCTTAAAATTTAATTTATTATATTTTTTGTATTATTAATATTAAAAATCGTTAATATTTGTAATGCAGATACTAAACAAGAATGTACAATAATTATATATTGTGTAAGCAATAAACTGAATTATCTCAACTATAAAAGAAAAAATAATAATAATTTAAAATAAAAATTTTCTAATATAAAATATAACTATTCATATACTTCTATAAAATATAACTATTCATATAAAATATAACTATTCATATACTTCTATAAAATATAACTATTCATATACTTCTATAAAATATAACTATTCATATACTTCTATTATATAAAACTAAAATAGTCAGTTAATATTAAATACATTATGCAAAACCATATTCTAAATTTTAAATCAATTTCTACATACTATATATTTACGTAAGTTGAGGAAAACTATTGTAAAATAAGTAATTTTATGCACTTACTGATTGAGCTTAAAATTTAAATAATGCATCAATTATTCCTTCTTTGTTAATTATTTTCACAATAATTTCTACAACTGAATGGTTTTGCCAAATATGTAGATTATGTAAAAGGCTAATTCCACTTAGTTATGTTCCCTCGGGGTATCAGTAATGACATTATATTAATGTAACGAGCTTTTAAGCTTTGTTCTTAATGCAACAATATGAAACTCATAATGAAAATAATGTATTTCAGAAAATTCATTTCTCGGAATGTATACATTATTAACTTTTATAATAAATTGAAGATTTAGCACCGTTTTCTCAAAATATTTTACTGAAAAATAACTCTAATTTTAAAAACGATTTCAAAATATAACATATTCTTTAACGGAACAATGGTCAAATATTTAACAAAAGAAAATAATTTGCGAATCTTTAAAATGAAAAGTAATAAATATTGCTCTTTTTATGTCATACGTTGATAGCCTATAGAGTGTATAAAATGTGAATTTATTTACACACACATATACAGACAGGCCCAAAATGTTATCCATTGCTTGTCAAAGTCTCGCAATTCACTTCCTATTGATTTCCTAGTTAAAAGGGATTTATGGTTTCTATTACAGTTATATGTATTTTTTCCCACAGTGCATTTGGTATGTATTTGACAGCTTTGAGACCTATAATTACAATTGAGAGGAAAATTGGAAAAAAAGCATGTAAAAGAATCAGTAACAAATACAATGGAAAAGGCTTAATTGCTTATGTGCTTTTTGTTTTTTACTTTTGCTTTATTTACTTCCTGCGTATTTCCTCGTGTGTCGCGTTGTCTTCAAGTGTATAGTCTACGTATGTCCACAAATCAGCTATTTAAAATGCAATAACAGCATTTTCCAACTGATAAAATTGCTTCAGAGGGTATTTGGAACAAATACAATGAAAGCGGCGTACTTACGATTTATAGATAGTGGGAACACTATTAAGGCAAATTTTAGATTACTTAGTATAAAAAGTTCAGAAGTATTTTGATTAAAATAAAAGAAAATAATTATTTACCCCATCGTATTTCTGGGAGTATTAATCGGTCTCCAAGTGGGAAATCAACATACAGTCGGCAGGAATATTACTCAGTATTGGTAGCTTAGTATAAAAAGTTCAGAAATATTCTGAATAAAATAAAATAAAATATTTATTTACCCACGCAATGGATTTCTCGGAGTATCACTCGGTCTCCAAATAGGAAATCAATGTATAGTCGGCAGCAAAGTTATTGAAGGGCTAGTAACAATTCGTATTTAAAATATGTGCACCTAATACAGTTTTGTTATGTAAACATTTGTCGAGTCTTGATCTTTGAAGCAACCAAACTAAAAAAAAAAAAAAAAATGAAGAATGTGGATGCGTGCTTTAATAATTTTGCTGCTGCCGACTGTATATCTACAGTTTACCTGTCGAAAATAAAGTAACAAATTAAAAAAAAAAAAAAAAAAAAAAAAGTGGAAAGTGGAAAAATGGAATCAGGAAAAAATATAATGAAGGGACTTAATTGTCATTGATATTAGCAGAGAAGCTAAGAAAACGAGCTGAGAATGCATAAATATGAGTGTTAACAGTTAAGAACTATTCTGACTAAAATAAGAGAAAAGAAAAGTAATATTTTCTCCTAGTGAGTTTTTTAGATTGTAGCTAGGTATGAAATATGAAGTCCACGCGTGTCTTCGAATCAGCTGTCGAAAAGAAATAACAAATGACTTTTAGAAAAAATATTTTACAAAGAGGGAAAATCGCTTGTAAAGGAATGAGGAACAAACATATTGGAAAAAGTGTAATTACCACTGTTAGAGAGCAGATGTACTAAAAAAGTGGATTTCAGATTTCAGAAAATTAAATAAATATTGTTCTGAACTTTTTTTGCCTAAAAGAAATTAAAAAAAAAAAAAGACTCTGCAGATTTCACGGAGTGTCGTTGGGTCTCTAAGTCTTAAGTTTACATACGTTTGTAAATCAGCTGTTGAAAATAAAATAACAAAACTATTTTTCGGAAAAAAAAAAAAAAAAAAAAAAAGATGAAAAGGGGAAAAGGGGAAAATGCTTTAAAAGGAATTAAGAAAAAATACAATGGCATCGAGTAATTGCCATTAATAGAAAGTGGCAATACAATGATTTCAGATTATACATGTTTCAGTATAAATAGCTGAGAATTTTTTTGGTTATAAGAAAAGAAAATAATTATTTCAAGGATCTCAAATACATGAAAATTATGGAGAAAAAGAAAAAAAATAATTATCTTTAGTTCGACTTAACCAAAGGCAAGATAAAATAAGTTGGAATTTTTAATGTTATTATGACATTGAAATTTCTGATATATTCCAGAAACACTAAAAAAGCGATTTAAAATTGCAAATTAAGAAAAAAACTTGAATTACCGGGTTCAAATTATAGAGACTAGACTGTGTATATAAAGTTAGAGAAAGAGAGATAATGAAGGAAGAAAATAAGAGAGGGGGGAGAAAGAAAGAAAAAAAATAGAGGGAAAGATTTAGACAGACAAATAAAGATAAAGGACGAAAAATAAAGGATAATATGGAAAAAAAGAGACAAAATAAATAAAAAAATAAATAAATAATAATAATAATAATAATAATAAATAATAATAATAGTAATAATAAATTAATTAATTAATAAATAAGTCAAATAAATGTGACAAATCAAATTTATTTAAATACGTATTGAATATTTAAATTAAATAACAGGCATTTTATTGTTTATGCCTTACAGCGTTCCGAAAGCAAATTTTTATGTAATAACATAAAGAACGTGTATATATATATATCCCTATATGCGAAAAATACATAAAGCCAATATTCAAGCAAATTAGTTACTTTACTGTTAAAATGTAATTGCTGTGTATCCTGTAATTCATTTATTTTATACGTTTCTTTACAAGTAATATTTTTTAGTATACATATAAATATTAATATATATATATATATATATGTATATATATATATAAATTACTTTAATACCTTTTTAACAACATATATTAATAAAAAGAATACGTGCCCCGTAAGAGTTATTTTTTAACAATAAAAACGCTTTTTAGATAAACAATGTTCTAAAATATTTACACAATACTGTACAATATTCTTACGAAACAAGTTTAAACCAACTTAATTGTTCGTTTCTCTGTTATATTTCAGTATTATATATGAAAACAAAAAATATAACCCATAATATACTTAGAACGTTCAATGTTATTTACTCAACAGAAACGAGATTCTTTAAAAATGCTTTCCTTTTTCCAATTATATTTTGTGAATTCCTTTTCTCTTAAAATAAAAAATTCAACGAGGCTTTATCTACTTTGAAGGATATTTTTTGAAACAATGGAGATTTTGGAAAAAATAACCAGTTATTGCCTTGGTATTTTATAACACCGTTTTTATGACATAAGATTTATTTTGAAAGAAATGTAAATAAATCAGCTTGTTTACAGGTACTTGAAATCATTTTGTAAGGCTTTTAAAGTCGAACGTTAATTTTTAGATTTTCAATCGCTTTTAAAATGGAATGTTGGTTAGATTTAAAAGTACAGTTTTGCTTCAGAAAAGAATAAAAAATTAAATAAGATAGTTTATTCCATATAATAATAAACTAAGTTAAATATGCTCCAAGACAATTTATTTATTTATTTGTTTATTTTCTTTTTTTCTGAAAGTTTAAATTTCATGCCAAAGTAACTCTCGATTTCTTCTATTACGAGGTTTAAGTGATTTGATATTTAAATAAACCGGTCACCAGTATTTCACAAAATTTATATCTGGTATAGATTAATCCGTAAGCAGTCTCAAAACTGACAAATCCATATTACACAATATCTTACATGTAATCAAACTGATATTCACAAGTACAAATTTTCTAGCTGAAGTACAAATGAGGATTATCTTCCAGATAAAAAATAAAAAAAATCAGTCACAAGTATGGAAATAGAAAAAATAAAAATAAAAAATAACTGATACCGGTAAAAGATATGCAAGTAATATACTTAAGACAAAGATGTAGATTTAAAAGAACAGCCATCCCCGTTCACTCTTCATCTATATGCAGAGGAAGATGCGTGATCTAGATCACAGGTGCTTCCGTCTCACAACTATCCGTGTTCAAAACAACAGTCGGCTTGGTATATTTGAATCTTCGGACTGAACTTGCTGGTTCCTGAATTCATTGCTCATGGAATAACTTTTCATTTTAGTATATGAAATATATTATAATCCCAAACTTAAATTTTGACATATTTTAAATTTAATTGGCATTTTATTATCAGATATTTAAATTTCACTTTGATTTTGTTATTAAAAATCATAAACTTAGACGGTTGGTTGGTTGGGTTTTACGTCGCACTAGTGCTGCACAGATGGGCAATTGGCGACAGTCTGGGACACACCCCTGGAGGTGGTCCGGAGACAAGTCATCACAATTCTGATCCTCCACGGAAGGGATGGCTCTTCCGCTTCGGTGAACTCCAGAGGTATAATTTTTGATGGGAACATGGACGACATTGCGGACACGACAGATTTTACGTGCACCAGCCACCATTAGTGTACATGACGGTCTTTGGCCGGCTTGAGTACCGAACCCGCAATCTTCCAATTACGAGGCCGGCGCCATAAACTTAGACGGATTTTCATGTATGCATACTTGCCAACATACTAATTAATATTCCGTAGTATTGTTAGCACCGTTTTCTTTTTTACACTGGTATATTTTTAGAGTATTTTTCTTCTTATTTAATCGTAATTGCATTTAGAGAATATTACTCAAAATGTTTATTGGTGGGAGAAAAAGTGGCAAGTACAGTCGGTAACAAAAGTATACGAACACTAGCAAAAATTCCTATGTAAAAAAAGTAGAGTTAAAACTGTTTTGTTAAAGACTAATAACATGATTCGACAAGGATTTATTTAACAAAACAGTATTAAATCTATTTTTTTACATAGGAATTTTTGCTAGTGTTCGGATATTTTAGTTACCGACTGTACGTGTATGGATTTCGAGTAATGGCACTGGAGTTAATACGCGGCCTGAATCGACATTAACGCCACCAAGAATAGCCTTGGGGAATTAAGAACTTCCACGTGTTGTTTTAGTATGCATACTACATCAATAATATCTTTGATCAAAAATTGATTTATGCATTTCACGAGTAATAGACGGTTTGCAGGTAATGTTTTTATTTCATATAAATATTTTTTATTTTTTATGAATATACACGCAAAAATCGTTTTGTTGGAACAATACAACTTTTGTTAAACCAATCAAAAATTTTTGTTATGAAAATCGAAGGGAGCACACCACTTACTCACTGGCTGTTTACAGAAAGATCTACGATGTAACTGAAATAACTATGCAGGGACAGTGACTTTTCTTTCAACTTTATTTTTCGGTCATTCGAATCAAGTTGATTCGGTTAACTTGATAATTTTTACTTTTTCTTACCCATGAGTTAGAGAAAATATTGTTTTGGGGTAAAATTTTCGAAAGTGAGCTTTTGTTATATTTACACACCCTGAATCCGAATATAAGGTTTTTAGCGGTTGGTCTGTGTGTGTGATTGTCTGTGTGTGTGTACGTCTGTGTGTTTGTCTGTGTTCGTGTGTGTGTGTCAGTTATCAGCATATCTCAAGAAGAAATTGAAGCGAAAATTCCATACTTGGTATTCTAAATGTGTATGATATAGAGATGCTACACTAAGCTTTTCGTTGAGATGAAGCTAATGGTTCGTGTACAGGTACATCCAAGATAATTCAAATAATCTGCGTCTATGGGAGATATCACCGGTAAGTAGAGTTTAACATCTATAAGCTGTACTAAACCAAATGAAATGAAGACATATATTTTTAAATGCGTAAAAACATGTATCATGTAGAATATGGCAGGGAAATCGTTCACTGTTCCTTTACAGGGCTACACAAAAGAACTAAATTATAGTGTGACAATAGCTAAAAATTAATGTAAGTGTATTTCCGGTTGTGCCGTGTATTATTGCTAAAAGATTATATTTAGTTGCATCATGTGGTCTGTACATAATATTCAAAAGATATACAGGGCTGCAAATATTTAAGCAATAACATTCTTTTTTACTGTTAGTGGAAGTGCATGACTATAATATTTTACAATGTCCAGGAAAGCTGCTCAGGAATTGAAATGGCATATAGTAAAAAAATGCATGTTTCTAAGCTAAATATACATCGCTTGTTTTTTGTATATTTACACGTTTAAAGGCTTCCTAATTACCGAAGTCAAATTTTACGTTTGATCATTGTCTGTGTCTCTTAGAGTAACATAAAAACAAATAATTTCAGGAGATACAAAAGTTGTATTTAAAAATTAATATAAGTTTGTTGCAGAAAAATTTTGATCAAGACTGATAAGTTTCAAGGAATGTTGCTTATGAAAGTTGTATGAGTAATTTTAAGTGAAATATTAATTTTAATATCAGATTTATATTCTATATAAATGTAATGAAACGGGGGGTTGAGGGGGCGGCAGTCCCCCTCACACAAAACTACTTATTATATCAAACTCTTCCGAAGCCGTATTTGAATTGTTTAACATAGGTTTACATAACAGTACTCGTTATCTTACCTCTTAATCTCTAACCTGTATTTATTGTATTAAATTTCAGGGTAAGAGAAAGTCGTGTGAGTGACACACCAGATTATTTTTTTCTAAAATGAAGAAATAAATCAATAAAGTATAGGAACAAAAGTATATATATATATATATATATATATATATATTTTTTTTTTTTTTTTTTTTTTTTTCGTTTGATTCAAGTGAAAGCGCTTATCCTCTGTTAAGAAATATAATTTATTTTCATAGTGCTTAAGAAATTTTCGTCAAGTGTATTCGTGTTCAAACACAAGCAAAAAGGACAAACTGTGATAATAACAACATGAGTGAAGACAAAATAGTCGAGATACTTACAGCCGATTACCGTACAGTTAATATAGCCATATTTTTGAAACCAAATTCTAAAAGTCAAATTTTTCAGACGATGACAATGACGTATAAAAATTATATATTACTATTTGGTAAACTGCTGGCTCACACAGCTTAAAAAATAGAGCTTGATGATGAAACAGAAGAGAATTGTGTAAGCATATTTAATTTTTTTTTTCTAATTACTTCACTGTGATTAATAGAGATTCTAGATTGGAATTTTCTGGAAGATATGATCTCTTTCTGTAAAAGTTTCGTGGTAATGGGATACGGAAAATGTATTTTCGTACTGTCTAACTCAGACGTACGGAACATTTTAGAAAAATAGAAACTCCTAATATCATAGTATGAAATAGATATAATCTGATGGCAAATTGAATATTTTTATTTGTTCTCAGAGTTCGGACGTATCACTTTCTATACTTCCATTGTGCTAATCAGTCCAAACGTATAACTTAAGGTGCCTGTCTACCTTTAAAATGCAGTTTTCGGTCAAAACTCAGATTTTCTATTTTTCATTTAGTATTAAACTCTGACATTTTAGCTTTCTAAATCAGCTTGAATTTTGTTTCTATATTGCTTAGAACTTGAGTTACAGGCATTTTAATATTAGTCCCTCACAATTTTTTGAAACCGGGAGTGATCGTAAATGTATGTTTACATAAAAGTTTTACTCAATATAAGCATCAAAATTTGTTACTGCATATAAAATTAGTTTAAAAAAAGAAAATAAAAAACTTTGAAATAAATCAGGAACTTATAAAATTGTTTTTTATTTAATAGTTAAAATCTGGCTTTTAGTTATGTTTTCTGCTTTTTCTCAAAATGAGATTTTTAACATTTTGCTTTATTGCAAAACATCATAACTCCAAAAGTTATAATTGAAAAGTTATGAAACTTTGAGAAAATGCTCTAGATGAGTTGTTTTAGGGATTGAACTACGACGATGAATCTAGTTAAATTATTATTATTATTATTATTATTATTATTATTGTCGATAGAAGTTACGAAACTGTCATGTATATTCATGATTTTTAGCGTGGAAAATGTTATCTTCTCTAAAATATTAAATAACATGGTTATAGTTTTGAGAATAGTTCACTCCCTTAAAAGCCTTTCAATAATCGAAAAAAAAAAAAAACAGAATAAAAATATCTTTATTTAAATTTGACTTATGATGTTTTGAAAAAGTGCTTTATTTTGCAAAATTTATGTATATTTTGAGCCTAAATATCAAAATATTTTAAAATTTGCATATTTTTTCATGTTACTCACTTTTTTTTTTAAACTATATTCTATTATACTATGCACATAAATAGTCAGTTTTTCAATTATTAAGAAAAAAATAACCACCGACTTTAGGCAGGCACCTTCAACTTTGTAAATAAATAATGAAGAATTTTATAAAAGTATGTTTTTGTTATCAGTATAACTTTTTATTGTCGTTAAACAGAGTGGTGAAAAATGTAAATTCCTTTACTTTCCTCTTAATCTAGCAGAATTACGAACACGACAATACTGTAAAAAAAAAAAAATCCGAAAAATATTTCCACAAATAGAAAGTTCTTTCTAAACATGTCAGAAGCCAGAAATTTATAATGTTGAAATAATGAACTTATAATTGAATAATTGCGACATGATTCTTTTTTTTTTAAATATAAATTTAGTTTTTATATTTTTTATCGCAAATAAACAAAATATTCTGTATAATTTGTTTTGTTATATACAAGATCATAATAAAAATCAACTAAAGTTTTTGTCCAAATTAAATACTGGCAACAACTAATAAAATACTAGTATATTGAGACCATCACAAAGTTTTTTTCTATATCATTTAATATTAAAGCGCCACTTACAGTGGAACATGCAAAATAGTTTAATATACCTTCTCAGAATAAAGTTTTTATATATAGAGTTTGTAGAAATTTAACAGATGCTGAGATGCAGCCATGTGGAAAGTAACAGAAGTTTAAAAAAGTAGCGTCAAATATCGTCCGAAACACACACAAACTACATCAGGATTAGTTTCAATAATGGCTATCGCACATATCAAGTTTGATTTATTTATATGCCATAGAAGTTAAGATTTCGTCTATTTAAAAATTAAATTGCGGAACAACAGCGCCACCTATCGGCTGATCTGAACGCAATTGAATCAGCGTAGTGTTTTACGATAACCCTCACATATACCATGTTTTTTGAAATTATATGCAATAGAATTTGACATATAGCCTTCCTATTAACGGATAATTTGTATAATGGTAGCGCCACCTATCAGCCGATATGCACCCAAATGGAATCATTGTAATGTTTTGTAATGACCCTTTCACATACCACGTTTTGTTGGATACACAATAGAACCTAAGATATAGCCTTCCCTTAAATGGAAGAAATCGAATAGGTCATAGTACAACTACATATAAATTTGTATGTAATTCTATGCAATATGTCTTGAGATACAATTGGAACAAATATTTTGTCATACACACGCAGGTAGACAGACATTTTATAAATATGATCAAATCGTGCTTTGGATCTCTCAAATCGTTTAAATAAGTCGAAAACTAGAATAAAATTTTTTTTTCGAATCCAATAATTTTTTTCTATTGAATATAGAAGAAAGTAAAATTATTTAGAGAAATATATATATATACTATTCTCATAAAATAATCTTACTTATTTGAAGGGATCTGCAGCTATAAATAATAACCGGAATTTTGCCATGTTTTATATAATGACTATAAAAGATATGGTGAGTTGATTTTCACTAAGAGAAACATTAGTATCGAAATTTGCCGATGGGAGGTATTTTGGCACTACTGTCACGCATGCACTATGGAACAGTTTGAATAATCAACCTCTAATTAAAAATTAATACCAGAGTCGAGTGTCTTATCAATCATGTGTTTTATGTGTTTTATAATTATTTTCATTTGTTTTTATATCTTACTTTAATACGCTTTTATTTGCAGTAAATTGTTTACTTTGATTGTGAAAACTTTATTATGCATACTTGATAGCACGTCAAAACCTTACCTATGCCTTTTGATACTAATTTTAATCTGATAGAAAATCATGTCTTCTAAACCTTGTATATGAAATTTGTTTTATTCCGTTTAATGGTTTAAGTTACGTATACTTCCAAACAGGAAAATTTATTTCATGGACACCCCGTACTAAAGCAAAGTATCATATATGACACTTTAATAAAGTAAACATAATTTAATTTACAAACCTTCTTAATATTAAAAATCACTTCCGAAAAAATATGAAAACCAAAATTAAATTCTTAATTTCATTATAGGAAGCAGCTATGAAAATTTATTTTAAAAAAAAGTATATTTAAAATTACTTTATATTATACGACACGAAAGTGTTTCACCATATTCTTTACGTATTTCCATTATTATTAAATTTAAATTCTAATAACCCCGTATTTATTAGAAGGCAACTTTAATAATATACTTGATAGTTCAATCAAGTAATTTTATGATCACCTAAAATGAAAGGATTATTTACATAATTGAATAGCATTTTATTAACTATTAAAATTGGATAGTGCAATTACGGCATCAAAAATTTGAATATCTAAGTAAATGCGAGGAGATAAATTTCAAAGTCATTAATTTTTCATTTCTGTAATCTAATTTTATAGCAAAATTTATTTTGGAAATATTACTTTAATTGGCTTAAATTATGAAAGGTAAAATTTTCTAATATATTTCATATTTTCTAATTTAAATTAAGATTTATAAAAGTGAATGTGTTTATTTTAAAGATTATATATGTTTTAATGGGACACATTAATAACTCCCTCTCTCCTAGCAGATTTCATGTATTGCTTATTTCATTACATTAAAAATTAAAGTTGATAAATTTCGCAAACTTTATCCTTTTGCGTGCGACTGCCTAATCTGCAACGGACTTTTCTCCGGCAACTATTTAATTTATGAGTGGGTAACGAGGTAATCTGGAGAATGTAATTTTACATAATTTAGATATTATTTTGATAACGTGTTACATTTTGATAGCATGAATACATGAGGGACCAATTTTTAACTTTAAACGTAGTATTATAATAAGCATTTCTTTTTTAATTCATTGTGCCATAATGCTGTCAGAGAATAAATATATGTAATAGTTTATTATTATTATTAAGACAGAGGACTATTTGTCTCAATCTACGGATTTTTACGATGCCAGTTTTGCGATAGTTGGACATTTATCGAAATTTCAATTTTATCGAAAATATAATTGAATCAATTTGAAAGCGATGTTATAATTAACAGTTCTCTGTTCTAAACTAAATTCTGCTTTTGCCAGAATTTCATCAAAATCGTTTTTTCCTTTTCCTTTTTACTTTCCGAACACTATAGTGAGGAAAGTATTGTAATCATGTCAAAAATCCGAATTGGAGATTTTGATGTTTCTATACGATTCGAGGTCCCCTGAGTCCGTTTCCACTGTTTTTACGATGATGTATGTATGTGGGTGTGTATGTGTGTATGTATGTGTGTATGTATGTGCGTATGTGTGTGTGTGTATGTCTGTGAGTGAACACGCTAGCATCTAAACGCTTTCTTCGAATAAGCTAAAAGTTGGTACGTATATTGTAAGTCGCCATAATACGAACCCTATAGATTTTGGTGAATCTAGCACTTATAGTTTTTTTACAGGACACCAGGAAAAATTCTTTATCACTATGGCCTATGGGGCCAAATTTTTTAAAGTGCGATGGCGTCTAAACTCTTTAATAATCTGAACAAAACATTTGTACACATGTTATAGATCACAGTTGCACAAACTACATAGATTTTAGTGAATTTAGCACATACAGTCTTTTTACAGGGACAGAAAGAAAATTTATTTATCATTATGGCCTGTAGGACCAAATTTTTAAAAGTGCGATAGCATCTAAACGCCTTATTCAATTGAGCTGAAAATTCATATGACTATTATAAATCGCTCTTGCACTAAATGTAAACATTTTGGTGAAAATAGAATTTATAGGTTTTTACAGAGAGACAACGAAAAATTCTTTATCATTATGATCTATGGGCTCAAAGTTCAGTACCGTTCAATAAAGCATCGTGTAATATATGGAGAAAAGTACTCAAACACTCTATTATGGTTTTCTCTCTTTTGTTTGTTTAACAACACCTCTTTCTTTACTTTATCTACAAAACTGTTAATTACTCAATGTTCGGAAAGTCGAGTGGAGTCCCTCCAGATTTTTCTTCTTAGACAGGAAAAGAAAAGAAAAGGAAATTAATAATAATCACATTCAAAATGGACAAATTCGAAAAAAGTTCTTTTTTTTTTTTTTTTTTACTTTTTTTATATTGTTATTCGCGTGAAAATGTATTTTATTATATGTCGAAAAATAAACTAACTCGTAAATTATTTAGGCAACAATTATAAATTAAAATAAATAATTTAAAAGTTTAGAAGTTAGAATTTCTAATTTCATTATTATTATTATTAATATTATTTTCATAAATTTAAAATAACTGACTGAAGCTCTTTCTGAAAATTTTTAGGGTTAGTTTTTCCATTGGTTGTAATATTAACTTATTTAAACTAATTTATTTAAGCTTAAAAACTTCTTCACACATCGTAAAAATAAACTAAGCACCACAGAATTCGAAGGGACGTGGGCCTTTTTTTTTCAGATGCAAAATACGTGATACTGCATTGGAGGCAAAAGTAAGACAAGAAAGCAAAATTAACTTAGTTTATTTTGTTTCCATTTTATGAAAATCAATCATCATGAATGAAAAGAAATAGTAACTAAGTTTAAAATGTATTATATGATTATTTTGGTTGTAAATATTTTTTCTTTAAATCATGAGATGACTATAGACGATAAACAATGTATTTAATTCATTATAAGAAAATTAAGAATACTTAATAAATAATCTGGTGTGTCACTCACACGACTTTCTCTTACCTTGAAATTTAATACTATAAATACAGGTTGCAGTTTAAGAGGTAAGATAACGAGTTCTGTTATGTAAACCTGTGTTAAACAATTCAATTTAGGCATCGGAAGAGTTTTATATGATAATTAGTTCTGTGTGAAGGAGGCTACCGACCCCCTCAACCCCCCCCCCCGTTTCATTAATGCACCTACATTTATATAGAATTTAATTCGGTTATTAAAAAATAATTCTGTTTTTAAAAATTAATTTTTTAAAATGATTTAAACAAATTATCTTTTATGATAATGCAGACGATTTCCATATTAGAGAAGTAGTATAACACTAAATATACAAAAAAAAAAAAAAAAAAAAAAAAAAAAAAAAAAAAAAAATGTTGAATTTATTATCAATATTACTTTTTTTTTGTTAAAATCGATAACTTTATTTTAAGTTATCGCAGATCGATGGTTCAACCATTCGTTTTAAATGTATTGGCGAGCTCTTTTGAAAGATACCCATCATGAAAATTTACTCCCCTCGAGGGGGACTTCCCTCCCAGGGGGGGGGGGGGGAGACGAGGCTCCTACATACACAAAAAAGTTTTACCAGTTGACTCTTTCTAGTACAAAAAATATATATTCGCTTCATTTGGTTTAGTGCAGTCTATAGATGTTAAACTCTACTTACCTGCAATTTCCCCCATAGACATAATGTATTTGAATACTTTTGAGTGTCCCTGTACACGAACCATTTGCTTCATCTCAACGAAAACCTTACTGTGGCATCCCTATATGATACACATTTAGAATACCGAGTATGGAATATCTGCTACTATTTGTTCTTGATATATGCTGATAACAGACACACAGACAGACACACGGACCATTCGCTAAAAACATAATTTTCGTATTCAGGGTACCTTAGAACATGTAAATATAACAAAAATTCAAGTTCGAAAATTTGACCCTACTCTATGGGTAAGAGAAAGTAAAAAAGTTTGTGTAATGCCGGCGAGTCCCACACCGTTATGGTATCCCCTATGGAGGGGAATAGATGTCATTGCAACCCTAAAAGGGGTTGAAAGGGATACAGAGAGAAGCATCAGTAGAGTGTGAGCTGATTTTGGAGAAACGGAGGAAGTGTGCCTGCCGTTCTCTTAGCTCAGATTTAGTTGTACTGTTTATGCATTATGTTGGAGGAAAGAAAATTATTCTTAATGTAGATACACCTGTAAATAACCTTATCAAGTAATATTAAAAGTGTCATGCTTCCTGCGAAAAGAAAGTACTCATAGTCATTTATCTGAACAACATCATTTTCCCCATTTACTGCAGCGAACCAACATCGAGCTCCTACACTGTCGCACTCGACAGGATCGAGGTAAGCAGATACTTATCTTGTTTATGTTTTGGGGGAAAATAAGCATGCAAAGTGACTGTTGTTCAAAGATACGTAGGAAATTGTTTAAAAATCTGTTAATTGTGAAAGATAAATTTTAAAGAATTTGCCAACATGGCCGAAATTTTTAATGTGAAAGGTCTTAAAAAAGAAGACTTAATTACGGTCGCAAAAGAAATAGGTGTTAGCACCACTTTAGACTTAAAAATAAAAGACCTTAAAGAAAAAATCCTGAAATATGACGAATTTAAAACGTCACCTGACTTCGTAGCAGAATTCATCATTACTACCGTAGAAGATCGCAAGCAAAGAGATGAACACGTTAGAGCATTGGAGCTTGCTAGAGCTCAAGGCTCAAGCCCTACACTGTAAAAAAAATGCAGCCCAAATACAGAAATTCTCTGTAATTTCAGAAAAAAAGTCGTAAAATACGTTTTGTCTACGTAATTTTTTCGTAATTTACGCCTTTTTTCTGAAATTACAGAGAATTTCTGTATTTGGGCTGCATTTTTTTTTACAGTGTTGGCCGGAACCTGTCCAGCGTAGTGATAGGGATAATTTAGACCGGATAATTAAAACGATAAGGACGTTAACGATTCCTTGCCCGTGAAAACCAGAGTTGTGGTATTTATTCTTCACAACTCTGGAACGCGCATTTAATACGAAAAATGTAGACGAAAGTATCCAAGACGAAATTTTGTTAAATTTATTAGGCGAAAAAGCTGCCAATATTTTAGTTTACATTAATGATGAGGAGATTACAGATTACGAGAAAATAAAAACACTCGTGTTACGAGAATTTGACCCGACAGCCCAAAATTGTTTGGAGCATTTTAATACAGCTAAAAGGTAGGTGGGCGAAACACACATGCATTTCTCATATCGTCTTAAAACAACATTCGACTATTACCTCCGATTAAGAAAATGTGATGATTTTGACACCTTGCGTGATCTGATAGTAGCAGATAAGTTATTCTCTACTTTAGATCAGGAAACGCAAACACATATAGGTATACGGCAAGGTGAAAATTGGTTTAGGCTGACAGAAATGGGCAAGGAGTGCGATAATTTTTATACATCCAGAGGCAAGTCGTTGCATAAGCAACACTTTTCAGAGACAGCAAAACAACGCGACATTGTGGAATCTCCAGTTAAGCCAAGAGAGCAAAAATATGTACCCCCGCATTTGCGTGCGACTAAAAACGACTCGTTGAGTTATAAAGCTAAAACAAGATCGTGTTTTTCATGCGGATCGAATTCCCATTTACAGCGTGACTGCGACAATAAAGCACAATTCTAACAACGGGAAATTTAAACCAGAACAGAGTAAAAGTAAAATATTTACTGACAAGTTGGGAACTGAATTTTTTAACCCCCAACTTACAATTGAGCCACTAGATTACATCAAATTATTAGTCAAAGGGCGTAAAATTGAAGCAATAGTCGATTCTGGCTGCCAACTGCCGATTTTTAACCCTTCGGCTCTGCCAGATTTAGAACTTAAAGGGCAGGGAAGAGTAATTCTGACATCAGATTTTGGGGAACAGATTGAAGCTAAACTATGTAGGCTCCCTGTCTCTCTTAAATCGAACGCGAGCTTCATCAATGAGCCCTTAGAAATTCTCATAGCGATAACGGAAAAACTGTGCGTATCGTGTTTGCTTCCTCCCAGCATTTGGGAAGCTTTAAGAGATCAGTCGGAAGATAGGAGTGGAAAAGAAAGATGCAGCCGAGGGAGTGACCGGTGGGAGGGAATGGAAGGTCGTTCCCCCACGACGGGAGGAGAGGAAGTTTCGGTTTGCGCAATGGAGGTAGAAGAAATAAGTAGAGAGGAGGAAACCCCAAGTGAAGAGGAAATCGACACGGATCGGTCCGAATATCTGAAATTTAAGACGGAGCAGCGGGAATGTAAAGAGCTGGAGGGAATCAGATGATTAACACGAATGAAGAAAGGCAATTTTTGCGTTATAGATGGACTGATTTATCATAAGGATAAAGTTTTAGGTGAGACGGTAATGCAGTTAGTGCTGCCGAAATGTAGACGGGAAAAAATATTGAAACTGGCACACGAAGCGGTCTACGGTGGTCATATGGGTGAAAGGAAAACTAAACAAAGGATTCTGTATAATTTCTTTTGGCCAGGGATGAGACAAGATATCGCAGAATTTTGCAAAACTTGTCAGCCATGCCAATTTAGAAAGGTAAATAGGATATCGGATAGAGCACCTATCACGGCAGTGCCCAGACCGGAGTTGCCGTTTGAAATTGTAAACATTGATATTATTGGAAAATAGAGCCACCCTCAGGTCGGGGACATCATTATATATTATGTTTGATGGATCAACATACGCGCTGGCCGGAAGCGGTCCCGTTAAGATCTTTATCGGTGAAGGCAACGTGCAACGCATTACTCGATATTTTATGCGTACAGGGGTTTCAAATGTAATCGCTAGTGATTGTGGGAGGAATTTCGAGGCTGGACTTACGCGAGAATTTGTACAAAGAATATAGGTAGTGCCCCACGGTTTTCAACGCCCGGATACCCTTGCGCTAATGGATTAATTGAGAGATTTAACCGTGTGTTGAAAGATATGCTCCATCATGTGGTAAGAGAATACCCATCTAATTGGGATAAGCAAATACCGTTTTTACTATGGGCTTACAGGGAAGTGCCGAATTGCACAACGGGCGTATCCCCTTTTCGATTAATGTATGGAAGAGAAGCCAAAGGACCACTCGCTATTTTAAAATCAACTTGGGCTGGCGAAGTGCATCTTCCTATAAATATAACTGAAACCGCAGTAGACTATTTACAGAGACTTAAAGTAAACTTAGAAATCGCGGCAAAAAAATCGGCTTTGGTCTCAGCGGACCGACAAAAATCGTATGAGGAACATTTTAATAGACTTTCATCTTGTAGAAATTTTAAAGTCGGCGATCAGGTGATTTTATTGATACCTGATTCTACTAACAAATTGTACGCTCGTTGGACAGGTCCTGGTGAAGTGGTACAGCAATGCTCTCAGCATTCGTATAAGGTAAAACTAACGGATGGCAGTGTCAAACATATTCATGTTAATAAAATGAAGAAATTTTATCCGAGAACTCAGACCGTCGGTGTAATTTTCGACGAAGACGATGAGTTCGGTGAAATTTATGCGACACCGGTACAGAAAATTGAAGCTCCGACATTTACCAATGACCTTAATGTTGATCATTTGGATGAAACGAAAAGAGCGGAACTGATAAATTTGTTGTCCCAACATAAAGGAAAGTTTTCAGGTAAAATGAGAACCGCAAAAGTGGGTAAGCACAAAATTCGACTTATTGATGGTGTTACGAGGAAAAAGCCTCACATATATCGAATCTCGGAGACTATGAAACCTAAGGTTGATGAGCAAATAAAAGAATTGCTTAGCTTGAATTTAATTGAACCAAGTGAAGCTGAAATTGTTAATCCTGTGGTCTGCGTAAATAAAAAGGATGGGACAGTAAGATTATGCATAGATTTTAGGGCTCTTAATGAAGCCACAGCAAAAGATGATTTTCCCTTGGAAAATGTTACAGATTTAATAAATACTATTGGTAAAGGGAATGTAATTTCATCACTAGATATTTTGAAGGGTTACTGGGAAATCCCTCTAGATAAAAACAGTCGGGATTTCACATCTTTTAAAACCCATAGGGCACAATACCGATGGAAAGTTATGCCATTCGGTTTAAAAAACGCGAGTGCTACTTTTCAAAGAGCGATGAACGCTGCGTTGACAGATCATCAGGAATACTGCAAAACTTACATAGATGATATTTCAGTGTATTCTAGTGATTGGAACACTCACTTAAAACACCTAAGCACAGTATTGAATAAACTGGAAGAGCTTAATTTTGCTGTTAATGTCAAGAAGTGTAATTTTGCGAGAAAGAACATTAAGTATTTGGGACACATAATCGGTTCCGGAAAACACGAGCCTGATCCAGAAAAACTCCAAGCCATAGAGAATTTAAGCTCACCTAAAAACAAAACCGAACTTCGGAGTTTAATCGGACTGTGCAATTACCATCGGGGATATGTGGATCATTTTGCCGAGATTATACGTCCATTAACAGAGTTAACCAAGAAACGAGTCCCCGAAATTGTGCCCTGGTCCCAAGAACACGAGAGCGCCTTTATTGCTCTTAAGCGTGCATTGTGCCGCGCGCCTCAGTTGCCCCGCGTGCATTGTGCCCCGGCACTAAATAGACCTTATACAATACAGTCTGATGCCTCGGCGTACGCCATCGGTGCGTGCCTTTCCCAGCGGGACTCAAATGGTGATCTTCGTCCCATTAGTTTTGCGAGTCATAAATTCAGCAAAACCCAGCAAGCTTGGCCTACAATTGAGAGGGAAGCCTTTGCCGTCATCTGGAGTCTACAAAAATTTGAAACGTGGATATTTGGAGCTCAATTCAATTTAATCACGGACCAATCCCCTCGTTTTCATCACGAAAGGTGCTCCTCAATTGTCGAAACTCCAAAGGTGAGCGTTGGTACTTCAACGCTATGATATTACGATCTCGCACTGCGCTGGAAAGAAGCTAGCCTTGCGTTGTGAAGGCTTTGTGTTACGCAAAATTCTCAAAATTTAGACTTTTAATATACAGACTCTAATTGAAATCTGAATATTAGACTTTATCTGAACTCTTTAATGAACAATTTCAATCAGAACTTTGTGTGCATGTGATTTTAAAACTATTTTGTTTGTTTCAGAGAATGAACGTCGAAAAGAAAATTACTTAGTTCAGCATTTACAACATTTTTTTTATAAGGTTCTTATAATTTTATTCTATTATTTTAATTGTTAATTTCATTATTTAATTGTGGTTTTGTTATCCATATTAATTTCTGTACTGCTATTTAGCTGTAGTAGATTTTAAATAATATTGAGGAGTGGGAGTCTCCGGCATCCTTTTATTTTCTCAGATAGTGTCATCAGACGGCCGCTGAGAGACACGATCTTGGGGGGGGGGAGGTGTAATGCCGGCGAGTCCCACACCGTTATGGTATCCCCTATGGAGGGGAATAGATGTCATTGCAACCCTAAAAGGCGTCGAAAGGGATACAGAGAGAAGCATCAGTAGAGTGTGAGCTGGTTTTGGAGAAAAGGAGGAAGTGTGCCTGCCGTTCTCTTAGCTCAGATTTAGTTGTACTGTTTATGCATTATGTTGGAGGAAAGAATATTATTCTTAATGTAGATATACCTGTAAATAACCTTCTCAAGTAATATTAAAAGTGCCATGCTTCCTGCGAAAAGAAAGTACTGATCGTCATTTATCTGAACAACATCATTTTCCCCATTTACCAAACTATATCAGCATTCGTTTCAATAATGGCTATCGTACATATCAAGTTTGATTTATTTATATGTAATAGAATTTGAGATTTCGTCTATTTACGGAGTAAACTGCAGAACAACAGCGCCACCTTTCGGCTCATCTGTACTCAAATTGTATCAGTGTAGGGTTTCACTATAACCCTCTCATATACCAAGTTTTGTTAAATTATAAGCAATAGAATTTGAGATACAGCCTTCCTATTAATGGATAATTTGTATCATAGTAGCGCAACCTATTGGCCTATATGCACCCAAATGGAATCAACGTAATGTTTTATAATGACTTTTCACATATTGCATTTTGTTGGATTATGCAGAATAGAACATGAGATATAGCCTTCCCTTAAATGAGAGAAATCGCAGCGAAGCAGCACCAACTTTTGAGCAATTTGTACCAAAAGTTGACAGGCATTGTTATAGGTCTTAGTACTACTACAAATAAATTTATATGTAATTTTAATGCAATACTTCTTGAGATACAGTTGGAAAAAATATTTTTTCACACACACACACACAGATAGACAAACGTTTTATTAAAATAATCAAATCGTGTTCTGGGCCTCTCAAACCGTGTAAATAAGTCGAAAACGAGAAGTAATTTTTTTTTTTTTTGTAAATCTAACAATTTTTTCTGTTGAATATAGGAAAAATAAAATTTGTTTAGAGAAAGATAAATAAAGTATATATTATTGCCATAAAATAAATTTCTCTATTTGAAGGGATCTATAGCTATAAATAACAATCGGAATGTTGCCAAGTTTCTTGGAATGACGATAAAATATATGGGGAGTTGATTTTCACTAAGAGAAACATTAGTATCGAAATTTGCCGATAGGGGGTATTTTGGCACTACTGTCACGCATTCACCATGGAACTATTTGAATAATCAACCTCTAATTAATAATTAATACCAGAGTCGAGTGTCTTATCAATCATGTGTTTTATGTGTTTTAAAAGTATTTTCATTTGTTTTTATATCTTACTTTAATACGCTTAATTTTGATGTGAATTGTTTACTTTGATTGTGAAAATTTAATTACGCATACATGATAACAGCGTCAAAATCTTACCTATCAGCGTCTTTTGGTACTAATTTTTCTTTTATCGGAAATCATCTTCCCATGTTTTTTACACCCTGTATATGAAATTACTTTTAATCCGTTAAATAGTTTTAGCTACGTATATCTCAATACAGGAAAAGTTATTTTATGGACACGCTGTATTAAAATAATATATCATGTATGACACTTTAATAAAGTAAACATAATTTAATTTCCAATCCTTCTAAATAATAAAAATTACTTACGAGAAAATATCAAAACCAAAATTAAATTCTTAATTTCTTTATGAAAAGCAGCTTTGAAAACTTATAAAAAAAAAAAAAAAAAAAAAAAAATCTTTAAAATTACTTTATATTATACGGCACGAAAGTGTTTCACCATATTCTTTACGAATTTCCATTATTATTAAATTTAAAATCTAATAACCCCGTATTTACGAGAAGGCAACTTTAATTTTATACTTGATAGTTCAGTCAAGTAATTTTATGATCACTTAAAATGAAAGGATTATGTACATAATTGAATAGCATTTTATTAACTATTAAAATTGGATAGTGCAATTACGACATCAAAAATTTGAATATCTAAGTAAATGCGAGGAGATAAATTTCAAAGTCATTAATTTTTCATTTCTGTAATCTAATTTCATAGCAAAATTTTTTTTATGCTTTTTGGAAATATTACTTTAATTGGCTTAATTTATGAAAGGTAAAACTTTCTAATATGTTTCATATTTTCTAATTTAAATTAAGATTTATAAAAGTGAATGTGTTTATTTTAAAGATTATATATGTTTTCATGGGAGACATTATAATTCTCCTAGCAGATTTCACGCATTGCTTATTTCATTACATTAAAAATTAAAGTTGATAAATTTCTTAAACTTTATCCTTTTGTATGCGATTGCATAATCTGAGAGGCACTTTGCACCGGAAACTATTTAATTTATGAGTGGGTAACGAGGAAATTTGGGGAATCTAATTTTAAATAATTTAGATATTATTTTGATAACGTGTTACATTTTGATAGCATGAATACATAAAGGACCAAATTTTAACTTTAAACGTATTATTATAATAACCATTTTTTTTTTTTTTAATTCATTGTGCCATAATGCTGTCAGAAAATAAATATATATAATTGTTTATTATTATTATTATTATTATTATTATTATTATTATTATTATTAGGACACAGGACTGTTAGTCACAATCTACGCAATTTCACGATGCCAGTTTTACGATAGTTGGACATTTATCGAAATTTCAAATTTATCGAAAATATAACTGAATAATTTGAAAGCGATGTTATAATTTTGAAAAAAAAAAAAGAAAAAAAAAAAAAAAAAAAGCTAACAGTCCTCCGTACTAAACTAAATTCTGCTTTTGCCAGAATTTAATCAAAATCGTTTTTTCCCTTACCTTTTTCTTCTTAGACAGGAAAAGAAAAGAAAATTAATAATAATCATCTTCAAAATCGATAGTATCGAAAAAGTTCTTTTTTTTTTTCAAAAACTTTTTATATATTGTTATTTGCCTGAAAATATATTTTATTATATGTCGAAAAATAAATTAACTCGTAAATTTTTTTGGCAACAATTGTAAATTAAAATAAATAATTTAAAAGTTTAGAAGTTAGAATTTCTAATTTCATTATTATTATTATTTTCATAAAATTAAAATAACTGACTGAAGCTCTTTCTGAAAATTTTTAAGGTTAGATTTAAGTGTGACTGGTTACAATTCTATCTTATTTAAACTAATTTATTTAAGCTTAAAAACTTCTTCACACATCATAAAAATAAGCTAAGCACCACAGGTTTCGAAAGGACGTGGCCTTTTTTTTTTTTTTTTTTTTCAAATTCAAAATACGTGATACTGCATTGGAGGCAGAAGTAAGAAAAGGAAGCAAAACTAATTTAGTTTGTTCCGCTTCCATTTTACGAAAATGAATCATCACGAATAAAAAGAAACAGTAACTAAATTTTAAATGTTGTATTATATGATTATTTTGGATGTAATTATTTTTTCCTTAAATCATGAGATGACTAGAGACGATAAACTATGCATTTCATTTATGATAAGAAAATGTAGAATACTTAATAAAACACGTTTTTCTACTGAATATATATAAAGAAAATTAATGTGTGAAGAAAATAAAGAAAACCTAATAAAAAACATTTGTTTAATGAACATAATAAAAAAAAAAACGTGTGAAGAAAATAAAGAATATATTACAAAAATTCAATTTCAAAAGTTTGACCTCAAAACAATACTTTCTCTACCATATAGTATATGGGTATGACAAAGTAGAAAAAATAAAGAAATTTAGAAACCAACGTAATCGATTGATAATTAATGTCGTAAAGACAGTGAAATATGAAGAATTTTTACATCTATTTTATTCTTATGACGTGCAGAGTAACGATCATTCAAAATCTATTAAAAACTAATATTTTGTTTGCTAAATTTCAAACTCCCAACTCAAGATTATGCGTATTTACGATTCAATTCATTTTAAAATTGCAATTCTGTGGATCACGAATCTTTTAATCTGTGTTTATGACACAGACTCAGTTATTTAAAAAAAAAAAAAAAAAAAAAAAAAAAAAAAAAAGCACATTTGAATTCTACGATATGGTTTGCATCCGAAGCAGAGATGATCGAATGTGTTATTGACGCAGATGTAGATAAATGATCTCACGGCCAAAGTTCGGAATAAAAGCGAAATCCACAAGAGAACAAGATTGGAAATTCAATTGTTTGCAGGTGCGGACAAAACCCAAACAGCTGAAGGTTTGAAAAGTAGATATATGCAAAAGAGGTTATATACTACCTTTCCATAAATGACCGGACACTTTTGATTTCAGACGTTCTCTCAAATATCTCAAAAAGTACTTCATGAATTATCTTCAAACTTCAGGATTGTGAATAATATGTTACACCTCATATATTTCAGTGACAGTTTTGTCCCATGGGCACCAGTAAAAAGGAAATAATTACAAGATAAAAAGATCTTTTTATATACCATGTTTTTAAATTTTCTGTTCAATCATATAAACGCTACCGAAGGCCCGGGAACCCGGAGCAATTGGATAAATTTAAAAAAAAAATCATTGCTCTCGTGTTTTGAGCTATTATAAAAGTTTCAAATGTCTAGCTAGTCGGGAAGTTAGTGAAAAATCGATTGTAAGCTTTGTACTCGTAACGCTGCCGAAGGTAGCATGTACCTGAAACATTTGGTTAAAAATATTTTAAAAATGCATTTTCACCGTATTCTGAACTATTCTGAAAGTTTCAGATGTCTAGCTAGTCAGGAAGTTAGTTAAATAAATTTTCTGTTGAATCATCTAAACGCTGCTGAAGGCAGTAGGGACCTGAAACAGTTGACTAAAAGTATTAAAAAAAATGTATTGTTACTGTATTCTGAGCTATCCTGAAAGTTTCAAATATCTAGCTAGTCGAGAAGTTAGGGAAAATCGATTGCAATGTTTGTACTGATAACGCTGCCGAAGGCAGCAGGAACCCGAAACATTTGGCTAAAGGTATTAAAAAAATGCATTTTAACCGTATTCTGAACTATTCTGAAAGTTTCAAATGTCTAGCTAGTCGGGAAGTTTGTTAAATAAATTTTCGTTCGAATCGTATAAACGCTGCCGAAGGCAGTAGGGACCTGAAACAGTTGACTAAAGTATAAAAAAATTGTATTGTCACTGTATTCTGAGCTGTCCTGAAAGTTTCAAATGTCTAGCTAGTCGAGAAGTTAGTGAAAAATCGATTACAAGCTTTGTACTGGTAACGCTGCCGAAGGCAGCAGGAACCGGGAGTAGTTTGTTAAAAATATTTAAAAAATGCATTTTCACCGTGTTCTGAACTATTCTGAAAGTTTCCAATGTCTAGCTAGTCGGGAAGTTAGTTAAATAAATTTTCTGTTGAATCATATAAACGCTGCCGAAGGCAGTGGGGACCTGAAACCGCTGACTATAAGTATTTAAAAAAAGTATTGTCACCGTGTTTTGAGCTATCCTGAAAGTTTCAAATGTCTAGCTAGTCGGAAAGTTAGGAAAAAATCGATTGCAATCCTTGTACTGATAACGCTGCCGAAGGCAGCGGGAACCCGAAACAGTTGGCTAAAGGTATTAAAAATATGCATTTTAACCTTATTCTGAACTATTCTGAAAGTTTCAAATGTCTAGCTAGTCGGGAGGTTAGTTAAATAAACTTTCTGCCGAATCATATAAACGCTGCCGAAGGCAGCGGAACCTGAAGCAGTTGACTAAAATTATTAGAAAAATGTATTGTCACCGTGTTGTGAGCTGTCCTGAAAATTTCAAATATCTAGCTAGTCGGGAAGTTAGTTAAAAATCGATTGCAAGATTTGTCCCTGACAAACAAACACACAAACAAACACACAAGAATCGAAGTTAATAAAAACATGGTAATAAATATAAAAATGTTTGGGATCACCCTGTAAAAATGATGTTTGAAATGAAATCTGGCTGTAGTACATGAACATGATACTTCTTTTTATTGTCTTTATAAACCTTTATGAGACTACCACATATATTCATGGTACTACAAAGGTTTATTTAAAAAATTGCGAATAAAAAAGTCAGTTTTTTAATTATAACACGCAATATATTGAATCCAGTGCAAAGCAATTTTCAGGAACCTTGACACATAACATTAGACACAACATACTGCAATGATAATGCAAAATTATTAAATATCTAATGAAATATGTACGTTTCTATTAAATAATTTTTGATCACTCATAAGCAAGCTTTAGCAAAGTTACATTTGCATAATTTAATAGCCAATGAATTGAGCTACCTATTAAAAAAAAAAAAAAAAAAAAAAAAGCTAAACTATAAGGTGTTTTACTCACATTTTTATTTTGTTTCAGTCGAAGGTAATACAATGTTCGTTGATTGTAAATAAATATTCAAAAAACCTCTTCATCATTTTCTTTACTTTTCAGAAAGACTGAAATTCAGTTCATTCTATACCTTACGACTTTTTGAATTTGCATAATTGTTTGGAGTTTTCATATGAGTAGCTCGATACTATCAGCTATTATATTATGCAAAAGAAATATCGTTAACGCTTGCGCATGCGCAGTTAAACATTAATTAGTAAAAATACACATATTTCTTCATATATTTAATATTTTTGTATTCTGATTTCAGTATGCAGTGTCTAATGTTGTGTGTCGAGTTTTCTGAAAATGGTTTTGCACTAGATTTTATACCTTGCATGTTACAGATTAAAAAGTGATTTTTTTTTTTTTTTTTTTTTTTTAAGAAACCGTTATATCTCCATGAGTATATGTGACAGCCTGCTGAACAATTATATAGAGAATAAGAAGGAGAATCATAATCACATATTGCAGTCAAATTGCATTTCAAGTATAAATTTTTATAGGTGGATCCCAAACATCCCTAACAGCATATGTTCTCCAAATGTCATCCACAGGATTTTCTATGGATGAGAAGGACGTCTGTGAACATCCTGTGGATATATTCAGGATGTATTGCGGACAAGTGTGTTGTTAGGAATTATTTTTGTTTAACTTTTTTATTGTCCCTCTTTTATTTTCGAGGTAAAACTTCCATTGAAATACAAGAGGCGCAACGTGTCATTGGCACTTCTGAAGTTTCAAGATAATTCGTGAAGTACTTTTTAAAATATTTAAAAAAAAAAAAATCTGAAACCGAAAGTGCCCGGTCATTTATGGAAAGGTAGTGTATCTTTTTATTATGATCCGGAGATCGCTCTTTCTTTGACACGATCTCGTGATCTCTCATCTCTAGTACTGTACTGATGATGAACATTCAGATGTAGAGCAAAAAAGTTTAAGTGAAAGCAATAGCACGATAATCACAATAACATTTATCCATATATTTTTAAAATAAGAATTGGAAATTTCCATGTTACGAAATTATAAAGCTCTATATACTTAAAATAAGTCTAGATTAGAAACAGGCCAGTTTAAACCCTATTATGAACTCGAAAATAATTTTAATAAATTTATTTCCTATAAAATAAAGCGTGTTAAACCTGGGTTCTAGAAAACAATGTCAAAATATTATTCATGCAAATATTATAAGTAAGAGTGAACCTCTATGAACATTTTAAAGGCTGTTGTATACCTTTACAAAATATAAAGTCTACCTCACGACTAAATTCCAGAATTCTTCAGATTTTTTCCTAATTGTTTGCTGTTTTGTCTAACCCCTTGAAGTCGCAGTCCTAAGGATTGCAAATGGTAACAAAGGACACCTAGATTTCGGTTATGCGATAAATGAAGAATATCACCACTATATATTGAAAGTCACTGAGAAATTATACAAATATAACCTAAATTATATTCCCCAATTAACTAATTGTAATAATAATAATAATAAACACTATTCAAAGATTGCAACATAAAAGATATATGAGGTTTCAAACATACATTGCAGATGCATACCATACATCGTTATGCATTTAAGGGTTAAATTATGGTTGTCATAAAATAATAATATAAATATCGAGCTTCGAATCACTATACTTAAAAACGAATCACTATAATTAATGAATCAGTAGCTCAAACTTTTATTCTTAAGAAAAGAAAAAAAAAAAATCATTTCTGATCGGGTAAAAGTCGCATCGAGTTCCCACTGCCTTCGGCAGCGCGGCCCCATGCACGCTGCGCGCGTACTCCTTTCCCCACCTTCCTGCCCCTCCTAATATAACCTACATATACGAATTTTGAACAGTCTTACTCAATTTTTAAATTTTTGCCCCGTGCCCCCCTTTCCTACCCCACTAATAATTTTTCACTTTCGAAAATATCCTCATTCGACTTGTAGGCCCCAAAACACTATATGTACCAATTTTGAACGGTCTAACTCAATTTCTAATTTTTTGCCCCCCCCCCGTCACTGCCCCTTCTTGTCACCCTAAAAAGTTTACACTTTCAAAAATTTCCTCATTTGACTTGTAGGACTCCAAAACCTATACATACCAATTTTTAACGGTCTAACTAAATTTCTAATTTTTCCCACTTGCCTCCCTTCCCTTCCCCCTAATAAGTTTACACTTTCGAAAATATCGTCATACGACTCGTAGGCGACAAAAACATATATATACCAACTGTGAACAGTCTAACTCAATTTCTAATTTTTGCCCCCTTACTTCCTTCCCGCCCCCCTAATAATGTTACACTTTCGGAAATATCCTCATTCGACTATATACATTCACCCTCAAAAACTATATATACTAAATTTGAACGGTCTAATTCAATTTCTAATTTCTTGCCCGCTAATAATTTTACACTTTCGAAAATATCCTCATATGACTTGTAGGCCTACAAAACCTATATATACCAATTTTGAACGGTCTAACTCAAATTCTAATTTTTGCCCTCCTGCCCCCCCCCCACACCTCCCCTAATATTTTTACACTTTCGAAAATATCCTCATTTAACCGGTGGGCCCTTAAAACCTATATATACCAATTTTGAACGGTCTAACTCAACTTCCATTTTTTTGCCACCCGCCTTGCCCCTTCTTGCCCCTTAATAATTTTACACTCTCGAAAGTATCATCATTCGACTCGTAGGCCCCAAATCCTATATATACTAATTTTAACCCTTTAAGCGTTAAGCCCGATATTTTCTGTCATGCATAGTCAGAATAAAAGGCTGGTGTGGCTAAATTTTGAAAAATATACTTCTTTTTTCGAGAAAATATTATTAATAGATACGTATACTATATAATATTAAATTCTCATATTTGTACTGTGCATAGTATTAATTTTATGAATTATTAAACAGATATACCGAAAAACGGCTAACGCTGAAAGGGTTAAAGGTCTTACTCAATTTCTAACGGACCCATAAACCTGCACGTGCCAATTTTGAACGATTTAACCATATTTCTAATTTTTTGCGCCCTTCCCCCTTTTTTTGTGTCTCAGGATACATTAAAACATGTAAATCCTGTGAAATCTCGATTTTTTGGACCATTACCTACGGTAGTTGGGTAATGGAAGTAAAAATAAACAGAATTATTCCCGTACCTTCAAATGTATTCGTTGCTATGGGAACTCCCATCGTGTTAGAATAAAATTTAAGTTGCAAGAAAAATATGTAATTTTGTTTTTTATTATCCAAAATAGATGAGATTTGGACTGCAAGTTGGTCTTGTGATGTACAGTCTATATATTAAGTTTTGTAGTCGTGAGAGAAAATTTGAAGAATTTTGAAATTTACAATTTTTAATCCCACTTCCATTGGGACGTTATTTGTAACGATACGACTGATATATTTCTAATTTATTTTCCCATTTTTTCCGTAAGAATGTCTAAGCAATTAGCCGTAGATTCTCAGTCATATTTTGATCGACATGTGTATATGTTTTAATTAATATCTCCGCTAATTAGGGTCGCATCGTTTAGCAAATTAGATAACAAACATCTGTGATAAATTCTCTGTTCGACGGCACGGGTTCGAAGTCCGTGTGATAATTAGGGCCGGAGTTTCAGTACCATGTTTCAGTAGAAGCGTGACAGACAAACTAACAAATAGATGCGCACAGATAGAATTTTAATAATAGGTAGATGTCATGCCTAAATACTGTAATATACAGGTCTAAAATTGCCCGCTTCTCCAATTTGCAATTATATTTCCATTAGAAAAGAAAGATTAGATAGGTTAGTACTTTTAGCTATTCTTTTTTCTAGTAAAACACATTTTGTATATCACTTTTTTGAAAGAGCGTATCCGATCCTATATTAAATGGAATTCGTTTTTTTTTTCTTCTAATACAATACAATAAAAAAATCGTAAAAATAAATAACATCGTAAAAAGCTGTAAATTCTAAAAAAGCTATAAGAAAGAATATTCAATTAGTTTTAAATCTAGATTGAATTGAAAATTCCATTTGCTATTTTCTTAATGTACGTAATTTAATCAGCAGTCTTCAGAGACTGAATTGTATTTCTTTCTTCTATAAAAAACTCTAAATTGATAAATGATATTTCGTATAATACAACTTTTTATTAGAAAGCCAATTATCTGAGTATTCTAAAATGATATTCTTCAAATAAGTATAAATAAATCTTTTTAAAAAGTTTATGTAAGATTTTTTATTTGAATTATGTGAAGTTAAGTATTTCAATTCACCTTTTTCATAAAAATAAACAGAATTTTAGAAAATTCAATATATGTGAAACAAAAGTACATGAAAAATATGAATTTCTTTGATATCTTAGGAATATTCGGTGGATTGTAAGGAAATATTTTTATTTAACAAATTTCAAAACAAATAATATTTAGGAACATTCTATTAAATTAGAATTACGAAAAAATCGTTTATAATATCTGGAAAAGAATTTCTCAATGCATCAGAGAAATGAAATACATAAGAAATTTTTTAAATAAGGTAATTTATGTTTGAAAGAGTATACATTTGAATACGTTTGTATTTATTTTAAATTGATATGTTTTACTGCTGGGCGTTATCAGTTTGTCCCAAAAAGAACCGTTCAAGTTCAAGTTTTATTTAATCATTACATACATGAATTTATTTTTAATAATTACCATTTGAATTCAAATCAGGGAATGGATGTAGTTAATGGGGAAAAAATCCACATTAACAAAAAAAAAAAAAAAAAAAGAAATGTATTTTTACATTATCAAAATTAGTATAGACTTTATTAGTATCAGATTTAGTTTCGACATATAGTGTTGTTAATACAAGGTAAAGTGAACAATTCATATATAAATTTTGTAAGACTGTAATTTTATGATGAGACCACTTCTCTGATGTAGCTAAAATATGTAATGTTAAATTTACTTTCTTCAATATGTAAAAAAGCACAGTTAACTCGTGTATTTATTTTGTCATCAATAAGTATTTTATCTAAAGAAAATAAGAGCTTATTTATTCAATGTAAATCAATTTCTTGTTGTTTGCCAAATTTTTATTTCTTGTGTATGGAGTGTGTTTTTTCTTAACATACACGTAACAGATTGAATAGAGAACATAAACTTCTAGTGATCTTTTGTTTACTAGAAAGTATCATGAATTATTTATGATTTTATCTTGTAATTTTATCAGCAAACTACACTCACTGAAAAGGAAACATTTTATCTGGACAAGATAGCTGAAAATTTTGTATAGATATTCTATACATTAAATGTTTAGTAATGATTTCATAAATGGTGATGTGGATATTTTGTTGATAAAAGCCGAAGTTTGTGAATAATGAATCTTAATAAACAAACAGAAATGTAGTTTATATTTTGAATTTCTCTAACTTGTTACTTTCTTCTAATTGTATATAGAGAGAAAGTATTGGATTCGTGAAAATTTTTGAACTCCAGTTTTCGATGGATTTACAAGATTTGGGATGTCCTGAACACGATTTGACTGTTTTTAGAGAATGTCTGTCTGTCTGTCTGTGTGTCTCTGTGTGTGTATCCCGAATTTTGTGGACGCTGTATCTCCCGAAACAATGAACGAAATTTAACCAAACTTAATATTTAGTTGGATCCTGATATGAACTGGTGCTGATTAGATTTTGGGATCAATCGCTCAACAGGTGGCGCTGTAATCGCATTTTTTCTAAATTTTTAACATGGCAGAGTAGAACAAAATTTCGTATAAAAGTACATAGTGAGAGTTATTTTAAACATGTGATTGTAAAATTGATATGATTTATTGATAGTAGTAGTAGGTAACTAGGAAAAAAATGTGCATGTGGGAGCATCGCTTCCCCTCTGTGTGTGTGTGTGGGGGGGGGGGAAACAAATTTTCAATAAGGGTATCTTTCGAAAGATCTCGTCAATACATTTTAAACGAATGGTTGAACTATAGATCTGTGATCATTTAAAACAAAGTTATCGATTTTTTTTTTTTTTTTTTTTTTTTTTTTTTTAACGAAAAAAAAAAAAAAAAAAAACTTTCTTTGTGCATTTAGTGATATAATTCTGTCAGATAAAAATCGTCTGCATTTATAATGGAAAATAATTTGATAATTTAATAAACAATTTGTATTGAATAAATTTTGTGTAAAACTGTATGGAAGAAAGTCATGTGGTGGCCACATTATACTAGTTTATCTTAAAACTAAAATGCAGTTTTTTTTTTTTTTTTTTTTTTTTTTTTTTAAGTTTTTTAAAATAACATTTTTGTATTATTGAGTTATTCGGAAAGTTCGTGCCGATTTTGAAACAAAATTGAAACTCAAAACATTTAAATGCTCGTAGATAGTGGATTTTGATATTTTTAATATTTCTGCTGATTCGCTTGTTTATAGTGTGGGTTATTTTTTATCAGTGTTTTACTCTGATCTTCATTTATGGTGGAGGGTGTACCACGTGTTCTTGATCTTGAAAGTTGAGATCATCAGCTTTAAACCTATCAAATCAATTCTGCACATTTCTTTCATCTACAACACCTTCGTCACAAACAGTCCATATTTAGTTTACCGCTTGTGGGACATTTTTTGCCTTTCTAGTAAAAGATAAGCATTAAATACCTATAATGCATTTTGTTTGCTTCCATATTCAAAGGCGTATAAAACTGACAACAATTAACGTATCGTAACCAATTTTTTATTTCTATCTAAACATGCCTGAAGTACCGACTTTTAGAATATGTACACATGCCATTTGTTTTCTATCATTCAAATATTCAGACCTGTCCTTATGCCACTTAACGAAAATCGGCAAGAACGTTCGCGACGACGCAATATAATGATGCAAAAATAGAATTAACTATATATTTATAGCCGTCCAAAATATTGTAATGGTATTCAGAAATGAGAATAAATTGCAAGTTTTTTTTTTTTCCCTTGCTGTAATAAATCCCTAAGCAGATACAATAAAAAAATGGTATTTTTTGCTAATTTTATAACTGTTGATCAGGGTAATCAACTCATAAGATTCAATATCTTAACTATTGATCTTAGATATAATAAAAAAAATTACTAAGGTGCGAAAAAAAAAAAATTGGAAATTGTGGTCACCACACGACTTATATTTTTCTATACAATTTCACTCAGTAAAAATAATTTATTAAAATTATTATTTAAAAAAAAAAAAATTATCTTCCATGATAATGCAGACGATTTCCATATTAGAGAAGTAGTATAGCACTAAATATCCAAAGCAAAAAACATTATTATTATTATTTATTTATCTATTTTTTTTTTTTTTTTTTTTTTTGTGGAAAATGAAAAAAAGCCGATAACTTTATTTTAAATTATCTCGGATGAATGGTTCAACTATTCTATTTAAAGGTATTCTTGTGAAATATACCCATCATGAAAATTCACAACCCTCGAGGGGGGACTTCCCCCAGAGGGGGGGGGAGGCAAGGCTCCTGCATACAAAAATATTTTTCCCAATTGACTATCCCTATTACAAATAATTCTTTTAAATTTCCTAATGATTATTAAAAAATAATTCTTTTTATGCACATTTATACAAAATTTTGTCCTATACCATCATGTTAAAAATTTAGAGAAAGAGGGATGGCAACTCAAGCTGTCAGACAATTTTTACTAAAACTTGACATGCAGTAATCTATGTCAATGTGTAACAACATACCAATTTGTATGAAATTCTGTGCAGTAGTACCTGAGATACAGCCAAAAAATTTTGTCACACAGACAGACATTTTTTAAAAATGGTCAAATCGTGTTCTACAGCTCACAAAACGTTTATATTCATCAAATACCCGAGGTCCTAAATTTTTGCGAATCCAGTACTTTCTTCTTTTGAATATAAAAGAAAGTAAAAAAAAAAAAAAATAATAATAATCTGGTGTGTCACTCACACGACTTTCTCTCTCTCCGAAATTTAATAGTATAAATACAGGTTGCAGTTCAAGAGGTAAGATAAAGAGAACTGTTATGTAGACCTGTGTTAAACAATTCAAATTCGGCTTCGGAAGAGTTTTAAATGATAATTATATCTGTGTGAGGGGGGGCTACCGCCCTCCTCAACCCCCGTTTCATTAATGCACCTTCATTTATATAGAATTTAATTCGGTTATTAAAAAATAATTCTGTTTTTAAAAAATAATTTTAAAAAATAATTTTTAAAAATTATCTTTTGTGATAATGCAGACGATTTCCATATTAGAGAAGTAGTATAACACTAAAAATTTACTTTCCATCCACAAAAATTTTTTTCCCTGTTGACTATCTCTATTACAAAAATACATATTCTTTTTATTTGGTTTAGTGCAGTCTATAGATGTTAAACTCTACTTACCTGTAATTTTCCCCATAGTATTTGAATACTCTTGAGAGTCCCTGTACACGAACCATTTGCTTCATCTCAACGAAATACTTACAGTAGCATCCCTATATGACACACATTTAGAATACCGAGTTTGGAATTTCTGCTACTATTTATTCTTGAGATATGTTAATAACAGACACACAGACAACCATCCACACAGACAGACACACATACAGACACACAGACATCCATCCACACAGAGAGACACACAGACCATTCTTTAAAAACATGATTTTCGTATTCACGGGACCTCAGAACATGTAAATATAAAAAAAACTCACGTTCGAAAATTTGACCCTAAAACAATACTTTCTCGACCCTATGGATCAGAGAAAGTAAAAAAGAAAGAAAGAAAGATTCAAAACTTCATAAAATTAAATAAAAATCTGAAGGAATTTAACTTAAACGATTACAAAAGCAAAATTTTGGCATGATGCCCCCACATAAAACGGATAAATAAATAAATGATATTTATGTATGAAAGAATTTCTCATACTCTAATAAGTTAATATAAAAAAATTCAGTACTATATAATAAAAATAGATTAAAACATATTTTTATTTTTTTAGGCTGTATCCCTTCTCTTATAGTAAACGAGTAAATCACGTGACTTGTTATATATATATTTGTCTTGGGAATCTCAGGAACGGCTCTAACGATTTCAATGAAAATTTGGGGTTAGGCGACTTTTGGGTCAAAAAGACGACTGTGCAATCCTTAGCTTCATGAAAATTGTCGTTAATCGCCATTCGCAACATATAGTAGAAAATTGTTTTAACTGAAAATGGATATAACAATTTTAATAAAAGTTTGGGTTTAAGTGTTTTAGAGAGCTAAAACGATTGGGCAAATCCTCATCTTCAGAAAATTCGTGTTCACTTTTAATTATTTATCAGGCAGTTGCAAAATACGCCATAAATAGGGTTTTTCGGGAAATGGGAATAACGATTTTGATTAAAGTTTTAGATTAAGTGTTTTGGGGGGATGCTTTAACTTTTGTGCTTTTCGTCAACTTCAGAAAAACTTTCCATCTTTGTTAACCCTTTATTGGCCAGTTGCACCATGTGGCAGAAATTACGTTTAATTGTAAAATGATTTAAGGATTTTGATGAAAGTTTTAAATTAAATTTTAATAAAAGTTTGGGTTTAAGTGTTTTTAGAGAGCTAAAACGATTGGGCAAATCCTCATCTTCAGAAAATTCGTGTTCACTTTTAACTATTTATCAGGCAGTTGCAAAATTCGCCATAAATCGGGTTTTTCGGGAAATGGGTATAACGATTTTGATTAAAGTTTTAGATTAAGTGTTTTTGGGGGTGCTTCAATGTTTGTGCTTTTCCTCATCGTCAGAAAAACTTTCGTTCTTTGTTAACCCTTTATTGGCCAGTTGCACCATGTGGCAGAAATTTACGACTTGACTTTCTGTCGTCATTCGACGTCATGATTAAATTTAACCTATAAGAGTCTTAATTTACCCCACAAATAAAGGACTATAGCCAATCATAGCGCAGCTTTTCCCCACAAACAAAAGGAAACTCCGCCTCGTTCTAGTCGTCCATTGCGTTTACTTGTAAAAGGATTTAAGGATTTTGATGGAAGTTTGTAATTAAATGTTTTTTTTTTGCAGCAAATTAGACTTTTTCTCTTCTTTAGGAAAGTCCCCGCTCGCTGTTAACCCTTTATCAGCCTGTTGAAAATTACGGCAGAAACTGAATTTACTCGGAAAATAATGTAATGATTTTGAAGAAAATTTTGGATTAAGTTTATTTGGTAGTATAATATCGAATAGACATACTCTCATTTTCAGGACAGTTCGCGTTTACTGTTAAACCTTTAACTGACGTTTGAAAAATACGGCACAAATTGGGTTTTCTCGAAAATAGATATAAAGGTTTTGATAAATGTTTGGGGTCAAATGCTTTTTTTGCAGTAAAGAATCGATTAGTCATATCCTCACCTTCATAAAAATTGGGGTTTGCGTTTAAACCTTTTTCTGTTTGTTACTTGAAATAATATGACAAAAATTATATATTTATATGGAAAAATATGGCAAAAATTTAGTTTAATTGGAAATGGTTATAAGGATTTTGATGAATGTTTGGAGTTAAGTGCTGATTAAGAAATGACTGGGATGAAAAAAATTAGACCCGTTCGCTGTTAACCCTTTATCCGCAGGTTGCAAAATTTGGCAGGATTTGGGCTTATTTGGAAATGCATATAACGATTTTGATGAACGTTTACGGTTAGGAGGTGTTTGGGATAAAAAAATTGGGCTTATCTTCATCTTTAAAAAAAAATTCGCGTTCACTGTTAACCCTTTATTTTTCTGTTGAAAAATATTGCAGAAATTGGGTTTACTCGAAAACAGATATAATGCATTTCAGGAAAGATGAAGATTAAGTGTTTTAGTGATGAAGAATTGTTTGAACGTATCTTCATCTTCAAGAAAATTTGCGTTCGCTGCTAAGACATCATCCGCTGGTTGAAAAATATGACAGAATTCGGGTTTACTAAGAAATGGATATGATGTTTTTAATGAAAAATTAAGTTTAAACATTTCTTCAGACGAGAAACCCATTTCACTTGTCCTCGTCTTTAGAAAAATTAGCGTTTATTTGTAACCCTCATTCCAACCATTGAAAATTGTGGCAGAAATCAAGTTTATTCCGAGTTTTCTCGAAAATAGTTCAGTTGATTTTTATAAAAAAAAACTTAGAAATAAAGCTACTTTGAGACAACAAATCGATCTGATTTTTTTTTTTTTTTTTTTTTTTTTCATCTTCTGAAAAATTAGCTTTCGCTGTTTACCCTTATTTCACAATTTGAAAAATATGACTGAAACTTGGTTTTCTTGGAAATGGCCTTAACGATTTTCATAAAAACTTAGGTTTAAGTGATTTTTGAGATGACAAAATCCATCTGACTTATCCTTTTCTTTACGAAAATTAGCGTTCATTGTTAACTCTCTTGCTTCCATTGTAAAATATGGCAGAAACTTGATATTCTCGGAAATAAAATAAACGATTTTATTATATATATATATATACGAGTATATATATATATATATATATATATATATATATATATTAATAGAAACGTGTTTGACATATCCTCGTCTCGAGGAAAGCTAGCGTTCATTGCTCTATTAACCCTCACTCTACCGTGGCAAAATAACACTAGAATTTGGTTTTCTATGAAACGGCTCGAACGATTTTGATAAATAATTAAGGCTTGTGAGTTTTTGAATGACAATTCAAACACGAATTTCTTCATCTTCAGGAATGTTAACGCTCATAATTAGAATGAATAAGTTAGTTCTGAACCTACAATTATATATATATAATACAAGTTTTATTTGGCAACAGCGAAAACAAAAAATCTGGTTAATATATTCCAGCTTAAATTCTTTCTTAGAACGATATTATTAGTTACCAGTAAGCCTCCTCTTTTAAGAATTATTCACTCATTCTTTAGTCTGTACTTAATATTTTTTAATAACAAAAATTCCCAGAACATTTTCACTTAATATTTTATGTAATTTAATTTTAAAGCACTCTCCATAGAATTATTCTCCTAAGTATTTTTTTTTTTTTTTTATGTTAAAAGACCATTGAGATTTTAAACCCTCTAAAAATATATATATTAATAAAAATAAACTACTTTCTGAAAGGAAATAATAACTTTTATTTGATTTACGATCAATCGTACTGATGCAGAAATTTATTTTTTGTTTTATTATTGAAACAATAGTGGGTTATTTAAAAAAGGAATTCTAGCATAATAGTTCAATAAGACTTTTGAAATAGAATTGAATTTTTCTGCCTTATGTTTCTTTCAATTCTTAAGAAAATTAATTTTATGCTTTTGAAATACTTTTACAAATATTTCTGATTCATTTATTTTAATTCTTGTTTAATCTACTGATTTAAATTGTGTCTTTTAAAGATTTTTATTTCCTGAATTAAAAAATAACTTAAAAAAAAAAAAAAAATGCATTTTTCAATAAAAAATAAAACCAACGTGTTTTCTTATTGTTTTGTATCGGAGAACTAAATGTTTAAGTGGTATAGTATAGTTGAGTTTTTTTAGTTAGTGTTGGTTTCGGAGGGAATGTAAATTGTCCATGGAGACATTGATTATTTACGGATGAAATGTCCATTTCAGATTTCAATGGGAAAATATATACCGCTTTCATCTAGAACCAATAAGTAGTCATTTTCTCAATCCCTAAACAAGAAATATAGATTTTTAAGTTATGCATATAAGGTAAATAAATAACTATTATACGTATAACTATAAATGCATGTAAGGTAAATAAACTATCTAGACAGAAGAAATGATCGAGACTTTCTATTCTATACTTTTCTAGACGGTGAAACAATATTTTGAATAATAGGAATATTAGAAATCCTTTGTATTGCGAGAAATTAACGCTTGATTTCCTAGGATTGGGTCATAGACCAAAATTATAATTACTAAATCTCCTCTCTCGTGTTTGCATTTATTTTCATAGATTTATAAACAAGAGTTACCAAGATAATATAGGAAAACACTCTAGAATTCTAAAAGGGTGTAATGTTTATTTGGTAGGTAGTGTGAATTACTTTTTTGTAACAGCCCTGAAGATAAACAGAAGAAGCGTCATATCGCAAATAACACAGGAGTGCGAAATCTTTAATGCAATTATTTATTGGAGTCCAAAATCATCGTATTTCTTGCAATTTCAATAGCACATAAATTCTGAACTAATTCACAGTACAAATATTCACCCGAAACATCAAGATTAAAGTTTTATATAGAATATATGGAAGCATGAATGTATGAATGTACATTACTGGAACGGAATGGACACGGGGAGACGGGGAGAGAAGCAAGCAAAAAAACAGTCCTTATCGAACGATAGCAGAGGCAGAAGTGATCAAATCTTGGCTGGAAAACTTTACACAAAACCACAAATAAAGATGCCAAGAACAACACCCAACTTTTTTCAGAAACAGCTAATTTAATATAACTTTTTAAAAATATATTGGCGATTGATTTCTTAGCCAAAAAAAACCGTTATCAATTCGTGAGAACATTAGCAAACTACCCTTAAAATTTTAACCACAAAAATTTATCGTTACATTTTTCCTCACAGACTTTAGCCGATAAATTAATACATTATATCTATTTAAAGAGCATGTGTTCAAAATGACACATCAGGAAATATTTTATTCTGTTTTATTTAACTGAGATGAAAAAATTGTCCTCCACAGAATTAAGCGATTGAAACCTCATTTCTTGCTTTTATTATTATTATTATTATTATTTTAATGAAAGGAATAGAATAGCTTGCTCTTTTTAGAAGAATCGAGACCACATATATTAACTCGCTTTTTATAAAGATAGAAAATGAATTGGAAAAGGAATTAAATTTTGAAATGTAATACATAATTTAGAATATGTGATTTTCGATATCACAAAGGGATTTTTAGGTATCGCCAGCAAGGGAAACTAGAATTTATAAGGGTGATATGAAATTATTTTTATTAGAGCTGCAATATAGTTTCTAGATATAAGTCACGTAATTTATTTTAGTGTTGTTTAATTGGCGTTGGCTTCGCAGGAAGTGCAAATTGTCCATGGAGAATTTGGTCAGTTGAGATACTCATTTCAGTTTAGGAGAAAGTGCGAAAAGTACTTGGAGTAAGGTTATGGAAGTTGAGCAGTTTTAAAGTTTAACTGAATGTCAGTATTTTCAGTTAAGATGCTTTAAAGGTGAACAAAAGAAAAAAAATCTCCAGTTAAGTTATTTAAGCAATCTATTTAAAACTTATTTATATTTTTATAATTTAAATTTCTCCAGTTCATCTTTTTAAGTAATAGTTTAACAGTAAATTGTATTTTTACATTTAATCTATTTAAGTTAATGTTGTTGCGTACTTTTGGAGAGTAGAAGAGTGAGCTTGGTCGAGAAAATTGTAATACATGTTATCGGAATGTTTTTAAGAACTTGAATTATTCGAGCTCATGTGACTAATTCAAGCCGCACAGTTATTCAAGTTTAAGGTATGGTGATTTTTATTCAACATTTACGCACATGACACTAAGCCGTGCTTTAAGTTTAGTTAAGTAAAAATAAAACTATTTATTTTACGAGGTGGATAAGTCTCTCCCCCATATACACACTTCCTAAAGTTCAATAAACGATTTTATTTTGTATATTGGTGATTATTCTTGACTTTAAAAACGTTTTCAGTCGGTAAAATAGAAGATAATTAAAGTGCTGAAATTAACAATTCCCTTACTTGACATTAATATAGACAAATTATTACAGTTTAAAGTGGAGGATAAGTAACCTGTATTTTAACAGTTACGAAGTACTTTAAATAAAAATCCAATTTCTTTCTTTCTTTTTTTGTTTCTTTTTTTTTTCTTTTAAAACAATTTTAAATACGTTTCTGTGGGTGGGGTTTTATCTACCGCCCCCCCCCCTACGCCTCGTTTTGACATTGAAGCCATATTTTAATACATTTAGTACTGACATTAAATCCAAATAGTTATTTTAACTTATTCGGAGAATTGTCGCTTGCACCATTCTCTGAAACTTCTCCAGCTAATTTTGAATATCCCTGTATATTATATGTAAATTCATATGCACGAAACAAATTTAGCCTCCACGCACAAAAAAAAAAAAGAAAAAAAAAAAAGAGAGAGAGAGAGATATTAACTAGGTGTTTGCTGTTTGAACTTTTGGGAACGTTTTTTTTATCTTTTTTTTTTTTTTTTTTTTTTCTTGTCTCTGTACACAAAATGACTATTTCATATCGCCGGACAATTTCAAGTAACTTGCTTTTATAAAGAAGATTAAGATATTTATTTTGCATTTAACTAAAAAAAAAAAAAAAAAAAAAAAACTGATATAAAATGTTTCCTTTTTAATACTTATTAAAACAATATAAAGAACTTAAAATCAAGTATTTATCATCAAAATGATACAAAACACCAACCTCTAATTTTCATGTTGTTTAAAAATTACATTTATTTAATGCATCTCATTGAAGTGAAAAAATTCAGTAAACAATAATTACCTTATACAATTATACAAATGTAATATATTCTAATGATACTCATAACTCATTATGTGATTTGGTTTTCTATTTAACTAGTTTACTTTTATTATATTATGCAAATGTTCATATTTCATCTTTGTTATGTTTACAATCAGATAAAATATAATATAAAGAATGCCTTTGTAAAGTTGATAAACGTTTTCTTTTTGTGTTCTCAGAACCTTTTTATTTTTAAAAACCTTTTTTTTAATGTATACTGATAAATTAGTTTATAATAAACATCCTTTTATGCTCCTTTATACAACTGTCATATTTTATTTTGGAGATAAAAATATTTTGTTAAATTGTTAAAGCAATGTTATAATTTGGAAAAAAAAAAAACTAAAAGTTCTCCGTACTAAGCTAATTTCTGATTTTGCCAGAATTTCATCATTTTTTTTTTTTTTTTTTTAAGAAAAAGAAAAGAAAATTAATAATAATCAGCATCGAAACGAACAGTATCGGAAAAGTTGAAAAAGCCCTTTTTCGACAAAAATACATAATTTATTTTAATTTTTAATTGTTGCCAACAAAAGTTTACGGGTTCATTATAAAATTTTTAGAAATGAAAATAAATTCACGCCTAAATATTAAAACTGATATAAAACTTTGTGAAAAATTAAACTTGCAGGGTAAAATTGACCTTATTATAGCTCTAAAAGTTTTTTTTTTAATTATTATTATTACAATTAGTTAGATAGAGCTTATTTTTTTGATAGAGAATTAGCTTAGGAGCTTCTTGGTGGCTTTTAATTTTTTATCCTCATTTCGTTGACGATTTAAAATGGCTATCGCAATTGCATAAGTAAAGACTGGCGAAAAACGCCTGAGCTAATTCGGCACCAAATTTCAAATTTCTCAAAGGGGTTCTAAAATTTTTGCACATTCTTATTTAAATCATTACGTAATTTTTGACCAATTTAATATTTTCTGTTGATGATATTACTGTTTTTTTTTTTTTATTTTTTTTTATCGACTTCTGCTTTGATGTGCATTAGTAATGTTCCATTACCATCATATTAAGTGCAAATTGTAAAGCCTTATTCAACTCATGTCAGAGAAATCCAATAAGGAAAAAAATACTTTCATATTTCTTTACAAAAACCACCAATTTTATCATTGAAATATGGGGATGAAACTGATAGGGATTTTTGTTAGATATAGGATATCCACAGACAACGAATATTCAATATCTGGCGAAAATCGCTATCCATTTCATCCCTATTTTTAAATGATTAAATTAAGCATTTTTGAGGGGGGAGGATATATATATATATATATATATATATATATATATATATATATATCCAAGTGCGGCTTATTTATTTATTTATTTATTATTATTATTATTATTGTCATTTAAGAAATATAGATGATTTATATTTTTAAACTACATTGTCAATAAAGTCTAAAAAGAAAAACAGATTTTTTCTGTAACTTTCCCACAGGGAAACAGACATTTTTACTGCGGCTGCGTTGCGATTTTTTTTTTTTTTTTTTTTTTTTCTGTATTTTTCTGTCATGGAAAATTCCTGTCCGATATTTTTTCAAAGTAGTGCGGATTTTTGTATCAATGCCACGCTAAAACTTTTCTGTAATATAACAAGAATATTTTTGACATTATAAACCATTTTAAGTTAAAATATATATAAAAAAAATTTGTTAAAAACTATTCTCTCTCTCTAAGTCAAAATTAATCCTGTGAGAGGTTAAAAGATTCTCCCTAATCTATTTGTTCATTTATTTTTATGTTGTTAGGAACAATGACAGTAAACATATATGTACATCCAGATACATATACAGTAAAACCTCGATTATCCGAAGTAATTGGGAGCGAACTTACTTCGGATAATCGAAATTTTCGGATAATCGAGAATTCATCAATAATCATCTAAAATATTTATCAGCACTCGTAGTTTGGAAAGGATGGCTTGCATACAAAAGGAGTGTGGAAAAAAAAAAAAAAAAAACTTTAAAAATACATGTTTGTTTAGAGAAAATGTTGGATGATAGTAGACAGTGAAAAAAAAAAAGTGAAGATGAAACCGACTTCGGTTAACGGAAAGTTTCGGTTAATCGAGGTGAGTTTCGGTTAATGGAGGTTCGGATAATCGAGGTTCTACTGTATATATATATATATATATATACATTAGGGTATCCCATATATAGGGGAATTTTTTTCCTTTTAATCCGATACGCATATCCTCTAATTTTTTTTTTTTTTTTCTTACCTTAAACGCTTTTTAGCAAAATATCAACTCTCTGTAATAATGTTAACACGTACCGAATTGAAGGGAAAATCCTAATATCTATATTAGAATTTTACAGTCAATTCAGCGCGTGTTAACATTATCCCAGAGAGCTGACATTTTGCAAAAAAAGGGTTTAGGGTTAAAAAAAAAAAAGAAATGATAAAAAAAGGTATGCGTATATCGGGTTAAAAAAAAAAAAAAAGAAATTGTAATAAAAGCTATGCGTATATCGGGTTAAAAAAAAAAAAAAAAAAAAAAAAAAAAAAAAAAAAACTATTTAAGGGGCACACTAATGTAGATTTTTTAATGGCTTCAAAAACTACACAAAGGTTTAATAGATTTTATGAGTAATTCTATTCTTCATACGTAACTCCTTTTCTTTATGAACCTTTGTTTAAAGTAAATGATTAAACCAGCTTTATTTAATACGTAGTTTCCCTCCAATATTTTATTATAATTTTTATTATAGTGTTATATAGATAAGTGCATGTTTTTTATTCCCTTTTATTATAAGAATATTTATCGGTCTCTATAATATTCAGTTTTAATAACATTTGAAAAAGCGCTATTTTTTGAAAATTCATCTTAATCATAAGCCTCTTGGAAATGTTTTGAATATAATGATTTTCGACATAGGTATTTTATCTTTCGAAAAATAATGTTGATAAAGGAAATTCTGTGGAATGTAAAGGGAAAAGATTGCATTTTTAAAAAAGCCCTCATTGTATTCAAAGTACAGACGATGGTAAAATCAAATTGAAAAATCTGAACAATCACAGTTTTCTTATTAGAAATTTTATTCATGTTTTTTAAAACTAGAGTAATCGTTATTGAAAATTGATAAGTTTGATCTGTGAGTATGTTTTAAACGCATGCTTCAAAATATTTCGGATATCAATCTATTTTAGCTGTTAAAAGCGAAATAGATTATTTAATAACTCACAACAGTTCTTTCGGGTAATGCACGTTGCCGCTTTGATTGCAGCACTCGTGCTTATTTTGTTCGCATGATGAAGAGTCGTGCTTTTTTTTTTTTTTTTTTTGACCAGAAACAATAGTTGCGAGTTTTCTGCATTTTATGGTATTTATTCAAGGTTTTGTACTTATTACCTTTTAGATACCTTTTCGTATGTTTTAGTGGGTTAGTTCAGGAAAACTAATAGGTGCTCTGTATAAATAAGTAAATTTTAGGTTTTACAAGTGCGTTACTTTTTAAAAATGGCTCTTTAGATTTTCTTTAAACTCGCCATATTAACTTCCTATTAGATATCCTTTCGTAAATTGTATTTCGGTGAGTTTGCGCCAAGTTTTGATAAAAGTCGAAAGTGGAAAGGAATGTTGATATTTTAAAAAGGGATCAAATTATTTTTTTTTTTCAAATTTGCTACATAAACCCCTCTTTAGATGCCCTTTCATCAGTATTATTGGTTACTCCAGGTGTTGTGTTTTGGAATAAGACCGACTGACTGCTCTAGGGTCATGGGCCTGAGAGGGAGTGCCTTCCGTGGAGGTCTATCTAATGGGTCCTAGCCCGTATTTAAGCAAAATTGGGAGAAAAACACGGAAAACTCCAAGCGGTTAGGCCGACGAGCGCGACCTAGATCGAACCCGGCACCTCACGTCTACCAGCGTTTAGCGCAGTCGCACGGCCGCTGGTTATCCTGGTTACTCCAGGAAAATTTGTCAGGCTTCCTTATTAGTTAGGTCTGTTTTAGTTATCGGGAATGTGCGTTTTTTTGTTTATTTAATTCTCTATGTAAACTCTGTTTTATATGTATTTACGGCATAACTATTAGTTTGATATTAATTGAAAATATTTATGTGTCTGATTTCTTAAGTAAAATTTATGTTTACTGATATGTAAAAATTATGTACTATGTCTAAAAATGGTATATAATGTGTGTAATAGTAGGTAATGAAAGTAAAGTTGGTGTTATACACCAGATTTTTATTACATGGTTCTTTTTCTCAATGTTTTATTTTACATATATTTAAATATATTAAGTACAAACAAATAAATTTTCAACATTTTTAACACAGTGTATATATAGATAAAAAGTAGAAAATATTGACATGGATTTTTAAAAAAATGATAAATGATTTGTTTTACTTTTAACGTAATTCATATACTGTGTACTTCTGCAGATAGTTTCAAAGAAAATATCATTTATTTGAAATTTTTGACATAAATTTCAACTTTTATATGAATTTCTGTGCATTAGGTTTTGAGTAAGAGCTTCGAATTTTTTTTTTTTTTTTTTTTTTTACAAACTCATTAACACAGACAGATTTATTTAAAAATCATCAAATCGCGTTGTGCACCTCTAAAATCCGGAAGGATTTTTTTTTTTTTTTTTTTTTTTTTTTTTTTTTTAATACATCGAAAACTCATAGTCGAAAACATTTACGAATCCAACACGTTCTTCTACTGGATATAGAAGAAAGTATTTATGATTAATATAAATACAAAAAATATCTTAGTTCTATCATATTAAGAACACAACTGAAGTCAGTTTTATAAATTGTGAAGGATGAATATATATTTTATTAACTTGACTCCGAAAAATGTGAATATATTCGAAATCATTATAAATTGTTTCAAATGCAAATCTGCTTTACAAAATAATCACTTAAAAGACAAATAATCTTAGCATTTACAAGACATCCAAAACATTTTATCTAACGAGCCTTAAAGTACTTACACTAAACATTAAAGTATTATACTTATCGATAAGAGTATTAAAATATTTTCCTTAACGAGCATTACTTTTGCTTGTGTAAGTCAAACGATGTTAAGATCTTGCATATTAAATAACATTGTTGCTGAAATATTAGAGATTTAAAAGAGGACGTTTTGTTTGTTTCTAAATCTTAAACTAGCAAATATATTATTATTAAAATTGTAACACAAGGAATAGGTTTTTAAAATGAAAATAGCTTTACATAATAACTGAATGTGATTTTTTATATATAATAAAATTTCGAAAATGAAGATAAATTTAGGTTCGTAAGGAAAATAGATATGCATCTATTTCTCTTTTTTTCTTTTCTTTTTAATTTATATGTGCATTTTTCTTATATTAATATTTTTAGTTTATTCATGCAAAAGGATATGAATTTAAAAATACAATGCTCCTAGGGGTTTTTTATTCAACTTAAAGCAAAATGCAATGAAATATGCAATACAACATTTAAAAAAAAAGAGTGTGATATAGCCACCACAAGACTTTCTTCTATATAATTTTACGCAAATTCATCCTGTGTAAATTATTTATTAAATTATTATTTACGAAAATTATTTTCCTTGATACGTGCAGACGAATTTTTCTGACAGAATTATAATACTAAGTGTCGAAAATTTTGTGCCAACACTAGAAGAAATTTCATATTTTGTTTTGTTAAAAAATGAAAAAAATCGATAGCTTTATTTTAAATCTTGACAGATCTATAGTTCCACCATTCGTTTTAAGGGTAATTAATGAAATCTTTCGAAAGATACCCATATTAAAATTTATTCTCCCAACACGAGGGATGGAACGATGCTCCCACATTCATAAACATGTTTTCCTAGTTTGTTACTACTATTATCAATAACTCCTAATTATTTTACAATCACACTTTAAAAATAACCCTCATGATGTATATTTATACAAAATTTTGTCCTATATCGCCATGTTGAACATTTAGAAAAAATGAGATTACAGTGTCACGTTGAGCGATTGATCCCCAAATCACTTTAGCACAAGTTTATGTCAGGGTGCAACAAAATACCAACTTTGGTTAAATTTCTTTCATTGTTTCGTGCGATAAAGCGTCGAAAAAAATTGTGATACACACACACAGGCACACAGGCAGAGAGACAGACAGACATTTTCTAAAAACTGTCAAATCATATCCAAGACATCTCAAAACGTGTAAATCCATTGATAGCTCGAGTCCGAAAATTTTCATGAATCCAATATTCTCTCTCTCTCTCTCTCTCTCTATATATATATATATATATATATATATATAGAGAGAGAGAGAGAGAGAGAAATGTAAAAAGAATTGCGAACTTTTTTTTTATGTACTTTTTTTTTTAACTAGCTGCTCAGCTTTCAGGTTTTTGACGATTTTGAACCTCTTAAGTAACCCTGATCTCGTTATCTGCATTACTGGAATTTTGTATGTCTCTTTCTGTATGTTAGAAAAAAAGTGGTAGCTGTATATCAACAACTAATGACAACGATGGACAAAATTTCGTGAAGTTTTATATTTATATGCAACTTGTTATAAAGCAGTGCCTGTCAACTTTAGGTGTATTTCGCTTTATAGTAGTGTCTTATTTCTTCATAATTTTCTTATATGGCAACATAAGACAAAACTTCGTTTAATTAGGCAGAATGATGTGTATTTCTAAAGATTAAAAGATTTTTTTTTATTTTAGTAGAAGTTAATATGAATGAAATTTCTGCATATGTAAGTATATTCCTTGAAGAAAAAACACTGGAGGGTGTAAATATTCAATATGAGTATTTTTCAAAATTACTCGACTATATTTTTTAAAACGAGTGATTGAACAATTATTAGTGATAATTCAAAAGAAAGTTAGAATTTTTTTTTTTCATTTAAAAAGATGAATAAAGAAGATTCTTAAGAAAAAGAGAAATGCATTTTCTAAAATGCCGCCTGTAAAACACAAAATTGACTTTCTTTTACTTTAAGGATTAAATTTTTCTGAGATTTTACTTAGGTTCATATTTTTCTGAGATAAAAATCGTCTGCGCTTATCATGGAAAATAATTTTTTCGACAAGGATTTATTTAACAAAACCGTATGAAGTGTACTTTTTTTACATAGGAATTTTTGCTAGTGTTCGGACACTTTTGTTACCGACTGTATATATATATATACAGGGTGGTTATAATTAAACTTCCACTATAAACAACATCCTACAGCGCAAACGGGTTAACGGAATGAACCGAAATTTGGGTATATAGACTATACACGAGACGCGCTCACGGAATTACGAAAAAAATATTTACTTTAAAAATGTCCACCAGAGGGTGCCTTTTCCGGAAAATCATTAAATTTAAAACTGTAGGCGATCAATACGGAATACAGAAACAATATTACAATTTATTGACTGGTTTCTAATCACCTTGTCATTGAACCACATTAAGAAAAGGCAAGGAAAAAATAACTGTACGCAGTTTAAAAAAACAAAACAGTTCAATTTGCAGAAAGAAGAGCCGATTAGGACACAAATTGCACAAGAGGAGCAGTTGTTAATCGTGTCCAGGACGATTATTGCAGATATTCTATTAATTGATTTAGAAGAACGTGCGTTTGCTTCAATTACCCTTAAACCCACAATATTTTTACGTTATGTGGATGACATATTTATTTCTTGGCCTTTTTCTCAAAATTCTCTCCTTGACTTTATTGATATTCTCAATAAACAATTCCCCTCTATTAAATTTACATTTGAATCTGAAGTTAACCGGACTCTTTCCTTTTGGACTTAACTATTCACCGTAATGAAGATAACTCTACTATTTGGTTTGACATTTATTACAAAGACTCTTTTATCCCTTCCCCCATACCTGTTTCATCCGCTCATCCTATTGAATTTAAAATAGCTTTTTTACGCTCTTATATTTTTCGTGTCATCAATTATACCTCCTTTCAGTTTAACGAAAATAAAGAAATTAATAAAATTATTCACTTAGGTATTAACGCTGGGTATAGTAAAAACACTGTTTTAAAAATAATCAATGGGGTCAAAAATAAAATCTATGATAATACTAGTATTAACCATAATCCTAAAATTAAATATACCAATAGTCTACCTTTCTGTAATGAATTTAAAAATTTTAAGCATTTTATTTTACGTAAATTTAATCTATGCATTCCTTTCTCCTCCCCCTGTACATTAAAAAACTTAGTTGTTAATGACAGAGATATCAACAGACCTTCTGTGGGGGTTTATAAAATCCCTATCAAATATAATGATGAACTGTTTTACTACATTGGGCAAACACGTCGCATACTTAAAGCAAGAATTACTGAACACATTCGTAATGTTAAAGAGAAAAAAAGTTCAATTCTAGTAGACTTTCTTTACGAGCACCCTGATGCTATTCCTATGTGGACCCAGTCCGAAGTTATTTTAGCCCCTCGCGACTTTCAAGACCTGATAATAACAGAAGCAGTAAATATTATCAAGTACAATAAAGTTATTAACTCCAAGGATGCTGCATCACTTCATAAAATATGGCACGCGTTGTGCTTATAGAGAAAAAAAAATACTGAAAATGATACTGAAATGAAAAATTTTTATTGTAACTGTAACTGTCAATTTTTTTTTTTTTTATTGTAACCGTAAAGTTAAACCATTTGAACTTCTTTATTTATATATTGCTGGTTCTATGTAACGCAATTACACCTGATGATGCTATTATTATAATGGCGAAAAGCTTTGTGTAGTTTTTAATAAAAATATTGTATCTACGTGTTTTAAAGTGGTTTGTTACCTTTTATATATTATTTATACACGTGAAATGTTTTATAATTTTAAACTTTTAATAGTTTTTAATCTTGATGATTATTTAGTTTAAAAACATACATTATTTACCATATGTCTATGAGGACTTCGTTTCAATTCCTGAGCAACTTTACCAGACATGGTAAATTATTATAGTAAAGCACTTCTACTAACAAACTAACAATAAAAAAGAATGTTATCACTTAAATATTGGCAGACCTGTATATCTTTTGAGATTATGGACAGACCGCATGGTTCACCGAAATAAAATACTATAGTAATAATACACGGCACAACCTGAAATTAATTTCCATAAATTTTCAGCTATTTTCGCACTATAATCTACCTCTTTTGTGCAGCCCTGTAAATGAACAGTGTATGATTTCCCTACCATATTCTACATGAGAATATTGTATGATTCCCTGCCACATTCTTTTTTTTTGCATATAAAAGATATATAATAATTTCATTTGGTTTAGTGCAGTCTACAGATGTTAAACTCTGCTTACCTGCAATTTCCCCCATAGACGTAATATATTTGAATTCTCTTGGGTGTCCCTGTACACGAAACATTTGATTCATCTCGATGAGAAGCTTAGTTTAGCATCCCTATATCATACACATTTAGAATATCGAGTTTCGACTTTCTGCTACTATTTTTCTTGAGATTTGGTGAAAACAGACAGACACTTATGCCAACCGCTAAAAGCATGATTTTTGGATACACGGGACCTCAAAACGTGAAAATATAAGAAAAGCTCAATTTCGAAAATTTGACCCCAAAACAATATTTTCTCTAAAGTCGGTAACAAAAGTGTCCGAACACTAGAAAAAATTCCTATGTAAAAAAATTACACTTCATACGCTTTTGTTAAATAAATCCTTATCGAATCATGTTCTTATACTGACTAAGAACAAAGATTTATTTAACAAAACCGTATGAAGTGTACTTTTTTTTACATAAGAATTTTTTCTAGTGTTTGGACAATTTTGTTACCGACTGTACCTTACGGGAAAGAGAAAGTAAAACAGTTACGATAACTTACAAAATTATAGATGCTCACGAGACTGGATAGGTAATTTTAACAACTTGAATGAGATAAACGTACCGCAGGCGCCATATAACAAGGGGTATTATCATCTTGAAATCTTGATTGTGTAAAAGTCTAAAATACATCCAAAATCGTCAGTCAGGTATCGAGTTTTTCATGGCCGAGTTTTTTTCGAGTTATTTGATACCTTTTTAATGAAAAGTTGCCGACTCATTAAAAAATTATGCACTATTGTATCATAATGCAGGGGAAATGTGTCGCCGTTTTAAAAGTGTGATTTTCATTAAATCGGCCACATTTTCGTCATCTGACCTGCTTATTCCCGTTAGCTCAAAAATAAGTTAAACTTGACACATCAGAGAGAATCTCTTCCGCCCAATAACTAACTGATCATTTTTTTTAACCCTTTGAAGCTTTCCTAATTATTTTCGTTATATTTTTTTTTTTACTATATATATATATATATATATATAATTTTCTGGCACGTAAACTTTCTTTGTTTACACGTTGTTGCACTGTATTTAAAGAAAATATGTTACTAAACGCTTTTTCTGAATCTCTTCTATGTTCTAAATGTAATACAAACTTAATTTTTAAGCACTGGTCTTTTCAATTGCGCTCATCTTGATTGAATGGGTAACGTGGTCGCCTAGAGACAAATTTCCAGTTTAAACAGACAAAAAAATTATATATCGCTAAAAACCTGCTCACCAATATTTCGTTTATATTTAATCATTTTGGCATTCCACGTATTATTATTCTTTTATTTTCATTTTAAAATTAACATTTTTTGTAGTATGGCTAATTGCCGTATTCTTGCCATTTTTGAAATACTTTCTAAAATTACAATTTCCTAAACAATTTCATCTTGTCTTTAACAGTTGCTTCAATCCTAAATTGTACGTGGAATACAACGTAATAAAATCTTTTCGAAAATTTACTTTCAAAACAATAAAATTGGTGATTGCAAAAATAGAAATAGGAAATATCCAAGTGCAGTTCCTTTCCCCCCCCCCCCCTTAGTGTTTAAATATATGTATGCGTGTTTATTTATACGTGAATGACAAAACTTTATCAAAAATTAATCTTACATATACCTTCTGGTAAAATTTCTTGTAAGCGGTTTACATTACAACTAGAGAATTATGGTAGGTGCTCCAGTGATTGGCATGCTCCAGTAATTGACATCTATCCCGAAAATATTAATAAATAAGAAAAACAATAAAATCATATATTTTTCATATAAAAATTTTAACATTTCATGTCCAACACTGGAGTATAGGCTGCTAATAACTGGTAAAATGAATAACTAGCAGTGCCAAACACTGGAACATAGGGTGCCAAATACTGATAAAATGAAAAATTGGCAGTGTCAATTACTGAAACGTTGCGTAGGTGTAAAATAAAAATTCATAAAAAAACATAATAATAATAATTGTTTTTAAATGTATATATTTTAGCATATATGTGTTTCTGAATGTCTTTCATGCCATATGTACTAACTTAGATTTCTAAAAATATTTTCTTATGACTAGAACATTAAAAACATCAGAGATTGCTCTAAAGGTGTCGATCACTGGTGCATTTACCTTATATGCATATCCATGTTTTATATTGATCAATGATTGATAAATTGTGAAAGCTATTATATATACTAAATGCGCTACTGGAATAACTTGTATTAATGCATAGTTCAATTGTACCACTGATTATAGCGGAATCTTCATCTTTCATCTGACCGAGATATAAAGATTAAAAGGATTTCCAAATAATTATGAATACCTATGATGCCTTAAATGGGATTCAAGTCTAGTCAACTGGCGAACGGATTGTCTGGACGTTAACCCCAGGCTTCCATAGGAACACCTACATTAAAATTTAGAAGCAAAAGTTTCAATTGTAAAATCTGTAAAATGTTTCAATGAAAAGATTTAATTAAAAGAAAAGCACTATTAGAAAGAAAATTCTCCAAATAATAATATTTTTTATATATTCCATGGATGGTAAGTTAATGATTGATAAATATGAACTTGATGAATAATTAATTTAGTAACTGATTAATAAAATAAGATGAATATAATTGATAAGCATATTTTTTTAAAATTACATTGCTAGATTATTTCAAACATATAAAATTTTTTATTTTGGTAAATAAATAAATAAATAAATAAATAAATAATTTACTTTTTTCTTTTATAATTTATTTTTCTTTTCTTTTTAATTTTACATTACGAAAAATAATTTAAAAAAAACATTTTTAATCTTGAATAATAGGTGTTACTTTGTATATATATAAAAATAAGAAGAAAAAAAAAAGAAAGAAAAGAAAAATTGTATCAAAATTATGTAATACAATTTTATATCTTTATATGTACCGGGCAATGATTAAGAAAGTGTTCGTATTTATTTACTTATTTATTTAGTTTGGAATTGCATCGTTTTACAACTATTTACTCATAGCAAAACTTTTGGCAATATACACACTGAGAAAAAATATATACCGCTTTCATCTAGAACGAATAGATGGTTCTTTTCTGAATCCCTAAACTAGAAATATAGAATTTCCGAGCTATGAGTATAAGGCACGCCAATACACTGAGAAAATATTCTATGATTGACAGCTAGAATATAAATTGTGTCTCTACAAAAAATAGTTCCATGTCATCCTTATAAATTTCTTATAAAATATTTCCTAGTCCCTTTCGAAAGCAAATTCTCGAGACCTCTGTTAGAAGTCTTGAGCGTTTGCCTATACTGTCGATGAGAAACCTATTTGAAAACATCTCCAAATAAATGTGAATGCAAGAGGCGGGTTTCAGCAGCTATAATCTTGGTTTATGACCCAATTCTAGAAAATCAAGTGAGAATTTCTCGTAATGTAAAAGATTCAGAATATCAGAATATTGTTTCACGATCTAGAAATGTGTAGATTAGAAATTCTCGACCATTTCATCTATTCAGTTTATTGGCGTGCCTTATGCGCATAGCTCAGAAATCTATACATCTAGTTTAAGGATTTAGAAAATTACCATTTATTCATTCTAGATGGGCAATATACTTTTTTTTTTCTCCGTGCAAGATTTTTTTAAAGAAAATTGATTATTCCGTTAGCATCAATGTAAAATTTATCTTTATCTACTGGTGTTACTTTAAATAACCACTAGTTTTTAAATCGTATAAATTCGCAATTAATATTGAAATGTCGAATGTACAACACTGAGAAAAAAAATATATACCGCTTTCATCTAGAACGGATAAGTAGTCAGTTTCTAAATCCCTGAACTAGAAATAAAGATTTTCGAGCTATGCGTATAAGGCACGCCAATAAGCTGAATAGACGAAATGATCGAGAATTTCTAGTTTACACATTTCTAGATGGTGAAACAATATTCTGAATATTTTGAATATTCTGAATTTTTTGTATTGCGAGAAATTCTCGCTTCATTTTCTACAATTGGGTCAAAAAGCAAGATTATAGTTGCTAAAACTAGCCTCTTTTATTCACATTTATTTGCAGAGATTTTTAAATAAGTTTTTCCTCGATAATGTAGGAACCGTTCGATAATTCTACTAGGATTTCTAGAACTCGCTTTCAAAGGGGACTAGAATTTATAAGAATGACATGGAACTATTTTTACTAAACCTACAAACTAGATTCTGGATGTCAATTATGGAATTTTTTGTCAATGAATAATAGAACGATTACACTTCACCTTAATCTCACTGCACAGCACTAGGCGCTACATGTAGCCTTTTTTGTACCACAAAGGATTTTATAGTGCTTTTGCCATTTTTGCATGGTATTTTCCCGATCCTCACCTGTATTATAATTAATTCATATTATTATTTACGTAATCTCATGTAAATCTAAGAAAAAAATATAAGGAATATGAAAAGTAAATAACTTTTTTCCCCTTTTTAAGGTCTTAATATATTTTTTGCCTTCTATAGACGTACATTAAAGAACCATCTAAAAAATACGTATTATTTACTATAATGAGGTGATATACATAAGTTTTATTAATTATATCTTTTACAACTAAAACGATTATAATATTCACATCTAAAACCATCTTCACAATATAAGTATTTAATTTATAGTTTTTTTTTTTTTTTTTTTTCTAGTATTTCACAAATGTTCATGAAATACTAATTGCAGATGAAATAATTTCATATTAAAGAGGAAAACAATTTCTTATATTCAGTTTCACGTTGAAAATAAACAAAAATAGAGTAATTCAACTTTGTAAAAATGAAAAACTATAAATATTTTCAAAGCAGTTCTGAATAACATATAAAATAATAACCGCTATATTACGTAAGTTTATTTTTTTTTTTTATTTTTTTTTTTTATTCAGCAATATAATTTTGAAGAAGTTTTGATTCTGCAAATATTCATCACAAATCCAGAAACGTTACTTCAAAGATTTCTGTTATTTGATAGAACAAAGTCAGAATAATCGTGTCCTTTTCATATTAAATTAAAAAAGAATCCATTTAAAAAGAACGGATATTACTTGATTTGGATCCTTTCTGAGAGACTTAATTAAAAATTTAAATGAAGAGTTCTGACATCTATTTACGTTATCTATTTTTCAAAATCTTTCATTTCTTTTTTTTTTTTTTTTTTTTTTTTTTTTGAAGAGCTGCTTATGACTTATTTTTTCACCTGAAGCATTCAAAAAACGTAGTATAAAAGTTATGTTTTCTGCGTTATTGGATAGTTTTTTTTCTAAATCTTGTTTTCTAAATCTATAAGTTTTCTAATTTAACTTTTTAATGGCAAAAGGGATGTTAAAATTTATTCATGTTGAAATATACAACATGATATTTATATGTGCTTTGATATTATTCATTACATTTAAATACCTACGTATGACACAAACTTACATTACATTTTTCTTTTCCAACATTTCCTAGATTAATGTCAAAATTTCTCTTTGATCAGTGTTGCATTTGTTACAAATTTATGATTATAAAAATATTTAAAAAAAGCCCGATATCTTATATAGAACATATTTATAGTTACAATTTTTATTAAAATCACACAATCAACTGTGGAAGAAAATCATATTTTGAAATTTTTATTTTTCCGACTGAGTGAAAATAATGCCTGGACCGGGAGTCGAACTCCGGATCTTTGACTTACAAGGTCAAGGCTCTGCCAATTGAGCTATCCAGGCTATTTTGAAATTTTTATTTTTCCGACTGAGTGAAAATAATGCCTGGACCGGGAGTCGAACTCTGGATCCTTGACTTACAAGGTCAAGGCTCTACCAATTGAGCTATCCAGGCAATTTTTATTTTCACTCAGTCGGAAAAATAAAAATTTCAAAATAGCCTGGATAGCTCAATTGGTAGAGCCTTGACCTTGTAAGTCAAAGACCCGGAGTTCGACTCCCGGTCAAGGCATTATTTTCACTCAGTCGGAAAAATAAAAATTTCAAAATAGCCTGGATAGCTCAATTGGTAGAGCCTTGACCTTGTAAGTCAAAGACCCGGAGTTCGACTCCCGGTCCAGGCATTATTTTCACTCAGTCGGAAAAATAAAAATTTCAAAATATGATTTTCTTCCACAGTTGATAACAGACAAAAACTGGGGAGTGCAGACGAAAAATACTAAGTCCCCTCAAAAGAAGGGACTTTGACGATTTTTAGGAAATTTTATTAGAAGATACTAAGTCCCCCCGGAAGAAGGGACTTAGACAAAAATTTAAGGATTGGGTATTGGAAAAAACCAAGTCCCCTCGAACGAAGGGACTTAGACAAAAAACAGGAGAGTTCAGACGAGAATGATTAAGTCCCCTCGAACGAAGGGACTTAGACTGAAAAAGGGAGAGTGCAGACGAAAAAGACTAAGTCCCTACAAACGTACGGACTTAGTCAAAATAATATTTTAGTAGGGCGTCAAAACACAGGAACAGAAGGCGGGCGGTGAAGGGGGGGGGCCCTGCGCCGCTGGGCCCTGAAACAGTTTGCAGGAATCTTTGAGGACACCACGGTGCCTGGGAACCAGCCAATGACGCAAGCCGAGAAGACGAAAGGGGGGGAGAAAGCGGAGGAGAGGGATCGAACACTTTCAGCTTATATAGGGAGACCAGAAGAGGTGGTGGAGAAGCCACGAGAGCTCCCTGGGAACACAGGAACGCTCCCCAGGGCCCTGGGCCAAGGGGGGAGGGCCCTGAGAGGGGCAAGAGGAGGGGGGGGGAGAAGCCCCCCCTAAACCAAATGAGGAGGCGCAGAGAGAGGCAAGCCGCGCCCAGGGCCGGAGGAGCCAGAGCTTAGGCGGGCAGCCACGGGGGGCGGGGAGAATCCCCGACACAAAACCCCGCCTTCCCCCTCTAGAGGAGAGAGGGGGGGAACCTGAAAGTGATTACAACCTTAAGAACCACAAGAACCATAAGGAGGGCATTGATTACCAAAACTATTTCTTGTGGTTCAAGGTCACATAAAACAGCAGAGGGGGCAAAGGCTGGAGGGGGAGACCAGAGCAACAAATAAGAGGGAGCAATCAAAATACTGAGGAAAATACTTAATAAAAATTTAAAAGCAATTTATTTACATGGATGCACAAGATTAATATTGGACTTAAAGATTTGAAAATTCGAGAAGGTAAAGTGGAGGGAATTAGACATTATTTAATCTTATAAACTTTAACAATTAATTACTGAAATAAAGAACGTAAACAGCAGAACTTAGAGGGGGAGGAAGGTCTCAGTGGACGAGAGGCAGAAATAATTAGTTAGGAACAAGCAAGTGACTGACAATATGATTAACAAACAATTAAATTATTATTAATCAGTTAATTGATAATTCAAATAATATAATTAAATAGGAACAGGGGGGAGGAGGGCACAAGGGGAGGAACGGCTAAAGGAGCTGAAGATAATTTAAATTATTTAAATGAGATTTTGATTACAACAAAGGGTGGCAGTGAGGTGCATCTGGAGCATGGTAAGAAAATTAAATTAGAGTTAGGAAGAGCTGAAATTAATTAAGTAGGGTTTAAATTTAATTCAAAAAGTGGCAGTTGGGAGAGTAACTGAGGCTTGGTTAGATTAAAAATTTGGAGATTGGATGGGCTGGAAATAATAAAGTTTGAATTTAATTTAAGTGAATGGCAGTTGGAGGTATTACTGAAGCATGATTAGATTTATAAATTAGAGTTTGGGTGGGCTGAGATTAATGGGCCAGGTCCATATCGAAGGGCAATGCAGACATTAAAACAAAGTTAATTATTGAATGATAAAAGGGGATGGAAGAGATAACAAATTAAATGGAATAAGCCCAATTGAAGGAAATGGGGCAGGGGGAGGGGGGAACAGGGAAAAACAGGCATGCAAAGGCACCCGACTACCCCCGAGAAAGCAGTAATGGGCTATTCGGACACCCCTAAAAGCGAGGTGAGAATGCTCCAACATCCGGGAATAGGCGAGTACCTGTACATGGACATTCCAAAAGAAAATGGCGCGGGCAAAAAGAATTTAAAAATGGGGAAAACAGTAAGTAAAATAACAGAAATTACAATCATTTATGAATTAAAAATGAATTAAAAATGGAAACTGGTCAGCGATGGTTCTCAGGACAAGTTTGGGAGTTGGAAAAAGTTCCTTATTTATGTTTAAGAGATTTGTTTTTGGGGCAAAAGCAAGCTAAAATGAGATCAGACTAGAAAACAAACTGCCATTTTGAGAACCATCGCTGAGAGAGGCACACAAGATATTCAAAATACATTTTAATCAAAAACCACTTGGGATAAAAAGATGGGAATGGTATCAAAAGATAGATATTAACTTTATGAAAAGAAAATGGTATGATACATAACTCCGACTTACCCCTTTCCTATTGTCTTTAGCCTGACATCTGGAGCGATGAATTATCAAAATAATCAAATCGTGTTCTGGGCCTCTCAAACCGTGTAAATAAGTCGAAAACGAGAAGTAATTTTTTTTTTTGTAAATCTAACAATTTTTTCTGTTGAATATAGGAAAAATAAAATTTGTTTAGAGAAAGATAAATAAAGTATATATTATTGCCATAAAATAAATTTCTCTATTTGAAGGGATCTATAGCTATAAATAACAATCGGAATGTTGCCAAGTTTCTTGTAATGACGATAAAATATATGGGGAGTTGATTTTCACTAAGAGAAACATTAGTATCGAAATTTGCCGATAGGGGGTATTTTGGCACTACTGTCACGCATTCACCATGGAACTATTTGAATAATCAACCTCTAATTAATAATTAATACCAGAGTCGAGTGTCTTATCAATCATGTGTTTTATGTGTTTTAAAAGTATTTTCATTTGTTTTTATATCTTACTTTAATACGCTTAATTTTGATGTAAATTGTTTACTTTGATTGTGAAAATGTAATTACGCATACATGATAACAGCGTCAAAATCTTACCTATCAGCGTCTTTTGGTACTAATGTTTCTTTTATCGGAAATCATCTTCCCATGTTTTCTACACCCTGTATATGAAATTACTTTTAATCCGTTAAATAGTTTTAGCTACGTATATCTCAATACAGGAAAAGTTATTTTATGGACACGCTGTATTAAAATAATATATCATGTATGACACTTTAATAAAGTAAACATAATTTAATTTCCAATCCTTCTAAATAATAAAAATTACTTACGAGAAAATATCAAAACCAAAATTAAATTCTTAATTTCCTTATGAGAAGCAGCTTTGAAAAATTATAAAAAAAAAAAAAAAAAAATCTTTAAAATTACTTTATATTATACGGCACGAAAGTGTTTCGCCATATTCTTTACGAATTTCCATTATTATTAAATTTAAAATCTAATAACCCCGTATTTACGAGAAGGCAACTTTAATTTTATACTTGATAGTTCAGTCAAGTAATTTTATGATCACTTAAAATGAAAGGATTATGTACATAATTGAATAGCATTTTATTAACTATTAAAATTGGATAGTGCAATTACGACATCAAAAATTTGAATATCTAAGTAAATGCGAGGAGATAAATTTCAAAGTCATTAATTTTTCATTTCTGTAATCTAATTTCATAGCAAAATTTTTTTTTATGCTTTTTGGAAATATTACTTTAATTGGCTTAATTTATGAAAGGTAAAACTTTCTAATATGTTTCATATTTTCTAATTTAAATTAAGATTTATAAAAGTGAATGTGTTTATTTTAAAGATTATATATGTTTTCATGGGAGACATTATAATTCTCCTAGCAGATTTCACGCATTGCTTATTTCATTACATTAAAAATTAAAGTTGATAAATTTCTTAAACTTTATCCTTTTGTATGCGATTGCATAATCTGAGAGGCACTTTGCACCGGAAACTATTTAATTTATGAGTGGGTAACGAGGAAATTTGGGGAATCTAATTTTAAATAATTTAGATATTATTTTGATAACGTGTTACATTTTGATAGCATGAATACATAAAGGACCAAATTTTAACTTTAAACGTATTATTATAATAAGCATTTTTTTTTTTTAATTCATTGTGCCATAATGCTGTCAGAAAATAAATATATATAATTGTTTATTATTATTATTATTATTATTATTATTAGGACAGAGGACTGTTAGTCACAATCTACGCAATTTCACGATGCCAGTTTTACGATAGTTGGACATTTATCGAAATTTCAAATTTATCGAAAATATAACTGAATAATTTGAAAGCGATGTTATAATTTTGAAAAAAAAAAAAAAAAAAGCTAACAGTCCTCCGTACTAAACTAAATTCTGCTTTTGCCAGAATTTCATCAAAATCGTTTTTTCCCTTACCTTTTTCTTCTTAGACAGGAAAAGAAAAGAAAATTAATAATAATCATTTTCAAAATCGATAGTATAGAAAAATTTCTTTTTTTTTTTTTTTTTCAAAAACTATTTATATATTGTTATTTGCCTGAAAATATATTTTATTATATGTCGAAAAATAAATTAACTCGTAAATTTTTTTGGCAACAATTGTAAATTAAAATAAATAATTTAAAAGTTTAGAAGTTAGAATTTCTAATTTCATTATTATTATTATTTTCAAAAAATTAAAATAACTGACTGAAGCTCTTTCTGAAAATTTTTAAGGTTAAATTTAAGTGTGACTGGTTACAATTCTATCTTATTTAAACTAATTTATTTAAGCTTAAAAACTTCTTCACACATCATAAAAATAAGCTAAGCATCACAGGTTTCGAAAGGACGTGGCCTTTTTTTTTTTTTTTTTTTTTTTTCAAATTCAAAATACGTGATACTGCATTGGAGGCAGAAGTAAGAAAAGGAAGCAAAACTAATTTAGTTTATTCCGCTTCCATTTTACGAAAATGAATCATCACGAATAAAAAGAAACAGTAACTAAATTTAAAATGTTGTATTATATGATTATTTTGGATGTTATTATTTTTTCCTTAAATCATGAGATGACTATAGACGATAAACTATGCATTTCATTTATGATAAGAAAATGTAGAATACTTAATAAAACACGTTTTTCTACTGAATATATATAAAGAAAATTAATGCGTGAAAAAAATAAAGAAAACCTAATAAAAAACATTTGTTTAATGAACATAATAAAAAAAAGTGTGAAGAAAATAAAGAATATATTACAAAAATTCAATTTCAAAAGTTTGACCTCAAAACAATACTTTCTCTACCATATAGTATATGGGTATGACAAAGTAGAAAAAATAAAGAAATTTAGAAACCAACGTAATCGATTGATAATTAATGTCGTAAAGACAGTGAAATATGAAGAATTTTTACATCTATTTTACTCTTATGACGTGCAGAGTAACGATCATTCAAAATCTATCAAAAACTAATATTTTGTTTGCTAAATTTCAAACTCCCAACTCAAGATTATGCGTATTTACGATTCAATTCATTTTAAAATTGCAATTCTGTAGATCACGAATCTTTTAATCTGTGTTTATGACACAGACTCAGTTATTTAAAAAAAAAAAAAAAAAAAAAAAAAAAAAAAAAGCACATTTGAATTCTACGATATGGTTTGCATCCGAAGCAGAGATGATCGAATGTGTTATTGACGCAGATGTAGATAAATGATCTCACGGCCAAAGTTCGGAATAAAAGCGAAATCCACAAGAGAACAAGATTGGAAATTCAATTGTTTGCAGGTGCGGACAAAACCCAAACAGCTGAAGGTTTGAAAAGTAGATATATGCAAAAGAGGTTATATACTACCTTTCCATAAATGACCGGACACTTTTGGTTTCAGACGTTCTCTCAAATATCTCAAAAAGTACTTCATGAATTATCCCCAAACTTCAGGAGTGTGAATAATATGTTACACCTCATATATTTCAGTGACAGTTTTGTCCCATGGGCACCAGTAAAAAGGAAATAATTACAAGATAAAAAGATCTTTTTATATACCATGTTTTTAAATTTTCTGTTCAATCATATAAACGCTACCGAAGGCCCGGGAACCCGGAGCAATTGGATAAATTTTTAAAAAAATTCATTGCTCTCGTGTTTTGAGCTATTATAAAAGTTTCAAATGTCTAGCTAGTCGGGAAGTTAGTGAAAAATCGATTTTAAGCTTTGTACTGGTAACGCTGCCGAAGGTAGCATGTACCCGAAACATTTGGTTAAAAATATTTTAAAAATGCATTTTCACCGTATTCTGAACTATTCTGAAAGTTTCAGATGTCTAGCTAGTCAGGAAGTTAGTTAAATAAATTTTCTGTTGAATCATCTAAACGCTGCTGAAGGCAGTAGGGACCTGAAACAGTTGACTAAAAGTATTAAAAAAAATGTATTGTTACTGTATTCTGAGCTATCCTGAAAGTTTCAAATATCTAGCTAGTCGAGAAGTTAGGGAAAATCGATTGCAATGTTTGTACTGATAACGCTGCCGAAGGCAGCAGGAACCCGAAACATTTGGCTAAAGGTATTAAAAAAATGCATTTTAACCGTATTCTGAACTATTCTGAAAGTTTCAAATGTCCAGCTAGTCGGGAAGTTTGTTAAATAAATTTTCGTTCGAATCATATAAACGCTGCCGAAGGCAGTAGGGACCTGAAACAGTTGACTAAAAGTATAAAAAAAAAATGTATTGTCACTGTATTCTGAGCTGTCCTGAAAGTTTCAAATGTCTAGCTAGTCGAGAAGTTAGTGAAAAATCGATTACAAGCTTTGTACTGGTAACGCTGCCGAAGGCAGCAGGAACCCGGAGTAGTTTGTTAAAAATATTTAAAAAATGCATTTTCACCGTGTTCTGAACTATTCTGAAAGTTTCCAATGTCTAGCTAGTCGGGATGTTAGTTAAATAAATTTTCTGTTGAATCATATAAACGCTGCCGAAGGCAGTGGGGACCTGAAACCGCTGACTAAAAGTATTTAAAAAAAGTATTGTCACCGTGTTTTGAGCTATCCTGAAAGTTTAAAATGTCTAGCTAGTCGGAAAGTTAGGAAAAAATCGATTGCAATCCTTGTACTGATAACGCTGCCGAAGGCAGCGGGAACCCGAAACAGTTGGCTAAAGGTATTAAAAATATGCATTTTAACCTTATTCTGAACTATTCTGAAAGTTTCAAATGTCTAGCTAGTCGGGAAGTTAGTTAAATAAACTTTCTGCCGAATCATATAAACGCTGCCGAAGGCAGCGGAACCTGAAGCAGTTGACTAAAATTATTAGAAAAATGTATTGTCACCGTGTTGTGAGCTGTCCTGAAAATTTCAAATATCTAGCTAGTCGGGAAGTTAGTTAAAAATCGATTGCAAGATTTGTCCCTGACAAACAAACACACAAACAAACACACAAGAATCGAAGTTAATAAAAAAAAAAAACATGGTAATAAATATAAAAATGTTTGGGATCACCCTGTAAAAATAATGTTTGAAATGAAATCTGGCTGTAGTACATGAACATGATACTTCTTTTTATTGTCTTTATAAATCTTTATGAGACTACCAGATATATTCATGGTACTACAAAGGTTTATTTAAAAAATTGCGAATAAAAAAGTCACTTTCGTAATTATAACACGCAATGTATTGAATCCAGTGCAAAGCAATTTTCAGGAACCCTAGACACATAACATTAGACACAGCACATAGCATTAGATACTGCACATTAACATTAGATACTGCAATGATAATGCAAAATTATTAAATATCTAATGGAATATGTACGTTTCTATTAAATAATTTTTGACCACTCATAAGCAAGCTTTAGCAAAGTTACATTTGCATAATTTAATAGCCAATGAATTGAGCTACCTATTAAAAAAAAAAAAAAAAAAAAGCTAAACTATAAAGTGTTTTACTCACATTTTTATTTTGTTTCAGTCGAAGGTAATACAATGTTCGTTGATTGTAAATAAATATTCAAAAAACCTCTTCATCATTTTCTTTGCTTTTCAGAAAGACTGAAATTCAGATCATTCTATCCCTTACGACTTTTTGAATTTGCATAATTGTTTGGAGTTTTCATATGAGTAGCTCGATACTATCAGCTATTATATTATGCAAATGAAATATCGCTAACGCTTGCGCATGCGCAGTTAAACATTAATTAGTAAAAATAGACATATTTCTTCATATATTTAATATTTTTGCATTCTGATTTCAGTATGCAGTGTCTAATGTTGTGTGTCGAGTTTTCTGAAAATGGTTTTGCACTAGATTTTATACCTTGCATGTTACAGATTAAAAAGTGATTTTTTTTTTTTTTTTTAAGAAACCGTTATATCTCCATGAGTATATGTGACAGCCTGCTGAGCAATTATATAGAGAATAAGAAGGAGAATCATAATCACATATTGCAGTCAAATTGCATTTCAAGTATAAATTTTTATAGGTGGATCCCAAACATCCCTAACAGCATATGTTCTCCAAATGTCATCCTCAGGATTTTCTATGGATGAGAATGATGTCTATGAACATCCTGTGGATATATTCAGGATGTATTGCGGACAAGTGTGTTGTTAGGAATTACTTTTGTTTAACTTTTGGCTGTGGCTATTGCTACGGCATCCGTAACAATATTATTGTTACGGCAGTCTGACTGCGCTTGCGCAGTGAGACTACCGGAGAATTTTTAAGAATGATTCTTTATTTGAATGATTCTTGTATCCGGCAGTCTATTTGTTTACTTTTTTCAGCCATGTTTTTTCTTCGATAGCCCAGAATAATGCTACCTGTGTTTGTCGCATTAATAATTTTGGACTATATTGATCCTTGTACAAATAAAAAAGCAATGAACGGTTATTGTTAATATTTAAATCTTTATCAAATACATTTTTATGAAATTTATCGAGTGTCAGTTAAAGACGATGAAAAAAATTGCACTTAAGATTAACATTCCTTTTTTTAATAAATTGTCTTTAGAAAGCTGTACATATTTTACTTATGTACCGATGTGTATTTTAAATTATCTTTTTTTATACATGTAATTAAAATTAGAATTTACTGTCAGTTTTTTTCCCCCCTCAGGTACAATTTCCGTAATTACTTTCTGTTCAATTAAAATTAGTTTTAAGTTTATACTCACTTTGTCTTTCTGTCTCGTTACATAGTTTATCATGTCTTGTTTACTAGGTATTAAAACTTTATATTTTACCCGTATTGAAAACCAAAACTACCGTAACGGGTCGTAAATCTTTATCAACATTAAATCTACAAAAATATAATAAATTATTCTGCTGTCAAATGTGTACTTCATTAATAACGATAAATTAGTAAGCTTTTCACATTCTTTTCTTTTTCAAGTTTGCAAACACAATCATATATGCTTATTTGTGCAAGCGTTATTATTGAAAAGTTTTAAATCATTACAAAATTGATATTTATTAATAATTTAGATGATTTTAATGTTATACACACTATTAAAAATATATTTTTAATGAGCTAATGTTTAGTCTTCAGTAACATTAATAACTTAAATCTGTTATGTCATATTCTAATAAAAGAAAAATAGTTTTTGTATACTTCTCTTTTTCATCATCCCCATGGGATTACTAAAAATTTTCATAATAGCTTTATCATATTAGTACTAGTACCTTGACAGTACATTTTTTTTTATAACAGCCCTATAGTATCGTTATTAAAAAAGTACCCCCCCCTTTTTTTTTTATTTAGTCAGCCTAAATTATATAATTTTTTTTACTACGTAAAATCATTTATTTCTGCCAAAATAATTATTATGTATATATATTTAAAATATTAAATACGTGAGGTGAAAATATTCTTGGATAACAGGAATATCCTTATGAAAGTAACATTTAGAAAATAAGTGAGAATATCCTTTTCTCTTTTAGATAAAATGAAAAACACGTTTAAACCTTGCATGTGAAATATAACTCATTCATTGTTCTCAAAAAGCGTATATTTAGCTTTATTCCCCATATTCTTTTTTCTTTGTAGGAAGAGGGGATATTTTCAATGAAATACAGTTTTAAGATATTTTATTCAAACAAAAAAGTACTTAAGCTTTTTATTTTCATTTTATTTGCTCAGTAACAGGAACATTTAAAACTCATAAACGGTTATTAAATGTTTTAGGAAAACCAGAATATAAAAGATTAAAGATATTAGGTTTAGAAAGCAAGCTTAAAAGCTATCAAGCAAAAAACTTTGAATAAAACACTATAAATTGTGCATCATCGCTTTGTTTGCGGCACTCGTGCCAACTTAATTGTTTTGGGTTTTTTGCAGTTTATAGTGTTTATTCAGTTTTTCACTTATTACTTTTCAACAGTTCTCTGGTGTATTTTTTATTATTTTAAGATTAAAAGAAAAGCTAATGAAAAGTATTAAAAAAAAGAGAAAATTCAAATTTTATTAAGAATAAGCTGTTTATTAAAAGCTAGTTTATTTTTTTTAATATTGATTTTAGCGACAGATTTTGGCTTAGGCCCGTGCCTAGGGGCGCCTAAGTTTTAAAGATAATTAAAATTTGAACAGTAGTGGCAGTTAAATTTGAAGGACAACCAGTATTTAATAGGAATGAGAAAAACATTTTTAATTAATTGTTTTTATTTTTTGCCAATTATAAAACACTTTATCAATCCCTGTTTAACACGTTACAGATTTTTAGATAGTGGTTTGAAATATACGAATAGATAGTGTTATTGAAAATTTATTTTTCCAACTGAGTGAAAATAATGCCCGGATCTTTGACTTACACGGTCTAAGATCTTTGACCATGTAAGTCAAAGATCTGGGGTTCGACTCCTGGTCCTGCCATTATTTTCACTGAGCTGGAAAAATGAATTTTTTATATATATGATTTTCTTCAAAATGTGTTGATTGTGTGATATAAATAAAAAAAGATAGTGTTATATTTCAATGGTTGATCCTCTGGACTAAGCAGCGGCAATATGTTGCTAGGGATGCTGTTGTTTTCTTATGGCGATTAAACGTCCAGCAATGGATTATGCTTAGATCCAGGTAGAGTGTGGCAATTTTTTTTAAGCTTATTAAATTCTTAAAAATGATTTAATTTTGAACACAAATCCAAACATTAAGAGCAATCGAATAGATTTTCAGTCGATAATACAAATTTCAAAGCATGATCTGCTCTCTCTGTCATGAGTCAAACATGTTATGATTTGATGGGAGAAATTATTTTCTGTAAATAATTAAGTATGCAATGATTTAAATATAAAATATCGAACAAGAAGCTGTAAAGAAACTATTTTTAAACAAATTAACCTACACTGTAAAAAAATAACTATTACCAGCTGCAAGAAACTCTCTCTGATTGGAGAAAATAATTATTTTCTCCAATCACAGAGAGTTTCTTGCAGCTGAAAATAGTTATTTTTTTACAGTGTATCTACTTACGAATCAAAATAATTTCTATTTTGATTAATAAAAATATAAAAAGAAAGTTAGTCAGTTCTTAAGTGATTAAATAAAAAATTAAATTCTGCTTATTAACATTTTTTGTAGGAGAAACCAAATAAAGTAATTGATTTTTTTCATGATCAGATATGATTATTTATTTTTTACTTATGTAATGATTATTATATAAAGATTGCTTAGAGATTGATATATCTAAGAAAAATATTTCTCCTTTAGCTGTATCATATTTATTGCTATTATTACTATTACAAATGCATAATATACTTCAAACATGGGAGGGGGAGGGTGCCATATCGAAATGGGTGTAGGGTACAATCTAACTCAAATCCGCCGCCTCTCATTGTATTGTTATTTATTGCTGCAATCATATTGTAAATAAGCTGCTATTGTTAGTATAAATATCAACAAGTGCAGGGGTGAAACTTTTCAGGGGCTGCCCCTGAATTCAGGGTTTTTAAAATTTTTGCTGCTTCTGAATTTTATGTTAAATTATTTTGTTTTTATAGAAATTTGTCATTTTGATTGTTTGCCTTAAAATGCATTAAGAACCCTTTAAATATTATTTATTACAGGTAGATATATAATATACCATTATTAAATTCCCCCCCCCCTCCCCATCTGCATGCAAATAGCAGATGTCAGGGTTTTTGCATATTAGGTAGTTTTACCCCTACAAATGTCCATTTTGAAGCCCCCCCCCCTTTCAACCTTTCAGCAGAAATATTTGAAAAAATAAAAACTGATATATAAATTGATCTCAAACATCTAAAATATTTTTTTTTTAACAAAAGCAAATGATGGCATGTTAATAATCAATCATTCAAAAAATAAAAATAATAAGGTGTAACTTAATTTTTTTCTTTTTTTTTTTTAAATCTTAGGACTCTAAAAAAAAAAATGTGAAAATGATAGTATGTAAACATAGTTTATAATTTGGACGTCAAAATGTGTATTTATGTGTATCAAACATTGCATACATTAAAATGTACAGGTACAATGTACATTAAAACTAATCACGGATGCATAAAGTATTCAAATTGTATAAGAAAAAACTAATTTTCTGATGTTCATACTAGTAATTGATATTTATACTAACAAAGAAAATTTATTTATTAATTTAAACATCAATAAGTTAAGTAACTAATATTTAATGAAAAATAAAAAATGATTTATAAAGCACAGGAAAATTTGTTTCCATAATTATGCATTACTTAATGTATATTTTTATATTCCGTTTTCACATTCAGAAAAAATCACAAACGATAAATTAGTACTTGTTTTGCAAAAATTTATTTTTTAAACTTTTAACATTTTATTTTGCAGTTAAAAAATGCAAATGATATACTTGGTTACTTTTTTATATTTAAACTCAAAATATTAAAAGAACCAATTTAACAGTTGAAAAATTTCTAAATGTCAAAACAAAATTATAATAAATTGTATAATCAATAATTCTGGAAACAAATTTCGAAGGTTAGGTAGTACTCTTAAGTATTAACCACTTCGCAGGCTGCAGTAATGTGTAGACGACAGCTAGTATAGTGTGCCTCTGACTAGTTGGTCAAGTGGTTAAATGAAGCTTATTTTATTTTAACATGCAAACTTTAATATTGTCTTTCTACTAATTTATATCAATAAAATCAGGCTTTTGTTTGTAAATTTCAGAATAAAAAAAATTGCAATATAATTTGCAATTGTTGTGTCCATAACTTTATTTTTGTCCAAGTATCACGCGAGAACGACTAAACTGAATTGCTGGAGACTTTGTAGGAATTTAGGTCTTAAAGCAACTTAAAATTATATATATCAACTTTTACAACATTTTCTCCCCTTCCAAGGGGGCAGGAGGCAAAAACATGTTTGTAAGCATAACTCAGCTCCAAATTACTTCACGATGAGGAGATTGCACATGGAGAGACTAGATTTGAGGACAAAAAGGAAAAAAACTTTCTATGATTTTGAAATTTTTTGATTTTTAGGGGGGGGGGGGGAGGAGAGGGAGGAGAAAATAAATTTTTGGTGGAAAATTTCACGAATTCCCGATTTTTGAGTAGAACTCTACCAAAAATGGTTAACAAAGATGTTGAAAAGAGCCATGTAATTTCCAAATACCCATTTTTGTTTTTTGTAGTTTTTTAGGGATTCGATTTGTGCACAATGCTAGTGCTTTAGTGCTGAATTTGTCTTGGAAAAACTGTAGGAGTTGAAGTCAAGAATTTCAGTGGGTGGATTATTTATATGTATCTGACATCTATAATAATGGAATTTTATGACCCCCCCTTTCTCCCTGGAGAGCAGGAGGCAAAAACACGTCTGTAATTGTAAGCATAAGTCAATTTCACATTACTTCACGGTGAAGTAATTGCACATGTGGAGAGTATTGAGTATAGAGTCCTGCATCCGGTTGGGTAACCCAATTTTACCTGAACTTGACCCGACCCATGGGTCGGGTTGACAAATTTTTTTCTCTTGCGGGTCAGGTTTAGCTTTCTATGAGTCAGGTTGACTTGAGAACACCTTTCAAAACTAGTATGTTGTGGCCACCACAAGACTTTCTTCTATATTTACCTATACATATTCAATCAGTAACAATATTTAAAAAAAGAAAAAAAAAAAAAAAAAAAAAAAGTACGATTTTTTTTTTCTAAGTTTTTTTTTTTTTTTTTTTTTTTTTTTTTTGTTAAAAGTGAAAAAAATCGATAACTTTGTTTTAAATTATCACAGATTTATAGTTCAACCATTCGTTTTAAAGGCATTGACGAGACCTTTCGAAAGATACCCATCTTGAAAATTTATCCCCCCCGGGGGGGTACTTCCCCCCCAGGGGGGGGGAAGCGATGCCCCCCCATGCAGAAATTTTTTTTCCTAGTTACATACTACTATTATCAATAATTCATATTAATTTTACAATCACAAGTTTAAAACAACTCTTATTATGCACATTTATACGAATTTTTGTCCTATGCTGCCATGTTAAAAATTTAGATAAAATGCTATCACAGCGCCAGCTGTTGAGCTATTGATCCCCAAACATAATCAGCACCAGTTAATGTCGGGGACAAACTAAATACCAAGTTTGGTTAAATTTCGTTTAAAAAAAAAAAAAAAAAAAAATTGCGATTTTTTTTCTAAGTTTTTTTTTGTTAAAAGTAAAAAAAATCGATAACTTTGGTTTAAATTATCACAGATTTATCGTTCAACCATTCGTTTTAAAGGTATTGACGAGATCTTTCGAAAGATACCCATCTTGAAATTTTGCCCCCCCGGGTGGGAACTTCCCCCCCCGGTGATGCACAAAAATTTTTTCCCAGTTAACTATTACTATTATCAACGAGATCTTTCGAAAGATACCCATCTTGAAAATTTACTTTCCCGGGGGGGGGATTTTCCCCCCCGGGGGGGGGAACCGATGCCCCCCCATGCACAAAATTTTTTTCCTAGCTAACTACTACTATTATCAATAATTCATATTAATTTTACAATCACAAGTGTAAAATAACTCTCTTTATGCCCATTTATACGGAATTTTGTCCTATGCTGCCATGTTAAAAATTTGCATAAAATGCGATCACAACGCCACCTATTGTGCGATTGATCCCAAAATCTAATCAGCACCAGTTTATGTCAGGGTGCAACTAAATACCAAGTTTGGTTAAATTGCATTCGTTGGTTCGTGAGATACAGCATCCACAAAAAAATGATACAGACAGACAGACAGACAGACAGACATTTTCTAAAAACTATTAATTCGTGTTCTCCATATCCCAAAACATGTAAATCCATCAAAAAGTGGACTTCGAAAATTTTCGCGAATCCAATACTTTCTCTATATTACATATAGAAGAAAGTAAAAAATTTTACAGTTGAAAGCATAAATTTGTATACATAATTATAGTTTCTTTAACTGATTGTAGACATATGTCGGAGCTCCATATTCCTATACACGGATATCCACCCGAAAAAAAAAAATCCGTATAAGCATGAGAAAAAAATATTCGTATATGTTTTCTTTCCTTAAACAAATCTAAAACTGATCATATGTAGAAATTGTATGAAAATTTTAAAGTACTGTATAAATTTTTATTGACTGTTGTTAATATATATATATAAGAAATACAACATAACCTCACTTTTACGTTTTGGAAATTTAAGTTATTTCTCAATTTACATTTTTTTTTTTTTTAAGATATCTTTATTTTCAATGAATTTTAATCCTCGCTTGTATGTTAACGAAATTTTGAATTTTCTTCCATTTACATTTGTATATACAGCAAATATAAAGGGAATACTTGTCGTGATTTAATTAAAAAAAGTAATGTAAAATAAACACATAAAGGAAACGAATACTATCAAGGCAGATTATATTCTTTATTGTCTTCTCTAGAACGAATAAATAATGCACCAGAAAACTAAAACGAGAAGCTAAGTTGCTGATTATGCGAATTTAAAATGATCAGTGATCCTTAAAAAGCAGATGTTTAACTGCAAATCACATACATGCTACACAAATTATTATACAGTAGGGAACCAATTATCCGGAATGTCTTTTACAAGACTATTCTGGATAACTGGTTGCTCATTAAGCAAGCCTTATTAATCAGAATTATTGCATATAGTTCTCATTTAAAATAACTATTTTAAATCAAAAATTAATATATTTTATCAATTAATCAAATTTAAATACTTAATTAACCTGATTTTATTTTATTTTTATTAAAATAATTTTTAATCAAGTTAAATTATTAATCAAAATTTAAAATGTGAAAAAAAAAAAAATCTTTGAAACTTAACTTTTAATAAAAATAAAAATCTGCCCAAATCCAGTATTTTTAAACATGATTAGCCAGTGATTTTAAAACATTGAATATTACTAAAGATAAAAAAAAATATGACCTGATTTTACAGACTTTTCATTTTTTATGAAAATTCGCTTTTTAATGTCCATGAAAGTGCAAAATATTCATAATATTTTAAAGGTAATTTGATTTTAATTATCACCTCCCTCCCCTCCCTAATAAATAAATGAATAAATAAAATAATAATAAAATAAGGAAGTGGCTCCATCTATCCACATTTTTCAGAACTAAAAGCTTATCTTTTCAGTTTACATTGTACATTATGACCTTTAATTTATATTCCATGCCAAATATATAAATACTTCTTTTAAATAAATATGACAAAATTAAATGGAATTATTATTTATTAAGTATTTCTTTTAATTGTTTCAGATTACAATGTTAAACAATTATTTAAAAAAAAAAAAAAAAAAAAAAAAAATCTAATTTTTTTTTTTTTTTTTTTTAATGCATTGGAAGTTAGTTGTTTGAAAATGTAATTCCGGATAACCGGTTTTCCGGATAAACGGTTCCATACTGTAGTAAAGTAAACATCTACATCGGACAAAAGCAATAAAGAATAATACAGCTTTATTTTTTTTCCAGACTATAAGTAATAAATTATAAATTATGAACATTTAAATTGAAGTGCCTTTTTTATTTTCGTCTATATTCAATAGAAGAAAGTGTTGGATTCATAAAAATTTTCGACGGATTTACATGTTTTGAGAGGTCTAGAACACGATTCTACCATTTATAGAAAATATCTGTCTGTGTGTGTGTGTGTGACAAAAAGTTTGTAACGACTGTATCTCCGGAACTACTGTTCAGAATTATATATAAATTTATATGTAGAGGTACCTTGACCTAAATTAGTGCTTATCAATTTTTGTCAACTGATCAACAGGTGGCGCTGCTATACAGCAATTTCTGAGATTTAAGAGAAGGCTATATCTCAGGTTCTATTGAGTATAATCAAACAAAGCTTGATATGTAAAAAGGCTATTATGAGACATTATGATGATTCAATTTGAATTCTTATTGACCAACAGGTGGTGCTGCTGCACAGCGATTTCAGCAGTTTAGGCGAAGGCTATATCTCAGGAACTACTGCATAAAATTGCATATAAATTTATATGTAGATACACCTTGACCTAAATTAGTATCTCAACTGTTGGTGTCAACCGCTCAACAGGTGGTGCTGCTATACAGCAATATTTGCAATTTAATGGGAGGCTATATCTCAAGGTTCTATTGTGTATAATCAAACAAAACTTGATATGTGAGAAAGCCATAAGGAGACATTATGTTGAATCAATCTGTATGCTAATCGGCCAATAGGTGGAGCTGCTATGCTGCAATATCCCTCGATAATGGGAAGGCTATATCTCAACTTCTATAGCATATAACTCTACGAAACCTGATATGTGAGATAACCATTATAAAAACGTACTTTTTAAGATGCTATTTATAGGCAATAAAACTGTCACTTTGGATATTTAGTGTTAGTTGTCTCTAAGATGAAAATCGTTTGCATTCATCCTGTTAGATAATCTTAAAAAATAATATTTTTAATAAATTATTTGCACTTAGTAAAATATAGGAAAGTATAGAAGAAAGTCTTGTGGGGGCCAAAACATACTAGTTTACTCTTGAATTTCACAACTCACATAAATGGTTAAAAATTATTATTGATCCTTTTTTCAGCTTTAAATTAAACAATTAGTAATTACATTTCAAATTCTTTTTAAAATAATTTACCAACTGTATGACAAGGAAAACTTACCTTATTTTATAATTTTAAAAAGTTTTGCATGATTTTTTGATGAAAAAGTAATTTTCATTTAGTTCTCGGGTTTCGGGTCAAGTGCGGGTTGATGAAAAATTTTTAGTCGGGTTCAGGTCGTTTTTCAGGTTGATGAAATTTTTTTTGTCGGGTTCGGGTTGATATAAAATTCATCTGTCGGGTGCGCAGGACTCTAATTGAGTACAAGAAAGCATTTTCTGTGATTTTGAAATTTTCAATTTTTAAGAGAGGTAGGGGGGAATTTTTGAGTAGAGTTTTACAAAAAAGTGGTACATATTCTAAAGAAAACGCATGGCTGTTTTCAGTATATATCTCCAAAAACCCATTCATATTTTTGTGACTTTCGATTTTGAGAGTTGTGTTGCAAGGGGGCAAATTCGTGACCCCCCTCCCCTTTCAGCGCTACATTTGTCTTGGGAAATCTAGGTAAGTTGCAGTCATGTATTTTAATGCATAAATAGTTTATATGTATCCAATACCTATTGTAATGAGATTTCCCTCCTTAGGTTCAAGGGGGGGGGGGGAGAAAAAAAAAGTTTCCAAGTGTAACTTTGCTCCAAATTATCTCAGTCAGATTAATTTTAATGTGTGGGTTGGTTATGCATACCCAACATGCACTATAATAGGATTTTGTGAAATTTCCCCCTTTTAAAGGTTGGAAGGAAATACATTTTCAGGACTAACTCTGTTCCAAATTATCTTAGGAAAGTGATTTTTTGATGTTGATTGGTTATGCATACTCAATACACACACCACAAAGAGATTTTGTGAAACTACTTTCTACCTCCTCCCATAGGAAGAGGGTGGGGGGAGTAAAAAGAAAGTTTTCAAGGTTAAATCTGCTTCAAATTATTGTAGAACAGTAATTGTTTATGTGTGGGTCAGTTATATGTATCCAATATGTAGTATAAAAAGATTTTCCAAAATTCTCCCCTTTTTCCACACTTTAGGATCAGGGCGTGTGCAAAGACACGTTTTTAGCATAACTCTGCTCCAAATTATCCGAGGAAAGAAATTTTTTGATGCATCAATTGGTATGTGTATGCAACACACACTCTAAAGGGGTTGGGTTTCGCGAAATTACCCCCCCCCCTCATCACACACACATACTACCACCGTCCGTTGGGGTAGGCTCAGCAAAAAACACAGTTTCAAGTTTGAATATGCTTCAAATTTTCATGGAATGGCGAATTTTGGCATATGAGTCAGACAGGGTGGCTAGCAGTCAGGGAAAAGTCAGGGAATTTCCTTTAAATTCAGGGAATTTTAACAATTTTGTGAAAATGAGCTATATTAATCATTAAATTATTAATGATATTTTAAATCACTAAATTTTTTGCTAGTATCGTGAAATTTTCATCGAAAATAAACGTGAGAGTCAGGAAAATCTCGAAAAATAGACAGGGAATTTGAAAAGGTTTAAACGCTAGCCACCCTGGTCAGAGATGCTGTTTATGTGCTATAGTGCGTAAATTACGTAAAAAATTTATTGTGGCGGGTACAGTGGACACGTAATTTTCATTCTTGAAAAAAAATAATAAATAAATAAACGAAGAAAGAAAAAAATAAATTTTAAAATATATTTCTTGTTTAAAACTAATATTTTCTTTATATTTTTAAAGCATTCTGCTCTGAAGAAGGAAAAAAGATCTTTTCCTCCTACATAATATTAGTTTAAGACAATTTCAAAAAGAGCTGGTTAAAAATTCCTAAAAATCTGTTTATCATTTACAAAAAAAAAAAAAAAAAAAAAAAAAAAAATTATATCTGTAATGTATAAATTCATTCATGTGGGGACCCATTTTTTGAAAAATTGACCCAGATTTTTTAAATTCATGGGTCCCAAGATTTTGAAAGACTAGCGGCATCACTGTGAGTATTGATTAAGAATATGCAATATTCTCTCTGATTCGATTTATTGAAAATTCTGATTTTCCCGCCAGTGGTGGATCGAGAACATAACTTTTTGGGGAGGGGGGCTAAGATTTGTCAAGATGTTATTCCAGATCAATGAAAATTTTACAATTGTAATATTCAAATGTGAAATGAATGCCAGTTTTTTTTTTTTTTTTTTTTTGGGGGGGGGGTGCTTCCCCCCCTTAGATCCGCCACAGTTTCCCGCTGTGGACAGGGGAGTAAATCAGTGTCGAAGGCAGTGGGAACCTGAAATCTTCATGCTGCAAGCGAGAAAATCTCTACTGAATGCGACATAAACTTTAACTTAGGTTTCAACTGATTTTAGTATTTTTATTTTTGAGATTTTATAATAATGATATGGAATTTTGAGAATTCGTTTAAATATAGTGCCCAGTGAAGCAGGCAAAGCCTGCTAGTAAGTTATATAGTTCTTCAGAATTATAAAAAGAAATTTTTGATTAATTAGCACAATTATTTCAATTAAAAATATATACTGTATTAAATTAAAATTTATTTAAATATGCAGTCATACTTAATTTTTAAAGTTTTAGTTAATTACGGCTGAATCTGCAGCTGCACAAACTGTTCATAAATTGGAATTTTATAACAATTGATCTGTATTTTTTATTTATAATCTTTCTGGAGATGGAGATTACTGAAATATTCTGCATAATATTCATATTAGAGATATACCAAATATTTGGCCATATTACTGATTATTCGATTTGGCCGAATCTGAAACTATTTGGCTAGATGAATATTCAGTTTGTCCAAATATCCAATTATTTGGTAAGCTATTCAATTAGCCAAATTTATAAAACTTCATTTATTACTTTCTTCTACATTTTAGTAGAAGAAAGTATTGTATTCGTAAAAATTTTTGACCTTGGGTTTTCAAGAGATTTTGATTTACGCATTTTGAGAGGAGTAGAACACGATTTGACCAGTTTTAAAAAATGTGTCTGTGTGTGATAAATTTTTGTGGCAATTGTATCTCAGGAACTATTGCATAGAATTTCATGCAAATTGGTATGTAGTTGCACCTTGACAAAAATTAGTGTCTGTCAACTTTTGGTGAAAATAGTCTTAAAGGTGGCTTTGCCAACCTGCTTTTTCCAAAGTTTTAACATTGTGATATATCTCAAAATTTCGTGTAAATGTGCATAAAGATAATTACTTTTTAATAATTATGAAAATAAAAAGAATTGTTTATAACAGTGATAGTCAACTGAGGAAAATTTTTTGTATATGTAGGAGCATTGCATCTGTCTCCTGTAAATTTTCATTGTGTACCCAAAGAGCTTTAACTATGTCCTTTAAAACGAATGATTGAACTATAGATCTGTGATAAAAGTTATTGATTTTTTTTCATTAAAAGAAAGAAAAAAATGTATTTTTATAAAATGTTATTTGGAGAATAAAATTGATTTTCTTTGGATATTTGACGTTACGACTTCTCTAGAAATGTAAATCATCTGCATTTATCATGGAAAGTAATTTTAATAAATTATTTTTACTGAGAGAATTTGTTTACGAAAATATAGGGTACAACTTCAGTATACACCCACAGCTGAATTTGGCGATTTTTCTTTGGTTCTGTTTTGAACGATAACAATGTCGTTCTGGACTGTTTGCGATATAATATGGCAGCTTATATGTTGTTTATTTTAGATTTTTCATTTTATCATTTATGATTTAGCCATAATCGCCAAATATTGTTGTGGGTGTATACTGAAGTTGTTCCAAATACAGAAGAAAGTCATATAGTAGCCACAGCATGATATTTTTTTTTTAATTCCATTTTCACATTCAGAAAACTATTAGTACTCATTTTACAAATTTGAGTTAAAAAATGAGAGTTTTCATTAAGTGCATTTTTCTCAATTATTAGCCATAAAATGAAATAGTACTAAAAATTAAAAAAATTAATTTTTGAAGAATAAGTACTAATTTAATGACTGCGAATTTTTTGAATGTGAAAATAGAATTTAAAAAAATACATTAAGTAATGAATAATTATGGAAACAAATTTTCCCATACAATGACTGTCAGTGAAATTAGGCATTATATGCTCGCAACATGCAAAAAACACTGAAAACTGGTACTTGCATGCAGAATGAATGGCAAGACTTGTTAATGATATATAAAATGGCTGTTATTAAAAATATTTATTTACACTAATCATAAATGATAATATGATATTTGCGAAGTTCTAAGAAATTACAATGCAAATGAAATATTCAAAATGAAAATTTTCTATAAAAACAAAATAACATGAAATTCAGAGACACAACTGAAGCGAATCCTGCAGATAACATACTATTATTAAGTCTTCCTTCACTATTCATTCTGCATGCAAGTAGCAGTTTACAGTTTTTTGCTTTCTAAGCGGTTTTACACCCATCATGTAAATTAAAGCAAATATTTTAAATCTTCCACAGCAATATTAAAAAAGATTAATTACATTTACTATAACAATTAATATTTGAATAAGTACAAATTATACTATGGTACAAAACAAATAAAAGATATGAGAAAAAACTAGTATGTTGCGGCCATGACAAAACTATGTTCATTTTCCTATAAAAATTCACACAATACAAATAATCTATAAAAAATTATGCAAACGATTTTCATCCCAGAGAAGTATAACGCAGAATATACAAAAAAAAAAAAAAAAAAAGTAAATTTTATGTTTCGCAAAATAAATCGATTGTATTTTAAATTATCACAGATCGATGGTTCAATTATTTTCTGATCGAAATCTCGTTCCGAAATCATTATATGAGGGAAATAAATCTCCCACATTGATTTTAACATTTTTTTCAGAACACACTAGCTCAAAAAATAAATTAAAATGCCGCATTCAACAAAAAGCAAGGATAGTAAAGCGATCATTTAAAATAATAAATATAAAAATGGCGTCATGAATGTCAACATGTGTGCTACGAGATTGATTCACAAAAGAGTCGTTCTTAGTGGGAGCGATAAAGATTCATTGGTGACTGCCGTAACAATAATATTGTTCGGCTGCCGTAGCAATAGACACTTCGTTAACTTTTTTATTGTCCCTCTTTTATTTTCGAGGTAAAACTTCCATTGAAATACAAGAGGCGCAACGTGTCATTGACACTTCTGAAGTTTCAAGATTATTCGTGAAGTACTTTTTAAAATATTAAAAAAAAAAAAAAATCTGAAACTGAAAGTGCCCGGTCATTTTTGGAAAGGTAGTGTATCTTTTTATTATGATCCGGAGATCGCTCTTTCTTTGACACGATCTCGTGATCTCTCATCTCTAGTACTGTACTGATGATGAACATTCAGATGTAGAGCAAAAAAGTTTAAGTGAAAACAATAGCACGATAATCACAATAACATTTATTCATATATTTTTAAAATAAGAATTGGAAATTTCCATGTTACGAAATTATAAAGCTCTATATACTTAAAATAAGTCTAGATTAGAAACAGGCCAGTTTAAACCCTATTATGAAATCGAAAATAATTTGAATAAATTTATTTCCAATAAAATAAAGCGTGTTAAACCTGGGTTCTAGAAAACAATGTCAAAATATTATTCATGCAAATATTATAAGTAAGAGTGAAGCTCTATGAACATTTTAAAGGCTGTTGTATACCTTTACAAAATATAAAGTCTACCTCACGACTAAATTCCAGAATTCTTCAGATTTTTTCCTAATTGTTTGCTGTTTTGTCTAACCCCTTGAAGTCGCAGCCCTAAGGATTGCAAATGGTTACAAAGGACATCTAGATTTCGGTTATGCGATAAATGAAGAATATCACCACTATATATTGAAAGTCACTGAGAAATTATACAAATATAACCTAAATTATATTCCCCAATTAACTAATTGTAATAATAATAATAATAAACACTATGCAAAGATTGCAACATAAAAGATATATGAGGTTTTAAACATACATTGCAGATGTATACCATACATCGTTATGCATTTAAGGGTTAAATTATGGTTGTCATAAAATAATAATATAAATATCGAGCTTCGAATCACTGCTCAAACTTTTATTTTTAAGAAAAGAAAAAAAAATCATTTCTGATCGGGTAAAAGTCGCATCGAGTTCCCACTGCCTTCGGCAGCGCGGTCCCATGCACGCTGCGCGCGTATTCCTTTCCCCACCTTCCTGCCCCTCCTAATATAACCTACATATACGAATTTTGAACAGTCTTACTCAATTTTTAAATTTTTGCCCCGTGCCCCCCTTTCCTACCCCACTAATAATTTTTCACTTTCGAAAATATCCTCATTCGACTTGTAGGCCCCAAAACCCTATATGTACCAATTTTGAACGGTCTAACTCAATTTCTAGTTTTTTGCCCCCCCCCGTCACTGCCCCTTCTTGTCACCCTAATAAGTTTACACTTTCAAAAATATCCTCATTTGACTTGTAGGACTCCAAAACCTATACATACCAATTTTTAACGGTCTAACTGAATTTCTAATTTTTCCCACTTGCCTCCCTTCCCTTCCCCCTAATAAGTTTACACTTTCGAAAATATCGTCATACGACTCGTAGGCGACAAAAACATATATATACCAACTGTGAACAGTCTAACTCAATTTCTAATTTTTTGCCCCCTTACTTCCTTCCCGCCCCCCTAATAATTTTACACTTTCGGAAATATCCTCATTCGACTATATACATTCACCCTCAAAAACAATATATACCAAATTTGAACGGTCTAATTCAATTTCTAATTTCTTGCCCGCTAATAATTTTACACTTTCGAAAATATCCTCATATGACTTGTAGGCCTACAAAACCTATATATACCAATTTTGAACGGTCTAACTCAAATTCTAATTTTTGCCCCCCTGCCCCCCCCCACCTCCCCTAATATTTTTACACTTTCGAAAATATCCTCATTTAACCGGTGGGCCCTTAAAACCTATATATACCAATTTTGAACGGTCTAACTCAACTTCCCTTTTTTTATGCAACCGGCTTGCCCCTTCTTGCCCCTTAATAATTTTACACTCTCGAAAGTATCATCATTCGACTCGTAGGCCCCAAATCCTATATATACCAATTTTAAAGGTCTTACTCAATTTCTAACGGACCCATAAAACAGGACGTGCCAATTTTGAACAATTTAACCATATTTCTAATTTTTTGCGCCCTTCCCCTTTTTTTTGTGTCTCAGGATACATTAAAACATGTAAATCCTGTGAAATCTCGATTTTTTGGACCATTACCTACGGTAGTTGGGTAATGGAAGTAAAAAGAAACAGAATTATTCCCGTACCTTCAAATGTATTCGTTTCTATGGGAACTCCCATCGTGTTAGAATAAAATTTAAGTTGCAAGAAAAATATGTAATTTTGTTGTTTATTATCCAAAATAGATGAGATTTGGACTGCAAGTTGGTCTTGTGATGTACAGTCTATATATTAAGTTTTGTAGTCGTGAGAGAAAATTTGAAGAATTTTGAAATTTACAATTTTTAATCCCACTTCCATTGGGACGTTATTTGTAACGATACGACTGATATATTTCTAATTTATTTTCCCATTTTTCCGTAAGAATGTCTAAGCAATTAGCCGTGGATTCTCAGTCATATTTTGATCGACATGTGTATATGTTTTAATTAATATCTCCGCTAATTAGGGTCGCATCGTTTAGCAAATTAGATAACAAACATCTGTGATAAATTCTCTGTTCGACGGTACGGGTTCGAAGTCCGTGTGACAATTAGGGCCGGAGTTTCAGTACCATGTTTCAGTAGAAGCGTGACAGACAAACTAACAAATAGATGCGCACTAATAGAATTTTAATAATAGGTAGATGTCATGCCTAAATACTATAATATACAAGTCTAAAATTGCCCGCTTCTCCAATTTGCAATTATATTTCCATTAGAAAAGAAAGATTAGATAGGTTAGTACTTTTAGCTATTTTTTTTCTAGTAAAACACATTTTGTATATCACTTTTTTGAAAGAGCGTATCAGATCCTATATTAAATGGAATTCGTTTTTTTTCTTCTAATACAATACAATAAAAAAATCGTAAAAATAAATAACATCGTAAAAAGCTGTAAATTCTAAAAAGGCTATAAGAAAGAATATTCAATTAGTTTTAAATCTAGATTGAATTGAAAATTCCATTTGCTATTTTCTTAATGTACGTAATTTAATCAGCAGTCTTCTGAGACTGAATTGAATTTCTTTCTTCTATAAAAAACTCTAAATTGATAAATGATATTTTGTATAATACAACTTTTTATTAGAAAGCCAATTATCTGAGTATTCTAAAATGATATTCTTCAAATAAGTATAAATAAATCTTTTTAAAAAGTTTATGTAAGATTTTTTATTTGAATTATGTGAAGTTAAGTATTTCAATTCACCTTTTTCATAAAAATAAACAGAATTTTAGAAAATTCAATATATGTGAAACAAAAGTACATTAAAAATATGAATTTCTTTGATATCTTAGGAATATTCGGTGGATTGTAAGGAAATATTTTTATTTAACAAATTTCAAAACAAATAATATTTAGGAACATTCTATTAAATTAGAATTACGAAAAAATCTTTTATAATATCTGGAAAAGAATTTCTCAATGCATCAGAGAAATGAAATACATAAGAAATTTTTTAAATAAGGTAATTTATGTTTGAAAGAGTATACATTTGAATACGTTTGTATTTATTTTAAATTGATATGTTTTACTGCTGGGCGTTATCAGTTTGTCCCAAAAAGACCCGTTCAAGTTCAAGTTTTATTTAATCATTACATACATGAATTTTTATTTTTAATAATTACCATTTGAATTCAATCAGGGAATGGATGTGGTTAATGGGGAAAAAATCCACATTAACAAAAAAAAAAAAAAAAAAAAAAAAAAAAAAAAAAAGAAATGTATTTCTACATTATCAAAATTAGTATAGACTTTATTAGTATCAGATTTAGTTTCGACATATAGTGTTGTTAATACAAGGTAAAGTGAACAATTCATATATAAATTTTGTAAGACTGTAATTTTATGATGAGACCACTTCTCTGATGTAGCTAAAATATGTAATGTTAAATTTACTTTCTTCAATATGTAAAAAAGCACAGTTAACTCGTGTATTTATTTGGTCATCAATAAGTATTTTATCTAAAGAAAATAAGAGCTTATTTATTCAATGTAAATCAATTTCTTGTTGTTTGCCAAATTTTTATTTCTTGTGTATGGAGTGTGTTTTTTCTTAACATATACGTAACAGATTGAATAGAGAACATAAACTTCTAGTGATCTTTTGTTTACTAGAAAGTATCATGAATTATTTATGATTTTATCTTGTAATTTTATCAGCAAACTACACTCACTGAAAAGGAAACATTTTATCTGGACAAGATAGCTGAAAATTTTGTATAGATATTCTATACATTAAATGTTTAGTAATGATTTCATAAATGGTGATGTGGATATTTTGTTGATAAAAGCCGAAGTTTGTGAATAATGAATCTTAATAAACAAACAGAAATGTAGTTTATATTTTGAATTTCTCTAACTTGTTACTTTCTTCTAATTGTATATAGAGAGAAAGTATTGGATTCGTGAAAATTTTCGAACTCCAGTTTTCGATGGATTTACAAGATTTGGGATGTCCTGAACACGATTTGACTGTTTTTAGAGAATGTCTGTCTGTCTGTCTGTGTGTCTCTGTGTGTGTATCCCGAATTTTGTGGACGCTGTATCTCCCGAACCAATGAACGAAATTTAACCAAACTTAATATTTAGTTGGATCCTGATATGATCTGGTGCTGATTAGATTTTGGGATCAATTGCTCAACAGGTGGCGCTGTAATCGCATTTTTTCTAAATTTTTAACATGGCAGAGTAGAACAAAATTTCGTATAAAAGTACATAGTGAGAGTTATTTTAAACGTGTGATTGTAAAATTGATATGATTTATTGATAATAGTAGTAGGTAACTAGGAAAAAAAATGTGCATGTGGGAGCATCGCTTCCCCTCTGGGGGGGGGGGGGGAAACAAATTTTCAATAAGGGTATCTTTCGAAAGATCTCGTCAATACCTTTTAAACGAATGGTTGAACTATAGATCTGTGATAATTTAAAACAAAGTTATCGATTTTTTTTTTTTTTTTTTTTTTTTTTTAACGAAAAAAAAAAAACTTAGAAAAAAAATCTCCTTTTTTTGATAATTGCAAAAAAAAAAAAAAAAAAAAAAAAAAAAAAACTTTCTTTGTGCATTTAGTGATATAATTCTGTCAGATAAAAATCGTCTGCATTTATAATGGAAAATAATTTGATAATTTAATAAACAATTTGTATTGAATAAATTTTGTGTAAAACTGTATGGAAGAAAGTCATGTGGTGGCCACATTATACTAGTTTATCTTAAAATTAAAATGCAGTTTTTTTTTTTTTTTTTTTTTTTTTTTTTTTTAAATAACATTTTTGTATTATTGAGTTATTCGGAAAGTTCGTGCCGATTTTGAAAGAAAATTGAAACTCAAAACATTTAAATGCTCGTAGATAGTGGATTTTGATATTTTTAATATTTCTGCTGATTCGCTTGTTTATAGTGTGGGTTATTTTTTATCAGTGTTTTACTCTGATCTTCATTTATGGTGGAGGGTGTACCACGTGTTCTTGATCTTGAAAGTTGAGATCATCAGCTTTAAACCTATCAAATTAATTCTGCAAATTTCTTTCATCTACAACACCTTCGTCACAAACAGTCCATATTTAGTTTGCCGCTTGTGGGACATTTTTTGCCTTTCTAGTAAAAGATAAGCATTAAATACCTATAATGCATTTTGTTTGCTTCCATATTCAAAGGCGTATAAAACTGACAACAATTAACGTATCGTAACCAATTTTTTATTTCTATCTAAACATGCCTGAAGTACCGACTTTTAGAATATGTACACATGCCATTTGTTTTCTATCATTCAAATATTCAGACCTGTCCTTATGCCACTTAACGAAAATCGGCAAGAACGTTCGGGACGACGCAATATAATGATGCAAAAATAGAATTAACTATATATTTATAGCCGTCCAAAATATTGTAATGGTATTCAGAAATGAGAATAAATTGCAAGGGTTTTTTTTTTTTTTTTTCCCTTGCTCTAATAAATCCCTAAGCAGAATATAAGTAGAACATTACTTAAACTTCATTTTATCTAGTTTAACTTCTACTATTGAAATTATACAATAAAAAAATGGTATTTTTTGCTAATTTTATAACTGTTGATCAGGGTAATCAACTCATAAGATTCAATATCTTAACTATTGATCTTAGATATAATAAAAAAAATTACTAAGGTGCGAAAAAAAAAAAAAAAAAAATTGGATGTTGTGGCCACCACACGACTTCCTTCTATATTTTCCTATACAATTTCACTCAGTAAAAATAATTTATTAAAATTATTATTAAAAAAAAAATTATCTTCCATGATAATGCAGACGATTTCCATATTAGAGAAGTAGTATAGCACTAAATATTCAAAGAAAAAAACATTATTATTATTATTTATTTATTTATTTATTTATTTATTTTATTTATTTTTTTGTGGAAAATGAAAAAAAAACGATAACTTTATTTTAAATTATCTCGGATGAATGGTTCAACTATTCTATTTAAAGGTATTCTTGTGAAATATATCCATCATGAAAATTCACAACCCTCGAGGGGGGACTTCCCCCAGGGGGGGGGGGAGGCAAGGCTCCTGCATACAAAAATATTTTTCCCAATTGACTATCCCTATTACAAATAATTCTTTTAAATTTCCTAATGATTATTAAAAAATAATTCTTTTTATGCACATTTATACAAAATTTTGTCCTATACCATCATGTTAAAAATTTAGAAAAAGAGGGATGACAACTCAAGCCGTCAGACAATTTTTACTAAACTTGACAGGCACTAATCTATGTCAATGTGTAACAACATACCAATTTGTAAGAAATTCTGTGCAGTAGTACCTGAGATACAGTCGCCAAAAAATTTTGTCACACAGACAGACATTTTTAAAAAATGGTCAAATCGTGTTCTACAGCTCACAAAACGTTTATATTCATCAAATACCCGAGGTCCTAAATTTTTGCGAATCCAGTACTTTCTTCTTTTGAATATAAAAGAAAGTAAAAATAATAATAATAATAATAATAATAATAATAATAATAATCTGGTGTGTCACTCACACGACTTTCTCTTACCCTGAAATTTAATACTATAAATACAGGTTGCAGTTTAAGAGGTAAGATAAAGAGAACTGTTATGTAGACCTGTGTTAAACAATTCAAATTAGGCTTCGGAAGAGTTTTAAATGATAATAAAATCTGTGTGAGGGGGGCTACCGCCCTCCTCAACCCCCGTTTCATTAATGCACCTACATTTATATAAAATTTAATTCGGTTATTAAAAAATAATTCTGTTTTTAAAAAATAATTTTTAAAAATAATTTTTAAAAATTATCTTTTGTGATAATGCAGACGATTTCCATATTAGAGAAGTAGTATAACACTAAATATATATATTTAAAAAAAAAAAAAAAATGAATTTATTCTCAACATTACACTTATTTTTTTTTTTATTTTTTTTTTTTTGTTAAAAATGAAAAAAAAAAAAAAATCGATAACTTTATTTTAAATTATCGCAGATCGACGGTTCAACCATTCGTTTGATAGGTATTGGCGAGCTCTTTGAAAGATACCCATCATGAAAATTTACTTCCCATCCACAAAAAATTTTTTCCCTGTTGACTATCTCTATTACAAAAATACATATTCGTTTCATTTGGTTTAGTGCAGTCTATAGATGTTAAACTCTACTTACCTGTAATTTTCCCCATAGTATTTGAATACTCTTGAGAGTCCCTGTACACGAACCATTTGCTTCATCTCAACGAAATACTTACAGTAGCATCCCTATATGACACACATTTAGAATACCGAGTTTGGAATTTCTGCTACTATTTATTCTTGAGATATGCTGATAACAGACACACAGACAACCATCCACACAGACAGGCACACATACAGACACACAGGCAGACACACAGACATCCATCCACACAGAGAGACACACAGACCATTCTTTAAAAACATGATTTTCGTATTCACGGGACCTCAGAACATGTAAATATAAAAAAAACTCATGTTAGAAAATTTGACCCTAAAACAATACTTTCTCGACCCTATGGATCAGAGAAAGTAAAAAAGAACGAAAGAAAGATTCAAAACTTCATAAAATTAAATAAAAATCTGAAGGAATTTAACTTAAACGATTACAAAAGCAAAATTTTGGCATGATGCCCCCACATAAAACGGATAAATAAATAAATGATATTTATGTATGAAAGAATTTCTCATACTCTAATAAGTTAATATAAAAAAATTCAGTACTATATAATACAAATAGATTAAAACATATTTTTATTTTTTTAGGCTGTATCCCTTCTCTTATAGTAAACGAGTAAATCACGTGACTTGTTATATATATATATATTTGTCTTGGGAATCTCAGGAACGGCTCTAACGATTTCAATGGAAAATTTGGGGTTAGGCGATTTTTGGGTCGAAAAGACGACTGTGCAATCCTTAGCTTCATGAAAATTCTCGTTAATCCTTAAACCGCCATTCGCAACATATAGTAGAAAATTGTTTTAACTGAAAATGGATATAACAATTTTAATAAAAGTTTCGGTTTAAGTGTTTTAGAGAGCTAAAACGATTGGGCAAATCCTCATCTTCAGAAAATTCGTGTTCACTTTTAATTATTTATCAGGCAGTTGCAAAATACGCCATAAATAGGGTTTTTCGGGAAATGGGAATAACGATTTTGATTAAAGTTTAAGTGTTTTTGGGGGTGCTTTAACGTTTGTGCTTTTCCTCATCTTCAGAAAAACTTTCGTTCTTTGTTAACCCTTTATTGGCCAGTTGCACCATGTGGCAGAAATTGACGACTTGACTTTCTGTCGTCATTCGACGTCATGATTAAATTTAACCTATAAGAGTCTTAATTTACCCCACAAATAAAGGACTATAGCCAATCATAGCGCAGCTTTTCCCTACAAACAAAAGGAAACTCCGCCTCGTTCTAGTCGTCCATTGCGTTTACTCGTAAAAGGATTTAAGGATTTTGATGAAAGTTTGAAATTAAATGTTTTTTTTTTTGCAGCAAATTAGACTTTTTCTCTTCTTTAAGAAAGCTCTCGCTCGCTGTTAACCCTTTATCAGCCTGTTGAAAATTACGGCAGAAACTAGATTTACTCGGAAAATAATGTAATGATTTTGAAGAAAATTTTCGATTAGGTTTATTTGGTAGTAAAATATCGAATAGACATATTCTCATCTTCAGGACAGTTCGCGTTTACTGTTAAACCTTTAACTGACGTTTGAAAAATACGGCACAAATTGGGTTTTCTCGAAAATAGATATAAAGGTTTTGATAAATGTTTGGGGTCAAATGCTTTTTTTGCAGTAAAGAATCGATTAGTCATATCCTCACCTTCATAAAAATTGGGGTTTGCGTTTAAACCTTTTTCTGTTTGTTACTTGAAATAATATGACAAAAATTATATATTTATATGGAAAAATATGGCAAAAATTTAGTTTAATTGGAAATGGTTATAAGGATTTTGATGAATGTTTGGAGTTAAGTGCTGATTAAGAAATGACTGGGATGAAAAAAATTAGACTCGTTCGCTGTTAACCCTTTATCCGCAGGTTGCAAAATTTGGCAGGAATTGGGCTTATTTGGAAATGCATATAACGATTTTGATGAACGTTTAGGGTTAGGAGGTGTTTGGGATAAAAAAAATTGGGCTTATCTTCATCTTTAAAAAAAAAAAAAAAAAAAAAAAAAAAAATCGCGTTCACTGTTAACCCTTTATTTTTCTGTTGAAAAATATTGCAGAAATTGGGTTTACTCGAAAACAGATATAATGCATTTCAGGAAAGATGAAGATTAAGTGTTTTAGTGATGAAGAATTGTTTGAACTTATCTTCATCTTCAAGAAATTTTGCGTTCGCTGCTAAGTCATCATCCGCTGGTTGAAAAATATGACAGAATTCAGGTTTACTAAGAAATGGATATGATGTTTTTAATGAAAAATTAAGTTTAAACATTTCTTCAGACGAGAAACCCATTTGACTTGTCCTCGTCTTTAGAAAAATTAGCGTTTATTTGTAACCCTCATTCCAACCATTGAAAATTGTGGCAGAAATCAAGTTTATTCCGAGTTTTCTCGAAAATACTTCAGTTGATTTTTATAAAAAAAAACTTAGAAATAAAGCTACTTTAAGGCAACAAATCCATCAGATTTTTTTTTTTTTTTTTTTTTTTTTCATCTTCTGAAAAATTAGCTTTCGCTGTTTACCCTTATTTCACAATATGAAAAATATGACTGAAACTTGGTTTTCTTGGAAATGGCCTTAACGATTTTCATAAAAACTTAGGTTTAAGTGATTTTTTAGATGACAAAATCCATCTGACTTATCCTTTTCTTTACGAAAATTAGCGTTCATTGTTAACTCTCTTGCTTCCATTGTAAAATATGGCAGAAACTTGATATTCTCGGAAATAAAATAAACGATTTTAATATATATATATATATATATATATATATATATAGTATATATATATATATATTAATAGAAACGTGTTTGACATATCCTCGTCTCGAGGAAAGCTAGCGTTCATTGCTGTATTAACCCTCACTCTACCGTGGCAAAATAACACTAGAATTTGGTTTTATATGAAACGGCTCGAACGATTTTGATAAATAATTAAGGCTTGTGAGTTTTTGAATGACAATTCAAACACGAATTTCTTCATCTTCAGGAATGTTAACGCTCATAATTAGAATGAATAAATTAGTTCTGAACCTACAATTATATATATAATACAAGTTTTATTTGGCAACAGCAAAAACAAAAAATCTGGTTAATATATTCCAGCTTAAATTCTTTTTTAGAACGATATTATTAGTTACCAGTAAGCCTCCTCTTTTAAAAATCATTCACTCATTCTTTAGTCTGTACTTAATATTTTTTAATAACAAAAATTCCCAGAACATTTTCACTTAATATTTTATGTAATTTAATTTTAAGGCACTCTCCATAGAAATATTTTCGTAAGTTTTTTTTTTTTTTTTTTTTTTTTTTTTTTTGTTTAAGGCTATTGAGATTTTAAACTCTCTAAAAAATATATTAATAACAATGAAATACTTTCTGAAAGGAAATAATAACTTTTATTTGATTTACGATCAATCGTACTGATGCAGAAATTTCTTTTTTGTTTTATTATTGAAACAATAGTGGGTTATTTAAAAAAGGAATTCTAGCATAATAGTTCAATAAGACTTTTGAAATAGAATTGAAATTTTCTGCCTTATGTTTCTTTCAATTCTTAAGAAAATTAATTTTATGCTTTTGAAATACTTTTACAAATATTTCCGATTCATTTATTTTAATTTTAATTTAATCTACTGATTTAAATTGTGTCTTTTAAAGATTTTTATTTCCTGAATTAAACTAGTATGTTGTGGCCACCACAAGACTTTCTTCTATATTTACCTATACATATTCAATCAGTAACAATATTAAAAAAAAAAAAAAAAAAAAAAAAAAAAAAAAAGTACGATTTTTTTTTCTAAGTTTTTTTTTTTTTTTTTTTTTTTGTTAAAAGTGAAAAAAATTGATAACTTTGTTTTAAATTATCACAGATTTATAGTTCAACCATTCGTTTTAAAGGTATTGACGAGACCTTTCGAAAGATACCCATCTTGAAAATTTATCCCCCCCCGGGGGGGGGGTACTTCCCCCCAGGGGGGGGAGCGATGCCCCCCCATGCAGAAAATTTTTTTCCTAGTTACATACTACTATTATCAATAATTCATATTAATTTTACAATCACAAGTTTAAAACAACTCTAATTATGCACATTTATACGAATTTTTGTCCTATGCTGCCATGTTAAAAATTTAGATAAAATGCTATCACAGCGCCACCTGTTGAGCTATTGATCCCCAAACATAATCAGCACCAGTTTATGTCGGGGACCAACTAAATACCAAGTTTGGTTAAATTTCGTTAAAAAAAAAAAAAAAAAAAAAAAAAAAAAAAAGCGATATTTTTCTGTTTTTTTTTGTTAAAAGTAGAAAAAATCGATAACTTTGGTTTAAATTATCACAGATTTATCGTTCAACCATTCGTTTTAAAGGTATTGACGAGACCTTTCGAAAGATACCCATCTTGAAAATTTATCCCCCCCCGGGGGGGTACTTCCCCCCCAGGGGGGGGGGAGCGATGCCCCCCCATGCAGAAAATTTTTTTCCTAGTTACATACTACTATTTATACATACTACTGCTAGCTTTTTTTCCTAGCTATAATTCATATTAATTTTACAATCACAAGTTTAAAACAACTCTAATTATGCACATTTATACGAATTTTTGTCCTATGCTGCCATGTTAAAAATTTAGATAAAATGCTATCACAGCGCCACCTGTTGAGATATTGATCCCCAAACATAATCAGCACCAGTTTATGTCGGGGACCAACTAAATACCAAGTTTGGTTAAATTTCGTTAAAAAAAAAAAAAAAAAAAAAAAAAAAAAATTGCGATATTTTTCTGTTTTTTTTTGTTAAAAGTAAAAAAAATCGATAACTTTGGTTTAAATTATCACAGATTTATCGTTCAACCATTCGTTTTAAAGGTATTGACGAGATCTTTCGAAAGATACCCATCTTGAAATTTTGCCCCCCCGGGTGGGAACTTCCCCCCCGGTGGGGGGGCAACCGATGCCCCCACATGCACAAAAATTTTTTCCAAGTTAACTATTACTATTATCAACGAGACCTTTCGAAAGATACCCATCTTGAAAATTTACTTCCCCGGGGGGGGGGGGGATTTTCCCCCCCAGGGGGGGAACCGATGCCCCTCCATGCACAAAATTTTTTTCCTAGCTAACTACTGCTATTATCAATAATTCCTATTAATTTTACAATCACAAGTGTAAAATAACTCTCTTTATGCCCATTTATACGGAATTTTGTCCTATACTGCCATGTTAAAAATTTGCATAAAATGCGATCACAACGCCACCTATTGAGCGAGTGATCCCAAAATCTAATCAGCACCAGTTTATGTCAGGGTGCAACTAAATACCAAGTTTGGTTAAATTTCATTCATTGGTTCGTGAGATACAGCGTCCACAAAAAAATGATACAGACAGACAGACAGACAGACATTTTCTAAAAACTATTAATTCGTGTTCTCCATATCCCAAAACATGTAAATCCATCAAAAAGTGGACTTCGAAAGTTTTCGCGAATCCAATACTTTCTCTATATTACATATAGAAGAAAGTAAAAATAACTTAAAAAAAAAAAAAAAAATGCATTTTTCAATAAAAAATAAAACCAACGTGTTTTCCTATTGTTTTGTATCGGAGAACTAAATGTTTAAGTGGTATAGTATAGTTGAGTTTTTTTAGTTAGTGTTGGTTTCGGAGGGAATGTAAATTGTCCATGGAGACATTGATTATTTACGGATGAAATGTCCATTTCAGATTTCAATGGGAAAATATATACCGCTTTCATCTAGAACGAATAAGTAGTCATTTTCTCAATCCCTAAACAAGAAATATAGATTTTTAAGTTATGCATATAAGGTAAATAAATAACTATTATACGTATAACTATACATGCATGTAAGGTAAATAAACTACCTGGACAGAAGAAATGATCGAGAATTTCTATTCTATACTTTTCTAGACGGTGAAACAATATTTTGAATAATAGGAATATTAGGAATCCTTTGTATTGCGAGAAATTAACGCTTGATTTCCTAGGATTGGGTCATAGACCAAAATTATAATTACTAAATCTCCTCTCTCGTGTTTGCATTTATTTTCATAGATTTATAAACAAGAGTTACCAAGATAATATAGGAAAACACTCTAGAATTCTAAAAGGGTGTAATGTTTATTTGGTAGGTAGTGTGAATTCCTTTTTTTTTAACAGCCCTGAAGATAAACAGAAGAAGCGTCATATCGCAAATAACACAGGAGTGCGAAATCTTTAATGCAATTATTTATTGGAGTCCAAAATCATCGGCCCACCAGCGGCCGAGCGGTTCTGCGCTCAAAGCTGGTAGATGGGAGGTGCCGGGTTCGATCCCAGGTCGCGCTCATCGACCTAGCCGTTCGGAGTTTTCCGTGGTTTCCTCCGAAACTCGCGTAAATACGGGCTAGGACCCCTTAGAAAGACCCCCACGGAGGGCATTCCCCCTATAGGCCTAGGACACATAAGGAGTCAATCGGCCTTAATCCTCCAACCAACCAAAATCATCGTATTTCTTGCAATTTCAATAGCACATAAATTCTGAACTAATTCACAGTACAAATATTCACCCGAAACATCAAGATTAAAGTTTTATATAGAATATATGGAAGCATGAATGTATGAATGTACATTACTGGAACGGAATGGGCACGGGGAGACGGGGAGACGGGGAGAGAAGCAAGCAAAAAAACAGTCCTTATCGAACGATAGCAGAGGCAGAAGTGATCAAATCTTGGCTGGAAAACTTTACACAAAACCACAAATAAAGATGCCAAGAACAACACCCAACTTTTTCAGAAACAGCTAATTTAATATAACTTTTTAAAAATATATTGGCGATTGATTTCTTAGCCAAAAAAAACCGTTATCAATTCGTGAGAACATTAGCAAACTAACCTTAAAATTTTAACCACAAAAATTTATCGTTACATTTTTCCTCACAGACTTTAGCCGATAAATTAATACACTATATCTATTTAAAGAGCAGGTGTTCAAAATGACACATCAGGAAATATTTTATTCTGTTTTATTTAACTGAGATGAAAAAATTGTCCTCCACAAAATTAAGTGATTGAAACTTTATTTCTTGCTTTTATTATTATTATTATTATTATTTTAATGAAAGGAATAGAATAGCTTGCTCTTTTTAGAAGAATCGAGACCACATATATTAACTCGCTTTTTATAAAGATAGAAAATGAATTGGAAAAGGAATTAAATTTTGAAATGTAATACATAATTTAGAATATGTGATTTTCGATATCACAAAGGGATTTTTAGGTATCGCCAGCAAGGGAAACTAGAATTTATAAGGGTGATATGAAATTATTTTTATTAGAGCTGCAATATAGTTTCTAGATATAAGTCACGTAATTTATTTTAGTGTTGTTTAATTGGCGTTGGCTTCAGTGCAAATTGTTCATGGAGAATTTGGTCAGTTGAGATACTCATTTCAGTTTCCGAGAAAGTGCGAAAAGTACTTGGAGTAAGGTTATGGAAATTGAGTAGTTTTAGAGTTTAACTGAATGTCAGTATTTTCAGTTAAGATGCTTTAAAAGTGAACAAAAGAAAAAAAAAATTCCAGTTAAGTTATTTAAGCAATCTATTTAAAACTTATTTATATTTTTATAGTTTAAATTTCTCCAGTTCATCTTTTTAAGTAATAGTTTAACATTAAATCGTATTTTTACATTTAATCTATTTCAGTTAATATTGTTGCGTACTTTTGGAGAGTAGAAGAGTGAGCTTGGTCCAGAAAATTTTAATACATGTTATCGGAATGTTTTTAACCCTTTGCGGCGCAAAACAATTCAGATCATTTAAATTATACTGCCACCGGAATTCATGAACTAAATTAAACTAAAAGAAATTTGAATTTTAATGTTAAAAAAACCGGCCTTTCCTGATATGATATAAATGTAAATTTTTGCTAAAAAACTTCCGGGATGAATTTTTGCAACTGGATCTTAAACTTTGCGTCCTCGCAGCGAGGACAGCGCGCGTTAAGGGGTTAAGAACTTGAATTATTCGAGCTTATGTGACTAATTCAAGCCGCACAGTTATTCAAGTTTAAGATTTGGTGATTTTTATTCAACATTTACACACATGACACTAAGCTGTGCTTTAAGTTTAGTTTAAGTAAAAGTAAAACTATTTATTTTACGAGGTGGATAAGTCTCTCCCCCATATACACACTTCCTAAAGTTCAATAAACGATTTTAGTTTGTATATTGGTGATTATTATTGACTTTAAAAACGTTCTCAGTCGGTAAAATAGAAGATAATGAAAGTGCTGAAATTAACAATTCCCTTACTTGACATTAATATAGACAAATTATTACAGTTTAAGGTGGAAGATAAGTAACCTGTATTTCAACAGTTACGAAGTACTTTAAATAAAAATCCAATTTGTTTGTTTCCTTTTTTCTTTCTTTCTTTCTTTTTTTCCCCTTTGGAAACAATTTTATTTTAAATACGTTTCTGTGGGTGGGGTTTTATCTACCGCACCCCTCCTCCCCCTCTACGCCTCGTTTTGACATTGAAGCCATATTTTAATACATTTAGTACTGACATTAAATCCAAATAGTTATTTTAACTTATTCGGAGAATTGTCGCTTGCACCATTCTTTGAAACTTATCCAGCTAATTTTTAATATCCCTGTATATTATATGTAAATTTATATGCACGAAACAGTATACTTAAATTTAGCCTCCAAGCACAAAAAAAAAAAAAAAAAAAAAAAAAAAAAGAGATATTAACTAGGTGTTTGCTGTTTGAACTTTTGGGAACGTTTTTTTATCTTTTTTTTTTTTTTTTTTTTTTTTTTTCTGTCTCTGTACACAAAATGACTATCTGATATCGCCGGACAATTTCAAGTAACTTGCCTTTATAAAGAAGATTAAGATATTTATTTTGCATTTAATGATAATAATAATAATAATAAACTGATATAAAATGTTTCCTTTTTAATACTTATTAAAACAATATAAAGAACTTAAAATCAAGTATTTATCATCAAAATGATACAAAACACCAACCTCTAATTTTCATGCTGTTTAAAAATTACATTTATTTAACGCATCTCATTGAAGTGAAAAAATTCAGTAAACAATAATTACCTTATACAATTATACAAATGTAATATATTCTAATGATACTCATAACTCATTATGTGATTTGCTTTTCTATTTAACTAGTTTAATTTTATTATAATATGCAAATGTTCATATTTCATCTTTGTTATGTTTATAATCAGATAAAATACGATATAAAAGAATGTCTTTGTAAATTTGATAAACGTTTTCTTATTGTGTTCTCAAAACCTTTTTGTTTTTAAAAAACCTTTTTTTTAATGTATACTGATAAATTAGTATATAATAAACATCCTTTTTTGCTCCTTTATACAACAGTCATATTTTATTTTGGAGATAAAAATAATTTGTTAAATGGTTAAAGTAATGTTATAATTTGGGAAAAAAAAACTAATAGTTCTCCTTACTAAACTAATTTCTGATTTTGCCAGAATTTCATCAAATTTTTTTTTTTTAAGAAAAAGAAAAGAAAAGAAAATTAATAATAATCAGCATCGAAACGGACAGTATTGGAAAAGGTGAAGAAGCCCTTTTTTTGACAAAAATACATAATTTATTTTACTTTTTAATTGTTGCCAACGAAAGTTTACGAGTTCATTATAAAATTTTTAGAAATGAAAATAAATTCACGAGTAAATATTAAAACTGATATCAAACTTTGTGAAAAATTAAACTTGCAGGGTAAATTGACGTTATTATAGCTCTAAAAGTTTTTTATTATTATTATTATTATTATTAAAATTAGTTAGATAGAGCTTATTTCTTTGATAGAGAATTAGCTTAGGAGCTTCTTGGCGGCTTTTAAATTTTTATTCTCATTTCGTTGACGATTTAAAATGGCTATCGCAATTGTATAAGTAAAGACTGGCGAAAAACGTCCGAGCTAATTCGGCACCAAATTTCAAATTTCTCAAAGGGGTTCTAAAATTTTTGCACATTCTTATTTAAATCATTACGTATTTTTTGACCAATTTTATATTTTATATTTTCTGTTGATGATATTACTGTTTTTTTTTTTTTTTATCGACTTCTGCTTTGATGTGCAATAGTAATCTTCCAATACCATTATATTAAGTGCAAATTGTAAAGTCTTATTATACTCATGTCAGAGAAATACAATAAAGAGAAAAAAAAAACTTTCATATTTCTTTACAAAAACCACCAATTTTATCATTTAAATATGGGGATGAAACTGATAGGGATTTTTGCTAGATATAGGATATCCACAAGCAACAAATATTCATTCTCTGGCGAAAATCGCTATTTATTTCATCCTTATTTTTAAATGACTAAATTAAGCATTTTTGATTGAAAGGATATATATATATCCAAGTGCGGCTTATTTATTTATTTATTTATTTATTATTATTATTATTATTATTTAAGAAATATAGATGATTTATATTTTTAAACTAAATTGTAAAAAAAGTCTAAAAACAAAAACAGATTTTTTCTGTAACTTTCCCACCAGGAAACAGGCATTTTTACTGCGGCTAACATAAAGCTATATAAATTTACTATGAAATTACATTTGTGAAAAGGCAGGATTTTATTTATTTATTTATTTATACATATGATTTATTTATGTATCCGGATAAAATCTATATCAATGTTTAGATTTTACATAAGTGATACACATTTTTTTCTGTTTTGCATACTCTATACTTGGTATCAATCAGAATCAAGAATTGCTAACTATGCAGTGGACACTCTGGTTCGATTGTGGGTGGTCGAACTAGATAATACAAGTTTTTTTTTTCTTTTTTTCAACACGCTTTTATTAGCTTCACCTGTATGTATGTATGTATGTTTGCATGTTTGTAACCGCTCTGGGAGCAAACAAAAAATCTATATTGTAAAAAAAACTTTCCCTACGTGAACACCGTGGCGTTGAGGTATAGCTCCGCGCTACGAACCTAAAGATCTTGCGTTCGATCCCAGTCAGGGAAGATTTTTTGAAAATGGTTTTTGTTTAATTCTAAATTATTTTAATTAAAGATTTAAATGTATGTAAATATTATGGTGTGTCACTCAGACGATTTTCTCTTACCCTGCATTTTAATACTAAGATAGATATTTTGTGTATTTTAATTCACATTTCTATAAAAGCGTGTTCTTTAATTTTTTATAACTATAATATTATTACAGTGCAACCTACGGAAAAAAGTGCGTTGCGAACTTTTTTTTTTCTGTATTGTTCTGTCATGGAAAATCCCTGTCCGATTTTTTTTCAAAGTAGTGCGGATGTTTGTATCAATTTCACGCTAAAACTTTTCTGTAATATAACAAGAATTGTTTTGACATTATAAACCATTTTAAGGTAAAATATATATAAAGAAAGTTGTTAAAAACTATTATCTCTTTCTAAGTCAAAATTAATCCTGTGAGAGGTTAAAAGACTCTCCCTAATCTATTTGTTCATTTATTTTTATGTTGTTAGGAACAATGGCAGTAAACATATATGTATATACATTAGGGTATCCCTTATATAGGGGATATTTTTTTTCTTTTAATCCAATACGCATATCATCTATTTATTTTATTTTATTTTTATTATTATTATTTTAACCTTAAACGCTTTTTAGCAAAATATCAGCTCCCTGTAATAATGTTAACACGTACCGAATTGAAGGGAAAATCCTAATATCTATATTGGAATTTTACAGTCAATTCAACGCGTGTTAACATTATCCCAGAGAGCTGACATTTTGCAAAAAAAGTGTTTAGAGTTAAAAAAAAAAAAAAAAAAAAAAAAAAAAAAAGAAATGATAATAAAAGGTGTATGCGTATATCGGGTAAAAAAAAAAAAAAAAAAAAAAAAAAAAAAAAAAAAAAAACTATTTAAGGGGCACACTAATGTACATTTTTTAATGGCTTCAAAAACTACACGAAGGTTTAATAGATTTTATGAGTAATTATATTCTTCATTCGTAACTTCTTTTATTTATAAACCTTTGTTTAAAGTAAATGATTAAACCAGCTTTATTTAATACGTAGTTTCCCTCCAATATTTTATTTTCATATTTATTATAATGTTATTTAGATAAGTGCATGTTTTTTATTCCCTTTTATTATGAGAATATTTATCGGTCTCTATAATATTCAGTTTTAATAACATTTGAAAAAGCGCTATTTTTTGAAAATTCATCTTAATCATAAGCATCTTGGAAATGTTTTGAATATAATGATTTTCGACATAGGTATTTTATCTTTCGAAAAATAATGTTGATAAAGGAAATTCTGTGGAATGTAAAGGGAAAAGATTGCATTTTTAAAAAAGCCCTCATTGCATTCAAAGTACAGACGATGGTAAAATCAAATTGAAAAATCTGAACAATCACAGTTTTCTTATTAGAAATTTTATTTATGTTTTTTAAAACTAGAGTAATCGTTATTGAAAATTGATAAGTTTGATCTGTGAGTATGTTTTAAACGCATGCTTCAAAATATTTCGGATATAAATCTATTTTAGCTGTTAAAAGAGAAATAGATTATTTAATAACTCGCAACAGTTCTTTCGGGTAATGCACGTTGCCGCTTTGATTGAAGCACTCGTGCGTATTTTATTCGCTTGACGAAGAGTCGTGCTTTTTTTTTCGACCAGAAACAATAGTTGCGAGTTTCCAGCATTTTATGGTATTTATTCAAGGTTTTGTACTTATTACCTTTTAGATACCTTTTCGTATGTTTTAGTGGGTTAGTTCAGGAAAACGTATAGGTGCTCTGTATAAATAAGTAAATTTTATGTTTTACAAGTGCGTTACTTTTTAAAAATGGCTCTTTAGATTTCCTTTAAACTCGCCATATTAACTTCCTATTAGATATCATTTCGTAAATTGTTTTTTTTTCGGTGAGTTTGCGCCAAGTTTTGATAAAAGTCGAAAGTGGAAAGGAATGTTAACATTTTAAAAAAGGATCAATTTTTTTTTTTTTTTTTTTTTTTTTTTTTTTTCAAATTTGCTACTTAAACCCCTCTTTAGATGCCTTTTCATCAGTATTATTGGTTACTCCAGGTGTTGTGTTTGGGAATAAGGCCAACTGACTGCTCTAGGGTCAAGAGCGTGAGAGGGAGTGCCTTCCGTGGAGGTCTATCTAATGAGTCCTAGCCCGTATTTACGCAAAATTCAGAGAAAAACACGGAAAACTCCGAGCGGCTAGGCCAACGAGCTCGACCTAGGATCGAACCCGGCACCTCACGTCTATGAGCGTTGAGCGCAGAGTCGCATGGCCACTGGTTATCCTGGTTACTCCAGGAAGATTTGACAGGCGTCCTTATTAGTTAGGTCTGTTTTAGTTATCGGGAATGTGCATTTTTTGTTTATTTAATTATGTACGTAAACTCTGTTTTATATGTATTTACGGCATAACTTTTAGCTTGGTCTTAATTAAAAATATTTATGTGTCTGATTTCTTAAGTAAAATTTATGTTTACTGATATATTAAAATTATGTACTATGTCTAAAAATGGTATATAATGTGTGTAATAGTAGGTAATGGAAGTAAATTTGGTGTTATACACCAGATTTTTATTACATGGTTCTTTTTCTCAATGTTTTATTTTACATATATTTAAATAGATTAAGTACAAACAAATAAATTTTCAACATTTTTAACACAGTGCATATATAGATAAAAAGTAGAAAATATTGACATGGATTTTAATAGATTAAGTACAAACAAATAAATTTTCAACATTTTTAACACAGTGCATATATAGATAAAAAGTAGAAAATATTGACATGGATTTTAAAAATATGATAAATAATTTGTTTTACTTTTTACATAATTCATAAACTGTGTAGTTCTGCAGATAGATTCAAAGCAAATACCATTTATTTGAATTTTTTGACATAAATTTCAACTTTTATATGAATTTATGTGCATTGGTTTTTGAGTAAGAGCTTCGATTTTTTTTTTTTTTTTTTTTTTTTTTTTTTTTTTACAAACTTATTAACAGAGACAGATTTATTTAAAAATCATCAAATCGCGTAGTGCACCTCTAAAATCCGGAATGATTTTTTTTTTTTTAATACATCGAAAACTCATAGTCGAAAATTTTTACGAATCCAACACGTTCTTCTACTGAATATTGAAGAAAGTATTTATGATTATTAATATAAATACAAAAAAATATCTTAGTTCTATCATATTAAGAAAAGAACTGAAGTCAGTTTTATAAATTGTGAAGGATGAATACGTATTTTATTAACTTGACTCCGAAAAATGTGAACATATTCGAAATCATTATAAATTGTTTGAAATGTAAATCTGCTTTACAAAATAATCACTTAAAAGACAAATAATCTTAGCATTTATAAGACATCCAAAACATTTTATCTAACGAGCCTTAAAGTACTTACACTAAACATTAAAGTATTATACTTATCGATAAGAGTATTAAAATATTTTCCTTAACGAGCATTACTTTTGCTTATGTAAGTCAAACGATGTTACCATCTTGCATATTAAATAACATTGTTACTGAAATATTAGAGATTTAAAAGAGGACGTTTTGTTTGTTTCTAAAACTTAAACTAGCAAATATATTATTATTAAAATGGTAACACAAGGAATAGGTTTCTAAAATAAAAATAGCTTTACATAATAACTGAATGTGATTTTTTATATAATAAAATTTCGAAAATGAAGATAAATTTAGGTTTGTAAGGAAAATAGATATACATCTATTTCTCTTTTTTTCTTTTCTTTTTAATTTATATGTGCATTTTTCTTACATTAAATATTTTTAGTTTATTCATGCAAAAGTATATGAATTTAAAAATACAATGCTCCTAGGGGTTTTTTATTCAACTTAAAGCAAAATGCAATGAAGTATGCAATACAACATTAAAAAATCCCTTTTCAGCAAGCTTAAAGGCAAAGGTAGATTCCTTTACGTAAATGTTACAATTGTAAAGAAATTTTACATATGCATTAATACTTAGCCAGTGGCTTTGTTGCCACACATTGCATTATTTACGTCGCTATTCTGTTTTCAAGAAATTTAATTTTCAACTACCACGGAGTAATATTAATAGGAGTTGAAGGTCCAATGGAAGAAAGCTACGAAACTGTGATCTAAATTTTTGGTAAATATTGAGGGCGCCACTTGTCATTCCTCCCTACCTCGGCGCGGATATACTGTTGTTTTCAACAGAATTTTGCTGGAGTACATTTAAAATTTTTTATTTTAAGCAATTTAATTTCTTTGTAAGTTCTTAAAACTGCATAATTCAGATGTTTCAAATAAATGTTTCGTTCCTAGTTGTAAAACAGGCTATGATAGTGATAAGAAAAACAAAAAAAAAAAAAAAAAGCCCTAGGAGAAAAATAAAGTCCGAGTTCGTGTTTTATGCACCTAAAGTAAGTTTATTTTTTTTTCTTTACAAAATTTCATCCATTCTCCTTCCTCCCAATTACCTGTTTTAGCTAGCTTCGGTTCATAAGAATCGTCATTTTTTAAAAGCTTTCTTTCAAAGTAAAATTAGTATAAAATGGCTCTTAAAAAAAAAAAAAAAAAAGTTGGTTAGAATACTCTATTTAATGAAATTTGCTTTCAATCGAAATTTTTTCAGCTTGATATTATTTTTAAAAAAATAATTAAAACGAGACATTTCCCATTGAATAACATTGCGGAAGCTGGAGAGAAGGAAGGATTGCACGCTGGCGCCATCTGTAAACATTAGAAAACAACATCACAAAATTTCAGCGTTACCTTATTCTCCTGTCTTTTTACTCCGTGTCAACTACAAAAGGGTTATACTTAAAATTTTAGGCTAGATTTATTGGTTTGTAAATGTTTCAATTTTTTAAAATTCAAGCTCATAATCATCCAACAAATAGAAGCCTTAACGATATACAATCATAGCAATGGTGAATCCCGGAGGGGGCTATTGGGCTACACCCCACCCCCCTTCCCACCCAAGCTAAATCAAAATTATAATTTTTATTTTAAATCTATATAACTGTTGTTCAATATCTTTCCTTTAAAAGAAACAATAATAGAAGCGTGAAAATGCACTTGTGATCTTAGTATGGTCAAGCTCTGGTAAGCCTGGCGTTGCTATGGTCAAGTCAAATACAGATAAGTGGTAGCGGTTTTTGGATAGTTAATTCGTTGTAATTTTTATTGAATTATTGAAAGTTTTGTATTGTGTTTTTGTGATTCTTCTTGTCAGATGAGTAAAAATTGTAAAGTGAAACTGTTTTCGTTCACATAAGCTGGAACATTAACATTAACATTAGTTAACCTTGGACCATTTGGCACCGCTGAATTCCAATGTTAATTGTTATGAATTTAGTAAATTGTATGATTTGGCGAGATTTTGGTGACAAAACTTGCGACTTAGCAATGAAATTTGTGATTTGGCGGCAAAAGTTCATAGTTGACGATGAAATTTTTGACTTGGCGACAAAATTTGGCGAGCCTGGCGATGGAGAAAGGCAGCTTTGGCGTCATTATATTTTCTTTCCACGCGAAAACATCATATATCTTCACAGACTAATATATTGTTTCGACAAGATAAAAAGTCAAAGGAAGCTGTAACGTATTTCTCTCAATCGTAAATTTTAAATTCTTGCCTAAACCGACATTCTAAACTTTTCACCACAAACGATATTTGTATTAAGATTGACGTATTATTTTAATTTTATATTTTTAAATGATTAATTAAAACGTTTAACATGGTTTTTAATTAACACACTTTTATTAACTTGATATGATGCAACTATTAATGTATGTAACGGAATTTTGCAATTCAATTTTCGGTAACTTCTTGTCGTCCGAAGGACCTGAAATTTTGCACACGACTTCATAATCAATGACAATACTAGATACAAGTGTTTCCAGGCACTTTTCCCATCAGGTTCCAGGTGCAAACAAAAAATCTATACTTGTATAAAACTATCGTATGTGACACAGGATTTGGATGTATTTGTATAATGTCGAGTGGCAACAATTAATTTTCTTTAATAAAGATTTAAAAGTATGTAATAGTTTTCTAAAACCTTTATTAGTTCATTTTTCAATAAAATAATGTTCATTATTTTTTTTTAAATGGTATAATTTTATTTATCAAAATAAAGGAATTCGAGTAATGAAATACTCTAATTTAAATTTAAGTTTTCATGAAAATAAACTTCAACGGAAAATCCATTAAAATCGTCCCTAGTTCATTTGTTAAAGGGATAATACCTAAATGTCCCCAAATTTATTACCTTTTCTACCATGCCAGATTAATTCGTTTAGCGTTGATTTACACGATTTTTTTTTTTTTTTTTTTTTTTTTTTTTTTTAACGGTGACATTTATCTTTTACATTATAGCATCTATGTCATAAATTTAAGTCTAAATCTGCTTAGCCCTAAGATATGTTGATTTTATTTACTTATTTTTTTATTAACTTTTATTTTATTTGTAATCACGGATGAAATTTTATTTCATTTTTCTCAGTACATTGTTGTAATTGTGACGTCATATTTTCTGTTAAATTAAACTTTTTTTTTAAATCAGATTATTATATTGTTTAAAAACATGATTAAAATTTTATTATATTTTCAGTGATTTTTTTTTTATTATGTTTTGCACGTGACATAAGCATCAGATTATAAATCTTTGCAATGAAAGCTATAGAAAATGTTCATCAAAAATGTCGAAAAATCACTTTTTAACTTGTAACTTTTAAGCAATTGAAGTTATCGAAAAAGTTTAAATACAAAAGTTGTTCTTTAGAGTAAGGCGGTAATTCGCCTGATTTGAAGTATTTTTCTATTTTCAATATTAAAGAAATTATGGGCAAATGAAAATTTCCACCCCCCACCATTTCCACCCCCTTTGAGCTGGACACCCCATCTACGAACTCGACCGAGATTTTTACTGTCCTGACAACATATACCGAGCTGGTTAAATTTAAATAAAAATTACTCCAGTTATCGTGTTCACAACTTAACATGGGAAAAAGCGTTATACATATATATATATATATACCTATATATATATAAACTTTTGAACGGAGGGTGGTTTTGGGTTCTATGGGTCATGATCGGTGAAGATATGAAGAAATTTTCCAGAAGTCGTGTCATGAGAACCATTGCAATAGGTAGATCTCCTATAAGGAATCTACCTAAAAAAGAGTGTGATATAGCCACCACAAGACTTTCTTCTATATTATTTTACGCAAATTCATGCTGCACAAATTATTTATTAAATTATTATTTACGAAAATTATTTTCCTTGATAAGTGCAGACGAATTTTTCTGACAGAATTATAATACTAAGTGCCTAAAATTTTGTGCCAACAATAGAAGGAATTTCATATTTTGTTTTGTTAAAAAACGAAAAAAATCGATAACGTTATTTTAAATCTTGACAGATCTATAGATCCACCATTCGTTTTAAGAGTAATTAACGAAATCTTTCGAAAGATACCCATATTAAAATTTATCCTCCCACCCCGAGGGATGGAACGATGCTCCCACATTCTTAACATGTTTTCCTAGTTTGCTACTACTATTATCAATAACTCATAATTATTTTACAATCACACTTTAAAAATAACCCTCATGATGCATATTTATACAAAATTTTGTCCTATATCGCCATGTTGTACATTTAGAAAAAAAATGAGATTACAGTGCCACCTGTTGAGCGATTGATCCCCAAATCACTTTAGCACAATTTTATGCCAGGATGCAACAAAATACCAAATTTGGTTAAATTTCTTTCATTGTTTCGTGCGATACAGCGTCGAAAAAATTTGTGATACATACACACAGACACCCAGGCAGATATTTTCTAAAAACTGTCAAATCATATCCAAGACATCTCAAAACGTGTAAATTCATTGATACCTCGAGCTCGAAAATTTTCATGATTCCAATATTCTCTCTCTCTCTATATATATATATATATTTATACAGATAAGTATAAAGGATTTAAGCCCAAAAATATCGATTTTGAATTAAGTACATAGTCAGACTCAGAAAAAAATTCTCAATCGATTGGTATAAAGGATTTAAGTCTATGTCTTCGAGAAAATCAATTGGTAAAAAAGGTTCAAGTCAGAAATTTACCATTCATGTATGGTATGAAATATTTAATTCAGTTTTTTACCGTTATTAAATGAAGGTTGACGATCACTGAATGGTATAAAGGGTATAAGTTAACGAAATTCCTTTTTCCTAATTGATTCTTCTGATTTGTTTTAGTTAGTTTAACTTTATTTTTCGTCTCCTGAAAAATCAAGAATATGGACTTACATCCTTTATACTTATCAGTACAGATATCTATATCTATATCTATATCATTATATAAAGCGCAAAAAATTGTTTGTTTGTGGTAATCTCTGAAACTACTGAACCGATTTAAAAACTTCTTTCACTGACCGAAAGCTACAGTATGCCATATTGTTATAGGCTATATTTAATTTTGATAAAATAAATTTTAGTTTAAAATCTGAGCATTTTAATTAAAATCCCCATAAAAGCCATAATAGAAATGGAAATAATGAAATATTAAAAAAATTAACTGCTGCCAACATAATAGAAACATTTAGTATATGTTCATTTTGTTTTCAAAATATCTTGACATGAAAAGAAAAGAAATATATTTGCATTTGAATTAAATTGATATTCATATAAAGCTTTGCGAAATGTTAAATTTACATGTTAAATCTGACGTCATTATAGCGTTAAATGTGTTTATTTTTCTGATAATATAACTTAATATGATATGATATGATATGATATAATGATCTAAGCATTAATGTTTAAACTGACGTGCGTAAATGAAATTGGAATTTAAAAATAAATAAATAAAATAAAATAAAATAAAATTAGAAATTCTAACTTCTAAACTTTTATTAAATTCTTTATTTTAATTTATAATTGTTGCCAAAAATTTACGAGTTAATTTATTTTTCGACTTTTAATAAACTATATTTTCACGCGAATACGCAAGCGAAGTTATGACGTCACTGGCCGTTCGTGGATGCAAGAAAAATATTTCCTATGTTAAACGCCCATTGGATTTTTTGTAAAAAATTATTAAAAATCGAAAAAAATTATTTCCTGATTTTAATCCCAATATTTAGGTATAGATATCCATTAGTTATCACGTGCATGCGTTAGATTAAGTTGTTTTTCTTGTAAAATTGATAAAATTTGAATTTTAAATTTCAAAACTCTAGGGAAAAAAAATGGCAAACTTCCATATTCGATAAATAGATTTTAAAACTTTTGCTTTTGCCTCCAAGGCAGCAGTACGTGTTTCTGTGCACCTGATGAAGAAAAATTATTAAAAATCGAAGAAAATTATTTCCTGATTTTAATCCCCATATTTAGGTATAGATATCCATTAGTTATCACGTGCATGCGTTAGATTAAGTTGTTTTTGTTGTAAAATTGATAAAATTTGAATTATAAATTTCAAAACTCTAGGGGAAAAAAATGGCAAACTTCCATATTCGATAAATAGATTTTAAAACTTTTGCTTTTGCCTCCAAGGCAGCAGTACGTGTTTTTGTGCACCTGATGAAGAAAGGCTAAGTCCTTTCGAAACCGGTTGTGCTAGCTTAAAATTTCTGGTGAGTAAAGAAGTTTTAAAATCTATTTATCGATTGTACACCAGTTTTTGAATTTAGTTTGGTTCCATATTCGGTTGAAAACATAAACATTTCATTTCAGAGGATGATATTTACACAATAAATATCCGACTAATATACTAATTAAAAGGAAAATGATAAATATTCTATCACAATTTGAAGTCAAATTTGCTTTCAAATGTCTAAATAAAATATCTGAGATAAGACACTAATATGTTGCAGCGGAATAGGTTTGATATCGCTCATCCTTGGCAGAAAAAAAAAAAAAAAAATTGCCAAATTATCTGGCGAGCGTAATTTAATTTCTTTCAAAAATCATGGTTATTTTAACAACTTATATAAGAGAGTAATGAATAATATGAAACAATATTTCGTACAATACATATTACGAAAATATACATCTGGCACGTATATTTTCGTATGACGGTTTTGATCGCCAAATACAAAAACGCCAAGGACAACAGAGTTTTTAAATTTAAATTTAAAATTTTGTCAATTTGACAGCAAAATAACTTAATCTAACACATGCACATGATAACTAATACATATATATACCCAAATATGGGGATGAAAATCGGGAAATAATTTTCCTCGATTTTTAATATTTTTTTACAAAAAATCCAATGGGCGATTAACATAGGAAATCATTTTCTTGCATCCATGGACGGTCTGTGACGTCACACTTCGCTTGCGTATAATAATATAAAAAGTGAATTCATCTGCATTTCATTATGCATTTTTTAAAAGAATAATTGAGAAGTTTAAATTTATTTGACGGCTATTTTTAGCAACTAATATTTATGACAAGTAGCTCAATATACATAGCGCATACAACCATTACTGAAATGCAAATAGCATTTAATTATTTTAGTTATATTATGTTGATTAGAAACCTATTTAATCTAGCTATGCTCTATCTATACTAATATATAAAGAGGAAATGTTTATGTATATATGTAGATAACGATCGCTAGAACTAAAAAGCCGATCTTTTTTTCTTTCTTTCAACTAATCAAAGGTTACACTGTCTCTAAGTGCTAGAGTCTATTATAAATTTTGGTAAAATAAATTTTTAATTCAAATTTTCAATATTTTAATTGAAAACAAAGCATAGATTTGTCGTCCTTCGCGATTTTTGTGTTTGGCGATCGAAAGCGCAATACGAAAATCTGTATATTTTCATATTAAATACGAGATCTATGTTTTTACTTCAATTATCCCACTACCGTAGGTAGTGGAAGTATTATATTCGGTTCAAAAATTCGGTATAGAGATTCACCTGATTTACACGTTTTAAGGCCTCTTGAGTCCAAAAAAGTAGTTTTTGGCAATGGGTCATTGTGTGTGTATGTGTGTACGTAAGTGTGGAATCTTCTGGCTGTCATATCTCCGAAACTAATAAAGATAGAACTACGAAACTTCACAATTGATTCTGGTCTGGAGTACAGATAAATTTTCCAAATTTTCGTAAAACTTGAAAAACCAGAATTGGGTCATCGAGAACCGGAAATGGGACCGTAAGCCCTTATCACAAAAACAGCTCTAACGATTTTCTTCAAAGTTGCTATATAAACAATCTATTAGATGCCCTTTTGAATGATATAGTTGGTTAGTTCAGGAAAATTGATAGACGTCCTCTATGAACAACTCAATTTCGGATGCCGCAAGTGCGTTCCTTTAAAAACGCCTGTACGGATTTTTTCAAATTCGCCATGTTAACTTCCTATTAAATATCCTTTTGTATGTAATTATTGTTTTCCGGTCAATAACTGAGTATGCTAAGTTTTGGTAAAAGTTGGTATCTCAAAAACGGCTAACGTTTTCTTGAAATTTGTTTCATTAATCCAACTTAGATAACCTTTCTCAAGTATTACGTGCTTATTACAGGAAAATTAACGGTCATCCAATATTAGGTAGTTCAGTTTTAGATCTCGGAAATTCGTGTTTAAAAAATAACTATATATATTTTTTTTTTTTTTTTTTTTTAACTCGCTATATAAACTCTGTTGTATGTATCTTTTATACGTGTATCAAGTTTCTCTTACTGGAAAATCTCAAAAAATGCATATAACATCTCCAAAAAATTGTATATAATACGTGTAATAGTGGGTAATGGAAGTCGTGTGGTCGTTTCACACCAGATTCTGTAACAGTATATATTGTACGAATATTGTTTCATATTATTGATTTCTCCCTTAATATACATTATTAAAATAACCATCAATTATGGAAAATATTAAATATATTTGCGAGATGAACAAATAAATAATAATTAAAGCTATTATGACGTCAATTTTATCAAAACATTTTCATGTCATAGGTTTATTTTTCAATAATTTTTTATTCATGAGTAAAGAAATGTTTCTTTTTAGGAAATAAATAAATAAATAACATTAGGTAAAAATTGCCAACATTTAACAACTAATTAAAAAAAAAAAATTGTAAAATTATATTTTGACTTTTTAGTTAATAATATTGCCTGACTATTACATATAAACTGATATCTTTCTTGATTTTTTACATGTCAATCCATCTTTAACTAAAATTTGTTCATTCGTGCGAAGCCGGACGGGTCAGCTAGTATATATATATAAGTAAAAAGAATTCCGAACTTTTTTTTTTTTTTTTTTTTTTTATGCTCAGCTTTAAGGTTTTTGACGATTTTGAACCTCTTATGTAACCCTGATCCCGTTTTCTTCATTACTGGAATTATGTGTGTCTCTTTCTGTTTATTACAAAAAAAAAGTGATAGCTGTATATCAACAACTAATGACAACAATAGACAAAATTTCCTGAAATTTTATATTTATATACAACTTGATATAAATCAGTGCCTGTCAACTTTTGGTGTATTTCGTTCTATATTAGTGTCTTGTTTCTTCATAATCTTTTTATATGGCAACATAAGACAGAACTTCGTTTAATTATGCACAATGATGTGTATTTCTAAACATTTAAAAAATTTTCTTTATACTAGTAGAAGTTAATATGAATAAAATTTCTGCATATACATGTATATTCGTTGAAGAAAAAACACTGGAGTGTGTAAATATTCAATATGAGTATTTTTCAAAATTACTCGATTATATTTTTTTAAACGAGTGTTTGAACAATTATTAGTGATAATTCAAAAGAAAGTGATATATATATTTTTTTTTCATTTATAAAGATGAATAAAGAAGATTCTGAAAAAAAAAAGAAAAATGCATTTTCTAAAATGCCGTCTGTAAAACACAAAATTGACTTTCTTTTACTTTAAGGATTAAAATTTTCTGAGATTTTACTTAGGTTCATACTTTTCTGAGAAAAAAAATCGTCTGCGCTTATCATGGAAAATAATTTTGTGATATTACATTTGATATAAGTGAGAATATTCATAAGGTGCCCTGCATATACAGTCGGTAACAAAAGTGTCAGAACACTAGCAAAAATTCCTATGTAAAAGAAAGTACACTTCCTACGGTTTTGTTAAATACATCCTTATCGAAACATGTTCGTAGACTGACTAAGAACAGGATTCGACAAGGATTTATTTAACAAAACCGTATGAAGTGTACTTTTTTACATAGGGATTTTTGCTAATGTTCGGACACTTTTGTTACCGACTGTATATATATATACATATACAGAGTGGTTATAATTAAACTTCCACTATAAACAACATCCTACAGCGCAAACGAGTTAACGGAATGAACCGAAATTTGGGTATATAAACTATGCACGAGACGCGCTCACGGAATTACGAAAAAAATATTTACTTTAAAAATGTCCACCAGAGGGCGCCTTTTCCGGAAAAAACATTAAATTTAAAACAATAGGCGATCAATACGGAATACAGAAAAAATATTAAAATTTATTGACTAGTTTCTGATCACCTTGTCATTGAACCACATTAAGAAAAGGCAAGGAAACTGTACGCAGTTAAAAAAAAAAAAAAAAAAAAAAGTTCAATTTTCAGAAAGATGAGCCGATTAGGACGAAATTGCACAAGAGGAGCAGTGGTTAATCGTGTCCAGGACGACGAAGGGAAAGGTGCTCCATGTGACCCTCCTCATTCACCTGCAAAATTTCAAGTCGATGGACAGTGTGTTTAACAGCCGGTTGTAATAGTTGTGATGCATTGCACATGAAGCGTTATGGAGTTCTTTAAGTCATTCAACGTCGCAACACCTCCATGAAACACCACACTTTATGTGTCCCCATGGTCAGAAATCGCACGGATTTAGATCCGGCGAACGTGGTGGCCATTTATTACGAAAGAAGCGACTAACAGCTCGTTCGTCTTTGACGTGTTGGAGCAATACCGTCTTCACGGCCGCATGGATATATGCGGGCGCACCATCCTGCATGAAAATGGTCGATGTAAGGACCCTGCTTTTGCTGTAGTTGCGACACAACAAACGTCTACATCATGTTATGGTACCGACGGCTCGTAACAAAACATGTGGCAGGGCCACGTGCAGTTATTTCCTCCAAAAAGAATAGCCCGAGGATGAATGTCGCCGTGAATCCACACCACACCAGACAGTCACCTTCGGATAATGTAGGAGAATTTCAGTGTGCATCCTTGGATTTTCCGTAGCCCAAATGCGACAATTCTGTCTATTGACTGTCCCATTGATTTAGAAATGAGCCTCGTCGCTCCACAGAATATTACAAAGCCATGATAGATCAAAAGTTATTCTGTTGAGAAAACTGACTGCAAATGACAGACGTTGTGGCTTGTCCCTATCAAGTAGCTGTTGAATACAATGAAAGTAGTGAATTATATTTCTGAGCACTTTTTAGACGGTTCTGTAAGTATAGCCTGTCTGTCGATAAACTGCACGTACGCTACTGCACCCAAACTCTGATGTCTGTGGCTGTGCGGCAACAACTGTGACATGTTTACGGCCTCTTCCACGTTGAACTCCTAATTTCTTCGTCCTTTCAAATCGCTTAATCATGACCCGCAAATCTTTAGTAGACATTGGTCCGCGCCATAGATTCTTCTTACAAAGAAATTCACGAACTGCAGTAGAAGCATTCCCCTTGATTTCGTAAAACAGCTTCACCAATAACACACGTTCAACTAAAGATACCGTCATCATTACAGCTGGAAACATCGACATAAAACATGGCAACGTCTGCAAACGTTTTGTACCCTAACCTGTTTTGCATAAAGCTTCCTCTTCTTCGCAAGCAGGCAAATCTCGACATTTGTTTACCTAGAACTGATAGCATTTACCCGGTTTTATATTTTATTACACATAATTCTTGTTCTCCATTGAAAATAATGTTTCTATGTTCCATTTTGCTCGATTGATGTGTTAAATTTAATGTTATTCGAGAAAAGCACCCCCTCTGGTTGACATTTTGTAACTATTTTTTTTTTTTCGAAATTCCGTGAGCGCATCTCGTGTATAGTCTATATACCAAATTTCATTGCATTCCGTTCAACTGTTTGAGCTGTAGGATGCTGTTTATAGGGGAAGTTTAATTATAACCACCACAGTAAATGAAATGCGTAACACTGGTTGATGTATTTTGGTCTCACGTGCTAGTTTTTCCTCTGTGTTTGCGTGTGTGTATTTCTAAATTAGTATAAAAAGGCTATTCATTCAATAAGTATTAAAAACGAGGTCACTATTCTAACGAAATAAACTTTGATACTCATTAACATAAGTAATTTATTTCATGTATGTGCACATTGTATAGAAATATTTGAAAGAAATTTTATGTCTAGACCATCAGCGCTAAAATATAATCGTTAAAAAACGATACGTTTCTAATTTTTTGAGTGACAAATGCTTCAGTCACGCTTTATTTTTTCTGATCTCACTCTGAAGTGGGTTCACTGTATAAATAAATTTAGGTTTAGCGTTATGATTATTTTTACTGAAACACTCATGAACTGGCCTTATATATATATATATATACTGCTTGCCCCATGAGTCTGTAGACATTTTAAAAATTCATAAAAATTTAAGGAAATAGTAGAATTAAACGTAGTTTACGAAAAATCTTGTAGATTTTAGGGATTTTTGCGGTAAAGAAAAAAAATAGTTAAAATTTTCGTTAATAGACGGCGTCGCACAGATGCGTTACCAAGAATACGGAAAAAAAAGTCCTATAAATTTCACGGTTATATGATTAACAATTCTTTTTTTTATTTTCATACTGCTCATGCATACATTACGATGCTCTTGGTGAATACAGAGTTAATGGTAAAGATTATTCACCTCAGATAAAAATCGGTAACTAGAGCTTCAGGTAGCGGAGTTGTAACTCGTTTGGAAGCAGTAAAAGCAAAAGGAAAAAAAAATAAAAGGTAAGAAAAAGAAAAAGAAAAAATCCCCCTACTAGAGAAGAACTTTTTCACAAAGCCCATTCAATTCTACTAATTTCTTCAATTTTAAAGAATTTTAAAAAAGTTTTAAAAATTATGGGACACCCGGTATATATATATATATATATATATATATATATATATATATAATATATATATATATATATATATATATATATATGAAAAACAGATCACCAAAATTTGAACAGATAGAAAAAGATCCAAATAGACGATATTAACAAAATATGAACAGATTGGAAATTATCAAATTGAACGAATTGAAATTAATGAAATCTCACAGATTCCGTAGAGTCATATAGTGGATTTCAGAAATGTTAAGTGCATAGGCAAATTATATATAAATATATAGATATATACATTATATGTACATATACATTATATATATTGGATATATATATATACAAATTTACACACACACACTAAGGAACCAAAAAATATATATATACATATATATATATATATATATCCCCATTGCAGAAAAATTGTTTTAAACTTTTTGTGTTTGTAATAACTTAAAAACTAACAATTTAAGCAAATAAAACTGTTACTTTTGTATAATAAGGAAGTCATAACATGGTACCTATGTACATTTTTGATCTAACAATTCGCTTTATTACGCTTTACGGAGTATTTAAAAAAAATCTACATAAAATTATCTTTTTAAACCTAATATAGTAAACACATACTTTGTACTCTATTATGATTTATTATATGAAATAAACACGTTATATTTTAATGTATGATATAAAACTATTTATTTGTTAGATATAAACAATTATTTATTAAAAATATGTATTCTGCATTGGATAATTCCACCTTTATATGAAATTGTTGCTTTAAGGCGCAATTGCAGAGTATTTTACAGTTTTTAACATGAAATTAAAAAATTTCAGTGTGCCAAACTTCCTAAATAATTTTTTCTAGTTCTTGCAAATTTATAGGCTACAAATTTTGAATTTCCACCCTCTTTTATAGACTAAACATTTTCGAGCAGATTGAAATAGGGACGATTTTCAGGTCTAGAAAAGAAGAAATTCTACAATATTCTTTGGGGTATTTAACTTAAAGTAAACAAAATATGCTAGTGTGTCACGCACAGAACTTTCTCTTACCCTGAAATTTAATACTAAAAATACAGATTAGAGATTAAGAGGTAAGATAACGAGTACTATTATGCAAACCTATGTTAAAATAATTGAAATTAGGCTTTTGAAGAGTTTATATAATAATTAGTTTTGTGTAAGGGGGCTGCCGCCTCCCACAATCCTCCGTTTCAATACTGCACTTACATTTATATATGATTTAAATCTATTATTAAAATTAAAAATTCACTTAAAATTATTCAGACAACTTTCACACGCAACATTCCTTGAGACATATCAGACTTGATCAAACTTTTTCTGCAACAAACTTATATTAACTTAAAAATTACATCTTTTGGATCCCCTGAAATTATTCGTTATGACTTCATTTCAATTCCTGAGCAGCTTTATTAGACAAAATATTATAGTAAAGCACTTCCACTAACAAAATAACAATAAAAAAGAATGTTTATCGCGTAAATATTGATAGCCATGTATATCTTTTGAAGATTATGTACAGACAACATGGTTCACCTAAATAAAATATTATAGTAATAATACACGGCATAACCTGAAATACATTTCCATAAATTTTCAGCTATTGTCGCAGTATAATCTACCTCTTTTGTGCAGCCCTGTAAATGATTATTGTATGATTCCCTACCATATATAATACCCTAACATATTCTATTTTTGTGTATATAAAAATTACATATTCATTTCATTTGGTTTAGTGCAGTCTACAGATGTTAAACTCTGCTTACCTGCAATTTTCCCCATACACGTAATGTATTGGAATTCTCTTGGGTGTCCCTGTACATGAACCATTTGTTTCATATCAACGTAAAGCTGAGTGCAGCATATCGTACACATTTAGAATATCAAGTTTGGAGTTTCTGCTACTATTTGTTCTTGAGATATGGTGATAACAGACACACATAATAACCACTAAAAACATGCTTTTCGGATTCAGGGGACCACAAATCGTGGAAATACAATAATAAGTCAATTTCGAAAATTTGATCCAAAAACTATACTTTCTCTACCTTATCGGTAAGAGAAAGTAAAAAAAAGTTCTGATAACTTAAAAAATTATAGATGCTCAAGAGAATGGATAGGTAATTTTAACAACTTGAAACAGATAAACAATATACCATAAACAAGATACCACAGAAGCCATGTAACAAGGGGTATTATCATTTTGAAATGCTGATTGTGGAAAAGTCTAAACACTTTCAAAATAGTCTGTCAGGCATCAGTTTTTTTACGGCCGGGTTTTCTTCGAGTTATTTGATACCTTTAACATGAAAATTTGCCCAACTCATTAAAAAAATATGCTCTTTTGTATCATAATGCAGGGGAAATTTGTCAACGTTTTAAAAGTGTTGTTTCCATTAAATTGGTCACAATTTCGTCATCTGACCTGCTTGTTTCCGTTAACTTGACTCATTAGAGAGAACATCTTCTGCCCATTAATTAACTGATCTTTTTTTTTTTTCTTAATCATCTGAAGCCTTGCTTTCCTAATTATTTTCTTTAAAAAGGGTTTTTTTTTTTTTTTCTGGCAAGTATACTTTTTTTGTTTACTTGTTGTTGCACTGCATTTAAGGAAATTATGCTACTAAATGTTTTTCTGAATCTCTTCTATGTTCTAAATGTAATACAAACTGAATTTTTAAGCACTGGTCTTTTCAACTGCGCTCGTCTTGATTGGAAAAGCAACGTGGTCACCTAGAGACAAATGTCCAGTTTAAACAGCCAAAAATATTTATATCTCGCTAAAAACCTGCTCACAAATTTTTGGTTAGTATTTAATCATTTTGGCATTTCAAGTATTAAAATGTTTTTTTTTTTTTTTTTTCATTTAAAAATTAATATTTTTTGTAGTATGGTTAATTGCCTTATTTTTTGAAATTTTTGAAATACTTTCTAAAATTACAATTTTCCAAACAATTTCATCTTGTTTTTAATAGTTGCCTCAATCCTAAATTGTACGTGGAATACAACATAATAAAATCTATTCGAAAATTTACTTTGATAACAATAAAATTGGTGATTGCAGAAAGAGAAATAAGAAATATCCAAGTGCAGTTTTTTTTTTTTTTTTTTTTTTTTTTTTTTTTGTCCCTTAGTGTGTATGTATGCGTATGCGTGTTTATGTATACGTGAATAACAAAAATTAAATAAAACTTTATCAATAATTAAACTTACATATACGTTCTGGTAAAATTTCTTGTAAGCAGTTTACATTACATCTAGAGAATTATGGTAGGTGCTCCAGTGATTGGCATGCTCCAGTAATTGACATCTATCCCGAAAATATTAATAAATAAGGAAAATAATAAAATCATATATTTTACATATAACAATTTTAACATTTCATGTCAAACAATGGAGCATAGGTTGTTAATAACTGGTAAAATGAAAAATTGGCAGTGTCAATTACTGGAACGTTGCGTGGGTGTAAAATAAAAAATTCATACAGAAACATAATAATAATAATTGTTTTCAAATGTATATATTTTAACATATATGTGGTTCTGAAAGTATTTCATGATATATATACTAACTTAGATTTCTAAAAATATTTTCTCATGACTAGAACATTGAAAACATCAGGGATTGACCTAAAGGTGTCAATCTCTGGTGCATTTACCCTGTATGCATATCCATGTTTCATATTGATCAATAAATGATAAATTGCGATAGCTATTATATATACTAATTTTACTACTGGAAAAACTTGTATTAATGCACAGTTTAATTGTACCACTGATTATAGCGAAATCTTCATCTTTCATCTGACCGAGATATAAAGATTAAAAGGATTTCCAAATCATTATGAATACCTATGATGCTTTAAATGGGATTCAAGTCTAGTCAACTGGCGAACGGATTGTCTGGACGTTAACCGCAGGCTTCCATAGGAACACCTACATTAAAATTTAAAAGCAAAAGTTTTGAATCAAATTATTAGAGATAAAAGAAATTAATTAAATTTAGTTCATTAAAGAAAAACTTTCTTTACATAATTTTTTCAATATATTTTTGCTTGAAATAATTTCCTTAATGTGTGTGATAATACTTATTTATGAGCAAGGAAATAGATTGTCGATAATATATGTGCTATCTTTTCTTAAAAATGCGCGTTTGGAATTTATGTAATAGACATCATAAATTCTAATATTTCTTTAGAAATAAATTTATTCGCATATAAATGAATTCGTGCAAATAAAACCTTCCTATGTTAAACGCATGCTGTTTGATTTATGCTCTAATTTATTGCTTTGTTCAAATATTTTTCTGCCTATTCTAAGGAACTTTTATAGATATTAAAATACTAGATTTGAGTATAGAATATTACCGAAATACTTTAAAAAATAGAAATATTTCAGTATCCAAATACTTCAAAAAATACTTTAGCCAGAAGGAAATTATTTTTAATTAAAATAATTACTAGATTAATATATATATATATATATTCTATACCGCGTTTTTAAATTTTCTATTGAGGTGCATAAAACTTGACAATTCTATGTATTAATAAATACTTTATTAAAAAATGTTTGATGAATTATTCCATCAACGTAATGATTAAAACGGATGATTTAAGCATTGATTTTGGATAATTTAAAAGAAAGTTATTGATTTGTTTCGTTAAAAATAAATAAATAAAGTAAAATAAAAACATTTCTCCAGATATTGTCTAAATATATATATATATATATATATATTATTATTATTATTATCATTATTATTATTATTATTATTATTATTTTTTTTTTTTTTTTTTTTTTGCCATTTAGTGTTATTTTTTCTGAGATGAAATTTGTCTATATACAACGTGGAAGATAAAAGTAATAAATTATAATTCTAAGAAGTAATTGCATTGCGTGAACTTGTGTAGGAAAATAGAGAAGAAAGTTTATTGCTGGCATCAACATTTTAGTGTTCTTGTAGGAAAATAGAGAAGAAAGTTTATTGTTGGCATCAACATTTTAGTGTTCTTCTGCTTCTGGTAATACTCTCTTAGTGCTAAGACGAATCATCCTACCGAAGGACGTTGGCCTGGTTAGCTCAATTGTTGGAGAATTAGCTCTTCCAAAATTTAATCCAGTCAATCCATTTAAAATCACATATTTGCATGCTTACTCTACACATGGATTAATGTCCCCGAGCAACTTTGATAAACTGTACCTAACTCCAAAGTAAAAAATTAATTTCATTTATATTTTTTGTGTTTTTGTTTAGGCTCATTGTTTTTAGGTCTTTTACAATATAGGCCTGCGAAATTGAATTTTTTTGAAAAATACAAGAAGAGTTTTTGCTGACTTGTATGTTATTTGGTATGCTAATTTCGAAAATAACTTTTTTTTTCCCCATCACTCCAAATTTTTGTTAAATCGATATCGATATTTTTACTCTCAAACAATTTTGCATGTACTATTTGGCAACGACGGTTTTTATGCATATAAAGCAATGTGAAATGATCGATTCTGGGTGAAGCAGACTGATATTTCAGCAATCGATTTAATTTTTATAGGTTTAAGATGGTTAAAACCACTGTTGCTTGATCGCATAAGTCACCTCTGCTCGAAAGAAAAACAAAGTTCTTATGACTTTCACCATTTAAGATTAAACTATGGTGCAGTTGCTAAATAAAAATCATAAACATACTAATTTATTTGTTTTTATTAATGTAATTTTTTTTAAATACACGAATGGTCAAGCGGATTCTCCACACACTTATACTCACATATGCTGAACAAAACTACCTTTTTGGACTCATGAGACCTTAAAACATCTAAAGCGGTTGAAAATTCGATATCGAACTTTTGGATCGAATAAAATAATTTCATTACTTCCGATAGTAGGTTAGTGAAAGTAAAAATAAAATCATTATAATTAAATATTTCAAGGAAATACGGAAATTTATCTAACCAGTCACTATTTTCCTTTTGTAATAATATTGTGCATTAAGTTTGTTAAATTATCTAATCAAAAATAATTTGAAAGATTTTTTCAATTGTTAAATTTTTAATTCATAATTATAAGCTTTTACGAACCTTTTCTAAATATTCCGATAATGAAAAAGTGTTTTTACTTAAGATAAATATTCTTGTAATTAATACAAAGAAAATAATTCGTATAATACGTATAATTAATTTCAGTAATGAAATCGTTTCACTGTCCTCTACTCTAGAGAAAGACAACTGAGAAACAAATTACTATTAAAAAAATAAAAATATGCATTGAAATTTACATATTAGCAATAACTTTTAAAACTTTTTTTTTTATTACTCATTAAATTCAGCGCTGATTACTTCCATTCTATAAACTAATAACTTAAATCATCAGAGAAAATTTTAAATAAAAATGATAATTTTAAATTAAGTAATAGAAATTTACATTTGAAAAATGCTTAATAAAGCATTTTGAATAAATAACGTAAATTACATTTAAAACAATATTTGAAAATGAAAATTTCTTTTTCTGCTTGTTAAAGATATATATATATATAATAACCTTTGCTGTGGTTTACTTTGAATAATAATAAAAAAAAAGAAAGAAAGAAGAGAAATAGAATGAAATTTGCAAAGGAGAAATAAATTCAAAGCTTTAAAATAACATGTAAAATATTTTTCGAGTTAAAAGTATTCATTTATGTAATTTTGTTCGGTATTGTAAAATTTGTAAAATGTTTCAATGAAAAGATTTAATTAAAAGAAAATTATTATTAAAAAGAGACTTCTCCAAATATTAGTATTTTTTTTATATATATTCCATGGATGGTAAATTAATGATTGACAAATATGAACTTAATGAATATTTAATTTAATAACTGATTCATAAAAAACAATGAATATAATTGATAAACATACATACATATATATATATATATAATTACATTGATAGTTTATTTCAAACATTAAAAGAAAAAACATCTTGATAAAAATAAAATAAAAAATTAATTTAATTTTTTCATTTATAATTTAATTTTCTTTTATTTTTAATGTTGCATTACGAAAAAGAAATTTAAAAGTGACATTTTTAATCTTGAAAAATAGGTGCTATTTTTATATATATAAAAATAGGGAAAAAAATGTATCAAAATTATGTAACATAATTTCATATCTTTTTAAGTACCGGTCAATGATTAATGAAAGTGCTCGTATTTATTTATTTATTTTGGAATTGCATTATTTTCCAACAATTTACTCACAGCAATACACAGAATTTTCTTTCTTTTTCCTTTTTTTTTTTTTTTTTTTTTTTTTTTTTTAAAGAAAATTTATTATTTCGCTAGCGTAAATGTAAAATTTCTCTTTATCTACTGGTGTTATTTTAAATAACCATTAGTTTATAAATCGTATAAATTCGCAATTAATTTTGAAATGTCGAATATATAACACTGAGAAAAAAAATAAGTAAAATAAATAAAAACAATGCCGCTTTCATCTTGAACGAATAAGTGGTCAGTTTCTAATTCCCTAAACTAGAAATATAGATTTTCGAGCTATGTGTTTAAGGCACGCCAATAAGCTGAATATACGAAATGATCGAGAATTTCTAGTATACACATTTCTAGATGGTGGAAAAATATTCTGAATATTTCGAATATTCTGAATTTTTTGTATTGCGAGAAATTCTCTCTTGATTTTCTAGAATTGGGTCATAAAGCAAGATTGTAGTTTCTAAAACTAGCCTCTTGTATTCACATTTACTTGCAGTGATTTTTAAATATGTTTGTCCTCGATTATGTTGGCAACCATTCTATAATTCTAATAGGGTTTCTAGAACATTCTATAATTCTAATAGGGTTTCTAGAACTTGCTTTCAAAGGGGACTAGAATTTATACGGATGATATGGAACTATTTTTCTAGAGCCACAAACTAGATTCTAGATGTCACTTTTCGAATTTTTTCTCAGTGAATAATAGAACGATTACACTTCACTTTAATCTCAATGCACGGCACTAGACGCTACATGTAGCTTTTTTTTTTTGTTGTTGTTCCACAAAGGATTTTATAGTAATTTTGCCATTTTTGCATGGCATTTTCCCGATCTTCACCTGTATTTTAATTACTCCCTATATTATTTACGTAATCTTCTGTCAATCTTAGAAAAAAAAGTATAAGGAATATGAAAAGTAAATAACTTTTTTCACCTTTTTAAGGGCTTAATATATTTTTCGCCTTCTATATACGAATGGTACATCAAAGTACCATCTAAAAAATACGTATTATTTACTATAATAAGGTGATATACATAAGCTTTATTAAATATGTCTTTCACTACTAAAACATTCATAATATTCACACCTAAAACCATCTTCACAACATAAGTATTTAATTTACAGATTTTATATCTTTATACATATATTTCTTTTGTGCGTGTGTATGTCACTGAACTCATCCTAAACGGCTGGACTGAGTTTAATGAAATTTTTTGTGTGTCTTCAGGTGGATTCGAGAATGGTTTAGATTTACAAATGAAAGTTGTAACTTAATTAGTTCTTTCTTTATTAATTTTTAACCAACTCTTTCAACAACTTTTCCACCTAGATGGCGTGAGTTGTCGTAAACACGATGTCAGAATTTATTTAATGTTGAAATGAAAAATGAATTTTTAACCGTAAGTGTTTAAAATATTTTTTCAACGTTAATATTGTTAAAATGTTAAAATTAGTTAAAATGGTATATTCTTTTAAAAAATTCGTCAATATCCGACGGAGTTATTTTATGTTAAAATGAAAAATGAATTTTTAGGCCATTATTATTTGTGCAGATGGAAAATGTACTAAAAGTTTTCCGAAAAATTTCACGATCACAAATGTTGTCGGATATCCAATATATCGTCGAAGAAATCCCGATAATGGCGGACAATCTTATCATTTATGGCGGTCATCTATGTGAACAACATAGATATTGACATTGATAACCGTTGGGTGGTCCCATATTCGCCTCTGCTGAGCAAAACATTCAATGCTCATATTAATAGCAAGAAATTCAAACTTCTTCACACACCATAAATTTTAAATCAGCACAACCGGTTTCGAAAGGACGTAGCCTTTCTTCATCAGGTGCAAACACGTTCAACTGCCTTGGAGGCAAAAGCAAGACTGAAAGCAGGACAAAATCCAGAGGGGGAGGAGCAACACAAACAACTAATAGGAAGCAACATGCAGGACAGGACCAATCAGAGAGGAACATACGTACACACACACCACAAAATGAGGAGGGAGGAAAGGAGTAAACAATTATTATTATTTTTTTTTTCAATAATATTAAACTAATAAGTAAATTTAATAAAATTTATCCATTAATTATTATTTTTTTTATTTAAATTAGAATTATTTTATTATAACTAATATGATGTTATAAACATAATGAAGGAAATTATTTAATTGAATTAAACAAATTTTTCCAGGCTGTAGACAGCAAAGTGGAATCAGATTTTTCATTGACAATTTTATCACGATTAAGGTAAATAGCTAAATTTTCTATAAAATGCAGTTCGGAAACGTGTTTGGCATGAAAGATAATTTTGGCACTCTTAAAATTAAAACTATGATCAAATTCCCAACTGTGCTTCGCAATAGAAGATTTAGAAATTTCTTGATTAACAACATACCGAGAATGTTCACGTAAACGACATTCAAGATTTCTTTTAGTTTGACCAATATAAGATAAATCACAGTTATTACAAGGGACATTATAGATGCCCCATTTTTGAAGCTCAGGAACAGGGGATTTGGTTGAAGGGAATTGGAATTTATAAATAAAATCCAATAAATTAAAATTCCCTTCAACCAAATCCCCTGTTCATGAGCTTCAAAAATGGGGTATCTATAATGCCCCTTGTAATAACTGTGATTTATCTTATATTGGTCAAACTAAAAGAAATCTTGAATGTCGTTTACGTGAACATTCTCGGTATGTTGTTAATCAAGAAATTTCTAAATCTTCCATTGCGAAGCACAGTTGGGAATTTGATCATAGTTTTAATTTTAAGAGTGCCAAAATTATCTTTCATGCCAAACGCGTTTCCGAACTGGATTTTTTAGAAAATTTAGCTATTTACCTAAATCGTGATAAAATTGTGAATGAAAAATCTGATTCCACTTTGCTGTCTACAGCCTGGAAAAATTTGTTTAATTCAATTAAATAATTTCCTTCATTATGTTTATAACATCATATTAGTTATAATAAAATAATTCTAATTTAAATAAAAATAATAATAATTAATGGATAAATTTTATTAAATTTACTTATTAGTTTAATATTATTGAAAAATAAAATAATAATTGTGTACTCCTTTCCTCCCTCCTCATTTTGTGGTGTGTGTATACGTGTGTTCCTCTCTGATTGGTCCTGTCCTGCATGTTGCTTCCTATTGGTTGTTTGTGTTGCTCCTCCCCCTCTGGATTTTGTCCTGCTTTCAGTCTTGCTTTTGCCTCCAAGGCAGTTGCACGTGTTTGCACCTGATGAAGAAAGGCTACGTCCTTTTGAAACCGGTTGTGCTGATTTAAAAGTTATGGTGTCTGAAGAAGTTTGAATTTCTTGCTATTGTCTGTACGCCAGTTTTTTTAATTTATTTTTGGTGCTCATATTAATGTTCAGTTCTGCTGTTGAGTGAAGAGCATCAAATACATTTGAAAGTATGCGAATAAAGGCAGTGATATGGCTGTATTTCGAGTTGAAAATACCAATGTCAATGCTCCTCCGGTGAATAACAACGATGAAATAACACTTTACCAAATTGGCCGGTACGTCAGCTCCAATGGAGCTGTTTGGCGTATCTTTGGTTTCCCAATTCATGAACGGGATCCAGCAGTTCTTCATTTAGCCGTCCATCTTGAAAATGGCCAGCGCGTATATTTCACGAGCGAGACAGCGATTGATCGTGCTATAAATCCACCAAAAACTACACTCACCGATCTTTTTGAATTGTGTAATCGTGCGGATGCTTTTGGTGGTTTTGCACGGACATTACTCTATTCAGAAGTACCACGCTATTTCACATGGGCTCCAACAAAAAAATGGATGCCCCGCAAGCAAGGCACGCCGATTGATGCATGTCCCGGTTTATTCAAATCAAACACCTTGGAACGAGCATTTACTGTCAATCCAAGGCAGACTGAGTGCTTTTATCTTAGACTGTTATTGGTTAATGTCATCGGCCCTTTGTCATTTCAAGATTTACGTAAAGTGAATGGACAACAGTATCCAACGTATAAAGATGCATGCCTTGCACTCGGCTTGCTGGAAGACGACAACCAGTGGGAGTGTATGCTTGCTGAAGTAGGACTGAACTGTACAGCAAAACAAATTCGTCTACTATTCGCTATAGTGTTGACTACATGTTTCCCGGCCCGAGCAGAGACATTATGGGATAATCACAAAGATTCAATGACTGATGATATATGTCATCAACATCGTTCACGGTGCAACGATCTAACGATAGTATTCAGTGACGCTATGTACAATGAAGAATTGATTGCTATTGAAGATCTTTGCATTATCATTGCCAACTTACCACTCAGTCATTTCGGTATGCATTCAACAAATCGAAATGCATCTGATTTAATAAGCACTGAATTGAATCGTGAACTACAATACAATACTGTAGAAATGGCAGCGATTGTTGCTCGCCATGTCCCACTAATGAATGAAGAACAAAGAACCATTTACGACCGCATCATGCTCGCAGTTTTGGCAGGACAAGGTGGATTCTTTTTTTTTTTTTTTTTTGGGGGGGGGGGATGCACCAGGTGGAACTGGTAAAACATTCCTTATTTCGCTAATTCTCGCCGAAATACGATCAAATAATGGCATCGCATTGGCTGTTGCATCATCTGGCATTGCGGCAACTTTATTGGATGGAGGCAGAACAGCTCATTCATTATTTAAACTGCCACTAAATATTCAAAATAACCCAGACGCAGTGTGCAACATAAAAAAACAATCGTCCATGGCCACAATGCTGAAATAGTGTAAAATTCTTATCTGGGATGAATGCACTATGGCACACAAACATTCGATTGAGGCGTCGAACAGGACATTGAAAGATATAAAAAACAACGACAAACTATTTGGCGGCACTCTTTTACTCTTTTCAGGTGATTTCAGACAAGCACTTCCCGTTATTCCGCGTTCAACATACGCTGATGAGATCAACGTGTGCTTAAAATCATCGTCATTGTGGCGTAATGTTGAAAAAGTGCAACTGAAAGTAAATTTGTGCGTTCAAAAGCTTCAAGATCCATCAGCTGAAACATTCTCAAAACAATTGTTAGATATCGGCGATGGAAAAGTTACTACAGATGAAACTGGATGCATAAAATTACCGACCGATTTCTGCACAATCATTGATTCTCAAGATGCTCTTATTGACCAGATATTTCCCGATGTACACAGACGATACACAAATCATGAGTGGCTGGCAGAAAGAGCAATTTTAGCAGCAAAAAATGTGGACGTCAACGAATTGAATCTCAAGATACAACATTTGTTACAAGGAGACTTGGTGTCATACAAATCTAATGATACAGTTTGCGATGCCACCGAAGCTGTAAATTATCCAACAAAGTTTTTAAACTCATTGGATTTACCAGGCATGCCACCGCATATTTTACAACTGAAGGTTGGATCTCCGGTTATTTTGCTTCGTAATTTGAACCCACAATGGTTGTGCAACGGCACGCGATTAGTCAAAAAAAAAAATTAATGAAAAATGTTATCGAAGCCATCATTTTAAATGACAAATTTCGAGGTGAAAATATATTACTACTGCGAATCCCTATTATACCCACAGATGTGCTAATTCAATTTAAACGCCCTCAATTTCCAATTAGATTGGCATTTGCAATGACTATCAATAAGTCTCAGGGCCAAACGATGTCTGTCTGTGGCTTAGATTTGAGCACATCATGTTTTTCACACGGACAATTATACGTGGCTCTCGAGTGGGCAAACCATCCAGTTTGTTTGTATTGGCGAAAGATGGGATAACAAAAAATATTGTACACTCTGTTGCATTAAGGGATTGATATTGTTTTTTAGTAATATTGTTATAAGTAGCGATATGTATATAATTTTAAAGAATCAATTTTAATAAATTAAAAAAATGAATGATTGGTGTTTTGTTATTTTTATATTCTTTCACCGTTCACAGCGCTCCATACATCTTCCACTTATATACCACATCCTTACACACTTACAATAAGTTAGTTATTTTTTTCTAGCAAAATAGTCTCTAGAAATAATTTATATGACAAAACAACGTTTGTCGGGTCAGCTAGTATATATATATATATATATATATATATATATATATCTTACAAATGTTTGTGAAATACTAAAGTGTGCGTTTTCAAATGAAATAATTTCATATTAAAGAGGAAAATAATTTCTTATATTAAGTTTCACTTTAAAAATAAATTAAAGGGGAATAATTCAACCTATAAAAGTTCCTACACATAATTAAGTGATTGTTTGTACATTTCAACACATTTGTAAAAGGGAAAAACTATAAATAATTTCAAAACAGTTCTGAATAACATATGAAATAAATACCGTTTTATTACGTAAGTTTTTCTTTTCTTTTTCTTTCTTTTCTTTTCTTTCTTTCTTTTCTTTCTTTTTTTTTTTTTATTCAGCAATGTAATTTTGAAGAAGTTTGGTATCACATTAAGAATATCCTCTGCAAAAATGCATCACAAATCCAGGAAAGTTACTTCAAAGATTTCTGTTATTTGATAGAACAAAGTCAGAATAATCAAGTCCTTTTCATACTATTTCAAAAAGAATCCATTTAAAAAAAACGGATATTACTTGATTTGGATCCTTTCTGAGAGACTTCATTAAAAATTTAAATGAACAGTCTCACATTCATTTACGTTATCTATTTTTCAAAATTTTCCATTTCTTTTTTCTTTTGAAGAGCTGCTTAAGAATTATTTTTGCACCTTAAGCACTCAAGAATCGTAATATAAAAGTTATGTTTTCTAAGTTATTGAGTAGTTTTGTTTTCTAAATCTTGTTTTCTAAATATATAAGTTTTCTAATTTAACTTTTTAATGGCAAAAGGGATTTATAAAATTTATATATGTTGAAATAGATCTATTTTTAAACAGCATGATTCTTATATATGCTTTAATATTACTCATTACATTTAAATACCTACTAGGCAAACTTAAATTATATTTTTCTTTTGCAACATTTCTTAAATTTATTTCAAAATTTCTATTTGATCAGTGTTGCATTAATTGCAACTTTATAAAAGAAAAAAAAGTCCGATATCTTATATAGAACATATTTATAGTTATTCCAAATTCTTAATAAAATAAAATAAAATAAAATAACACTGAAATTAGAATTTCAGAGTAACACTTTTTTACGCATAAATAGCATATTTATACAAAATGTCTATATATAATATATAATATGTATATAAGGTAAAGCTAGGAGAGTTTGCATACATTTCAACAAAACGTTATAAAAAGTCTAAATTTTATTTTTTTGCTAAACTGTTGGTACATAGCTTTCAAGTGACCCTTCTTCTACTCATTTCCATTACTATTTTATTTTCATACTATGATTTAAAGTAACAGCTGTAATAAAACCAAGAAAGATATTTTGCGCAATCTCTCCTTATAGGGTAGGAGAGACTGCGTTTAATTTTAATTAAAATTAAATTGTTAACAATGGCAACTGCACTTAAATGACATTGGTATAAGGCTTTTGCAAACAAATATTTTTATATTACATGTAGATATTAAAAAAAAAAAAAAAAAAAAAAAAAAAAAAAAAACAATTAAAAAGGATTAATTTTTTTTATTAAAATAAAATAAATTAAAGAACAGATTAAAAAAAAAAAAAAAAAAAAAAAAAACTAGATAATAAAAATATTTAATTTTAAGTTAAACATATTATTTAGTAACTAATGCTAAATAATATGTTTAACTTAAAATTAATAAAGTTTCTTTTTAGTTTGGTTTCTTGTTTGTTGACCTAATATGTCGTTGTCTATAATCGTCGCATTCGTTGTTATAAATGATGCAAATTTCATGCAGCCACTTGTCACAAGTAAAATTTATAAACGTGTCCATGGGAAATCCTTTAAATTAAAAATATTTTGTAATACTACCATTCTATAAAAATTCCAGAAATAGTTTTTAAAATGTAAGCAAACATTTTTGTAAACGAGGCAAAATAACCCCGTTTAATCTTAGACTGTTCAAGCAATGAACATGCACATTTCAGTGGGCACTCCGCTATCGATGTTGTAGAACTACCTGGAGTTTCAGACCGTTCACTATACTCCTTCCTGCCGATCCCCTATGTGCGCAATCTCTCCTAGCTTTACTTCATATACAGTCATCTCCCTCTAATCTGCAAAAGTTTTGTGCAAAGTTTAGGAGGATTAAAGAAATTAGCGGATTAGAAGTTAATGTTTTCGTTTACATTTTTCTTTTGCAGATACAAAGTCAGATATCATTATTAATTTCAGAATAGACACTAAGACAATAAAATGGAAAAACAATTTCTAATAAATTTTAGAATAAAGTATTTTTTCAATATTAGCAAAAGTAAGCAAACATATTCACATATGAAGGTAAATAATTTAAGCATACTCAAACAATATATGTATAAAAAAAAAAAAAAAAAAAACATACATATTTATTTTAGAAATAGAAGAGAAAATATTTTTTAAATGCAGAAATAAATATTTATCATTGATTATTTCTAATTTTGTTAAACATTCACGTAATAGTAGTTTGTTTTAAATTTTTATATACTTTAAAAAACGTTCTTTGACTGACCTGGCCTTACACTGTTAAAAATTTGGGTGTTAATTTGGTACCAAAACTTAGCACAGAAGTAACTGCAATTACCCGGTGGTTTAACCTTTTACTATAATTTGATAATTTTACGTTGAATCAAACATTGGAATTACGTTTTAAATAATAATAATAATAATAATAATAATTCGACCGAGTCGGGGATTGAACTGAAGACCTCCTTTTGTCGAATCAAACTTTCTGACACTATGCCACGCTTTCTTGCCTGCTAGTTCTGTGTGCGTGTGTGTTTCGTGGGTTTTGATAAACGGGATTAAATTTTTAGGGTCTTATCTTGGCCCATGGATGAGTTGTTGCAAAAAATTTGTACTTTACCCTATGTTTTCGACCGTACTCTTTAATTTAAGATTGGTTTGGTTTCAATAGGAATTTTACTGATTCATACAGTCACTCAAATAATTAACTGTACATGAAACCTTTCTCAGAATGCCAAAGAATGAGTCAATATTTAAAAAGAACCTTAAAAAATCTTTTTTTCACTTTAACTCATTTTATTAAAATAATTTTTTTTAATTTTTAAAATTTGAAATGCAATGTACTTTTTAAAATACATACATCAGATCAAAAATTATCATATTTATCAAATCACACAGAGTTGAAATTAAAACCTGATAAGTTTTTATTTTTTTAATTAATTGTATATAAATTGTCATTTATAAAATAAATTGATCTCTAAATGTAAGTATTGAAATTCAAATCTTGTTTCTTAAAACAATTTAAAGTTTGAAATACAATTTTCAATTGACATTTCATAATTTTTAGATTTTATAAATCTCATCATTTTTGAAAATTAATAATTTATTCATTAATTAATAATTAATCCTTTCTACACAAATTTTGAATTTTTTCTACTTCTTAAAAATTTTTGTCATTTTCTTTATTAAAAATGTCATTTTCGTTTTTCAAAGTCCAATCAATTTATTTAAATTGTTGCTTCAGATCAAACACATCAATCTTTAAATATACATTAAGAGATATTAATAAAAATTTGAAGTTCTTAACACATTTTAAAGAATATTAAAAAGTATTTTAAAGTGAATTCTTATTCTTTCTTATATTGGATAGTAATAATTAAAAATAATGAGCTGTTTTAAGAGAGACCTCATTTAAAAATATACATGTAGTAAAGATAAATATTACTACATGTATATTTATTCAGGATCTTTCAATGTCTGCGTAATTTTTTATATTTCAACGCCAAGAGAAAAAAATACGTAATAATTCAACAGGCCTGGAAAACCAAGCGATAAATTTCATTTATTTCAAAACTAATGATATGAATTTAGGCAAACTTAAATATAACACAAGAAAACGGAAATTTCATGAACCCTATTGAAATTTGACCTCTTTGTCCCGAAAAATATTTCAAAGCATTGTGTTCTATGAAAGATATTTTTATAAACCATATTTTCATATCTTTACTGTTCTTAATGAAATTGAAATATGTTATTCAAGTTTCTGTATAAAATGGATTTATGTACAGGGACACTCAAAAGTATTCCAAAACATTGCATTTTATGAGAGATATTTCTATAAATCAAATTTTAATAACTTTACTTTACACGAAGATTTAGGAAATTGAAATATGTTATTTATATGCACAAAAGAATGCTTTTGCATAGAATATAGCATGATTAGCATTAGAGGGTCGCACACCAGTTATATTAAGAGCTATTAATAAAAAATTGTTACTGTGAAAATCATAAAAATATTGAAATGTATTATTAATATTCTAAAATAATGCTTTGTATAGAATATATGATTAACTTTCTGATTTACAGGGCTACACTAAAATATTCAGAGAGATCAAAAGCTGTAATTATAATCTAACGGTCTTTTGTGTTAAGCCTTTTTAACACTTTCCAAAATGCCTAAGAGTAATTTTAAAATCAATTATTCTATCTGTCCAGTGGCAAAAAATATTAAAAGTTATTCAATACAACAACTACGTACAGTTGGAAAGTGTTACTAATCAATGTATGATTTTTCTTTAATATATGTAGAAACTGGACACATAAGATAGTATTAAAAATTCTTTTAATAATCCAAAAATTTTGGCAAAAGTTATCCACAGTTAAGAATTATGAAATTTTAAAATTTTAACTCTTTAAATCATTTAAATCATTGAAATGCAGATTTGAGTGTAGGTAGTTTTTTAAATATAACTTAAAAACTGGTTCATAGAACGAGTTGTCATATTTAAAACTTATTTTGAATAAATTCTCAAATGTAACACATAATTTCGTAAACTTAAATTATGTTTATCCAAAATTTCGAGTCATTTCGTTAAGTCCTTTCAATCTGTTTTGTAATGATTACAAATAATTTTAAAATTAAAAGATTTTAACATTATCACCATGAAATGTTTTAAATTGTGGTCTTTGTTAAAAAGGATTCAAATGAAACAATTAAATTACAACCAAATTTTAAAATGGTTTTCTATGATTTTTTTCCATGTTGCCTTAAAGTAAAATTCTTTTAAATAAAAACGCACGAAGCTAGCTTGTGACCTCAAATACAAGTCAGCTGTTTGTAATGTCAGCTGTTTACATTCAATTCCACCTGTCTTTTCGTGAATGATGCAATCAAACCTGTCTGAACGTTTCGTTTATCTCTCTTTCTGTATATACAGTTCCCGCCGCTTATTAAAATCATTCTGAACCAAAGTGATTTTATTAAGCGTCTGATTTTTATATCCCTTAAGGAAAAGGTTCGAAAGAAACTTCAAAAGGTAACGAATAATATAATTAGTAAACAATATTAATTAATTTTTGGTAGATAATTAAATAATTGTTTCTTCGATATAAGTAAATTAATCCCGTGCACTTTCGTTAGAGGAAAATCATCATTAGTTTACCAAAAGTTCATGCTGTTCTTATAAATTAAAAATCTTTTCGTTTAAACCTCATGAATTATAGTAATTTCAAAATAAGAACTAGAAATTGCCTTCTAATAATTAGATAAAAAAATCAGATTTATATTACAAATGCAAAAGTTACAAAATGTAAAAATTACAAATGCAAAAGTTACAAAATGTAAAAATTACAAAATGTAAAAATTATAAAAATGCAAAAATTATAAAAATGCAAAAATTACAAAATGCAAAAATTACAAAATGCAAAAATTACAAAATGCAAAAATTACAAAATGCAAAAATTACAAAATGTAAAATTTAGAAATGTAAAAATTTTGAAAATTAAAAATTTGAAAAAAGTAATATTTTGAAAAAGTAAAAATTTGAAAAAGTAAAATTTTGAAAAAGTAAAAATTTGAAAAAGTAAAATTTTGAAAAAGTAAAATTTTGAAATATAAAAATTTGAAAAAGTAAAAATTTGAAAAAGTAAAAATTTGAAAAAGTAAAAATTTGAAAAAGTAAAAATTTGAAAAAGTAAAATTTTGAAAAAGTAAATCTGAAACGTAAATAAAAAATAACATAATATAATAATAATAATAATAATAAAAAAAAAAAAAAAAAAAAAAAAAATTTTTTTTTTTTTTTTTTTTTTTTTTTTTTTTATGTTGTGTTATTTTTTATGTTATGTTATTTTTCCTTTTCAAATTTTTTCCTTTTCAAATTTTTCCTTTTTCAAAATTTTACTTTTCAAAATTTTACTTTTCAAAATTTTACTTTTCAAATTTTTTTACTTTTCAAAATTTTACTTTTCAAATTTTTTTACTTTTCAAATTTTTTTACTTTTCAAATTTTTTTACTTTTCAAATTTTTTTACTTTTCAAATTTTTTTTACTTTTCAAAATTTTTTTTACTTTTCAAATTTTTTTCCTTTTTAAAATTTTTTTTCCTTTTCAAATTTTTTCCTTTTCAAAATTTTTACTTTTCAAATTTTTTTACTTTTCAAATTTTTTTACTTTTCAAATTTTTTACTTTTCAAATTTTTACTTTTCAAAATTTTTACTTTTCAAAATTTTTAATTTTCAAAATTTTTAATTTTCAAAATTTTTAATTTTCAAAATTTTACTTTTTCAAAATTTTACTTTTTCAAAATTTTACTTTTTCAAAATTTTACTTTTTCAAATTTTTACTTTTTCAAATTTTTACTTTTTCAAAATTTTACTTTTTCAAATTTTTACTTTTTCAAAATTTTACTTTTTCAAATTTTTACTTTTTCAAAATTTTTACTTTTCAAATTTTTAATTTTCAAATTTTTAATTTTCAAAATTTTACTTTTTCAAAATTTTACTTTTTCAAAATTTTACTTTTTCAAATTTTTTTACAAAAATTACAAAATGTAAAAATTACAAATGTAAAATTTTGAAATGTAAAAATTTGAAAAAGTAAAAATTTGTTTAACAAAAATTACAAAATGTAAAAATTACAAATGTAAAATTTTGAAATGTAAAAATTTGAAAAAGTAAAAATTTGAAAAAGTAAAATTTTGTAAAAGTAAAAATTTGAAAAAGTAAAAATTTGAAAAAGTGAAAATTTGTAAAAGTAAAAATTTGAAAAAGTAAAAATTTGAAAAAGTAAAATTTTGAAAAAGTAAAATTTTGAAAAAGTAAAATTTTGAAAAAGTAAATCTGAAACGTAAATAAAAAATAACATAACATAACATAACATAACATAACATAAAAAAAAAAAAAAAAAAAAAAAAAAAAAAAAATTTTTTTTTTTTTTTTTTTTTTTTTTTTTTTTTTTTTTTTTTTTGTGTTATTTTTTTATGTTATGTTATTTTTCCTTTTCGAATTTTTCCTTTTCAAATTTTTACTTTTTCAAAATTTTACTTTTCAAATTTTTTACTTTTCAAATTTTTACTTTTCAAAATTTTTAATTTTCAAAATTTTTACTTTTTCAAATTTTTACTTTTTCAAATTTTTACTTTTTCAAATTTTTACTTTTTCAAATTTTTACTTTTTCAAAATTTTACTTTTTCAAATTTTTACTTTTTTTTATTACTGTACTTTGAAAAATACGTTCCTTGAAATTGTTGCAGAGATAAGTTGCGTGGAGTGTTTAATTTGTAACTATATATATATTTCATCTATATATATATATATTCTATATATATATATATATATATATATATATGTATATATTTCATCTTTATCAATTTTATCTTTCTTTGTTAAAAGAACACAACAGTAAAGATTATTTATTTTAAAAATAAACCTACAAAAAGATATTCCTTTAATAGATTCATAAAATTGTAATTTTATGAACATATTAATACGAAAGGACTGTTTAAGTTTGCATCATTACATATTTTAATTATAACAAATAAAAATAGTTATTATGTCTATTATTATTATTATTATTACAATGCTGCAAAACTTATAAATAGTCCTATCGTACTAATATAAATTTTATCTGTAACAGATCTTTATTTTTTTCATATCCATGTTTTTTTTCTTCTTGTTCAAAGTAAAAAAATAATCTTATATATTCTCTCTTAAATTCAATTTTTCTTAAAAATATATCATACTTTATCTATCATATATTTTTTTATATATTCTTTTTTTCATCTTTATCATTTTTTCTTTTTTTTTGTGAAAAGAACACAACATTAAAGATGATATATTTTAAAAATAAACCTGTAAAGAGATATTCTTTTTATAGATTCATAAAATTTTAATTATATGAACATATTAATACGACAGGACTATTTTATTTTACATCATTACCTTTTAAGGCTTTGAATGTTAATTATAACACATAAAAATAGTTATTATTATTATTATTATTATTATAATGCTGCAAAACTTATCCTATCGTATTAATATAAATTTTATCTGTAACAGATCTTTATTTTTTTCTCTTTTTCGAGAATTTTTCATATCCGTGCTTTTTTTCTTCTTGTTCAAAGTAAAATAAAAATCTTATGTATTCTTTTTTATATAATTTCTTTTTTTTCATCTTTGTCAATTTTATTGTGAAAGAAATTAACACACAGCAATAACTAGTATTTATTTTAAAAAACAAACCTTACATTTCTAAAAAAACATCTCAATTAGACATACATAAGATAATTTAAACAGGATAAAAAATTAAAACTAATTACAATCACAATCTTTGAAATTTACAGCATGAAATATTTTAAAGTACATAGACCTGCTAAACAATCTTTATCTTGGTACATATGATTTTATCTTTTTTCACATTAAAATATTTAACACTTTTCATATTTAATTTAAAATGTTTCTGTGTGTGTATAAACAAAGTTTCAATTTTAAACTTTTTGCAATAATGTTTTAAATATTTTTCCATGACACTGTTTAACACCAATTATACATTTATTTGAGAATACACATCAAATTGTTTATTTTTATTCCTCACAGTTAGATATTTAAAATTAGCATTTCTTTTTACATGATATGAGTCCACAGGTGGTTTATACAATTATCTTCTTCTATATCTTGTAATGTTCTATAAGATCCACAATATTTGGCCTCTAGTGATTGTTTAGTTCAGACATTGGAAAACAAATGTTTTGCTTTTGAAAAACATAACTTGTTTTAATTTTTCAATTATATTTCAACTTCTTTATTCAAATGTGACAAACAATCTAAAAATTTTTCATCATATGCAACTTTTTGGTCTTTTTCTGGAGGTTAAAGATATTCTTTTAATATATCTCTTGTCATGTCTTTTTTTGAATTTGAGTTATTGTGAAATATCATTAAAGTTTGGTAATTTATTCTTTATGGATTGTCTAATAAAATTTATCACAATAGTTTCAACGAGATGTTTCATGGTGAACTGAAATCTAAGTGAAAAACAGTGTGATATATATAGTTTGAACAAAAAGGGTGGAGCTTAGTTTTTCTTTTTATTTTAAAAAATATTATAAAATAATATAAATAAATAAAAAATAAAATCATGTCACAACTTATTAAAGTATTAATGTCATGGTCAATTATTATTATCTCGACTTTTATCACTTTTAAAATTTATCCTTTTAAAGTGACCATCGAAATTTAAAATCTTAAACAATATGTTATGATAATCTAATTTTTATTCCTTTAATTGAATTTAAAATATGAAAAGCATTTGTACTTTTCGATATCCAATTTCTAATTAATTTGGGATACCATATATATTTTCAAATGCTGTCAACAGATTGCACAAGTAGACTGCCATTTTGATAGACATTTTATATGAAATAAATGTTTACAACATGACATAACAATATTTTTGTCAAGTGAATTTTAAAAAATAGAACAGTCTAAAGATTTTGGACGCATTGATAGACAATTTATATGACGACTTAAATTTACAATATTTTCGTCGATTGAATATAAACAACATTCACCATAATAAATATTCCCTTTCTTGCATTTTCAGGATCAATTAAATAAAATATAGCTAAAATTTGTTCTTTTGAAAATCCTAATAACTTTAAATCATAATGTGAAAGGCCTGTAGCAATTCAATCAATTTAATATCAAAAATCATTGAATTCAATTTCTGATAACGATTGAGATAGAATTTTTACATTATCAGAATCTATATACATTTGCAAATTTATATCCATTTCTGTTTTTTCTTTACAACGTTAATAATTGTTATTTGTAATAATAGTCGCTTTTATATATTCATATCTTTTTTTTAAATATAGATAAATATTAAAAGGAAAAAAAATTAAAAATAAAAATAAAATAAAATAAAATAAAATAAATAAACGACAGAAACAAACGGTCAAATAACAGTTTATTTTGAATTGCAAATTAAAAATGTACATATTATATAAATAAATATATAAATCCTTAAAAAATGAACAACATTTTGTCAAATGTTTTTTAAAATACGACTTTTTTCTTTATGATGTCAGTCTTTAATACAAATTTTTAAATATTATTTGTTGAATACTTTAATGACCAGTATAATTAGCATAGCCATTATAACGTTTAAAATTCTTACTTCAATCTCCATAGTTATCAATCCAAAGATCTGAGATTCTAAACAACTGCTACAGTCTTTTTTATACTTCATGTGCGTTGAAAGTTGCATAACATTTTTTATCGTTTAGTGACAGTTTATTCCAATATATAAATCTTTAAAAAAAAGAACAACTTGTCAAGCATATTTTTTTTAAACACTCCTCTTTTTCTTTACAATAATGAAATTCAGTATTTAAGACAATTTTTTTACGATAACATTATTAGAAAGACTAATGAAAAGGTTTAGTCTTTGTGGCGATCAATTGGTTTTCTCTAAATCATTTACTTTTTGAATTTCTCACAAGAAATGCATCATCCATCCTTTAAGTATAGTTGAATCACATTTAGGAAGTTATTAGCACTTTTAATGATGACTTTCCAGTACAATTAGCATAGCATTAAATCGTTTAGAATTCTTGCTTCATGGTTATAAATCCAGAGATCTGAGATTCTAAACAATGCCACAGCCTTTTATACTTGATGTGAGTTGAAAGTTGCGTAATAAATGACGTCATGAGATTATGAAATATATAAACTTTACAGTTATATTGGCTCTATGAACTAATGTTAATTAAACTAGATTCAAATGAAAGTAAAAAAATTAAGTTCAATTTAAAGTACAGTGGGATGGTGATTAAATAATCAAACCCAAAATTTCACTATATAATTTAATACTAAAATTCAAATTTTACTTTTTAAAAATAGCTTGTTTAAAATTGAAATAGAATAAAACGGAATTTCAATTTTAGCATTTACTTAGATGGCGACTTACAAAATTGAAATTTTAAAATCCGAAATTTCGTTATATAATTAAATGCTAAAATTCAAATTTTATTTTTTTAAAGGGCTTGTTTAACCTTGAATTGGAATAAAATAGTAGTTGAATTTTAGCATTTTGAAATTTTAAAATTCGACAATTTGCTATCTAATTAACTGATAAAATTCAATTACTATTTTTTTCTATTTCAAGGTCAAACAAGCTATTTTTAAAAATATAAAATTTGAATTTTAAAAGCATTTTAATTAGCATTTCATTATATAAAGAAATTTGGGATTTTAAAATTTAAAAATCTAATTAAATGTTAAAAATCAAATTCCATTTTATTCTATTTCAAGAATTCAAATTACATTTTCTTCTAGTTTAGGGTTAAACAAGCTAATTTTTAAAAATAGTAGTGGAACTTTAGCATTTAATTAGATAGCAACTTTTCAAAATAGAAATTTTAAAATCCGAATAGTTGCTATCTAATTAAATGCTAAAGTTACAATCCCATTTTAATTAGCATTTTAAAAGCATTTTAATTAGCATTTAATTATCATTTAATTATGTAGCAAAATTTCGGTTTTAAAAATTTCAATTTGAAAAGTCGCTATCTAATTAAATGCTAAAATTCAAATTCCACTTTATTCTATTTCAAGAATTCAAATTACATTTTATTCTATTTCAGTGTTAAACAAGCTATTTAAAAAAGAATAGTAGTTGAATTTTAGCATTTAATTAGCATTTTAAAACCTTTTAAAAAGCATTTTAATTACCATTTAATTATATAGCGAAATTTCAATTTTAAAATTTCAATTTTGAAAAGTCGCTATCTACTTAAATGTTAAAATTCAAATTTTACTTTTTAAAAATAGCTTGTTGAAATTTGAAATAGTATAAAATGGAATTTCAATTTTTACATTTACTGAGATATCGACTTTCCAAAATTAAAATTCTAAAATCCGAAATTTCGTTATCTAATTAAATGATAAATTCAAATTTTATTTTTAAAAAAATCTTGTTTAACCTTGAAATAGAATAAAATAGTAGTTGAATTTTAGCATGTAATTAGATAGCAACTTTTCAAAATTGAAATTTTAAAATCCGAGAAGTTGCTATGTAATCTAGCTAAATACTATTTTATTCTATTTCAAAGTTAAACAAGCTATATTTATAAAATAAAATTTGAATTTTAAAAAATAAAATTTTATTTAAAAAAAATTAAATTTGCCTTTTAAAAGCATTTTAATTAGCATTTAATTATCATTTAATGATATAGCGAAATTTCAGATTTTAAAATTTGAAATTTGAAATGTCGCTATTAAATTAAAGGCTAAAATTCAAATTCCATTTCATTCTATTGCAAGATTTCAAATTATATTTTATTCTATTGCAAGAATTCAAATTACTTTTTATTCTAGTTTAGGGTTAAACAAGATTTTTTTTTAATAGTAGTTGAACTTTAGAAATTAATTAGATAGCAACTTTTCACATTTGAAATTTTAAAATCCGAAAAGTCGCGATCTGATTAAATGCTAATATTCAAATTCCATGTTAATTAGCATTTTAAAAGCATTTTTTAAAGCATTTTAATTATATAGCGAAATTTCGGATTTTAAAATTTCGGCATCTAATTAAATGCTAAAATTAAATTTCAATTTATTCTATTTCAAGAATATAAATTACACTTTATATACATTACATTAAAATTTCAATTTGAAAAGTCGATATCTAATTAAATGTTAAAATTCAAATTCCATTTTATTTATATTTCAAGAATTCGAATTACATTTTATTCTATTTCAGTGTTAAACAAATTTCAATTTGCAAAGTCGCTATCTAATTAAATGCTAAAATTCAAATTCCTTTTAATTCTATTTCAAGAATTCAAATTACATTTTATTCTATTTCAAAGTTAAACAAAAATTAAATTTCAATTTATTCTATTTCAAGAATTTAAATTACACTTTACATACATTACATTAAAATTTCAATTTGAAAAGTCGCTACCTAAATAAATGCTAAAACTCAAATTCCATTTTATTCAATTTCGAGAATTCAAATTACATTTTATTCTATTTAAGTGTTCAAAAAGCTATTTTTTTTAAAATAGTAGTTGAATTTTAGCATTTAATTAGCATTTTAAAAGCATTTTAAGAGGCCTTTTAATTAACATTTAATTATATAGCGAAATTTCGGATTTAAAATTTCAATTTTGAAAATTCGCTATCTAATTAAATGCTAAAATTAAATTTCAATTTATTATTTTTCAAGAATTTAAATTACATTTTACATACATTACTTTAAATTTCAATTTGAAAAGTCGCTATCTAATTAAACGGTAAAATTCAAATTCCATTTTATTATATTTCAAGAATTCAAATTACTTTTTATTCTATTTCAAAAATTTAAATTACATTAAAATTTCAATTTGAAAATTCTATTTCAAGAATTAAAATTACATTTTATTCTATTTCAGTGTTAAACCAGCTATTTTTAAAAAAATAGTAGTTGAATTTTAGCATTCAGCAGTTGAATTTTAAAATTTCAATTTGAAAAGTCGCTATCTAATTAAATGCTAAAATTCAAATTCCATTTTATTCTATTTCAATATTTCAAATTACATTTTAATCTATTTTTCTCTGTAATGATTTTTAAAAATAAAATTCAATATTATTTTAAAATTACACTTTCTTAACACAGATGTTTGACGTTACTTTTATTTTAATTCTATTTATCGTCTATCTTTTTTATATATTACGAGAGGATGATGTAATTGAATCGTATATGAAAAAATACTGAAAATTGGTGTAATATATGTGAAAGAGTATCATTTTTTCAAATAGTATCTGATGTCGAAGCTCAAAAATATAATATTTTAAAAGTTCTTCCTTCATGTTTTAAAATTGAAATAATTTAATGTTGCTCGAATTTAAAAATTTTTCAATAAAAATGGTAACGCTGATTCATTAAGCAACTGAAATGCAACTGGAACTAAATAGATTGAATAATGAAAATCTTGCCTTTTATATGCTTTTTTAAATAAGTCATCTAAAAAAAGTTGCTCTTTTTTTGAGTTTTTAGTGTTTTTTTTAAACAAAGAGTCATTTTGAGATAAATGGACATTAAAGAGTTTCATAGAAATTGTGAGCGTTTTGAATCAAATTGGTTGTGTTTGGATTGCGATAATCCTTTTTGTGCACATTGTGCAAATAATAAAAACAAATATTTTCATGTAATATTAAAAAAGTCAGCATTAATAGAATTTTTCAAAATTGTTAAAAAGAATATTATATGTTCTTATTCTAATGTTTTTTGTAATGGTGGACATGATGAAGAAGAGCATGTTCATTTAATTACTACAGTTTCAGACACAAGATATTTTAAAAGAAACGAGTGGGAAAAAATCAGTTGGGGTATGTACGTAAAACCAAATTATATTTGTCACAATTTAATCAAATATTTTTATACGAAATATATAAAATATAATTGTTACTGTAATTTTACATTTAATCTTCTTTCATTAGAAAGTTTGTGTTTTAAAAAAATATGGAATAATGTAAAAAAATTTCACGATATTGAAAACATTAGACAATATATACCTGATGTTATTTTTAAAAAACATTTTTTACAAAGTCGCAAGTATATGGATATAACAGCTGCAGAAATTGAAAATCGCACCTTTCCTATTGAAAAATATAAATTTTCTTTTTCTGATTTATTTAAAGAAAATCAAGTTTATGAACTAGATTATGCTTTGTATTTTTTATTTCAGTATTATACTTGCGATATTTTAGACGAAATCTACTCAGAAGATTGTTATTATCTTTTTCATTTCCATTTTATAGTAAACAATAATATTTTCAAAATATGCTTACATTGTTTAAAATTATACTTTCTCAATACAAAGTGTTTGATAGAAAAATGTTACTCTTATATCAGTTCTTTAGATAACAGTACATTGAATGATGATTTTGACTTGCTGGAAGCGTATGAGTTTATTGAATTGTATATGAAATCTCCTGAAAATTGGTGTAGTATATGTAAGAGAGCACCTCTTTTTCAATTAACAACTGATATATTACAGTACTAGCAGGATATAGAAAATCTTATCTCATATCTATTTTAGAGCAAATAGCATGATAAACGAAGCTTAGATCTTTCAAATTTGACAGTTTTGAAAGTTGCCTTTACAAGAAAAGATGCTTATAACGTTAAAGCTTTAATATTGCATAGTGCTTTTGCATTACTTACTAAATCAACTAAAAATTTACACGATTTATATCTAAGTACGCAAAATGAATCTAAAATTATAAAAACTGAAATTATGAAAACTGAAATTATGAAATCTAAAATTATGAAATCTAAAATTATAAAAACTGAAATTATGAAATCTGAAATTATGAAATCTAAAATTATGAAATCTAAAATTATAAAAACTGAAATTATGAAATCTGAAATTATGAAATCTGAAATTATGAAATCTGAAATTATGAAATCTAAAATTATGAAAACTGAAATTCTGAAATCTGAAATTCTGATATTTGAAATTATGATATCTGAAATTATGAAATCTGAAATTATGAAATCTAAAATTACAAAAATTTAAATTATGAAACTTGAAATAATGAAATCTAAAATTATGAAAACTGAAATTATAAAAACTGAAAATATAAAAATTAAAATTATGAAATCTAAAATTCAGATTTTATAATTTCACATTTCAAAATTTCAGATTTCATAATTTCAGATTTCTAAATTTTAGTTTTCATAATTTCAGTTTTCTAAATTTAAGATTTCAAAATTTCAGTTTTCTTAATTTCAAATTTCTAAATTTCAGTTTTCTAAATTTCACTTTCATAATTTCAGATTTCAAAATTTCAGATTTCATAATTTCAAATTTCATAATTCTAGATTTCATAATTTGAGTTTTCTAAATTTCACTTTCATAATTTCAGATTTCAAAATTTCAGATTTCATAATTTCAAATTTCATAATTCTAGATTTCATAATTTGAGTTTTCTAAATTTTAGATTTCATAATTTCAGTTTTCTAAATTTTAGAATTCATAATTTCAGCATTCTAAATTTTAGATTTCATAATTTCAATTTTATAAATTTGAGATTTCAAAATTTCAGTTTTCTAAATTTCAGATTTCATAATTTCAGATTTCAAAATTTCAGATTTTATAATTTCAGATTTCATAATTACAGATTTCATAATTGAGAGTTACATAATTTTAGTTTTCTAAATTTTTAAAGTAAAATTATGAAATTTAAAAATCTAAAAAATAAAATTATGAAATCTAAAATTAATTGTGAAATCTAAAAAATTTAAAAATTGAAATAATGAAAACTGAAGTTATGAAATGTATAATTATGAAATCTAAGAAATCTAAAAAATAAAATTATGAAATGTAAAATTATGAAAACTGAAATTACGAAAAGTGAAATTACAAAATCTAAAATTATGAAAACTAAAATTACGAAATCTAAAATTATGAAACCTGAAATTATGAAAACTGAAATTACAAAATCTAAAATTATGAAAACTGAAATTATGAAAACCAAAATTACGAAATCTAATATTATGAAAACTGAAATTACGAAATCTAAAATTATGAAAACTGAAATTACGAAATCTAAAATTATGAAAACTGAAATTATGAAATCTGAAATTACGAAATCTAAAATTATGAAAACTGAAATTATGAAATCTGAAATTACGAAATCTGAAATTATAAAATCTGAAATTATAAAATCTAAAATTATGAAATCTAAAATTACGAAAACTGAAGTTATGAAAGCTAGAATTTGAATTCTAAAATTCTAAAATGAGAAATCAAAAATGTTAAAACTAAAATTTAGAAAGTAAATAAAAAAATATTAATACTAAAAAAAAAAAAAAAAAAAAAAAAAAAAAAAAAAAAAAAATTTTTTTTTTTTTTTTTTTTTTTTTTTTTTTTTTTTAGTATATACATATTTTTTTATTTACTTTCTAGATTTTAGTTTTCCTATTTTTGATTTCTCATTTTATAATTTTAGGTTTCATACTTTCACATTTCAGATTTTCATTTTTCTAAATTTCAAATTTCATAATTTAAGTTTTCTTAATTTTAGATTTCAAAATTTCAGATTTTTAAATTTCAGATTTGAAAATTTCAGATTTCATAATTTCAGTCTTCAAAATTTCAGATTTCATAGTTTCAGTTTTCTAAATTTCAGATTTCATAATTTCAGATTTCATAATTTCAGGTTTCATAGTTTCATATTTCAAAATTTCAGATTTCATAATTTCAGTTTTCTAAATTTTAGATTTCATAATTGCAGCTTTCTAAATTTCAGTTTTCTTAACTTCAAATTTCAGTTTTCTAAATTTCAGTTTCATAATTTCAGTTTTCTAAATTTCAGATTTCATAATTTCAGATTTCATAATTCTAGATTTCATAATTTTAGTTTTCTCAATTTTAGATTTCATAATTTTAGATTTCATAATTTCAGATTTCATAATTCTAAATTTCATAATTTTAGTTTTCTAAATTTTAGATTTCATAATTTCAGTTTTCTAAATTTTAGATTTCATAATTTCAATTTTATAAGTTTGAGATTTCATAATTTCAGATTTCATAATTTCAGATTTCATAATTCTATATTTCATAATTACAGATTTCATAATTACAGGTTTCATAATTCTAGATTTCATACTTTTAGTTTTTAAGTTTCAACGAAAATTCGATGAAAGCAGCGCAGTTTTAAAAATAAAATACGAAGATGACGTTTAAAAGAAAAAACTTGTAAAAAAATTGATCATAAATAAATATTCTAGATTTCATAATTTTAGTTTCCTAAATTTTAGATTTCATAATTTCAGTTTTCTAAATTTCAGATTTCATAATTTCAGATTTCATAGTTCTAGATTTCATAATTTAAGTTTTCTAAATTTTAGATTTCATAATTTCAGTTTTCTAAATTTTGGATTTCGTAATTTCAGATTTCGAAATTTAGATTTCGAAATTTCAGTTTTCTAAATTTTTAGATTTCGTAATTTCAGCTTTAAGTATTAAATTTAAAATTTAGAAAACTGAAATTATGAAATCTAAAATTTGTTCGTATTTATATTCAAACTGGTTTCAGCTTTTTCTTTTAAATATTACGCAATTCATTTTTAACCCTCCAACCGGCAGACAAAAGGGCAAAATCTTAAAGTTGTTTTATCTGTAAATTTCTTCTATAAACAATAAAATAGTGCTATTTCAAGGTACTACCAAAAATGAAGCATGTGTATGAAGATAAAGCTTGAAATTATTAACCTGTCATTAATAGTAACCAAAATTATCTAAAATATTAATTTACATTTATTTGAAAAATACGTGTATTGCTAAAAAACCTGCAGTTCAGTGAACGACTTATATCAAGCTTGCCGGTCAGAGAGTTAATAGGTTTAGAATTTAATTTAAGATCATATCTATGTAATCCATACTCTTTTACCATTTCAGTATCATCTATTATTTGATATAAAGTACTCTTTTATATTTTTGACACTAATTTTTGCAATTTTGCATACAAAAACAAATTGCAGAAAAAACATCTTATTCAGGAGAATTATGATCTCAATGCTATTAAAACAGCTGAAGATGAAGATGAAAAGAAAATAGAAATTGAAGAAGAATCGTTAGAATTTGAAAACGATCCTTTTTTAAAAAGTGTATCATGAGATTGACAGGTTGTTTGAAAAGAATTTTATGAGAAGAAAACAGAAGAGAAGTAATCACTTATCAATAAAAAGTTCTTAATGCTAATATCAAACAATGCGATCTTTCGAAACACATTATCTATTTAATGATTACAGATTCTGAATTATTTCGTATATTTATTACAGAACTATCAAGATGTTAAAATCTTATACCTATTTTAAAGTAAACTTTTATTAGATGGCACGATAAATGAAGCTTAGATTCTTCAACTTTGACAGTTTTGAAAGTTACTTTTACAAGAAAAGCTACTTATAACATTAAAGCTTTAACATTGCATAGTATTTCTGCATTACTTACTAAACCATCTAAAAATTTACACGATTTAAGTCTAAGTACGCAAAATGAATCTAAAATTTTAGAAACTTAAATTATGAAATCTAAAGTTATGAAATCTAAAGTTATGAAAATTGAAATTATGAAAATTAAAATTATGAAACTTGAAATTACGAAATCTAAAATTATGAAATCCAAAATTATGAAACCTGAAATTACGAAATCTAAAATTACGAAATCTAAAATTATGAAAACTGAAATTATGAAAACTGAAATTATGAAATCTGAAGTTATGAAATCTAAAATTATGGAAACTGAAATTATGAAATCTGAAATTATGAAATGTGAAATTATGAAATCTGAAGTTATGAAATCTAAAATTATGAAATATGAAATTACGAAATTTAAATTATGCAATCTCAAATTATGAAAACTGAAATTATGAAATCTCAAATTATGAAATCAAATTATGAAATTTAAAATTATGAAATTTGAAATTATGAAAACTGAAATTATGAAATCTCAAATTATGAAATCAAATTATGAAATCTGAAAGTATGAAAACTGAAATTATGAAATCTAAAAATATGAAAACTGAAATTATGAAATCTGCAATTATGAAATATAAAATTATGAAAACTGAAATTATGAAATCTGCAATTATGAAATATAAAATTATGAAAACTGAAATTATGAAAACTGAAATTTTAAAAACTAAAATTATGAAAAACTAAAAATATAAAAATTATTTCTATTTTCTAAATTTTAAATTTCATGATTTCAGTTTTCTAAATTTTATATTTCATAATTTTACTTTTCTAAATTTTAGATTACATAATTTCAGTTTTCATAATTTCAGATTTCATAATTTCAGTTTTCATAATTTCAGATTTCATAATTTCAGTTTTCATAATTTCAGATTTCATAATTTCAGTTTTCATAATTTTAGATATCATAATTTCAGTTTTCATAATTTTAGATTTCATAATTCTAGTTTTCTAAATTTCAGATTTCATAATTCTAGTTTTCATAATTTCAGATTTCATAATTCTAGTTTTCTAAATTTCAGATTTCATAATTCTAGTTTTCATAATTTCAGATTTTATAATTTCAGTTTTCAAAATTTTAAGTTTCGTAATTTCATTTTTCATAATTTCAGATTTCATAATTTTAGTTTTCATAATTTTAGTTTTCAAAATTTCAAGTTTCATAATTTCAGTTTTCTAAATTTTAGATTTCAAAATTTCAATTTTCAAAATTTTAAGTTTCATAATTTCAGTTTTCTAAATTTTAGATTTCATAATTTAAAAACTTAAATTAATGAAATCTAAAATTTTGAAAAATTATAAAATGAAATCTAAAATTTCGAAAACTGAAATTATGAAACTTAAAATTTTGAAAATTGAAATTTTGAAATCTAAAATTTAGAAATTGTGTTAGAATTTTTAGAACTGTGTTAGAACTTTATTTTCCTTTGCATAGGATCAATGCCACCTTTTATCAGATTGTCTAGAGACAGATAAGTTTTGTCTAATTTTTCAATGTTCAAATAATCAAAATAACGTGCGGATAAAGTCGCATTTTTTTCGTCTACGGATATATAACAGGCATCGTTGCGATTATCAAGATACCAACCCGGTTTCATTATTCGAATCGCATATATAAATCCAAAAAATTCATCATAGGGAATTGACCAAAGATTAGGATTTGATAATTTTTCGTGAAAATCGGGTGAATTTAATAACGTTAGTTTATCATGAAGTGCAACATACTCATTAAAAAGAATTGATAACACATGCTTATTTAAATCAAAAAGGGTAATCGGACTAGGCATACTTGAAAAATATTTTGATATTTTACACTGATGGAAACGGTTATAAAATATATACCATAAATATATTTTCTTTTTTTTTAAACAAAATTACATTTCATCATTTTTAGATTATTTAATATCTAACATTTTACAATTTTTTTGATTTCATAATATTAGATATTATAATTTTTTCATTTAATTATTTTAAACATTTCAGAATTATAAATTTTTAAATTTTTAAAATAATTTAAAAATTTAAAATAACGAAAAATTTGAAAATTTAAATTTTGAAAAACAAAAATTTAAAATTTAAATTTTTGAAATGTAAAATTTTTCAAAAGTAAAAATTTTGAAATTAAACTTTTGAAAAGTAAAAATTTTGAAATTAAAATTTTGAAAAGTAAAAATTTTGAAATTAAAATTTTGAAAAGTAAAAATTTTGAAATTAAAATTTTGAAAAGTAAAAATTTTGAAATTAAAATTTTGAAAAGTACAAAGGTTTTAAAGTAAAAAATTTTTAAAGTAAAAAATTTTGAAAAGTAAAAATTTTGAAAAGTAAAAATTTTGAAAATCAAAAATTTGAAAATCAAAAATTTGAAAATCAAAAATTTGAAAAACAAAAATTTTGAAAAACAAAAATTTTGAAAACAAAAATTTAAAATCTAAAAACTAAATCTAAAATCTAAAAACATAAATAAAAAATAATTATAAACTAAAAAAAAAAAAAAAAAAAAAAAAAAAAAAAAAAAAAAAATTTTTTTTTTTTTTTTTTTTTTTTTTTTTTTTTTTTTTTTAGTTTATAATTATTTTTTATTTATGTTTTTAGATTTCAAAATTTTAGATTTTCATATTTTTTGTTTTTCAAAATTTTAGATTTTCAAATTTTTGATTTTCAAATTTTTGATTTTCAAATTTTTGATTTTCAAATTTTTGTTTTTCAAAATTTTAGATTTTCAAAATTTTAGATTTTCAAAATTTTAGATTTTCAAAATTTTATGTTCTCAAATTTTTATGTTTTCAAATTTTTAGATTTTCAAATTTTCTTGTTTTTCAAATTGAAAATCTAAAATTTTGAAAATCTAAAATTTTAAAAAACAAAAAAATTTTGAAAATCTAAAATTTTGAAAATCAAAAAAATTTGAAAATCTAAAATTTTGGAAATCTAAAATTTTCAAAAACAAAAAAATTGAAAATCTAAAATTTTGAAAAACAAAAAATATGAAAATCTAATTTAGAAAACAAAAATTAAAAATCTAAAAACATAAATAAAAAATATTATAAACTAAAAAAAAAAAAAAAAAAAAAAAAAAAAAAAAAAATTTTTTTTTTTTTTTTTAGTTTATAATATTTTTTATTTTTGTTTTTAGATTTTAGATTTCATAAATTTATATTTCCAATTTTTGGTTTTTCAAAATTTTAGATTTTCAAATTTTTTGTTTTTCAAAATTTTAGATTTTCAAATTTTTTGTTTTTCAAAATTTTAGATTTTCAAATTTTTTGTTTTTCAAATTTTTTGTTTTTAGATTTTAGATTTCATAAATTTATATTTCCAATTTTTTGTTTTTCAAAATTTTAGATTTTCAAATTTTTTGTTTTTCAAAATTTTAGATTTTCAAATTTTTTGTTTTTCAAAATTTTCAAAACAAAAATTAAATTTCTATTTATTCTATTTCAAGAATTTAAATTACATTTTATATACATTACAATAAAATTTCAATTTGAAAAGTCGCTATCTAATTAAATGCGAAAATTCAAATTCCATTTTATTCTATTTCAAAAATTCAAATTACATTTTATTTTATTTCAATGCTAAATAAGCTATTTTTTTAAAAATAGTAGTTGAATTTTTAAATTTCAATTTTAAAAATTCGCTAATTAAATTGAAAAGTCGCTATCTAATTAAATGCTAAAATTCAAATTACATTTTATTCTATTTCAGTGTTAAACAAGCTGTTTTTTAAAAAATAGTATTTGAATTTTAACATTCAGCAGTTGAATTTTAAAATTTTAATTTTAAAAATTCGATAATTAAAAGCTAAAATTAAATTTCAATTTATTCTATTTCAAGAATTTAAATTAAATTTACATGCATTACATTAAAATTTCAATTTGAAAAGTCGCTATCTAATTAAATGCTAAAATTCAAATTCCATTTTATTCTATTTCAAGAATTCAAATTACATTTTATACTATTTCAGTGTTAAACAAAAAATAAATTTCAATTTATTTTATTTCAAGAATTTAAATTACATTTTACATACATTACATTAAAATTTCAATTTGAAAATTCTATTTCAAGAATTCAAATTACATTTTATTCTATTTCAGTGTTAAACAAGCTATTTTTAAAAAAATAGTAATTGAATTTAAGCATTCAGCAGTTGAATTTTAAAATTTCAATTTTGAAAATTCGCTATCTAATTAAATGCCAAAATTAAATTTCAATTTATTCTATTTCAAGACTTTAAATTACATTTTACATACATGACATTAAAATTTCAATTTGAAAAGTCGCTATCTAATTAAATGCTAAAATTCAAATTCCATTTTATTCTATTTCAAGAATTCAAATTACATTTTATTCTATTTCAGTGTTAAACAAGCTATTTTTTTTAAAATGGTAGTTGAATTTTAGCATTCAGCAGTTGAATGCTAAAATTCTTTATGATTTGTCTAATATAATTTATCATAATACTTTCAAGGAGATGTTTCATGGTGAACTGAAATCTAAGTGAAAAACAGAGTGATATACTATATAGTTTGAACAAAAAGAGTGAAGCGTAGTTTTCACTTTTTTAAAAATTATAATAAAATAATATAAATAAATAAAAAAAAAACAATATAAGTAAATAAATAAAAATAAAATAATAATATCTGAGATTATTATATCATGTCACAGTTTCTTAAATCATTAATGTATTCAGAGTCATGATATGAAAATCAATTGTTATTATCTCGACATTTCTCACTTTTTAAAATTTATTAGTGGTCCTTTTAAAGTATTACACTTTGACCATCGGAATTAAAAATCTTAAACAATATGTCATGATAATCTAAATTTTATTCCTTTAATTGAATTTAAAATATGAAAAGCATCAGTACTTTTCGATATCCAATTTCTAATTAATTTGGGATATCAATATATATTACAACATAACATAACAATATTTTTGTCAAGTGAATTTAAAGAAATAGAACAATCTTCTAATGATTTTGGATACGTTGATAGACAATTTATACGACGACCTAACTTTACAATATTTTCGTCGATTGAATTTAAACAACATTCACCATAATAAATATTCCCTTTCTTACATTTTCAGGATCAATTAAATAAAATATAGCAAAAATTTGTTCTTTTGAAAAACCTACACTGTAAAAAAATAACTATTACCAGCTGCAAGAAACTCTCTGGAGAAAATAATTATTTTCTCCAGAGAGTTTCTTGCAGCTGGAAATAGTTTTTTTTACAGTGTAATAACTTTAAATCATAATGTGAAAGGTCAAACAATTTAATATCAAAATCGTTAAAACAAATTTCTGATAATGGTTGAGATGGAATTTTTACATTATCATATTCTATATACATTTGCAAATTTATATCCATTTCTGTCGTTAATAATTGTTAGTTGTAATAAATGTCGCTTTTATATATTCATATCTTTTTATAAAAAAAATAGATAAATATTAAAAGGAAAATAAAAATAAAATAAAATAAATAAACGACAGAAACAAAGAGTCAAATAACAGTTTATTTTAAATTGCAAATTAAAAATGTACATATTATATACGTAGATCTAAATATCTTTAAAAAATGAGCAACATTTTGTCAAACATGTTTTTTAAAATACTTTTTCTTTATGATGTCAGTCTTTAATACAATTTTTATTTGTTGAATATCGTTAATTATTTTACGATGACATCCTCATAATAAATGCAATTATTAGAAAGACTAATGAAAAAATGTTTAGTCTTTGTGGTGACCACTGATCCAACTGATACAAAGTTTTCTCTATATCATCTCGCACCATCTTTTTAAGTATTGTTGAATGCACATTTAGGGATTTATTAGCACTTTTAAAGACCAGTATAATTGGCATAGCCATTATAACGTTTAGAATTCTTACATCAATCTCCATAGTTATCAATCCAGAGATCTGAGTTTCATATAAATCTTTAAAAAAACGAACAACTTGTCAAATATGTAACACGATTCCTTTTCTTTTTCTTTATGAAATGCAGATGGTCAATATTTAATACAAATTTTAAATTTTTATTTGTCGAATATCCCAAATTCTTAATTATTTTATGATAACATTCTCATAATAAGTTATATTATTAAAAAGACTAATGAAAAAGGTTTAATCTTTGTGGCGACCACTGAAGCTTTTTCAATTGGTTTTCTCTAAATGATTTAGTTTTTTAACTTCTCGCAAAAATACATGATCCATCCTTTTAAGTATTGTTGAATGCACATTTAGAAATTATTAGCACTTTTAACGATGAATTTCCAGTACAATTAGCATAGCATAAATCGTGTAGAATTCTTGCTCCATGGTTATAAATCCAGAGATCTGGGATTCTAAAAAATGCCATAGCCTTTTATACTTCGTGTGCGTTGAAAGTTACGTAATAAATGACGTCATGAGATTATGAAATATATAAATTTTACAGTTATTTTGGCTTTATGACCTAATGTTAATTAAACTAGATTCAATTGAAAGCAAAATAATAATGTGTAATTTAAAGTGCAGGGGGGGGTGATTAAATAATCAAATCCGAAATTTCGTTATATAATTAAATGCAAAATTCAAATTTTACTTTTTAAAAATAGTTTGTTTAAATTTGAAATAGAATAAAATGGAATTTCAATTTTGGCATTTACATAGGTATCGACTTTTGAAAATTAAAATTCTAAAATCCGAAATTTCGTTATAT